>JARHVA010001139.1:2370000-3067500 GCA_037957365.1 Torreya grandis
GGAACACTAGGGTTTTATATAAAGTTTGAATTTAGTTCTTTAAGTCTATAAGAATGTTGTTTTCATTATTTTTAGGGATATTACACAAATTCAGAGTTAGAATTTTTTCTCTTTTAATGCTCACTCATCTAATTTTTTTTGGTGTCATTCTATTGTGACTTTTTTTGGTGTCATTTTGATTTAGGACTATTTGATGTCTACTTATTATGAATAAATGTTGAGATTAAAAGTAGTTGTGAATATACTTATTAATATTTGATCATTAAAAGACCTTTTAGGTTTCTTGGTTGAACCATAGAAGTCAAACAAATCGATTCAGATGTTGAACAATGGTACTAAAGTTAATCATGGGTGATTTTATTTTCATGCACTACCTTGCAGTCAATACTTTTCATTATTTTATATTGTTGATTTCAAAGCTCAGAATCTCCATTATTGATCAACCTTATATAAACCTTGATGTTTAAAGCCACATCCTACTAATGGATGGGGTGGTATAGGGCCACCACTGGGGGGCTCATTCGACAGGATGGGTGGGTAGTTGCATGTTTCTCTTTGGAAGATGATTGGAGTGCTTGGATTATTATTGTATTTGGATTTATATTATGTTTTCATTCATTGAAATTAATGATTTAAATCAATGTCTCATTGTATGTTAGTAAATACAATTCATGATTATAGTCCTAATCTTTAAGTGTAATGAATTATTATTCAAATTTGAAAATAATAAGTTAAGTTGATACTTACAAAGTGGATGTAATATTCATTTATGTTGCCATTGTAAAATGTGGATATATTTTATCTCTTTTATTGTAAGTACAAAATTATATGAAATTTATTTAATAAGTGATTTGATCATTGGATTATGAACATTGAATTTTTTTTTCAATGTCTATTTGTATTTATTACTTGAGTTGGATATAATTAGTTTTTATTATGTCTTAAAGGAGAATATATTTAGTATTCTAGTGTTGATTTTTGAGGAGTTCTATTCATTTTTTATATTCATCAATGGATGAAAAGATAATCAAACTTATTAATGAGGAAATTTTGGTGGAATGTTGTATTTGTGTTAATTTAAATAGTTTTAGTTTTACAATGTAACTTATAAAAACTTTTAACATGTTATAATTTTATTGGGATTGTATTAATAACAAATTAAAATGAATTTAGGTTACACACACACACACACACACACACACACACACACACACACACACACACACACACACACACACACACACACACACACACACACACACACACTATAGTATCTTAATTTTTTAATATTATCCTAATTTTAAGAATGGTACATACAAAATGTGAATATTATAATTTATTTTAGTTTCTAATTTGTTTGAGTTCAAAGATATCAAGTTATAGTTATTTTGGACTAGGCATGAGAGTTTAAGAGTTTTATACTCATTTTAGAATTTGATTTTATATATGGATTGATCTTTACAAATCATGTTGAAGATTAAAATATAATGTGTATATTAGTTGGAATGAGTTCATTAATACTCTTATCAATGATAGTTTATCTTGTTGATTATTTTCATTGTGAATGAAGACTTGCAAGTCTTCAAAAAAATTATCAAAAACAATCTTGGTGTTAAATTAGATGAATTACACTCTTATTTTATTTTTGTGTTCAATTATTATAATAATCCATAAATGAATGAGAATGAAATTGATAAGGTGTTGTTAATTTGGATCTCTAGTAAATGAGAAGAGGTTATGTGACTTAATATTTTGTTAAATAAAGATACAAGTTCATTAAATAAGTTATAACAAGATGATTGATGTTTGATGTAACAAATCTGAAGTAATGAAAGTGTTCATGAAATTTAATAAGTTGGCACTATGCAAGTCATTTGTTGAAACATCAATAACATGTTAAATTCTTAAAGGATTGTTTGATTATTATTCATTCTTTATCTTGATGTCATTTAATTAGACCATATGACTATCACATTTTACATATAGTAATCCATTACTATATTATATTATCATATGGTCAAATGCATACATTTAAGTAAATTTGTTTAGATCTAATTATATTTTTGTGTAAAATTTGGAGGTGATTATAATTAATGTAATAGACACGTATGTGTTAATGTAAATCAATAAGAAGAATCAATAATGTACTTTTGATTAATTTATATTATCTTGACAAATTTACCATGAGCTAAGTGATCCTAGCTCAAATGTTGATGACATAAGCTAGTAGTCCTAATTGATGGCAATAAACTTCACATAACATGTATATATGGAAGAATGTTAAATAGACTACATTTTATTGCTTGTGTAAATAAAACTAAAGATTGAGTCTTGATGTTCACATAATTATGTAAATAATTGAATGCATAAGCTTAGTATGATGATTATTATGTTGTGAATTAAATTCTTTCTACTTTATCTTGACGTGAATCTACTTGAGGTTTGACCTCTTCACTTGGGTTAGAGTTAAGATTCTAAATATTGTCATAGTGTATATTTTTTTATGTCAACTATAGACACTTAGTTAAGGCTAAAAGTTCATATTGGTCCTTTTAGGAATGCCATAAAATAATTAAATATATTTTAATGTATGAATGCAAATTTAGTAAACTAGTATACCCCAATCTACTTACTAATTGGTTAAAATAACTTCACGATAGTATATTTAAAAAAAGTTAACCTTAGTCAATTACTTGTGTTTGGTATAACATAGTTATGGACTTGGTCATACTTTCTATGAATTAGTTTCCTTTTGTTAGGTTTGGAGTAGTGTTGAGTAACTCAAATTTATTTTTAAAAATATAGGTTATTACACTAACAATAATTCATCTCAAAATTGGAAGCTAAAAATGAATACATCTACATTTAGTGATTCAAAAATTAAGCAAAAAGATAATAAGATTTCAAGTGAGATTCTAAGAGAAACACTATGCAACAAGTTGATAAAACTACCTCATATGCATCCTTTAAGGAAATCAAAATACTATTATGCATATCATTGAATTCATGGGGATGATATAGATAGTTTTTAGGATTTGAAGGAAAAAGTATAAAATATAATTGATATTGGTGATCCTATAATAGATACATAAATCAAGCAACCCACTCACATTATGACTGCATCTCTCAAGAAACAAGTGAAATAATTAGTGCAAAAGGAATAAAGATAACAAGTATGGATACAAAGAAATAACTCAAATCAAAAAAAATTTCAAATGGAACAATTTGACCAAGAAAATATTTTGGAGGACAAATTAGAGAAAAAAATATTAAAAAATCAATTACAAAATGAAAGTATCACAAAGGCAATGTTAAAAAAATAGAAGGAACAAAAGTTACAAAAACAAGTGTGACCTAAGCAAGAAAGGGTTTCTAAAAAATATGTTACAACAAGATATGACTAAAAAAATCCAAGTTTGATTTCAAATGTTTCAACTCAAAAGTGCTCATCATCTCTAGAGCCTTTGATTCTTAACCCCGTTATAGATGGCAAGCAATGTATCAATGTTGTGATCAATAACACTATTGAAATGAATGTTTGTATCCTGACACTCCTAAAATTTCTTATATATATTAATGAAATTTTGATTAATAATATTGTATCTAAATCATTTATCAAATCCATTGAGTTATCTTTCTTAGTTGGTCCAAAAACATGATCAATGGCATTTTACTTATGTCCTAATTTAGACAAATATAATGTTGTGTTAGGAAGATCATGGATGACATCAACAGAGGAAAAAATGGTAAATATCATAACCATGTCACATTTTAACATGAAAGTGTAATGATTATAGTTTCAAGAAAGTATGGAACCTTTTTAGAGTAAGAACAACAAAAAGAAAACATATCTTCAGTTAATATAAAAATAAATATAACTAATGGAATGACAGTAAAGGAAAATGATACAATAAATATTTCACAACATAATTTAGAAAATTAAATTCCACATTATGGGTTAGTTTATTTCTCATCCGCACATATGTATCATACTAAAAATTATCATCATGATAGTAGCAATATGTTCTAGAATCATATCAGTTTTTAGATTTCAAGTTGAGACTAGTTACTTCAAAGTGAAATGATACTTTCCATTTGCAATAGGTCATTATTATTATGTTAGATACAATACATATTTATGGTAAGGATCTTAACTGATTCATTGGTTAGTATGTTCTTTTTTTAGTTTCAAATATATATACAAAAAAATAGAATATTCTCATAAAATACAAAATAAAGACCTATGCATGATATGTGTATCTCATTTACATCAATTAATTTGCACTGAGTATATGCAATATTTATCTATATCTAATTTTGTATTTATAGGAACTCTATTATAATCAATTCTAAGTCAAAATTTTAAAATGGAATGATTACTCACAAATTATACACAAATTGGTCTAATATCATCCATTCATCCCAATTTCCTCTATGTATCTAACATACAAGTTTGAATTAACCTTGGGGCATCTATAATTGGTGTAATTCACCATACCAGATCATTATATTTCCACTCTGGTCATGTTTCTAGTCATCACTGATTATCTTCCTTTCTCTGATCAATTAATCATTTTCCCCTTTAGTTAATCAAATCAACCAAGTTCATGATTCATATCATATTAATTAAATTAATCCCTTTGATTATTTTAATTAATCCTTCCTATAAATAAAAACTCTATGAAATTGGAATTTTTAATTTCATTTAAGTCAATTTCTCCCTTTTCCACCTCATGTGGGGCACCCTCCAAAGATCATTCTCCACCCTCCATCTTGGAGACAAGATGGAGGGACCTCATTCCATATTTTAAGATATTATTTAGGAGAATTATCTACCTTCCATACTATAAATATTATATCATCCCTCCATATATTTTGGATGGGACTTCTCTTCCCTCCATCTTGCATGCAAGATGGAGGGATAGTATTAATTCCCCTTGGGATATTTTGAGGAACTTCCTCCACCCTTCATATTGGAAAAGTTGAAGGGCTCAAATTGGTGATCCATGTGAGGCCTTGAGGTGAATTATCCACCATTAATATAGGATATAAGATGAAGGTATCATGATCTATCACTCTGTTTATAAATAAATGGGCACCCTTATTCATTTCCTATGCTTAGGTTCAATAGTGAAGCTCTATAAATTTATTAAGCTAGCTTATGCATAAAATTTTAGTCTTATTAATTTAATTTACTCAATATTTTCAAGAGGAGATGGTGTATTTCATGATACTATCATTGCTGAAGACTTATTGAGACTGCATCTGATCCACATCCACTTATGACAAGGTGAATAATTCTCAAAATGGAAGGTAGTGTTTATTTATTTTTTCTTGATTTTGGTTTTATTTAACTTTGCCTTAGCTCATAAGACATTGGGTTAGAGGTGCTAGAAACATATTTGGTTTTTATTTTATACATATTAACAAAGTTTCTAACCCCGATAGTAATCTTAATGACACATATAACATGCCTAATGGGACCACCTGCAACCCACATTGTCTAATGAGATTTTATTGAAATTTTATTTACTAAAAATATGACTTTTTGGATTATTTATGATAATTTTTTCACTATTTTCTACCTCTGTGTATCAACGAATTCAATTTGTAAAAATAATGAATTCACAATTATATTTATACTAATTGGTTAAAATGCCCATGTAATTGACAAAAATGCCTTTGTTCTTTATTTTTGGTTAAGTTTTATATTTTGTGTTCAGTGAAATCAACCATGAAAATGGTGAAATAGATTCAAAATTTGGTGAAATCACTCTCAAGTACCACACAAATTATTTTCCTAGTAAATGTTGAATTTATCTTTTGTTTTGGTGAAATTGACTTTTATTTTGGTGAAAATGTTCTCCTAATCGGTGAAAACACCCACATAATCAGTGAAAACACATATGTTCTTTATTTTATTTTCTTTTGTATCTTATATAGGTATATGTTTAGAAAAATTATCTCACAAATTGGAAAAATAGTCTACAAAATTAGTGAAATTATCCTATAAATCAATGAAATTGATATATTCTTAACAAATTCATTTTTTGGTATTGCATAGATTTTTTTTCCTGCTAATCAGTAAATTTAATTTTATTTTGGTGAAATTGATATATTATCAATGAAAATATCCACATAATTGGTGAAATTGACCCTACTAAATGGTGAATTCACCTTTATCTACATTTTTTTGGTTATATTTTTTCTTATGCATGGGTTCTTGTAAACATCAAATTGGGCCTAAGAAAAAACAAATTTGACTATGTTTTGTATGGTTGAGAGTTATCAAAATGTGAAAAAATGCCCTCCCTCACTTGAAAAATACCCACCAAAAAAAATACTCACATTTTTTATTATATATTGCAAAAGGGTGTGGTGATCAATTCAAGCATTTATTATTCACTCACATTTCCTTAGTGATTTAAAAATAATTCATCTTTCGATTTGGTGAAATAAAAACACTTTAATTTCTATTCATATTTATTGAGTTATTTATTTATGTGTTTTATTATGTGCTTATGCAATCCCTTCACATGTATTCTCTTCTCTTTGATAAGGTGACCCATAAACATGAAGGTGATCACTTATTTTTATCCTGAGAGATTTTATTGTTATGCTCTTTGTTTGACCTTAATGGGATTCCTACATATTAGAATGATAATACCTTTATTTTTTATTTTGTATGTGTGATTTTGGTGTCATTTAATTCTTACAAGTCTTTAGGGCACATTGACTAGGACATCATTACCCAACATTCATACCAACCCTGCTTATCTAGTGGGGTATATAAATTGAGGCTACATCAGTCGTATCTTAGCTGAAATGTCCCTTAGATCTTGATTTTTCCTATAGCACTTCACTAAAATATTATGAATGAAGTCGTCATGAAGGGACAAAACCCTTTGGTTAATGACATGTTAAACTCACATCCAAATGACATAATTTTGTGCCCACAGACTAGAAGGTATATTAGTATCATTTATTAAGCACATGAAAAATTTAGAATAGGATGTTTTAGCCACAAAACATTTATTAACTTAGGGTTACAAAAATAATAGCACTCAAAGATGTATTTTATATATGAACCTTTTGAGACAAGGGTGGGATTAAAACACCACCAATAACTGCATGAATTACTAAAATAATCTTAAATTTTATAATCCTCGATCAAGGTGACTATATTGAAAGAATCGATAAATGTGAATTATTCTAGTGTCCATTATTAAAGTATGGTCATAAGCTTGAATTTTTTATTGATTAGTTGTTATGTCAAAAAAATCCATAATCTGTGCACATCTTCACAAAGAGGTGTTACTCTACCCAATTTTCAAGTCAAAATTATTCCCTTCTATATCTCATGTCTAAATTTTTCTAAACACATACCTTTATTGTTTGAAATCATATCATTATGTTTTCCATGTGAACATAGACCCACTCTAATAAAATTTTAAAAAAAATTAATTCTAAACTACTTCAAGAGTAAAATCAAATTATAGTCTTTTTATCCCAATTTTTAAACAAAAGTCAAAAGGCTAAGAATACTAAGTCTTTTGACTAGAAATGGTCAATTTGAGCCAAAGATGGTCAAATTTATAATCTCCAAGTTAAATATCCTATCTAAATAATTCATTTTTAGAAGTCAATAATTAACCAAAAAATTGAAAATAAAATAAAAAAAGATGCAAAATTAGCTAAGTCCTTAGCCTTGTCAGACTTTAAGCACCTGCTTAACACATAATGGATTTATAATTATTATTTAATAGGTTATCAAAATTTTGTATGTGTCTAAACACATCTTGAAACCTAATGCTATCATAATCACACATCTTAGATTTTAGCTTCTGCATATACACACCCCAGATCTTAATATATTTTTAAACACTCTTGTGGATCCCAACACTTGCTCATGCATCCCAGATTTCCCACTATTACTCCATTTTTTTCCCTCACATGTATAAATATTTACATCCTAAAATATATCCCTTCATCTCTTCCATTCTTCCCATCATTTTCTCCTCATCTCTTGCATCTTATGTCCCTCATCACTTCCATTTATGAATTTGGATTTTTTGTGATAATTAGTATTATAGGGGTTCATTGATTCATATTATTTTAAAATAAATAGGATATATGGTTTATCTTCAAGAACTCCAACATTGGTCTTCATATTCTTTCCTTAGTATTTTATCAATGACTTAAAACTTTTGTTTCAAAACATCTCCAAAAGATTTTTGTAGAGTTCAAAATTTTTATGGTGCATCTTACCGAAGTTTTTTGCTTATCCATACATCATTTGGTTTCTAACCCTATAAAAAACACACTTTAAAATTTTAAAATTTGACCAAACATCTATTGGATTCTTCAAGTTATTCAAACCATTATTAGATTCTAAAATCTACTAAAGTACTCATCAAGATCCAATACCTTATCGAACACCCCATCGAACTCCCATCACTTGTCAAGCACATCATCAAACTATAACACTTGTATAAACACATATTATAACCCAACCATCTATTAGGAAAACCATTAGATTTTGGCCCTTTTTTAGGCACACTCTTATATTTTTAAGTCTACTCAATCACTTCAGACTCTACCTTCTACCTATACACACCCCAACATCTAATTTTTACTTGAATAAGGACAAATTTTCATCTTTATTCACAAGGTCAATTCAGGTTCTATTTTTTCTCACATTTAGGTTATTTTCATCATATGTCAACATTTGAGACCCTAATCAAGGAAGACCCCTCCCAAAAAGATTTTCCAATTGGAAGAAGGCACATATATGAAGTATTAGTTTCAAGGGATTATTCCACCCTTGCATCTAGATTCAAATATTAAATAAATAATATATATTGATATGGGTCATATAAATATGGAATAATTATGGAATAGAATCAATGTGGTCCATAAGACAGGTTATGAATAAATCATCCATGATATTGTATTAACTCAAGTAGTTGTGTTTTCTATTTCAATATAATGTCCAAAATTAGTGTTAACAATGGCTAAACACTATGATCTAGAAAAGAGGAAAGTCAAGAATCCAAAATGAGAGTATATATTACGCTTAGTTTCATATAAAATTGATCATCTAATATAGATACTTAATAGATAAGCATTTGTTAATTTGACTCCTAAATCTACTCAACAATTTTAGGAATCCAATACTTGTTCTTGTTCTAAATGGGTCAACAAGCAATGGTTGAGAAAACCTAGGCATACATCCACAAGGATTCCTAATAATCTTTCTAGATTTGAATTCATGAATTAAATTAGTGATATGATCACACTCTTGTATAGATAAATGGATATACCAGTAGTAAGAAAATTCTATACATGGATGTAAAGATACATATGGATTATTCAACAGAATAAGAAATACATTAATTAGGGACAATCGATCAATGATTCTATTCACAAATAGCTAATAGAGGTTAATACTACTTCTAAATTTTGTTTGACCTCTTATCTTTTTTATGTTTTTACTAGGATAAGATTATACAATTGTTTGAATACAGTAGGTGATATACAAACTATAAAACTATATGATTTCTATCCTCATATCTCATTTAAGTAAAGCACATATCATTTCCACAAAGTAAATGATGCATGTTTACAATATTTGATTCAAATGTTTGAACTATAACCATTTGATTTGAGGATATTGATTCAAACATATAAAAATATTTCCATATGGGGATCTTGGCTCATACATTTCCCAACTTTCACCTACTAGAGAATTTGTGGTTGTGAAATTACTTTATACATGCTCCTAAGGTATGTGAATGAAAAGTGGGCCTTAATGGACTAAAAAACACAAGCTTTTGTCTTATAAACACAAGTTTGAAATAAAATTTTCTATTTATATTGGTTGGTACACTTGTGCCTCTTTGGCTAAAGCAAAACTAATTGATGAAGAAATGATTCGAGTCACTATTTGGTAATTTGAAATTAGACCTTTGTTTTATGTTAGAGGCTTAATTTATAATATTTTTGGTTCTTCATATCAACATATGCACCACTTTTAAGACTATTGGATGGATAATGATGATGAAAAAGATGTGAGAATTCATGATTACTCACATTTCAATTTGGAACATGTTATTGTATTTGACATTGTGGAGATAAATACAAATATAGTTGATGATGAAGATACATTTCCCCCATATAAGAAGAATAATGAATTGAATCAAAACCTCTTCTAAGAGTAGATTGTCACAAGAAGTAATCTACTTTGCTCACTAATATAGCCTAGGATGTGCTAAGATGAACTCTCAAATGGATAAAAAATAAAGGTATTAATGTTGTTAAATCAATATGTCCTCCTATGAAGGATACTAAATTAGGAACCACTCATCTACAACATCAAGAAAAAGTAGGGACATTTTTAGCAGTAGGAACTAGTAAAGATTCAAAAGAAATTGAAGCTAAAAAATAAGTTGAAGTTGTCATAGAAGTTGTTCTAGTATAAAATCCACTCAAATTAAAAATAATAAGAATAGGTGTAAAGTTTCAAAGTACTCCAATCATTTATATTTTATAATAAGTTCTTCTTGATAGTCTTGCCTAGCCATAAAATCTGGTAACTAATACCACACAACAATTTTTAGCTTCTGATACATCCTTGATATTTTAGTCTTTTTTCTTTCTCAACCTAATACTTTGATACCATTGATTCTTACTTAAAATGTTGAATTTCCAACTGAATCTTCTCCTATAACCCTGGTTGATACATTAGGAAAAGATAAAGGTGAAATAGTATTGGAAAAATCTCAAGTATTGTAAACTACTCTCCCTTCTTCTAAGACTAAAAAGGAATATAGTATTACTATTGTGCACTGATCTTCCAGTGCAGAAGTCCCTAATTGGTGGAATGAAATAGTAAATAAAATAAAGAGGATTGAATACACACAAGAAATTGATTTCAATATATTGAGAAATGTTCATCCCCATGCAACTAATAAAACTAAAATAGTCTCAAGAATAATCACATATAAAAAATGAGAAAGATATGCAAAAGTTGCAGTTCCTTCTATTGAAAAAAATAAAGACATTGTTGAAGCCTCTAATTATCAGATCATAGAGGTCCATTTGAGAAAATCTAAAAGAGAAGGTATGAAGGAAAATATTCAATCTATAATTGGTATATTGTTTGATAAAATGGACCAAGATAAAGTAACTAAAGAATAATTTAGATAAAAGGTTGGCCAATTAACATCAGTGGTTAAAAATTAGTAAGGCCAATTCAATCCTCTCATTTATTTATCCATCAAATTTATGATATAGAAACATTAAATGTTGTACAATAAATTGATCATAAGGGCAAAGAAACAAAATAATGGCTTTAAAAAATCTTATAGAAAGGTATCACTACCATTCAAATAATGATGAACATATATTCTAAGATTCAATTAGAATATGATCAAGGAACTGAAGATGAGAACAAATATGATCAAGAAGTACAAAAATGGAATGGATTGCTTCCTAATATAGAATATTTTTTCTATACTTGTCTAGATGATCTTATTCAATAAAAATTTATCCAAAAATAAGAAATTATTTACCTCATTGAGTTTTTTGGAGCTACTAAATTTAGGTTCCATATTGTCAAATAAATTATTAATAAATTCAATGATTCTAAATCAATGGGAGGTGATGCTCTCCTTGAAATAATGTGAGTAAGAAAATTGAAATGTAGACTCATTGATGATAAAGGGAAACTAGTTTCTGAGGAGACCATTCTCAATCAATTCAAGAAGAATATTGAGGAGATCTTAAATCCCAAGTCTACATTCAATTATGATTAAACTTAGATGTTGATTAAGTATGATAATAATTTGTATACACTCAATGCAATGCTTAAGATACTACATGAAACAACACACAAGATGTTAGATTTATATTGTGATGTAGATATAGCTTACACATATTCAAATGGATCAGATGAAGATAAAGTTATTGAGATCATGAAGAAGTTTGATGAATTAAAAAAAAAAGAATCTAAAATTGAAGGAAGGATTTAGATTATTCCTAGTGAAAATGAAAAAGAATAACTTGTCATTAGATTTTGACTTGTTTTATATCATGAGTTTTTTGAGTTACCCATGTAAATTTCCATTTCATGATTTTTTAATGAGTAATTTATAAATTTTAGAATTTATTTACAAATTTCAACTAAGAATTTATTTACAAATTTCAACTATAAATTTACTATCATACTTTTACAAGTTGTACAAATTTATTATTGTACTTTTTCAAGTTGATTAAAAACACCAACATATTTTTTCAAGTTTTTCAAATAAGCTAATGTGTTTTTGTAATCCATAAAAAATTTAACAAAGGTGTTTGGACATCATAACCACCAATTTAAACCTATAAATATGATTTAAAGGCTCATTTATAAAGGTTATTGATAGTTAGAATTTTTTAGCAAGACAGAGAAAGAGGAGATTATATTTATAGCTCAAAGTGAATCAATATAAGGAATTTTTTTGAAAACTTTGTGTTCAAAATATCTTCATGGGAATGTATGTGTACACACACACACACACACACACACGCACGCACGCATGCACGCACGCACGCACGCACCCCACACACACACACACACACACACACACACACACACACACACACACACACACACACACACACACACACACACACACACACACACACACACACACACACACACACATACATATATCTGTGTGTGTGTGTGTGTGTGTGTGTGTGTGTGTGTGTGTGTGTGTGTGTGTGTGTGTGTGTGTGTGTGTGTGTGTGTGTGTGTGTGTGTGTGTGTGTGTGTGTGTGTGTGTGTGTGTGTGTGTGTGTGTGTGTGTGTGTGCGTGCACACATACATTTCCCATGAAGATATTTTGAACACAAAGTTTTCAAAAAAATTCCTTATATTGATTCACTTTGAGCTATAAATATAATCTCCTCTTTCTCTGTCTTGCTAAAAAATTCTAACTATCAATAACCTTTATAAATGAGCCTAATTTTTTGAAAACTTTGTGTTCAAAATATCTTCATGGGAAATGTATGTGTACACACACACACACACACATACATATATATTATATATGATTTTTTATTTCAAAATTTTGATGAAAATATGATTGATTAGTCAAAAATACAAATATTTTCTTGTAGAATTTCTTATTGAATATACATTCTTAATTTTTATAAATAGTGAAACCTTGGTGGAGTAATATAGTAATTTTCACTTTTTAAAATAAAATACAAGATAGTTTTCACATTATGTTATCAATTATAGGTATTTATTTTGGTGTACATTATGTGTTTTTATGAATGCTTAATGTCTTTCCTATCTATTTAATGAGAGAGGTTTCCTTGTATAAAAACTACCCACCTCCTTGACATTTCTAATAAAAGTCTAAGTTTGGCTCACTAGATTTTTTATTTTTCTTATGTTCTAAAAATATTTCTTCCTCCATTAAATATCCTTTATATTTTATTTATGTCACCCTTCCATACTTTATGGTTAAAAGTACTACCCTAATAAAAATTATTTTTATTGTAAATAATTTCTTTTTTGGTATCCTTTTTAGTTTTCAAAAACTATAGCTTTGCCTAATAATAAGAGAGGGACCTTGTCCCATGACTATTGATAGAAAACATCCATTTATCTACTTGACAAATTTTCACTCCAACAAGTCTTAGTACTCATTATCACATTCAAATCAAACCTACTCAGGTCAAAACTTTCTCTTTTCATTTCCAAATCACATTTTAATTCTCATTTATGTCTGATTCTATTATAGTTTTAGGTACAATTACTTATGTTCAAGTCAAATTACTTAGTTTGAAATAATTTTGAAACATTCCTCAATACACTATAAGTGGAATGGATTTTAATGTTGTTTATGATGACGATTAGACATAAAATAAACAAGGCCATATAAATACATTAACATACCAACTAGATTATCCACATGATCAACAATATTATATGAACTCACAGGATATATAAGTCCATCAACCTGAGTATGAAGATGTTCAAATTAACTATGGCATGATTGAGCTCAATTTGAGCAAGAATTATCTGAGAATATATATGAATCTATCTTATGATTATTATCAATGGTTTTTAAGGTTCCCTCTTATTATCCTATAGAGAAATTGCATAATATTGAAAAATCTGAACCACATAACACTGTCAAAATTATAAAATAGACTAAAGATTTATCCTCCTATATCCATGGTCCACTAATTATTCAAACACCATTAGTTCCAAAAACATCTAAAAAGGGGAAGTAATTACTTATGGCCCTACCCCAATTTTTTCCTACCATTGTATCCCAATTACAACAAGTTATTCAAGTATTGACTAACCTTGCAACCTTATTAGTTACTACTCCAACTTTTTATATTCCACTTATAGTTTCAATCAACATATTGAGCATTAGGTTAAAGATTAATTGGTTGATCCATTCCCTAATCTAGAGATATACACCACTACTGAGTAAAATGCACCTATAGATTCCTAACAACCAATTGTTGAGGATCCAAGACAAGCATTTATTAATCTCCATCAAATTCATGTTAATCCCACTTTCACAATCTCATCTTAACAAATTCCCCCCTTAACAGCTAAAAAATTCAAATCATTCTTAAAAATTCCCTACTAAGACACAAAGTATCCCATCAAGTTCACATCTCCCCTAACGCAATCCTTATAAATTCAATCAATCTCTCTTTAATACCCATTAGGTCTTGTATAGTACACAAAAAAGAGTTTCATCTAAACAATAGGTTATTTATAATCAACAATGAATTTTCACCAATCAATAATAATTTTTCACTTAAAGATAATGAATTCCTTGTATGCAACAACAATTCTACATTCCATCCTCAAATACCAATCAACACCAAGTCCTTCCTAACCAATCCAATCGTGATAATAGAATTTCTAATCCTAATTAGTTAGTGAAATATTTTCCACAAATCTAGTTAATCTAATATTTCAATATCAGTTATACAAACCCCCACCTGGATCCCAAAACACTTCCTTTTCCCAAGAATGGTAGGCTATTAAGGATGTAATTTTAGGATTACAAATCAAGATTCAAGGCCAAAAATACAAGTTGGATCATGATCATATCCATTTGATGAAAGCACATTATAGACATATTTTCCATCACATTTTGAGATTCCTAAATTTGACAAGTATAAAGGAAAAGGTGACCCAAGGGAGCACCTAAAAGAGTTTTTTGTTGCCTACCAAGAAGTAGGCTTTGAAACCAATTTCCTGCTTCACTTATTTTCATATATTTTGGTTGGAAAAGATTTGAAGTGGTTAATACATCTCCCAAAAGGTTATATCACAATTATTGATGATTTATTAGAGAATTTTATCAAGCATTTTTCATATAACATCAAACATGATTTGACCATGGTTGACTTATTTAGTATCAAATAATGAGGTGGTGAAATTTTTATTGCTTATCTTTAATTATGATGAGCATTGGATATCATATTTCCACATTATCTTCTTAAAAGTGAGTTAAAGAACATATTCATGAGCAACTTGGATTCAAAACTAGTGCTTAATCTCATTCTACATTGTCTAAACAACTTTGATGAAGTTTTTAATAAAGGTGTCCAAATAGAAAAGGCCCTCATTAATAAAAGTTTGATCAAAATTTATTCACAAAATCAATCCCAAAATCAAACTCAAGACCAAATTCAACTCCAAATCCAATCAATATGTTAGAGAAGCCCAAACCTTTCAATCACAACAAGAATGTGGTTGGTAACAGAGTAATAGAAGCAAGACATGTTCACACAGTGTAGTCATCACTAGTACAAAAGGCTCCTTTTCCATAACTAATTAATTTTCACCAACTACCTCTTCTAATGAATTAGTTCAATATAAGACCATTCTATAATCTTGGATAGCCTATTAAATTTGTATTTCATAAGTTACTTGATGGAAATATGATTACTTGGTGTAATACCAAACCATTTGATGAAATTAAACCCAAACCTAAGTGGTATCAAGATAATGAGTATTGTGAGTTTCATCATGTAAGAGGTCATGGTATTCATATATGTGTGCAACTTAGACATATTATCAAAGACATGTTATAAAGAGGGGAGATTGAATTAAATAATACATCATCCCATTCTAATTAAAACATGGGGATCTATAGAAACCTTTTTCCTTAGCATAATACTAATCAGAGTGAGAAAAGGCAACATCAACAAGATAATAATCATAATCAAAATCAAGGTTCCCAGGATAATAATGTTAATTACCATGCTACCCCTATGATTACAATTTGGTGGGATGTATCATGGAACATCATGTGTCCACAATAAGAATCAATCCCCATTCTCATTCAAAAAATTTCCAAAAATAAAATCCCTCCATTTTAGGATCAACTCAATCTATTCTAGGATTTCTTCCTCCACATAATCCTCATCCAAGAGTTATAATCCCAGGAACTATTTATTATTCCTCTGATTCCCCTAATCCTATTCCTACTTGAGATTTTTTTTTTTTAATAACTCACTACTCTAAAATTACCCTTCAAGGGTATGAATCTCCTCTTATTAACATCAATCCACCATCTAATTCTAATCCTACTCACAATCAAGCCAAACCCAAGTATTCACATCCTATCACAAAGCAATATGATCTTGTGGATTAGTTGAACAAGATGCCAACATATATTATTAAGAATGGTGAACAAATTCCAACCTAAGATTCATAATTGATAACTCCAAAACACCACACAATGAATTTTTAGACAATTTATTAAAAATCAACTTGAATTAAGTGTTATTTATAAATATGATATACTAGTACAAAGAAAATCTATTGCATAAATAGGCAAGGTGGAACACAGAACTAGCCTAACTAGCCACTGTGGGATAAATCTTCACATAAGACAAAATAAAAAAAGGAAATGTGATAAATACATGAAATACATAATCTAACACCCCCCGCCACCCCCCTGCTCAAGTGAAGCTAGGGGTTAACAATAGCCAAAAAAGAAATAGTGGCATATCCACAATATGAGTCTTGACAACTAGGCCTGATAAGGTACTCATGTAAAATATGTATCTATGAAATGAATAAGTAATATGTCCTCAAGAACACCCCTCAAGGGGGTAAGTGCACAAATTTTGGGGATAAAAAGTGGCCTACCTATGGACATAATTTTTCTAAAATTTCAAAAAAATTAAATTCTATAGATAATTTGAGATATCTACACTCCAAATTTGAAGATGGTGTAAAATCATGAAATGTAGCATTTAGAGTCTAGTTTCCAAAAAATTAATTTTTTAAAAAAATGGTTAAGTGTAACTAGGTCAAACATCTAAAATTTTAAGAACTCTAGTTTTTTCAGAAAACATAGTAGATAGATGGTTGTGACGTGCACTATTTTTTTAGCAACATTTAATATTATTTGAAACCCTTTGGGGAAAAATTAGATAAAATCTTGTATCACATCACCTATATTATTTTGTATTTTTTCAATGGATACTTTTTTTTATGAATTTTATAAGTAAATAGATCCTAAAAATTGATAAAGAAATAGATAGTCATCCATGAGTCAGGTCTAACTACCTCAATTTTTTTTTCTGAATGTGTGTATAATTGAGTTTACTACATAACCATATAATTTTTTTTCACTTGGATCAATGAAACACAAATTACATGAACATGTATAGGCGTGTATGTTTGTGGCATGTAGTGGCTTGAAAAAGGCGTATTTAGAAATAAATATAGTTTGAAACCTTAAATTAGTCCAAAAAATATAAGAATCATATTTTTGGATAGAGGAGAGCATTCTCGTCATGATGGTATCAAGTTTTTTAATTTTCACATTGAAATTATTAGTGTATTTGGAAATCAACGTTGAAATTTATTATTTATTATCATACCTTTCAATACTCGATTGTACATTGATAGTCCAAGAATTTGGCTCAGGAATCCAAGCCATTCCCAAGACAAAAGGCATGGGAATTAAATTTGAATTAAAATACTATGATCATGTTATATAATAACGTGATCACATTATATATTCTAAACATCCTAAAACTTGAATAGGAGTCATTCGGCCTAATAATCTTAAGATTATTATCTAATATGACCTATGCTATAAAATACCTAATTGACATTATATTGAAGGAAGTAATTTCATGGGGACCAATTACTCTTAATTTTAAAGATTATACTGAAGAAAATACTTGATTGGTTAAATATGATGTGCAATTAGGGAAAAATATTCACAATGGACAAATTAGATGGACATAATTCATTGTATGGGGTGAAAGTGCCTCAATTGATATTCCAGGTGGAAGCAATTAATTACATAGGACTTAGTTGTCCTAAATTATGTATAGTGTTGAAAAAAATATCAATTAATTTAACATGGTGTTTAATTAAATCCCCAAATGACATTAGATGGATGTAATTCCTTGATTGGGGATTGAGTGACCCTAATTACATATCATATTGAACCCAAATACTCAATTGATTCAATGTAGTGTGTAATCAGGGCTCATGGAACATTATATGAACAAAATCACTTTCATGGGGATCAGTTGGACCTAATTATGTATATAAGATAAAACCAAATGTGTGATTAGTTAGATATAGTTTACAATCAAGTCCAATGAAGTTGTGATTGACATTAGATGTATTTAGTTACTTACATGATCCTTGGTTGGCCATAATTGCATATTCAATTGAACTAAATACTTGGTTGATTCAATATGTTATGTATTTCAGACCAATAGATCCCCCTATTGATAATAAAAGGATGAAATTTCTTACACGAGGCTTGTTTGGACTAAATTTCATAGATCATATTAAACCAAATATTAATTCAATTAAATTTGGTGCACATTCAAAATCTTGATTGTTATTAAATATAGATCTATAATTCCTTATAAAGGGTTCAATTGGTCATTATTTCATATTTGATTCATGATAACACTCAATTAATTGAATAAGGCATGCAATTAGGGCCCTATTTAAAATTATGTTGACACAATTCCTTGGACAAGCCTTGATTGGCCCCAATTATGTATAATCTAAAACTAAATACTTGATTGGTTCAATATGGATGCAATCAAGGCCAAGTAAGCCCCAATTTCCATTATATATGAATGCAATTCCTTGCACATGGATCCTTTGGACCTCATTACATATTAAATTGAGAAAATACTTATTTGTTTTAATATGTACTTAGATCTCCAATTGATATTATATGTCCATAAAATTCCTTACATTGAGGGTCAATAGGACCCTCAGATCAGTTTATCCCCAATTAATATCATTTATATATAGTAATAAATAGGTTCATTGGGATGAAATTGGTTAAAATTTCATTAGTCATTACCATAATTGACTTCATAGGCTCAATTTATGATGATGTGGGGGATAATTGATACCAAATGCACATTCTTTACTCACAGATCTACGTTCAAGGATCTCCAACTTTTCCCAATCACCACCATGATTATACCTTATATACCCTAAAACCTATACCCTAAGCCCTTATCCATGAAGTTCATAATCCCTAAACTCTATTTACTATAAATATAAACTCTTTAAACCTTAAACCAATCATTTTAGCCCAAATTAACATCATTTACTACTAATAATTAAGTTCACAGGGCTCAATTTAGCCTAAATAACATGACTAATTAACCCATTTGAATAATTAACTCAGTATACATGTACGACATGACATCCATGGTATAATGACAACCCAAAAACACATTATATAGTCTCAAATGGGTCAAAGTGATTCACATTATCCTCAATTATCTTTGTGATTGACCCTGTGTGTACCTTAAACCATGTATAAACATTAAAAATTAGAAGTTGTATACCATAAACCCTAAACACTATACCCTAAATTGTAAACCATTTACTTTCTAGGTATTTACCAACTTAAATTTAGTCCTAATTAACATCCTTTGTAGTAAGAATCCAGTTTGAACACATGCCATGTCTAGTGATTAGACATTAATATGTAGGTTTTTCAACCTAAACCCTATGCCCTAATCCTTAATGATCCCTAAAACATTTAATATGTAAGCTCCCTATGCCCTAATTTCCACTACATGCCACAAACATACATGCCTTATAATATAACTGATTTTATCACAAGATGTCATAATTAATGCACTTTTTAAACCTATGGCTAAGGCTTTTGGAGTACCAATCTCTATGTGCATCTATTCAATAAATTGGGTATATTTCAAGCCCCTTTAATGTAATTAACTATAGAGCAGGAGAGATAATTCATTCTTTTAATTGAGGAGGCATTTGAGGCCAATTTGAGGGTCTTTAATAGCAAGATATGATTTGGGGCAAAATCAAAAGATCGATCTTCTATCATGAATTGATCCAATTAGTAAATTTGTATAATTCCCTATGTGATCTAGGAAAAATTGAGCCCTAAACCAAATTTATTGTTAAATCTATTGTATAACATGTATGCAACACTTACATGGCATAATTGACCCTACTTTTATTAGATTTATTCAAACATAAAGATAATCAAGTCATAAATAGGTGTCACAAGCAACTCAAATGTTATTCAATTACCTTAGTGATTGGACCCTATATTTGATATATTAAACCCTAGGTTACCCTATACCATTTAAATTTAACCTAAAACCATGTAACACTTACATTAAAAACCCTAAGCCATAAGCCCTAAAACCCAAACCCTTTAAATTATACACCCTAAACTAATAAATTTATCCCTAATTAACATATTATATATATATATAGAGAGAGAGAGAGAGAGAGTAAGAATTAGGTTCACAAGGATGAACTTGGTTAAATTACATCACTCACTACCACTATTGACTTCATAGGCTCAATCTTTGATGATGTGGGAAATAATTGATCCCAAATTCACATTTTGTAATCACAGATATAGATTCAAGCCTCTCAAATTTACCCCAATTGCCTACATGATTATATAAATATACCCTAAAACCTATACTCTAAGCACCAATCCTTAAATTTCTCAATCCCTAAACTCTAAACCACAAATATAAACTCTTTAAACCTTGAGCCAATCATTTAATCCCAAATTAACATCATTTCTAGACTAAGAATTAAGTTCACAAAGCTCAGATTGGTCTAAATCACGTGACTAATTGCCCCATTTGACTAATTCACTCAATTTACATGATTACATCTAGGGTATAATGGTAACCCAAAAATGCATTTTATTATTAATGACTTATTATTATTATTTGGGGCTTTGACATGCTCAGAGCTTCTTTATCCAAGTATTAGGAGAAGAAAAAAATGACTTAAGAAGTAATACCGTGGAATTTAATGCACTTTGGGAAACATATTGTTTGACCACTTAAAAAATTGAAACTACAAGTGATATGTTATTTAATATTCTTTGGGAAACATGCTCAAAAACATTTTTGTGCCACATATGTCAAAAAAGCATGCTACCTACTATTTTATTAAATGCACACATTATTTCAATTTATAGGGAGCCATTTCCCTTTCATCACAATGTAAACTCAAAATCATGGGCTTTAACATAGTTAGTGATGTGAGTATCCATAAATCCAAGCCATTCTAGGGGAAAGGTCCCAGTAGCTATGAACCTTCACTTTGGACCTTAATTATAATCCCTAATTCCTAAAACATAAATTGTAATCCCTAATACATAAACCTTATGCACTAATTTTCCTTAATCCCCAATCCATAATTCCTTATATACATTAATCATAACATTATCACATTATTTAATAGCATTATCACATTATTCTTAATAGGCAAAACTCAGTCTTCATTACCAATGTCCAACCCCATAGATTATATCAACATTAATGCGATTATATTATTAAATAATGTGATTGCATTATTATTGATATCAACTTCTTGATGGGTTGGATGTGTTGGGACCTTTTAGAAAACATAAAAAAGTCACATTACTTAATAATGTGATTGCATTGTATAACAAAATCACATTATTATTATTTTAGTTTAGAACGAGATTTCTACAACCACAACTTCAACTTTGACAACATTTGTTGTCAGTATTTTTACTCTCTAGAATGGTGGTGAAAATGCACTTTCAGGTGGATTCAAACATCATGGTGACATAATAACATGTAATTTGCCTATTTGGATGTGACTAAAGTGATATATTCATAGGTGGAGGTCCTAGATGTAGAAATTCTAGTTAGAGATTGAGAAGTTGCTTGTTCACTGATAAAAACTTGCATTTTTGGACCCATCACTGTAACTTGTCCAATATATTGGTCTCAAATATTCCACCCAATTTATCCTAGGTGAGATTATAGGGATTAAGTAGGTATGTTACGGATCTAATAGTTCATGTAAATGACTTACAATTTTTGTTTTATATGTGTTTGAACTTAGGCTAAAAAATTGAATTTTTCTTGTATTTGGAAGGGTGTTCTTGAGGTCAGAATGGGTGTTGGGTTTATCAATTAGACTCAAAGGGAGGCTAATAACATAGTCTTATAATTTATCCAACCCCCCCTCAAATGTGTTGGTAGTGTCAATTTTCACCGATGAAGCATCAAAACCAAATTTTTGCAACCATAACTTTAACTTTGAAAACATTTATTGTTAGTATTTCCACTCTCTGGAACGGTAGTGAAAATGCACTTATGGTCGATTCAAATGTTATATTAGCATAATAACATGTAATTTACCTATATAAATGTGACCAAAGTGATATACTCATAGGTGGAGGTCTTAGAGGTAGAAATGCCAGTTGGAGCTCAAGAAGTTGCTTGTTCACTGACAAAAACTTACATTTTTAGACCCCTCACTATAACTTATCTAATGGATTGATCTCAAAGATTCTACCTGAGTGATCTAGGGTGAAATTATAAGGATTAAATATGTATGTTATGGATCTTATAGTTCATATAAATGACTTATTGTTTTCATTTTATGCATATTTGAACTTAGGCTAAAAATTTGCATTTTTTTATATTAGGAAGGGTGTTCTTGAGGCTAGAATGGATGGTGGGTTTGTTGATCAGGCCTAATGAGAGGATAATAGCCTAGTCCTAGACATTATCCTCTACCTTGGACATGTTTGTGGTATCATTTTTCACCCACAAAGCATCATAATTAGAGTTCTGCAACCACAACTTCAACATTGACAATATTGACAACTTTGACAACTTAAACTAGAGACCTAGAAACTTAATGAATAATTGATATATTTAACTATTGATAACTTTTTCAACATTAAAAAATTTTACAACTTTGACAACTTTGTCAATTTTCACAACTTTGACGATTTTGACAATTTTGACTATTGACCAAATTTGACCTTATAGGTCAAATTGGTACCCCTATAGGTAAAAACTTGATTTTTAGATGTTTTAAGGGTTTAATATTTTTTCATGGAGTATTTTATAGTCAATTTTATTTAATTTAAATAAATTTTAGCCTTGTTCATGTTTTTTTAGTCTATATGTCATTTTCAGTCACTTAATAGCCATTTAGGGGTCATAAATGCAAGTGGCATGGTTTTCAAGGTGTCTAAGTGTCTTAGTTTACATTAAAACATAAAATAAGTTACATTATGCATTAATAATGTTAGTCCCATCTGAATTTTTTAGGTTATCTAACTAAAAATAAAGAAACCAACTAAAAAAGGAGGAGTCTGGCACTTATATAGCCCATGGTGGAATGTGACACATGGGAAAAGGTCATGGAATGTATCTTCATCTTCATAAAACTCATATTAATTCTTGATATGATTTTAAAGTGTTAAAAATTTCCCAAAACCATTCTGCTCCTTCCTCACCCTTTTAGACATGAAAAATGGTCAGCATGTTCATGCTTGGTACGGCTAGAAGAAGAGATTTCAGACCAAACACCTTTGGGAGGTGGTAGTAAACCTAGAGATATTTATTTACATAAATGTTTTTCAAAGATTTGTCAACCATGATATATGAATAATCTCTAACAAGTTGACTATATTTTATGCTCGTTGTTTCCTACACCCTATAGGTTTTTCTCTAATTTGGATAGTTATATACAATCTAATTGGTGATGTTGACTCTATATGATATTATCTCTCTCCTCAAATTATCTAAATTCTTTATTTCATGTTTCATGATGTTTGGATAGGCCAGTCATCTCATGTTGTAGGGAGGTGTCACCATATGAGGTCTCAATCAATGGTTTCTTATTTTCCAAATGTTTGGTTCTATACAGAGGTCTCATGTGAATGGGGTGTTATTTTTCCCATGTATCAAGGCCATATGATCACCTTATTTCATGTTTGGTTTCATCACAACATGGTTTGATTAAATATGTAGTCTCATTATTCTCATAGTCAACTTTCCACTCACTCTCACTTGCAGTCACATGTATGAGACTTGCCTAACTTATTCATGGAATTTTAATGAAGGTGTATCAATTTTTTCAATTCATTAGGAGTTTAATAGAGTTAATTTGAATGTTTGATGAAAATACAAGGTTGGTTGCAAGCTCATGCACCACACCATTTAGTCATTAGATATCCCTACCTACTTTATAACAAGTGTTTGCAAGAGGATATCATGTTGGAACAGATGTTTTGAGACTTGTCTCAAGATACCAATAGTGGAAAACATACACTTAAGGGATTGGTAATGAGTTTAATTTTTTTCATGAGACCATTCTGTTGGGTGAATATTTTGTCACTAGCTGACTGATGAAAAAATAGGTGCATCAACCACAACATAAGGAGATTTATACAACAAAGTGTGTGGGTCTACCACATCACCAAGAGATAAATCTCTCCTCTCGGTAAGGGGAGGTTCCCTATTAAACTACTATATTATACTATATAAACTGAAAATACACTCAGGGGTGAAATCATACCATCCATCTCTCTTTTTTTAGAGATGATGTTCACAAAACAAAGGAGGATCCTAGTGTAATTACTAAAATGGCACTTCTCTTCTTTTAGAAGTGATAGTCAACAAACAACAGGGTCTTTCCAAGGTAGAGACAGAATCCATAAGAAACCAACTAAAACACAAAGTTTTAGTTGTCTCTCCTATTGATTGGGATAAAGGAACATAGTAGGATTAAACATAGCTCAAAGTTTGCACTTAAAACTACAACACAGTAAAGGATTACGAAGGATAAAGAGAGCTCAAAGTCTCTCTTGTATCCTTTACACAAGACACAAACTAAAGGTAATTATGGCAGCACAAAGTCTCCCACAGTCAGCTTTAGGACATCTTCCAACTTACTTCCACTTGTTTCGCTTGTTTGATTAAATAGACAAGACTGTAATTAGGAAATAGACATGAGAACATTTTCCTAAAATACACAAGCTTATTCTAGCACAAAGTCTGAAAGGTCACTTGCTTTCTTATTCATTTAACAAAATATGATTAATAGTCTGAGCTCAAAGTCTCAGGATTGTCTTTCAATTTGGGTAGAGCTTCACATCTGATAATTGAGAGATCCCTTTTATACAAAATGGGATATTACAATATATAGCCTTCTCCAAAAAGACTTGGGTGCTTATTTTCATAAAGACTACCCATGCTGAATTGAATGCCTTTAATATATGTGAAAGGGCCATGTTGGAATAAGTTATCAGCCTTGACTTTGGCATTCTCAATTATCTCTAATGTCCCTTCTTCAGCATGGGTTGTTTGGTCTTCTTTTTTATATTTATGAAGTTGCTCATTCGCCTTTAATCAAATGTTGAAAAATAGGTTGCACCTTTGAATATTTGTGTTCCTTGATGTCCACTTAGTGAACTATTCCACCTACTAGAAATAACTCTCCTATAGATATTTCTAGTTTTCTTATAGTCATTCTCCCTTTCCTTTCCACGTTGTCTTTTCTTAGCAATCTGAGCTCTTGGGGCTATCTTCTTGCTTTCAGCTGGCTCATTGGCTCCTTTATGCGCTTGGTCATTGAGCTTATTCTCAAATTTTTTCAAAATCAATGGATATTCCATAACCTTAAAATTAATGTCCATGAGGATGTCACTAGTCCCTTTGAATCTCTTTAAACCTTAAACCTTGAACTCTTTGAACTTGTTGAACCTTTAAACCTGTTGAACCTTTTAGGTTCAAGGTTCAATGGTTTAACAGGTTATCCTCTTTCTTTTTAAATCCTTTTATTCTCTAAGTCCATCAAACTCATCAAACTCATTGAACCTTGAAATTTGAACTCTCTTGGTTCAAATTTCAATGGTTCAATATTAATCCTTTGATTTATTTTGAAGTGTCAAACTCTCTGGATTTTCCAAGTCTGTCTAAGTTATTGAACCTTTGAACCCGTTGAACCTGTGAACTCTTTCGGGTTCAAGGTTTAACGGTTCAATATTCATTCTTTGAAGCATTCTTTTCTTTAAGTCTTTCATACTTTATTTAACCCATTGAACCATGAACCTTTGGGTTCAAGGTTCAATGGTTCAACGGTTCAACCTTAACTCTTCGAAGCCTTCTTTTCTTTAAGTCTACCAAAGTGTTGAACCTTAAACTCGTTGAACCTTTGAACCTTGCAAAGGCAGGGTTCAATGGTTCAAAGTGGTTCATTCTTTTTCTTTGAAGCACGTCATTAAGTCTTTGAACTGAACCTCAACGTTTAACCTTCCTCAAAACACTAAGGAAAAGCCTTAAGTGTTTTGAACTTCCTTTGAAGAAGGCCTTCCTATTGAACCTGTAGCTTTTTAGCTGAAAAAGGCTTGAATATTTGGAAAACTTAAATGCTCAGAACATTTTTGAGAAAGAAAAGAGAGAATTTTGGTCTACAATACTAAACTAATTAGTAGGTTGTCCACAAAAACAAGTGACAAATTTTGGGAACAACAGCTAGCTCTAGTTGGGAAACTTCCATCAATTGAAATTGAAACAATCAAAGGGAGTAGAAACTAGAATCTCAGTGCTTTCATCTATGCCATTGGGCTATGAAGTCATGATCACCCAAAAAAAAGGCGTTAAAAACTAAATGGTGCCAAAACAAATTAAAAACATAAGACAAAGAAAGACTATACAAATGTACATATATATGAATGGACTTATCTGATGCTTCAAGGATTGAAGTGCTTCAGATGCTGCCCACTGTGAGGTAGAGCAAATGGCGTCTCATTTTGATAAATTAGCAAGAGACTATTTTCACCCCAAAATCAGTGATTGGCAATTAGACTTCTCCACCAGGAATCTAATTTATTGTGCCTTCCTTTTGATTTCCTCTTCTTGCCCCTTAACAAGACTCGATCTCTACCATGAATCTTTGCTCTCTTGTTGAAGAGTTTCTTTGCCTAACATTGATATGTGGCAATACGATCCACTACCATAATTCACTGTTCTTCTATCCTAATGAAGCATATGATTTGATTATCACCATTGAACACCTGCCCATGGTCTTTATTATCAGGTATGCTTGGTCAAAAAACCAATTCAATAGTGTACCTTTTTTCTTTGAAGTCCTTGTGAGGGACCAAGAGAGTTACAGAGACAACCAATGCATCTACCCAACTATTGAACTCTCTGGGCATGATATAAATATTGAAAGCATCAAAGCTTTCAATGTAGTCCCACACTAGATTGTGGTGATGCTGCAATCTCTCATTTTTAGTTTGGTATAGGTTCCTCACCTGATAAACCACCAGTTCAGCGTCTCCTTTTGTATGAAAGATTTTAACACCTTTATCTTGGGTGGCCTTTAATCCAAGTAGCAACGATTCATACTCAGCAGTATTATTGGTTTTGTTGAACTGCAACTTATATGCATATGGAAAAATATCTCCTTGAGGAGATATTAAAATAGCTCCAGCTCCATAACCAGTTGAAGCATTGCTGCCATCAAATTCCAAAATCTAGACATCATCAGATTCTAATCTTCTTTCAAATTTTTCTTCATCCAGAAGAGAAGATCCTTTTTCATATGTACTACACCCTACCAATTCTTCTGATGTATTATCTAAAAATTTTGGATTGTCACTTTGTAATATTTTGTCTACTGAAACAAAGAGGTCTTCAGTAGTCAATAAGTAATTACCCATGCTTGAAGACTCAGACAAAATTTGAACTTCAGGGGCTGAAGTTTGAGTGAAAATGTACTTCAATTCCTTCTCAGGAAGTAGCTTTTGCATGATGCCCTTAATAGGGATCCTTGCATCAGATAGGTCCATGCTCAGTTCACCACCAATGTCCTTGCATAAATTTCACCCAAGAAGAATGACATAGGAGGCTGGGACGTTAGCTACCAGAACTATCATTTAACTCTCTTATCTAGGAAGGCCACAAATGCAAATTGAGCATCTTTAATTTGTCCCAGTAGAGGCACCTATTTGTTTTCCATTGAAAAATATCTCCCAAAGGTCTTAGTCAGTGTGAGACCAAGAGATTATGCCACCATAGAGGGCATGACATTGTCAGATGCACCAGAATCAATTATGTAATTATTCAGCTAATGACCATTTATCAGCAGGGAGACATAAAATGGTTTTGTCTTCCCAAGAGTGGATGGAGGAGTAATCACAAGATTATTTTGGGTAGACATTTTCTTTAGGGGAACAGAAGTCATTTCTAAAATTTCTTGTCTTGTAGGGATGGTTTTATTTTTTACACATTGAACTAACCTATTCAACTGCTCAGGATTAGATTGTAAGAATTCAAACTCAGACATTTGAATTTTGGCTTTCTTAACATGGTCAATTATATCAAATGACTAAAATGAATTTGAGATAGAGGAAGGCATTCCATCAATCTAGTTTTTTTTAGGTGCAGGACTGGTCTATGAATTTGAAGCAGAAGGTGAAGGAACATTTGAGGTACCTATTTTTTTATTGTTGACTGGGTCCTTTGATTGGAAAGGTAGTGAAGTTCCTCATTTATAAATTGAAATTACTGGGTGTATCTCTTCCCTTATTTTTCCTTTATCAGCTTGTTGAGATGATTAGTTATGAGACTTGGTAAATTCTGTGTATGATTCATTAGACACTTCACCTTTGGCTCTAGGTTCATCCTAGTAATTCAAGAATCCAATGTTGGAGTCGCCAGCTAATTCTTCTTGGTTTTATACAAAGAGATCAATGTCATCTTCTTGGTTTAACTTAGCTTGGAATGAAAAATCAGATTCAGTTTCAAGATAACCAACCTGTTGATTTAGTTGGTGCCACTTCAATGGCAAGTTTCCCCTATGGGGGAGGTAGATGATTTGGTTTCCCTTGATTTTTGGTAGCATTTCCCTGATATGAATGATTGGGAAATGTCCTCCTTGGTATATCTTGATAAGGAGGAGTAGACATCCCTTGTGCCATTTATTTTTTGAGAGCTAGCAATTCATTTTCTAGCTTTTGCACCATAGGATTAGTGGTGCTTGTAGAAGAAAATTTAGAATATGAAGAAGATTTACCTTTTTTAGGATCTCTTCTTATCTTTCCTACCAAGATAAGATCATCTTCAACCTCAGTCACCAAAATTTAAGCTACAACGAGGTTTATGTGGCCAGCTCACCTCAATAGGAAACTTACTTCAAGAAGCTAAGAACTGATGAAGAAGCATTTGAGGTTCTCGGGCATCAGCTGGGCAATTGTGGGAATTCTATTCCTCAGATTGTCAAATTTGGCAATGAAGTCTCTCATGGGTTCATGAGGCTCTTTCTTCATTTGTGTAATCTGAGATAACAGGGTGTGTGCATCTTCTATAGGTTTGAACCTAGCCTCAAATTTGGCTTTGAGAGTGTTTCAATCAATCACTATTTGCACTTCTAGATGATATAACTAGTTTGTAGCAGTGCCTTGTAGTGTCTCTACAAATAGTCTGACTGCAATGTCTTCATATTCAATGCCTATTACACCACAGGCTATGCAAAAGGCTGCAACATGTTCATCAGGATGAACCTTCCCATTACCATTGAACTTGGGGAAATTTATTCTTGAGCTACAAGGTAGCTCATGTAGAGGTGGGGTCAGATTTAGGGGACCCAAATTATTACCCCAGGGACCTCGAGCTACCATGATATGGCTATTGAAAGGAGGGATAATAAATCTTTGTGAGATATGTATGGACAAAGCTCTATTGGTAGAGGAAAGAGCAATTTTTCTTGGTATTAGGGACCTGATATTTGTAGGATGAAAACTCCTAGTTTGTTGAAGGTGAGTTTGTGGAGGGGAAAGATCAAAATTATGTTACTACACAAGCTCAAAAATAGGGTCAACAATACCTTGACCACTCTGGCTTCATGTGTATGGTAGGTCTACCAGAGTGCTAATATAGATATGGAAAGGAACTAAAACCTACTTCAATTTGAAGCTTGAGGCTTCAAACTACACATTATTTCCCCAATAGAGTCACCAAAAATTGTTGGCGTGGAGCTGTTGGAAAAAGATCAAAATTTCACGTTCATCCCTAGTTGCTGAAAAAGATCAATATTATTCATTCATCCCCAATAGATTTTCCAAAACTTGTTGGGTGAATATTTTGTCACCATCTGACTGATGGAAAAATAGGTGAATCAACCACAACATAAGGAGATTTATACAATAAAGTGTGTGGGTCTACCACATCACCAAGAGATAAGTCTCTCCTCTTAGCAAGGGGAGGTTCCTTGTTAAACTACTATATTATACTATATAAACTGAAAATACACTCAGGGGTGAAATCATACCATCCATATCTCTTTTTTTAAAGATGATGTTCATAGAATAGAGGAGGATCCTAGTGTAATTATTGAAATGGCACTTCTTTTCTTTCAAAAGTGATATTCAACAAACAATAAGGTCTTTCCAGGGTAGATATAGAATCCACAAGAAACCAGCTAAAACACAAAGTTTTAGTTGTCTCTCCTACTGATTGGGACAAAGGAACACATCAAGATTAAACACAACTCAAAGTTTGCACTTAAAAGTACAACATAGTAAAGGATTACGAAGGATAAAGAGAGCTCAAAGTTTGTCTTGTATCCTTTACACAAAACACAAACTGAAGGTAATTATGGCAGCACAAAGTCTCCCATAGTGAGCTTCAAGACATCTTCCAACTTACTTCCACTCATTCTACTTGTTTGATTAAATAGACAAGAATGTAATTAGGAAATAGACATAAGAACAATTTCCTAAAAGACACAAGCTTATTCCAACACAAAGTCTAAAAGGTCACTTGCTTTCTCATTCATTTAACAAAATATGATTAATAGTCTGATCTCAAAATCTTAGGATTGTCTTTCAATTTGGGCAGATCTTTGCTTATGATAACTAAGAGATCCCTCTTATACAAAATGGGATATTACAATATATAGCCTTCTCCAAAAAAACTTGGGTGCTTGTTTTCATAAAGACCGCCCATGTTGAATTGAATGCCTTTTAATATCTATGAAAGGGCCATGTTGGAACAGGTTATCAGCCTTGACTTTGGCATTCTCAATTATCTCCAATGTCCCTTCCTCAACATGGGTCATTTAGTCTTCTTTTTGATATTTACGTGGTTGTCCATTTGCCTTTAATCAATGTAGAAAAATAGGTTGTGCCTTTGAATATTTGTGTTCCCTGATGTCCACTTGGTGGACTGTTCCACCTTTTGGAAATAACTCTCCTATAGATATTTCTTGTTTTCTTGTAGTCATTCTCCCTTTCCTTGCCATGTTTTGTCTTTTCTTAGCAATCTGAGCTCTTAGGGCTATCTTCTTGTTTTTAGCTGGCTCATCGGCTCCTTTCTGCACTTGGTCATTGAGCTTATTCTTAGATCTTTTAAAAATCAAAGGATATTCCATAACCTTAAAATTGACATCCGTGGGGATGTCACTGGTCCATTTGAACCTATTTGAACCTTGAACCTTGAACTCTTTGAACCTGTTGAACCTTTTAGGTTCAAGGTTCAATGTTTCAATGGGTTATCCTCTTTCTTTTTAAATCCTTTTATTCTCTAAGTCCATTAAACTCATCAAACTCATTGAACCTTGAACTTTCAACTCTTTTGGTTCAAATTTCAATGATTCAATATTAATCCTTTGATTTCTTTTGAAGCATCGAACTCTCTAGATTTTCCAAGTCTATCTAAGTCATTGAACCTTTGAACCCATTGAACCTGTGAACTCTTTCGGGTTCAAGGTTCAATAGTTCAATCTTCATTCTTTGAAGCATTCTTTTCTTTAAGTCTTTTAGAATTTATTGAACCCATTGAACCATGAACCTTTGAACCTTTTGGGTTCAAGGTTCAACGGTTCAACCTTAACTCTTCGAAGCCTTCTTTTCTTTAAGTCCACCGAAGTTGTTGAACCTTGAACTCATTGAACCTTTGAACCTTGCAAAGGCGGGTTTCAATGGTTCAACAGTTCAAAGTGGTTCATTATTTTTCTTTGAAGCCCACTGTTAAGTATTTGAATCAAACCTCGGTGTTGAACCTTCTTCAAAACACTAAGGAAATGCCTTAAGTGTTTTGACTTCCTTTGAAGAAGGCCTTCCTGTTGAACCTACGGCTTTTTAGCTGAAAAAGGCTTGAATATTTGGAAAAACTAAATGCTTAGAACATTTTTGAGAAATAAAAGAGAGAATTTTGGTCTACAGGACCAAAATTATTAAGAGTTTTTCCACAAAAACAAGTGACAAATTTTGGGAACAACACATTCATCTACACATATTGCTCCAATTTTTTCCACTACCTACATACAACTCAAATGCACATACAAGAATCTCTCCTTGATGATGTCATGCTAAGATGGGAGCTTTGATAAGTGTTTAAATATTTTAGAGTGATAAGATTATGTTTTAAATCTTGGTGAGGGCATTAAATTGATCATGAACATATATATATTTCATTCTTCCCAAATTTGCTTACTGCCTATATAGATGCAAATGCCCACCTATAGGTGGTAGCATAGAAAACCAAAGAGTCATTTAACACATTGAAACAAGTGTCAAAACCTTCATTAGAATCCTAGTAGGTGGGTTTGATCATAACATACCTTCTTCAAGTGTCAAAGTGGAAAATTGAATTATGGATCACCTTCAAACATAAGATGACTGAATTCAAGGACATTTTCCCTAAAAAGTGAAAACAAAGGTCCAAGCCATTTTATGGATATCTTATAACAAGGCTACAAAGATGTATGATACATATAGATGACCATATCTTGTAATATATATAAAGGAGAAGCATTATGCCAAAGATGAAGCCAATAGGATTAGTGAAATGTGATTGTTGGGGGCCTCAAAGTTTCCCATTTAAGCACTGAGTTTCTCTATTGACATCTACAAGATTTGAGCTTTGAGTGACCATTGATATCCTAAAGAGCAAGCAAGTCATACTCTCATGTTTATAATGGCCTTATTGATTGAAGGGTGTACCAATGAACATGAGTATCATCAAAATAATGTTTATATGTAGTGTTTCAAGTCTCATATACACCTACAGGTGTTTTATCATGCAAAATGTACACCTATAGTTGACTATAGGAGAACATCATCTATAGCAAAGGTTTAAATATGGAATAACCAAAGTTGGTAGAAATGAGATGGTTTAAAATGGTTCATGAGATTGAATAGTTATTTATAACCTTCCAATATAGGAGTCTTCATCTATAGGCTTTTACCCTTCCCAACACAGATGATTGTGTTTGACCATGACAGATAGTGGGCTAGGAAGTGAAATTTGAGTGTTACCAATGCACAAGGGTGAGACAAATGTGGTCTAGACAAGTATAAATGATCCTAAATAACTGTAATAATGTTTTTAGACACTATGATTAAGGTTCAAGTAAGTATTATTACCTACAAGTACCACTCCATAACACAAAACACTGCTAAGAGATGGAACTCAATTTAACCAAGCATGGAGTATGAGAGGTATGTAGTAGGTTAATGTGATGAAAAAGACTAGAGAATATTATAAATTATTTTTACACTCTCATAATTCTCTCACCAATGGTAATCATGAAAAAATATACTCTATGAAGCAACATACATAATCTACATCTTACACCTTGCATAATTTGTCTCAACAAGGGTCTATTTTGGATTTTGAAAGGGATGGAAGGTAAAATGGCATGACCAGAGGCTGATTTTTTGTGTATAAGGTCATTACCTCTTGGGGAAGAGCCTCAAATACTTGGTTTTTCTATTAAAATAGGGTAAGTACCCTCTATTTTGTCTTAGACAGAGGCACTCCCTTGTGAACAAGGCCTACATTTGGGGAAGGAAAGTGAAAAAAGTAGACCAAAAGGTAATGAGATATTATGAAAAGGTGTGTAAAGTTGGATCATAGCTATGAAAACATGAGTAATCAATAAAAGAGGATAGAATCTCAACTAAATAGTTTAGAATCCCAAAGTTTTAGTTAGGCTTGTTAGGCAGGGTTTAAGCCTATTATCCAAATAAGGGGTCAATGTAATTTCTATCCTTCTGTGGGAATTATAGCCTATTGAATCATGTTTTTCAGGTCACTATAGAGGTGTTAAATCTTCCATTTTGCATAGAAATCATAAATAATCCTTTTTGAGGGTTAGAGCTAGTTCAAGCCTATAGGAAAGGAAGGTTAAATCTTGATAGGCTAAATTTGAGTGCTTGTATCTTCTCTAAGGCTTTACATGGAAGTATAAGGAGTTTTGGGAGGTTGAAATAGGTATTAAACCTTTATTTAGTGAAATTTGGTGGTAGTTCCTAGATCCCATCTTTATGAACAAATCTTAAGGACATAAGAGACATAAAACCCTATTAAATCCTAAATAAGGACTCGACTAAGAAAACAAGCATGGAGAGCTATTCAAATGGGATGAAATGACCATGAAACTGGTTGGAGGTTGTAGAAGACTCATTAGGGCTCCTCTTCATCATTTGTTTTGCTACCCTACCTGTATAGACATGTTATAGAATGGATTTATTTGACTATTTTATGTGTTATGTAGGTGGTAATGATATTAGGACTTATTATAATTAAATATGACCATTTAATACTACATAAAATATCCTAAGTGTTTACTAGTAACCCCCTCTCAGCCAGTCAAACTGGCATAGTGAACATGATAGTGGGAAGGGTGGAAAACTTTAAGTAAGCCAATTTTAAAGTGTGTCTAATGTCTCAAAGGTAATGGATGAACTTGACACATGTCATTAACCATATTTTATGTATTTTCATGAGAAATTGAAGTCATTTTGGAAACCAAGTGTACAATGTGTGTGGAATAAGGAGTTACTTTGACTACAAATAGTAGTGGTTCACTTCCAAAATATTTTAGATGATTAGGAATAAACCAATGAATTAAAGAGAATATATACAAACACTCCCTCACATTAAAATCATTATATCTATCCTAGTTATTTTTGGGATGTTCCAATAGAGCTAGATGATGAAGGTAGTTTTATGATCCAACATAAGCAATTTCATGTCACATTCCAAGTGTTTCATTCCTTGGATTGACACTTTTACTTTATGACCTTTCATGGTCAATTTCACATCCTCTTCTTATTCACATTTAACCCCTTCTCTCAGCATGATAAGTGTCCAAGTGACCTTTTGACTTCCCTTTTCTCACTCCTCTCCCAAATGCTATAAGTAGTGACTTTTTGGGCTCTTTTGAATAGCCTCCATTGGTCCGTGGTGAATCCCTATCCAATTTTGTATTTAAATGTCTCTTGAAGCAATAAAAATGTGAATTTTCCTACTTACATTTTGTATAATTGAGTTTGGTTTCAAATTTTATTGATCTTGTCTAGTAAAAAATAGTGTTTACTAGCATGTTGTCTTTGATTATCCACCAATTATGCAGAAGAGTAAGTTTTATATGTATTTTTTAGTGTTTATTCTTAGTGTATGAAAGTTTTAGAATTGGTTTATGACTGAATTCTCCAAAGGATCATTAATTATCCCTCCTAAACATGAATATACCTCTTGAACCTAGCATATGAAACATTGATGTAACAATCAATCTTGAATTGTGAGTTATTTGTGAAAGAAGCTTTGATTTGATCTAAGTAGTATAATTTAAATAGGAGGAAAATTATTATTTTTAGATCACCTATTTATATTTTTTAGTTTGTCTTCTTAACCCTTTTCATGAAAAGTTGATAAGTAGGAAAGTACTTCAAAGAGTGCATCAAGGGAACTAGCCCTTCTAGAGATTCATCTCACCAATTGATTACCCACAATAAGTGAGATGTTTCTATTGTGCCACTTGGATGAGGAGAGCTGATACATCTCCTCAAGGGGTGAAAATATAAGTGACAATAATTTTTGGCATGTTTTGTGGGACTCTAAGTCCTAGAAGATTGTCTAATATTAGTGTTGATCTTGGCATATTTGTAATTGCAAGAGCATCTATATTTAGTACCTGGTAATTCCATTAATTTTTAAAATCTTTGTTTACTAATTAATCCTTATTTTCCATGCCAAATGTGACCACTAGGTTTATTGTTAAGGGTATAACTTTTGAATTTGTGCAATTACCTTGTTATTTTATCAAAAGGTTTAGATTTATGAACACTCATCCTTATTCAAGGGATTATGTTTTTAAAAAGTCCAAATTTCTACTTGGTATAACCCCTAATACTCACAATATACTTTCCAATATGGATATAAACCTCCTTTTTATATCCTTAACTGGATCATCTCCTTTGAATCTTGCCCAATATAACCAAATTCTTGGAGAATCCCTTAAAAGTGTTCCATATTTTAATCAAGAAGGTCCTACTACTCCCATTTAACACATTAGAAACATGGAAAAATTTTAAAATATCCATAATATCACTTAATAAAATGTAGCCATTAGGCTATTAGCATTTTCTTTCAAAGGGAAATCTTTAGATTGGTATGGAACTCTACCTCATAATTCTGTTGCTTCATGGGATGAACTAAGAAATCTATTATCTAAGAGGTTTGAAGAGAAGAGTGATCATTTATCACTAGCTGAGAAATTGAATACTATCAAGAGGGATCCTCAAGAGTTCATGCAAGATTTTAACTCTAGATTTCAAATGACATAGGATAGGATCTCAACCCTGATAAGACCCACTCTAAATTAGGCCTTCTTATATTACCTAAAGGCATTAAATAGTGGCGTATTTATGATGATCCAATGTATGGGTGGGAATACACTACCTATTACTTATGAGATAAATATTAATGCTGAGAATTATCTTGTTCAAGTAGGGAAGATTTCTCCTAAACCACCAATGCCATTGTTTCCTAATTTATAGCCTCCTAGTCAAATTGGATTACGCACCTTGGATCATTTGCCTAATAGCCAAAAGTATTCTACCCTTGCCCCTACCAATGAGATTCATGAATTCAAGATTTTGCTTCAAATTTTTACTAATTAATTTGTTTCTCTCAAAAGATAACAAGATCAAAATTATAGGCCTTATCAGCCCTACAATTAGTTTGGACAAGCAAGTAGGCCTCCTTTTCAAGGTAATGCTCAAGGACAAGGTCAAATAAATTAAGCTAGACCTTACCAAAGTTTCAATCCTAATTCCCCATCATATTTTAGAGCTATTTTTCCTACTCAAAACAATTTTGTTCAATAAAAACCATGGTATCCTTCAAATGACCAAAATCAAGGCCAAGTTGCATACGCCAATAAAATGCCTAATCAAGCCATGACAATTCAAGGTAGTCAAGTAACTCAAGTTATCACTTTTGAGGTGCCAATGCAAAATGGAATTTAAAATGGATAAACACAATATGATTCTACTCTTATGAATCATTTAGAGGGATAATTGTGTGCCATGAATCATTTGGGAAGTTTAAATAATGTGAATGTTAGTGTATCCTCTAACACTAGATCTAAAAATAGGGTTGTAGAAGAGACACAAGGGACAAATCAAGGGCATATTTTGAATCCTACATCAGCCCCAATGGTAGGTGGGTATAATTCAGCTCCTAAGGTGCAAGAAAATCAGAAATATTATAATTCAAGACCAACTCCTACACCTCCATCTTTACATGCTACACCATAAGGTACTAGTGCTTCCAAAGAGTAATTCAAGATGAACAATATTTATATCAATTTTGTGGATATAATGAATAAGTTAAAAATGAATATTTAATTATGTGACTCATTGGAAATACTAGGATAAAAACATATCCTTCAAAAAGAGTTGCTTTGACTAAGTAAACCAGTTGGACCAGCAAGGACTAAAAATGTTATTTTAGTGAATGAAACTCAGCCCATTGATGGACAAGTAAAGAAAATTGATAAGATTTCCCATTTTATCTATCCTTGATTATTGGTTATTTTTTAGTTCAAAATTGTATCATATATAGTGTGGATAGTAATTCCATTATGCCTAAGTCAGTAGCAGATAAACTAGGCCTCAAATATGAACCAATGGATAAATGAGTTCTACAATTATATGTGTCACCAGTAAAGACCTTGGGAGTAGTCAAGGATCTAAATTTGATTTTACATTCTTGTCCTACTTTATCCATCCCTAATGATGTGGTTTTTGTATATTTACCCCCATACTTTTATCTTTATTTGTCAAGAGTGTTTACAGCCAAGATAGGAGGATACTTGGCAGCAAATTGGTCATATATGGTTTTTATAACAAATTATGGTACCAAAGTAAAGATTAAATCATAACCTATTCATCACAATCATTTCAATCCCTACACACGTAAGGTTACAAATCTTAATTATGTTATTCTTGATGAGGAAGAACTTCACATGGATCAATGTCCAACTTATTCTCTTGAAGGAGTTTTTGATATACATCTAGACGAATGGGGAGCTGATCAATATGAACATGATCCTTAAAAATTCATAGAATAAGTTATTATTGGAGTGTATTTCATTAATGAATAAGACTTTCATGCCAAATTTGATGAAGCCAAATGAAACTATGGATGGTCTATGTCAACTATTTTTCTATGGATCAAGAAGCAAGGTTGGATCAGGTGGTGGACCAATGTTAGTATCTCCATCCAAAGAAATGTATTAATCTACTTTTAGATTTCAATTCAGTTGTAATTGTAATGTATTAGGATATGAGGCCCTCATTCATGGCCTTGAGTGGGCTAGAAAGAGAGTTGTGAAGGAGTTACAAGTGTATGGTGATAGTGACTTGGTTATGAATCAAGTGAGAGGTCAAAATATGACTAAGAACTCTTTCCTTAAGTATTATAATAATAAAGTGTGGGATCTTGTAGAATATTTCCAAACTTTCAACATTCAATCTATACCAAGAGAAGATAACAAACATGCTAATAGGTTGGCAACCATTGGAGCTTAGTTTGATGTTCCAAAGGGGATAGGAGAGGACAAAAATCAACCTCATCTCAAAGTGTCTATAAGGCCCTTTATACCAGATAATGTCACTAATTGGAAATTGTTTGATAGTGAACATCAAATATCTCTCTTTCTATAAGAGGAGGTTGAATTTTTCTCAAGAAACTAGTCCAAAATACAATAGCAATATGGAGGGAAGATTGTATAATTTAAGACAAAAAAGTTCCCTAAGGGCTTAGTCACACTTGAGAGTATTTTCAATGATAATGATCAATTGAAGAAGGAAAAGGTAATCATGTATACTAATAAATAAAACTATGAGAGAGTACAAATCTTCAAATATAAGTTTCTTTCTCTTGGAAAGGTATGTACTAGAGAAGAAAGATATGCTTTCATTGAATTATGCAAATAATGTTTTGATGTCTTTGTAATATAGTGATTTAAAAGGCTTTGATCCACAATTAGATTAAAATAACATACAATTAGATGAGAATTATAATCCTATCAGGCAAAATTAAATGCCATTTAATCCTAAGATTGAGCCTCTTATGAGGAAGGAGCATACAAAGTTGATTGAGTCTAAGATCATTTTTTCTATTAAGAATTCATCTTGGTTGGCAAACATAGTCCCGATAAGAAAGAAGAATGGGGAGATCAGGTTATGTGTTGACTTTATAAATTTTAATAGATTTTCCTTAAAGGATCATTATCTTATTCCTTCCATGGAGAAAAATTTTCAAGTTATGGTAGGTAGTGAAAGGTTCTCACTCCTTGATGGCTATTTAGGGTATAATCAAATTTTGGTAAAAGAAGGAGATCAATACAAGATAGCCTTTACCACTAAATGGGGCACATATTATTATAGTAAAATTCCTTTTGGTTTATCTAATTTTGGGTAAACATTTCAACATGTAATGGATATGGTTTTTCAAAGCCTAATAAATGATATAGTGTTGGTGTATCTTGATGATATCATGGTCTTCTCCAAGGATGTAAAGGATCATTTGAATCATCTTAGGAATATTTATTAGAAATGTGGAGAATTTGGAATCTCTCTTAATCCAAATAAGTGTGTGTTTTCTATCCATGAAGGTAAACTTTTGGGACACATTGTTTCAAATAAAGGCTTATCCATATATCTTGAAAAGGTGAGTGTAATTTTGGCATTGACTTTACCCAAATACATGAAAGTTTTTCAAAGTTTTTTTGGAAAAAGAAATTTCATAAGGAGGTTTATTTATGATTTTTTTAATTTATTCAAGCCTCTAACCTATATGCTAAGGAAATATGAAGTGTTTACTTGGACAAGGAGAAGGAAAGAGAGTTTTGAAGAGATCAAGCAAGCTATTGCTCAAGCTCTAACTATTGCAAGTCATGATTTATCAAAGGATTTTAAATTGTATAATTTTGTAAATGAATAAGTAATATTTTCCATGCTCACTCAATCAAATGAAGAAAACTTGGATCATCCTATTTCCTTATTTAGTCAAGGATTGGAAGGCTATGAGGTAAGGTACACTTATGTAGAGAAGCAAGTAATTTCAATTGTTAGGAATATGTTATATAACAACAAGATTCATATATTAGTACCTCATCATAATTTCAAATAATTCATTTTGATTATATATTTGAATGAAAAAAGGGTTGGTTAGATTACAAAAGTAATGGAGTATGATGTAAAAATTAAGACAACCAAGCTAGTGAAAGGGAAAGGATTATGTGAGCACCTTGTTTCAGATTTAAAGAAAAAAAAGGAAGATATATTAACCCTTAAAGATGATCTTATGATAGATTCATCCTAACCAATGAGGATTTGGACACAAGAAATGATCTATTTTCTTCAAACCGGTGAATGTCCACAAGGCCTAAATAAAGCCAAAAGAAGGTGCTTCTTATTACAATCTATCACTTATGTACTTGTTGATGGAGTATTGTTTAGGAAATATTTATCAGGTGTACTATTTATATGTGTTTAATTGGATCAGGTTTATAAGATATTGTTTGAGTTTCATGATGGACTAGCAGGTGGTCACTTTGCTCCAAGAACTATAGCTGCCAAGATTATGAGAGCTAGATATTTTTGGCCTAGTTTGTTTAAATATACTCATGCTTAGGTAATGAAATGTTATAAATGTGATCTATTTTATGGGAATAAAAATATTTTAGACTTAACTCTTCATCCACTACAAGTAAACTAATATTTTATGCAATAGGGTCTAGATTTCAAAGGCTTAATCAACCCACCTTCTAGTGCTAGTCATAAGTGGGTGTTAGCTGCCAAAAATTAATTTAAAATATGAGTGGAGGATGTATATCTCAAGGAATAAAATGAAATTTAATTTTTATATTTCTATGAAGGAATAGTGACAAGATTTGGGGCTCCTTTAACAATAATTATAGACAATGCATTGGCTTTCTTTGGAACGAAGATAAGTGAGTGGGCTTTGAAACATGGTATTTATCTTAGTACTTCCTCCAACTATTATCCACAAGGGAATGGACTAGTTGATTCCAATAATAATAACATAATTAGGATTATCAAGAGGTTAATGGATTAAAACCAAAGAACTTGGCATTCCAAATTGAAGACAACTCTTTGGGCTGATAGAATCACCCCCAAGATAGCCATTGGAAACTCACCATATACACTTGTTTATGGAGGAGAGGATATATTGCATATTTAAATTGAATTAATAGCCTTATATATTACTTACTAGTTTTATTTGATGGAAAATGAAATCATGGAGGTTAGAATATGTGAGTTGATGGAGCTTGAATAAATAAGGGATCAAACTATGCAAACTATGAGAGCTCATTGAGATCAAACAAAGAGATAATTCGATAAGAAATAAATACCAAGAATATTCCAAGAAGGAGAAATTGTTATAAAGTGGGATGAAGATAGGGCTAAGCTTGGAAAACACACAAAGTTTGATGCTTTGTGGAGTGACCCTTATGTCATCACTCAATGCAAGTAACACAATGCTTTCCAACTCTCACAGTTGGATGGGGAGGAGCTTCACATCCCAGTCAATGGGGTCTACCTTAAACATTTATACTAAGGTTATCCTCTCTATTTTTACATATACATTGTTTTTCTTATTTTCCCTAAGTGTTTATGCACATGTGTGAGTCTTATTGGTGTCTTGCTTTGTTTTGTCTTATTTGGTGTGGTGTGGTTATTTTGTGTGTGTTTTAGGTAATTAATTAATAGTTTTCTTCAAGAATTCACTGACTCCCTTATCCCATGGATAGGATAAGGCTACTGATCTTTAGTATAGCAGACATACTACCCCTATGAATCATCAATTTGTTGACCAAATTTGACCTTACATGTCAAATTGGGACCCCTATAGGTAAAAACTTGATTTTTAGATGTTTTAAGGGTCTAATATTTGTCATGGAGTATTTTTAAGTTCATTTTATACAATTTAATGTAATTTTAGCCTTGGTCATGGTGTTTTTAGTCTATATGTCATTTTGAGTCACTTAACAACCATTTAGGGGTTATAAATGTAAGTGGCATGGTTTTAAAGGTGTCCAAGTGTCTTAGTTTCCTTATAAACATCCAAGAAGTCAAATTACCTATCAATAACATTACTCCCATCTAAATATTATAGATTATCTAACTAAAAATAAGGAAACCAACTGAAAAAGGAGGAGTTTCACACTTGTATCGCCCATGAGGGAAGATGACACATGGGAGAAGGTCATGGAATGTATCTCCATATTCCTCATACTCATCTTATTTCTTTATATGCTTTGTGAGTGATAAAAAAGACCCAAAACCATTCTACTCCTTCTACACCTTTCTAGACACATAAAAATGGTTAAGAAATTCAAGCTTGGTATGGCCAGTAGAAGAGGTTTCAGAACAAATGCCTTTGGGATGTGGTATTATACTAAAATATATTCATTTCCATAACAATTGTTCAAATATTAGTCAACTATGCTTTATGAATCATCTCTAACAAGTAGGCTTTATTTTTTTTCTCATTATATCCTGTACCCTATAGTTTTGATTTAATTTGGATAGTTTTGTAAAATATAGTTGGTGATGTTGGATCTCTCCTCAAATTATCTCCATGATTTTTTTTCATGTTTCATTATGTTTTTATACGCAATTCATCTCATGTTGTACGGAGGTGTCACCATATGAGGTCTCAGTCAAAAGTTCCTCATTTATAGAATATTTGGTTCTTTACAGAGGCCTCATGTGAATGGGATGTGATTTCTTCCATATATCCAAGCCATATTATCACCTCCTTTAATTTTTGGTTTCATAATACCATGATTTGATCAAGCATTTAGTCTTTCCATTCTCATAGTCAACTCTTCACTCACTCTCACTTATAGTCACATGTATGAGACTTGCCTAGCTTGTTCATGGAATTATAATGAAGGTGTATCAAATTTTTCAAGTCATCAATATCTTAAGATATTTAATTTTAATATTTTAGTAAAATTAAATTTTTGTTTCAAGCTCATGCACCACAACAACTAGTCACTAGCTATCCCTGCCTACTTCGTAACAAGTGTTTGCAAGAGAATATCACACTATAACAAATGTTTTAAGACTTATATCAAGATTCCCATAGTGAAAAACATACATTTGAGGGATTTAAAATTAGTTTAAGTTTTTTCATGAGACCATTCATCTACACACATTACTCTAATTTTGTCCACTACCTACATACAACTCAAATGCACCTATAGGAATCTCTCCTTGATGATGTCATGCTGAGATGGGAGCTTTGATAAGTGTTTAAATATTTTAGAGTGATAAGAGTATGTTTTAAATCTTGGTGATGGAATAAAATTGATCATGAACATATATGTATTTCATTCTTCCCAAATTTTCTTATTGCCTATATAGATGTAAATGCCCACCTATAGGTGGTAGCATAGAAAGCCAAATAGTCATTTAACACATTGAAAAAAGTGTCAAAACCTTCATTAGAATCTTGGTAGGTGGGTTTGATCATAACATACCTTCTTCAAGTGTCAAATTGTAAAATTTAAGTATGTATCACCTTCAAACATAAGATGACTAAGTTCAGGGACATTTTCCCTAAAAAGTGAAAACAGAGGTCCAAGCTATTTTATGGATATCTTATAACAAGGTTAGAAAGATATTTGATACATATAGATGACCATATCTTATAATCTCTATTAATAATAATATTTATTCTAAATATTAATCCAATAGGATTGGTAAATGGTGATTTTTGGGGGCCTCAAAGTTGCCCATTTAAGCATTGTGTTTCTCTATTAACGTCTACAGGTTTTGAGCTTTGAGTGACCATTGATATCCTAAAGAGAAAATAAGGCATAATTTCATTTTTTGAATGGCATTATTTATTTAATGGTGTACCAATGAATATTAAGATAATCAAAATAATGTTTATATGTAGTGTTTCAAGTCTCATATATGCCTATAGGTGTTTTATCATGTAAAATGCACACCTATAGCTAACTGTAGGAGAGCATCATCTATAGCAAAGGTTTACATATGGAATCATCAAGGTTGGTAGAAAAGATATGATTTTAAATGTTTCATGATATTTAATAGTTATTTATAAACTTTCAAAAGAGGAGTCTTCATCTATAGGCTTTTACCCTTTCTAACATAGTTGACTGTGTTTAACCATGACAAACAATGGGCTGAGGAGTGAGGTTTGAGTGTTACCAATGCATAAGAGTGAGACAAATGTGGTCCAAAAAAGTATAAATGATCCTATAGGACCATAATAAGGCTGGTAGAAACTATTATTAAGTTTCAAGCAAGCATTATTACCTATAGGTACCACTCCATAACACAAAACATAGCCAAAAGATGGAACTTAGTTTGACCAAACATGGAGTATGAGGGGTATGTAGTAGTTTAGAGTGATGAAAAATATTAGAGAATATTATCCATGAATTTTTCACTCCCAAAAATATCTCACCAATGGTAATAATTTAGAAAAGAGATTCTATGAAGCAACATATAGAGTCTACATCTTACACCCTATACAGTTTGTCTCAATATCGGTCTATTTTAGTTTTTGCAAGGGATGGAAGGTCAAATGACATGACCAGAGGCTGAATTTTTATGTAGAATGTCCTTACCTATTTGTTAATCCCCTCCACCACTTGGTTTGTCTACATCCCTTGTGAACAAGGCCTATATTTTTGGGGAAGGAAAGTGAAAAAAGTGAACTAGAATGTAATGAAACATTATGAAAAGGTGTGGAAAGATAGACCATACCTCGGAAAACATGAGGAATAAATCAAAGAGGAGAGAATATTAACTAAATGGTATATAATCCTAAATTTATAGTTAGGCCTATTAGTGAAGGTTAAATCTTATTATCCAAATGAGGGGTCAATGTCATTTCTAGACTTAGGTGGGAATTATAGCCTATTGGAGAATGTTTATGAGGTCACTACAAAGGTGTTCAAGATTCCATTTTGGAAAGAAAGAATAAATAATCCTTTTTGAGGGTTGAATCCAATTCAATCCTATAGGAAATAAAGGTCAAAGCTTGATAGGATAAATTTGAGTGCTTTTATCTTCTCTGAGTTTTTGCATAGAAGTATAAGGAGTTTGGGGAGGTTGAAATAGGTCTTAAACCTTTCTTTAGTTACATTTTTTGGCATTTCCAATGTCCCATATTTATGAATAAATATTAAGGACATAAGTGACCTAAAACCCTAATAAACCATAAATAATGACCTAACTAAGAAAATAATCATGGAGAGATATCCAAAAGGCATGAAATGACCATGAAAGTGGTTGGAGGTTGTAGAGGACTCTTCAGGTCTCCTCCTCATCAATTTTTTTCTACCCTACCTATATGGACATGGTAAATAATGGATTTATTTTAATATTTTATACATTTTTATGTTCTAGGGACTTTTAAGAAGAGAAATAAAATTTTGGAGTGATATTAGGACTTATTATAACTCATTATCACCATTTCATACTACATAAAATATCCTAAGTTTTCCTACTAATAGCTCCATCTCAGCTAGTCAAACTGGCATAGTGAACATGATAGTGAGAAGGGTGGAAAAATTCAAGTAAGATGATTTTAAATTGTATATGATTCCTTAAAGGAAATTTATTTACTTGACACATGTAATTTACCCTATTTTATGGATTTACATGAGGGAGTTTGTTTGACTACAAGTAGTGATGGTTTACTTCCAAAAGATTCTAGATGATTAGGAATGAAAAATATTCATGGAAGAGAATTTATAAAAACCCTCCATCTTATTCAAATCATTATACCTATCCATAGTAAGTTTTGGGATGTTCCAATAGAGCTAGATGATGAAGGTAATTTTTTGAGCCAACATAAGGAATTTCATGCCACATTCCAAGAGTTTTATGCCTTGGATTGAAACTTTTACTTAATAAACTTGAATGGAAAGTTTAAAATCCTCTTATCATTCACATTTAACTCCTCTCAGAATTATAAGTGTTCAAGTGACCTTTGGACTTCCCTTTCTCATTCCTCTCCCAAATGCTATAAGTAGTGACTTTTTGGGCTTTTTTGAACATCCTCCATTAGTTAATGGTGAAACCCTATCCAATTTTGTATTTTAATGTCTCTTGAATTAATAGATAAGTTAATTTTCCTAATTACATGATACATAATTGAGTTTGGTTACAAATCTTACTGATCTTGTCTAGTAAAAGATAGTCTTTTCTAACATGTTATTTTTGATTGTCCACCAAGTATGCAAAAAGAGTAATTGTTTCAGGTCTTTATTAGTGTTCCTTATTAGTGTATAAAAGTTTTAGAAGTGTTTTATGACTGAATTATTGAAATTTTAATTAATTATCCCTCCTAAACATCAATATACCTCTTGAACCTAGCATATGAAACATTGATGTAATAATTTATCTTGAATTATGAGTTATGTGTGAAAGAAGCTTTGATTTTATCTAAGTAATATAATTTTAGTAAATAGGAGGAAAATTATTATTTTTGCATCATCTCTTTAGATTTTTTATTTTGTCTTATTAACCCTTTTTATGCAATGTTGATAAGTAGGAAAGTACTTCAAAGAGTGCATCAAGGGAACTAGACCTTCTAGAGATTTGTCTCACCAATTGATTATCCATGGTAAGTGAGATGTTTACATTGTGCCACTTAGATGAGGAAATATGAGACATCTCCTCAAGGGGTGAAAATAAAAGTGACAACATTGAAAACTTTGACAACTTTGATAATTTTGACAACCTTGACAACTTTGACCTATTGACCTATTGACCTAGTAAGGTGGAATTGAGTAATTAACCTATTGACCTATTGACAAATTTAAAAACTTTGAAATTTTTTAAAATGTTGACCTATTGACCTATTAGATGGAATTTATTAATTGACATATGGACTTATTGACCTATTAACCTATTGACAACTTTGACAATTTTAACAACTTTGAATATAGAATATAGCGTTGAATGACTGATATTTCTTCGTTTGTGAATGCCTTGAGGGTTGTGAAAAATTGATGATTGAATAAAAAAAAAAAAAAATTTATATAGACCTAATACAATCATTATATCATCTTTAAAGTCTTACTTTGACATTATATGTAATTATTTTTAGTCTCGGCCTACACAGTTGCTACAAACCCTTACTTTTAGGGTTTTGACCATAAGAAGAGATTAAAACCTTAAAAATTCTTGGAAATTTGTAATATAGTTTTTATTATGGTATATTAATTTAATAAATTTATTTCATACTTTTACCTTTTATAGTTAATATTGTACTACCCTGTAGGTAGTCAACTAGCCTAAGAGACCTAATGATAAAGAGGCTAAAGAAGAAAGTTGAACTTAGGTGAAGATTTGAGGACCAAAATTGATTTAAAAGTAGTATTGGCTAAAAGGGTGGTCAAATATAGTTATATTTTTGTCAAAGTGTCTCCAAAATGGTCAAACCTTAGAGCTTTGTTCATTTGTAGGGCTAATTGGAGTGTCAAGTAAGCCTAGAGGTATAAGATTTTGAAAAGGAACCTAACCAAAGATTCTATGTAAGGTAATTGAATGGAAAAGGGTTGTCAAAAACTTGATTAATTTTCCTTTAATATTAGACTCAATAGAACAAAACATGAAGTTTTCCCTAAAACAGGGCTACAAGCCAAGAAAAAGGCTAATGGGAGAAATTTGAAAAAAGATAAAAGAGAGAGGGGTTAAAAATTTGGAATTGTGTTGTATGAGAAGGATAAGGAGTATTGAGGTAGTAGATAAGTGAATACACAATATTAGATAAAAATAACTTTGATCAAGATCCTAAACACTTGCAAGTTGTTGAGAAAGCTTTGCATCAAAAGTGTACAAGAAGCAAATACAAAGATAAGAAGGCCATTAAGCTTAAGTGATAAGAGTGTCATTGGTCATTTCCCCTACACATAATGAAATTTAAAAACTTTAAATTAAAAAAATATGTAATATCCAAGATTTATAGCATTAAAAAGAAAAAAATTAATCCTCATTTGTACACAAACAACATTAAATATGAGATCCGATATAGATAATAATTTGGAAAATCAAAAAAATATTATATAATAACAAAAAATGAAATAAAAAATGAATATAAATTATATATATCAAGCCATGATAGGCATACAATATAGACACATACATGTCTAATGTCAATAATACAAAAAATTACAATATAGACACATAGATTGGGTTGTGATAGCTATACAAAAAATTACATCTACCAACATAGTATCTAATGTTGGCTGAATGGCATATGCGTATATACAATTTTAAAAATGCATCAATTGTCATATAGGTATACAAAAAAATACATATCATGTGTAAGACATCCTTTTCATCAAATAACCTTCCTCTTTTTGCCTTCCTCTAAGAGACTCTCCTTGGGATACCCTACTAGTAGATGGAGGCCCCTCTAATGCCTTGGATTGCTCCAAGGTCTGATTGTAGGTCCTAAAATCATAGCTAGATTATATATGATCCTATTTAAATACAATATTTTTTATGAAATTAACATAAAAAACATGCAAATAATTATTAATAAATTAATTTTAAACTACAATAAAAAATCATTTAAACATGTGCACTTATTACAAGCTCTCATTCCTACTCAATATGTTTTTGATGCTCAATCAAGTCAATGACATGCCTATTTGTCTGATTAGGCATCTCAAATATGAGAGGAACATGATAAGTTACCCCAATCACCATCTGATTAAGACTATTATATGTCATAGGACAACCCTATATACATAATATATAAACATAAGTTATATTTACCCCAAGTACATGTGTACTAAAATTATTAAAACAAGTCTATTTTTACAATTCAAAATTATAAGAACTAATATATACCTCTATCAGTGCCTATGCAAATAACACTTTAGCAGTAATGCCTATGTCTATCTCAGCTCATAGAGCAGGAGGAGTGTCAATACCAACCATAAATTGTTCATGTAAACAAGGTCTCACTTAGTTTTATATAAAGTACATGTCAAATCTTATATATGGAAACCAAAATGATTAATATAAGTACTTGTACATATAAAATATCTATCTATATAATTACATGAATGCAATGACACATTATAGGAAAGAAGAAGACAGTCATGCAAATGAAAACACACTTAGATCTGAAATTATAAGCCATCTATTGAAGTGTTAGAGCAGCAGCCTTGTACAAAAACCAAAATTAGAGGATTAAAACTATGAAAGGCAATATATAACACACTAGTTTCTTTTTTTTCAAATAGATAAATATAAATATAATTGGGTCAAGATCTTTAATTTATGATATATTACATGTTAGACTATATTGGTTGTTGATTTATTACTTGTCTAAAAATAGGGGTTTGACATAGGTCTGGACCCTCATAACTAATTCATTTTGGATGAATTTTCAAGATTAACTTAGAGTATTTAAGGATATTTCAAATTTTGTTTTAAAAATGTGGGCCTAAATTTTATGGAGTAGAGTGATGAAGTATGATTGGCTTCCTATGATTATATAGAAATTAATGACTAATGATTTAGCCACACTATATATAATAGGGATACTCTAGATTATGTAGGTGTGGATTGATTTCCCATCAAGTATATTCCTTTGCTTGACCTATTCACCAACTAAGATGTGTCATGTAAAATAGTTTAAATTTCTCATAAGTCCCTTGAGGGTGGACTATCACTTTCAAGGTTGTGATTAAGATACTAGGCATGTCAACTAAAGTTAGGGTTGTGGCCTTGATAAAGGATTATAATAGAGGTATTATTAATTGGGTGTAATACTTTGGTGTATGAGTGCATGACCCATACACTCATCATGGGTTAAGTTTATGAGCACATGACCCCTTACCAATGAGGGTTAGATATTGGGACAGTGGGGGCCATCAAGGTTTCTAGTTGAACAGGTATGCCACCATTGAGAGACTTTCCATGAGTGTTGGACACATTAACAATGATATATTTGGTATCTCTACTATATTAGGGTATTTTATGATAGTTTATGAATGAGGTGGAAACTCTACTACCATCACAAGAAAAAGTGGGAGAGTACTAATTGAAGGAGTACATTTAGAAAAATATCTTATGTCTAGGTTACAATTATAGTAGGATGCCAACATTAAGTACAACCACCACCATAATATGTAGATACTTAGATGTAGAAACAAGCATAGGATAAAGGGTGAGGAGATGAAGTTTAAGGGGAAACAATGTTGAGCATACACTTTTTAGAGAGGAACCAATAGGATATGCGAAGAATGCTAAGATGAGGTCCAATTAAGAATTATACCTAGATTAATATGAAGTTACCCAAATAAAGTAGTGAGTTGGTTTATTTTTAGTTACTTTGTAATTTATTACTCAATTATTGTTTCTTTATGTGACTGGAGATCTAATGTCTTCTCTTATTATATGTTTTTAGAGTGAATCACTTAGTGGTGGGGCATGATAAAAAAAACTTTGGTTAGTATTTTTTAGGTGAGGATTATTTGAGACTCAATAATATTTTAGTGGATTCGGTTCTCCATGTGTGAATAAGAAAGCATACATATGTGTTTCTCCCTACTTATCATACATATGTGGAGTTCCCTCATAATAAGAGAGATAATTGGCCTAGAATAAAATATGGCTGGTATAGAGTCTTAGGTGAAGACTCTCAATGAGATTGTTAGGGCTAAGGGAGGTTAGGATCCATCTAGACAAAAAATAGTGGGAGGTACATCACCCATGCAGGTATAATCAAGAGACACAAAAGTAGAGAAATTGTATCCCACATCACTCATCAACATGTATATGTAAACAAATGCAAAGAGCAAAATATATATGTAAATAATTTTTACATCTATATATGTAAATAGTGTCATCCTAACAGAGGTAGATGTATTTGTGGATGGCCTAGCAACTGGATCTGAATATGAAAATAACAACTATGACAAATTGAATGATGTAAATGTCAATTGTGATGATGAAGAAACCATCACCTTCTGCAACATTAAAAATGACATATATATTATATTAATTTTTAATGTAAATTAATTGTTAGATTAAAAATTAAATTTACAAATATAACTTAAATTTAACATGACATTTATGTAAAATATACCTGCATCTATGTGGTGACTGATGTATGTATGCTAAATGTGTGTGCCAAAAACTCATCACTCATAATAATATGATCTAAGACATCTGAACCATCGACACCATCATCATCATAAGGTCTCATGCACATAGCTCCACATAAACTATAAGGGTGGGCTCAAGGTCAGGTAACCTATGGTGTATCTATAGCATCACTCTATAAAAACCTACTCATATGTTGAATAAGTGTATCAATGAGTGAACTAAGAGCATAAAGAGCATATATCTCCATGACTTGTTAAACCATGGAAGGGATCTTAGGCTCAAGAGACTTTTTGATATGAATCCATATAGGCTGATTAGGCACATGATGTACACCTAGTTGATCTTGTGTAGAGCCTTTTCTTCAGCCCTAAAACTCACTAAAATCAAAATAATTTTAAATATAATTGAGGACAAACTCACAATAGATTTTCCTCAAAAAAAAATAATGGGACCTCATGGTTGTTACATGGTGGATAGTCAAATACCATCCACCATCAATCCCAAAAATTGGTTATGATTAATTTATGTACACATCAATGCATAGGAAAACATTTGGTGGTTATGAGAAAGGGGTCATTGGTGGTTGGGTTGATGAATAGGGTGTAAATGTTAGATTTCAAAATTTTCAAATTCTTGACCTAAAGGGCTGACAACTTGTTAGCATAATAGGCCCTAAAAGTATCCCTATATGAGGTACATCAATTAATTTGACTAGTTATCGAGTCAATTTAATCTAATAAGGTCTATAGGGAATCAACTAGTTGGGTACAGTTGGGGTTTGTCTAACTGAGATCTCTCATTCTATCAATTAGGTCTTCAATTTCAAGTTTGTTTCCAAAAATGTTGTCAATTAAAAAATTTTGATTGATAGGGGGTTTTACAAAACTATAAGAGGGTTGGGTAGAGGGATATGAAGAATAATAGGCTTTTATGGAGGGTTAGAAAGTGGAGCAAGTTGAGGGTTTTGTGGAGGGTTGGAAGGGTTAGCAGGGCTATCTGTAAGAAAAAACATTACAATTAAAAACATGGGTTATAAAATGAAAATTATAAAAAATTATGGTTAAATAGAGAAGATTTTGATGACTTGCCTCTTCTACATGGTGACATCATTAATTAGTATGCTTGTGGGGTGAATTTATCAGCTTCTTGGCACTTTCTATAACTTTTTTTTAGCAAAACACGATTGCAAAAATGAAGAGGAGGAGGAAACACAAACACAAAATGAATAATTTTGAATTTGGGTTTACCCATTTATTTATTTTGTGACATAGGGAACATGATCATGTTATTAACATGATCACATTCCCTTTCATAATGTGATCACATTTCTGTTTAATATAATGTATTAGAGAGATTTAGGCTCAACTTGTTCTTGCAAGATAGAAAGAATCAATGATTGATAAAGTTTGAAAATATTATGTATATGCACTTTTCATATTTCCAAAACTCCTAGGTCACCACAATCTCGTGATTTCCCCAAGATGGAATGGTGTAAGAAGAGGGTATAATCTCACACAAAGGGTATATACCATTTATTCCAGGTAAATAATTTAATTAATAAGATCTAAATCAAATAGATGATTCATGGATGTATAGTGAAGGTTTTTCTCTTTATTTTCAAATCAAAATGTATCCCATTCTAAAAAAATTATGGCCATTCACACTTATAAAGGAAAAGGCTTGGGAACAAAGAAGATTTTTATTCTAAATCTTATCCTTCCTACTAAGAATGCAAAGAATCAAGGTTTTGGATGCAAATTTGATGCATAACTATGAACAATTTTCTAAAACTCTGGCCTTTATCTTGATTTTAAGATTCTCTTTCCTTCATTCACTCATTCCCCATAGTCTTTTTGGGGAAATCATGCAAAAATGGTTATAATTTTCCTTACAATGATTCATGGTTCTTATAACATTATATATACTTCTCAAAATTTATTTAGACCTCTCAGTTCAACCACAACCTTCTTCAATGCACTAAGACAACTCTATACAACTATGTCCTACCTTTTACCAATCCTTGTACCCTTTTTCTTGTTTTCTTCCTTATACAAAGATATACAATAGTTTAATGGAAAAATGACACAGAGTCCAAGTACCCTTTCCAATATTCATCTGCATATGAAATCTTATTCCTCAACTTGTTTTATAAACTACTTTTCTAAATGCATTTAGGCCCCTATTTAGGCCTATTAGGTCTTTGGAACCTTATTTGACTCTTAGATCCCTCAATAAGTATAGACACATATAGATGTATTCCAAAAACCACAAAATAATTTACCTCATTCCTTGTCACATCAAATATCAAATAGTTATTCTCTTCCTATAGTGGATTAACCTTATATGATCATTTTCTTTCAAAAACCCTAATACAAGGTTAAACTAGTCTGAGACTACCCGAGACTAAAGTCAATTATTTATCTTGATTTTAAAATATTCTCACCTTATTGTAAGTATTATTCTAAGTTTGACTATACCCAGTGCAACTTATCTAATCACTATTTGTCCTTTTGGCATTCTCTATTCAATATTTTCTTAGCAATCTATTACCTCATAGTGGGTATTGTTAGGGTTTGTGGGGTTTATAAAACAAGTTCTTAAGTATTTTCCTCCTCTTGATGAATTGTTGACTACTAGGACCCTATTTTTAGGTGATCACACTCCTAAACATATTTCACAAATAGTAGGTTTCCTTTTGGAGACTCTTATCCTAATCCAATGTGCACTTTTTGGTTTAATATTTTGTGCAGTCACAGTGTACAAAACCCCAAGAAGGTTTATTTATCAATTTCACATCATTACTTGGAGATTCATAGTGTCTTAGTCATACCTTATGTCTTACCCAATCCTTAGGCATATATTTCAATCTTTGGATAGATCCTTGAATTCATTTTTGACCTTTTATATCAATCCTTTTTATTCATAAACATAGAGTTCATGCCATTCACTCCATACAAGAAACATGATATCTTTGTTTAATTTGCAACTCAAATTACGTGAACTCATTATGGAAATTACTTGAAACAATAATAAATTTAAGATTTCACTTTCTAAACACAAATTTATTCACAAACATTCTTATACAAATCCTTCAAATTAGCTAATGCCTTCTTATTGTTCTTAAACAAAGAAATATATACAAATGTAGGGTAAGTGGATTAATTAATTAGTATTATTGTTATCAATTATAAAATCAACTTATTATCATGTAAATGCTATCCAATACTCATTGGAATCAACATGTCTATCACTATTGAATTCATATGAAGCTTTTTTCATTACAAAAATGATTCACAATCATGCATTTATTTTGGCAGACCTTCTTTCTTTCTCACACTTGTCTACCCTATTTCTCCTCGTGCATGCTACCTCAAACCACATACCCTCAATCATTTATATATTAAAACTAGACTCTTAAAATATTAATATAACTATTTCTTGCTTCAATAAACTCTCTCAACAACCCCTAGACCTACTTAGGGTGGTGGACACCATGATTTCCACCTCATAACCTCCTTAACATATGTATCCATAACTATATTAAAAGGACCTTTCATGAGACCTTAAAGGTCTATTACAACATTTTTCAACATGACATAACATTAATGTCTACTTAGATGACCTAAAATCACTCTCAATCCCTCATTACAAATTTTAAATTCAAATTAGATAAAAGACAAGAAAAGTAGTTTTGAAATTTAATTCAAATTTGACTTACCCACATGACTCTAAGACACACTTGTGAGCATTCTTAAGATACCCCTACATAAAAATTACCTAAGTTTATCCCCACACATCTTGAAAATGATTCAACCTCTACATTTAATGATGATATTCCTTGTAGTGACACGAATTCCTTTTAAAACATTTATGATGAGCTTGATAATACCAATTGACTTGATTCTCATTCTATTATCACTATTTATATTATTCCAAACTCTCCCCTTACTCTCTATTATCCTTATGTTTGACCCTAAAATTAGGGTTTACTCTAGGTTGGGGTTATATAGATGCTTATTAGAGGGGTATATAAAAATGACAATGCACAATAGTGATAATTAGATTTACTATAGGCCAATTGGGTACTAAAGTTAGATATAAACACACACTAAATTTCATATGTTGAGAATAGGCTAAATATAAAAATTATAGCTAAACTATGTATGGAAATAACAAATAAATAATGTACATATCTGGTCCTAATGATAACACCGTGTTGGATCTATAACAAGCATGAAGTAGACTAGAATATAGTTTTAGAATAATTACCTAATTTTAGATTTGACACTTTTTGAGCTCTAGACAATTACATCAACCTCAGATGGTTGTGTCAATTCTATTATTTAGTTCGATCCAAGTGTCCTGCATGGAATATCTATTGGAAAAGGGTGCAACCACCTAGATAATTATAGGTCTATCTTCACCTTTTCTCTAGCATATCAGATCTGAGACATGGACTATCACTTATGAAATGTCAAAACCTGAGTTCTTTATCTTCATGGTGACCTTAGGTAAAAATGGGTTAGTGGGCACACAGTGTCTAGTTGACACCAAAGACCTATGTTAGTGAGTGTTGCCTACATATCTAATAGTCCAAATAGGGCCTTAGACTGATGTAGTTTTCCCCTACATGTTGTCTTATATGTGAATAATGTAATATGTGAAAAATAAAAGGACTATTTCATATAATTTGGACTTATCAATAATCCAAATTTACTAAAACTATTATAAATAAATTGGATTGTATCTAGATTAAAATGGATTGTATCAAGATTAAGTTGGACTTATTGCAAATAACTCATATCTATCTATTGTATTTGTTATAAGTCCAAATTATTTAAAATGATCATAAATAATTTATTTATTAGTATTTGAAAATTATCATAAATAAATTAGACTTCCTCAAGAATTACTTGGACTTATAATAAATAAATCACATCTATATAATATATTTGCAATAAGTCCAAATTATGCAATAATTCAAACTAGTGTACAGTCCATGTATTTATAGATATTATAATACTTGGTAGTATATTTTTTAAGGAAAAATAATTCATACAACAATCACCTTCTTGGTTTATATGTGATTTAGAACTTCTAGGATGATTGGGATGCCACATTTCATCAGTTGATTGGATTGTGAACTATATGTTTAATTTGATTTGAGTGACATCCTCACAACCATCAAAGTTTATCTTGTATTATCTCACACAATCTAAGGTGCCACGTGAAAATCCAAATAAAATTTGTCGATATAAAAATGATAGAGAACAATTCTTGATGTGCAAGAGGGACATTTTGATGCATAAACCCCAAAGATCTTTTCACATACACAAGAATGTCGAATTATATTTTGAAAAACATAAAATCCAAGATGTTTTAAATTATCAATTGTGCAAATTATGAAGATATTTTTTTGAATACCATTTTGAAGGATGCAAAAATGTGAAGTGGATGTTCAAATCAAGATGACTCTTTTTGGGTTGCTTGTTATCCCGATAGTGTTATATGGTTGTGAAGTTTGGGGAAGCAACACATCAGTGGTGAAATGGAGACAAGTAGAAAGGTTACAAAAGCATTGAATCACAATTAGTTTTAAAATAAAATCCATTGTACCATATGTGATCATTCTAGCTAAGGTTGGGACCTTTCCAATAGAAGCAATGGCATTGATCTGGCTATTAGGTTACCTAAATAAATTGGAAAACATGGACAGATGTTGTTGGCCAAAAATAATAGTGTAGGAAAATTTAAATAGGAGGAAGGGCACATGGGTGAAGCAAAATAACAAATGGATGGAAAATGGGAAATTAACATTTAGGATTGTCCTAACACCAATGTAAAAATCAAAAAATATGTGTGATAGAAAGCCAAAACAACCATGTGAACAAAATAATTGGGACGTAAAAGAGAGTACTATGTCAAGAACTTTAATCACAAATATGATATAGATCAAAATCACTATGTAGGAGTGGATATAATGTGGAAAGCTAAAATGTTAATTTCATAACTGAGAACTAGTTCACACCATCTTAGATGTTAAATAGGAAGATGGAAAGCACCCAAGGAGGAATGGACGAAGAGGGTTTATCATTTTTGCATGTTTGAATCAGTGGAAATGGAATGGCATTACCTCATGGAATGTATGGCATATGAGGACATTTGAAGTAGTTACATTGATATCCTATAAGGTGAATCACTTAAAAATTTTTTTGAAGAGGTAAAGATAGTAAAAATAACTAATTGACTAGAATTTATAATAGAAGATCCAAGATTAACAAAGAAATCAAGGAAAGGTAGAAGTAGCACTTTAGGGTAGTTTGTTGGAATCATGTCAGTTAGTTTTTCTCTTTAGGTCCCATAGGTTGTTTGGCCTCATGGACATTATTAAAAAATTCCATTCATTCATTCAAATAGTCAAATGATATTAAATAGATGCATAGTTACTAAAATACTAAATTGTCATATTAGAAAATATAAAACTCAAAAACTCAAGTGTATTTCCCAAGACCCAAAATGAAAAGTGCCACTAGAAATAAATATAAATAAATAAAATAATAAAAAATTATACATTCTCAAAAAATGAACAAAATTTTGAAAAAAAATCATAATTCTCATTCCAAAGTCAAAGAAACACCATTTCAAATTTCCCAATCCTTTTATCACTATTTTTGTTAGTGCCTAGTGGGATGATGCGTTTAAATAATTTGTTACAATGCCTTTCATAAAATCAGTGAGAACAAGTGTATGACATCTCCAATTTTTATTTGGTTTACAAGTGTAGATAATACTATCTATGAGTATATATGGTAAAGATGTGTCAGTTGGGTTTGGCTTCCATTTCTTGTCCAAGTAGCCTAAATAAATTTCATCTTCTTCTACATCTTTTTTCCTTGCATGAAATGGGATGCACCAAGTTACATTAACCCTTTGATCTATATCCTAATTTGTTTATAGTATCTCAATATTTATTTTAGCTCTAGCAACCCATACTATGTATTCCACTCCTGTAGAATAATCAGGTTTGACAAATAACATGTCTTTGATTTGCAAATCTTGAGCTAGATCAAATGTAATTCTTGTCATTTTACTTCTTAGACCAACATATGTATCTGTAGATGCCACTCCAAAATCAAGGGTGCTATCATGAACCATTTTCTATAGATCTCTATGCAGGGGCATGTCATGATGAGTTCTAGGCCAAAACTCTCTTGTGCACTCAACTTCAGAAGGCAACATGTCTTTTTTCATTATGTCATGGATGGTTTGGAAGTAATATGCTATATCCTTCCACTTACTATTTATAGTTAAACAAAATTCATTGAATTACTTCACATACTTATTCAAGTTATATTTAATTCCTTTTTACTCTTTTTTCTACTTCTAAGTATTTAGCAACAATGGAATCTTGAGACATTTCTCTATGTTTCAAGTCTTTGAAATATTTTTTTGTCAGTTTACCTTTTAAAACAATTAGCTTAGCATTTTATTTTATTCCCCATAATTTAATTGAGGGGGACCAATGTCTATCTCTTATAGAGTTTTTATAATGCATAATGGGTTGACCTTGCTCCATGCATAGATGGAAGTATTGACCTTTTGTCAAGCCTATTATTTTGTTTTTTCCCTTTAACTGGTAACTATTTACATACTCTTTGAAATTCACTACCTCTTCAATCAAGTATGGCATGAATTTTCTTATATTTTCACATGTCCTATAAGTGTCCATCATCTCTGCCATACTCCATACATCTTTCCTCTTTATACATTCAATTAGTTTTCCAAATGTGTCATCAACATTCTCATGGGTATGTCCTACAGGCAGAAATCCAACCTCGACATTGAGGAAAACACCTTTGTAGATAAGGAGAGATAAATATTACAATAAATACCTGTATAAAAAGACATACTTGTGTGAATTTTTGAATGTAACATTAGTTTCATATAAGGTTTGACATTTTTTAAATTAATTATGGATGGAAGTACCTATTCTTATTGTCCCCACATCAGTTGTCTAGTTGAAAGTATAGCCTAGAAAGAAGTTTTTGAAAGGCACCAATTGATTGTGTTTATTCTTTGTGTTTCTTGCATTCAAGGTAGTAGGTTTTAGAAAAAAATGCATCATATTATGGATATTTTTAAGATCTAGGTTTATATAGTAAAGATCCATAAGTATCTGACACTGTTGTTTCCATATCCCTGAAGTACTTGTTTAATGAGGTGATGGTAAAGTTAGACCCTTCAAGAACATATGGTAAAAAAAATCCCATATCCACCTGCACCATGACCATATGTTATAATCCCTGCCATTAACAACTCTAATATTCTATCGGTAACTACTATGATTTTTGGGATTATCCTCAACAAAAATGTTTTTCGATGTTCCACCTTATCATGAATGACATTGAGGCATTCTTAAAGGTATTTCTCTAACATTAATTTATGTGTGTAATACATTTATCCTGTAGAAAGTATTTGATTTGAGTGTGTCATGAATTCTTGATCGATATGTTCTTCCTAGTCTCTAGAGAGGGACCCAAAGTGTTTATGTTGAGTCAACAAGATGCATGTTTTTCACCTAGTTAATTCATCAAACGTTGTAATGGTCACATCCTAAAAATTATTTCTCCACATGTTATTGAATTTTGGCAAGGATTTTGGCTCATATTCCATATCTACTAATTGTGCATTGATGTGGCACCTCATAAATTCTTGAGTGAAAGATGTTGGAAGATGTTAAACATTTTCTCATGAGCTATCTATATCTACCTAGCATGTTAGTCATGTAGAAACATCTACAAAATCATCCACCAATTGGTCCAACAAATCTTTAGCTACCATTGTCTTCTTATGTGTCTTTTGTCAAAATCTCCCTGTATGGAATACAATTCATTCCCCATTTTTGTGACAATTTTGAATTTCAAAAAAGTTAATTCTCTTCAATCCATATATTTTAAGCCAAGCTTCCAAAAAAATCTCTATACCTTGAAAATCAATGCTAGTTTTGTTTTTATTTTTCTTGAACAAACAAATAGAAAGGGCATCCAAGACATGTTTCCTCTTATTTGTTGTGGTGGAATCAAGAAACTTCATCTTTGAAAATTTTAGAATCTCAAATGACAATCTTGACTGAAAACATTTTTTAGAGCAACATTTATCCACATACATTGTTGTAATATCACTATCAATGTTGTCATCAAACTCCACTTGGCTGAGTGAATTATTTGGCTGATTTCTTTTTCGAGTAGAGTATTTGTAATAATGAACTAATTTTTTAGATGCATTTGTTCTAGGAATTTTAGGCAAGAAGTGACTTCATTATCCAAAATGTCCCAAATGTTTCATATTTCTTTCTCCTTTAGTGTCAAGTATGGTAAATTTATTGCTCTACAAGTTGCAGTGTCCACTATTTTGTTGAAAGGCCATCTAACAATAGATGTTTCAATTTTCTCTATAATATAAGTCTCACAATTTCATATAACATGCCTTATGTAAATTCCCAATTCACTTTCTAACATTGGTACAGGAATGCAACCAAAAATCTCCCTTGGTTGTGCAAATTCAACATAACCAAAAGTATATTTTTATCATTTACAAGGGCTATACATTTATGCAATAAATGTACCCTTTTCCAAATAATTTTTCTTTTAGGCTTTGAAATGTGGTAAGAACACTAATATATCAAACAAATAAATCCAAAAAATGGTTTTCTAATCTCAATGGTTGTATATGTATAACTGGATGCAAATTGTTTTGACTTTGTTTTATGTCATTGTCTATAGAAAAATGGTTTATTCCATGTTGCATCATTCTTGTGCTCCATATAGTAAAACTATCAACTACATCCCCCAAATTATCCACAAAAGTTGTAGGAAATGGAAGTGATAGAGTCAGATCAAAAATTTTAGTCACATTAATAACACTTACACATTTAATAAGTATTTCCTCATTGTGGTATGTGGAAGTGAGATTTATGGCTTCTAAGGATTCAGCATCTTGAACCACCACTTTGTGTATTATTCCTTCACCAATGATCTTGCCATTGTTTATGAGAGAAACATAGTCTCCACATTAGAAAGCCATTGATGTATGATTTTTCATCTAGGCATTTGCAAAAGACATGAGAAGAGTTGTTAATTAGGTTATTTATAAAATTAGCCCAATTTACACCTATATGTAGGAGATAAAGTTATGTTTGTACCAGAACATAAGCATGGAGATATGTTAATACCTAAAAATGTTTAAAAGGTAATGTCTAACATTTTTTTAATGACACAGTTTATGTCAATCCAAAAAAATAATAGCTTTTAATATCATATATTGTATACTTTAATTTTTGCTTCATCCTAATTTTAAGGTATCTCCTAAGAGATAAATTTCAAACATGCATCAGAGCAGAATAGCCATGTAGAGAAAAATAGCTAATTAAGTCAATATTTAACCATGTATTTTATTAAAATATAAAATGATAATGACCAATGGGGGTTTTGAGCAAAATTATGGAAAATGATTAGCTTCTTATATTTTGGGATCCTATATTTGATGTTAACCTCTGTTGTGAACCCAAAGGTTTGAAGGCATCTCTTAGGATATACCTTTCAAACATGTGTATGGGTACCCTTGAAGGTTTGAAGATAGTACTGGGTGATACGTTGAAGGGCCTTGTAATACCTTCAAGCATTCTTGTGACATTAAGCTTAAGACTTCATTTTTCAATAGTCAAGGACATGTGGCATGTAGCCATAAACCAATGACATTTTAACACTCAAAAAATATTTCAAGTTCATTGAGTAAGTGACTCTCCATGATTATGCCAAGTGTCTCCATCATGTTTACCTAGAGACTGATAGATTGAACTTCATGTATGAAATCTTAGGGATACATAAGTAGCATTGTGGTGATGTGTGTCTCCCTCTGAACTACATCTAAAATTATTGTTAAAAATGGGGCCCACTTCCCTAGGCCAATGGCACACCTTTTATTTAAAAAAACTCCTTTTTTGAGGAGTGTGGTGATGACATGTGTCATCACTAAAAGGTATTGGAACTTCAAGCTTAAGGTTGTGCTCACTCGTGCACTCAATCACTATGAGTCTGTGATAAACCCAAGCACTAGCTTCAAGTTTGTGGCTGCATTATTTATTGTTTCCCAATAAGATACATACAATCTTGGACCATGGGGAGGATACCTAAGGTTTAGGATTGGGCAGTCAATTAAGCCCTTGATCTGTAAGTACCAAGGTCATGAGGTTTAACTTTTCTAGATCTTGCATGATTTAAAAATTTGAAATTATCCAAGGTAAAAGTCTCCACATAAACATTGATCAAAAGGATAAATTTTGATCATCTTTTAAAAGAAGTGAAGGATAATTTCAAATTAAGTATTCAAGGCTTAATGTTGGAAAAGATAGAGGTAGAGTTATGTGTTGCAAGGAAAAAGGTCACCGAAGTCAAGTTATTCAAGAGTAGATTTTAGTTGACCAAGGGAGAACATGAAAGACTCCTCACCTAGGCCAGTAAGATTCATTGACCACCACATAAATTATATCAAGATAATGAGGCTAAGAAGAAACAAGCTGGTGATGATTGGTGAATTTGTTGATTAAGATCGTTGAGCTCAAGTTGATTCATATTTCTAGATGTGTACTAGGGTTTTTATTGGTGTAGTTTTATGTGTGTGCACAATAGCTACCTCAAATAATTCACAAGCCCTATCCAAGTGCTCAGACATTTTGATCAAGACCTATTATTAGATTTTCATCTTTGAGTTTTTTGTTTGAATAGTTTGTCTGATGGATTTTGGTCTTCAGAATTTCTATTTGGGACTTTGGGTCTTTAGAATTTTTTGTTTAGAGTTTTTACATTGAACATTTTGTGCGAACAAATATTCTGAATGACTTGTGCAAATGAGATTGGATCCCCCCTTCAAGGTATCTCCTAGGAACATTTTAAATAGGGATAAGAGTGGATTTCTCCTTCATAGAAGGATTATAATTTTCCTTTACACAGAAGGCACACTGGATGCCTTGGATGAAGCAGTCTAGAATGAATGGGTACCCAAACTTACTTTAAAGTTTCACCCCTATAAGCAGATAATACCCTAAAAACATATATATCATATATAACATAATTCAAAATCATGTATGGTATCCATATAGGCATTAGTAATAACCATGTATGTTGATCATAATACATTCAACTAGATCATGACTAATCATAAGTATTATCAATCATTGGTAGCTATATCTATGTATCAATCCATATCACACTGATGAGATATAATATGGTAGATTAAGATAATGAGGAATAATAAAATTTTCAATGCAATTAGTTAACACAAATTATAATTCACAATAGTGAGTGGAATGCTAGTAACTATTTATAACAAGTTAATAAAAATAAATTTAACCAACATGCATACATATCAAAGATGGTAATATTATTTCAAGGATACAAAATTCTCACTCAATAATAATGGAAAGAATCATATAAATAAAATATCAAGATAATAATAGTGTATGTCCATTAAAAAAGCAATAATCACCAACATATACAATCAAGGTCTCATGATATGATAATGAAAATAAAACACCCATCTAAGTACAAAAAATGTAATATGGAATTAAACATGTTCAATTATTTATTTAATTAACATGGATTTATGTTTCAATAAAAAATTGTATATGGATATATAAAATATATGGTGTTTTAAAGAGATTACCAAGGGCACAAGATAGATAAAAATATAATTAAGTTAAAGGTATGGACACATACTTGAAGGCTAAATGGATTCCTATAATAAGGATACTAAATGGATGAGGAAACAAATTTAATAGATTAACACCAACCTATGTCTATTTCCATGTGTTGGGGTGACATAATTATTTTCCAAAATAATATCAACATGTGACTTAACAAAGGTTGTATTAATTGATGGGTGACTGAATTTTTGAAATGATATCATTGATAAACAAACTAATGACATCTCAAACCATAGGATAAATATTTGATATCCCCATGAGGAATTCATGATTTCAAAATCATGTGAAAATACCACCTATGGAAAAAAGCCTTATCGGGAAGGAACCCTAGAAAGTGAGGCATACATCCCCTTCTTCTTATAGATACTTCATCCTATATGTCATCAAGACAAATAATTGCATCGGATGTAGGATTAAAAACACTCTTAGTTGAGATATAGTAATTAACATCAAATCTGAACATTACTTTCTTTATTGTATCTTATAAAATATAAATAATTAATCAAAATATCCTAACAATAATAATAGGTGCAACTTCTTTCATAATAAATTAAAACATAGCCCACAACATAAGAAACGAGGAAATTTAAAGGAACCATTTGTAAAACTCCATTTAAAAACTCATTGAATTGAAGGTAATAGCATATAGGGTTAAGATGCACTAATTTTATTAGGATATTTCTAATTATTATTCTTACAACTGATATTGACACAAAATGGTTTGTAAGGTTACGTGGCTAATGGTCAATCTCTTAAAGAATCGTGATTAGTCTTTTCAATGCGATCAAGAAATTTGTTTTAAAATAATATGGAAGCTATCAACAATGATGAACCATGGATAATTCCTCTTATATACCACCAAAATCCCATAAATAATAAGTTTATTCCTTTGATATAAGGTGAAAACTAATAATTAACACATAAAAAGTCTTGATGTAGGCATAGAAACATGGCCATTTTAATCCATTAGGCATATTATTTATGATTGAAAAAATTGAATTAAGTTAAAAAATCAAGGTAAAATTGAAATATATACCCATTACAGAATGATGATTTTATATTGGTTAAATTATTAAAATAATAATTCAATTAAACATAAAAATTGATATTACCAAAAAAATTTCTCAATGTATAAAATCAATATTACCAAAACATTACTGCAGTCCACTGCTTGAGGCCACTTGTTGGAAGAGATATAATTAAGCATGCCATGAAGTTAAAAAAAAAATCATTGGATCTAGAGATTATGAAATAAGAATACATTACAAATAAAAATATTAAATAGGATCCAAGATTAATTACAATTTGTGGGCATGGCCCAAATGACATGCTATTGACCCCAATTTTGGATCTTCCTATCAAACAATACTAGATCCCATTATGTCAAAACATTTTCACAATTATGCCATCTACAAATAAAAAATCCATCTATCTTAGGTATGAAAATAGGGGAGGATCATGTAGATGCCTAAATTTTATTATCACTCCTTTTTCTTTGAATTTTGGCTACAGTGTATGACTTCCCCCATATCTATTGATGGTGCTCCTAAACATGGATTGTTTCATGTTTACATCAAGAACTTTGGGTCTTTAGAATTTTTTGTTTGGATATTTTTCATTTAACATTTTATGCAAACAATTTTTCTAAATTACTTGTGTGAACATGAGTGGATTCCCCCTTCAAGTCATCTCCTAGGAACATTTCAAACAAGGTCAAGAGTGGATTTCTCCTTCATGTAAGGAGTACAATTTTAATTTACATGGAAAGCACTAATAGATACCTTAGATGAAGTAGTGAATTACCCTAAGGGATTTTTGAAAGTAATTCAAGATTCTTGATAGTATCGTAAGGGATTTTTGAAAATTTAAAGTACCCTAATGACTTTTTGGAATTTTATTTTGAGGTATCTCCTGGGAGATACTTTAAACATGTACCTAATTGGAATTTTCATTCAAATTATCTTCTATGAGATTCCTCTAAGGTCCTTGGAATACCTTCCATGTTAATCAAAAATTTCCTTGAAATGGATTTGATATAACTATTATAGCTTAACTTTCACCCTTAGGAGAAGTGGTTTTAAGGCTTCTCCCAATGGAGTTGTAAAATGGGAACAAACCCAGGATGTGGGTCACCTATGTTGGGGATGAACTTCCTAAGTAAGTTGGTTTCATCTTTGATGCTCACCTAAAACTAAAACTAAGCCTAGTGCTTCAAGATAAAAGGGTTATAAAGGGGATAAGTGCTCCTAAGAAATCTAATAGGGTGATGCACCAAAATTACAGGTCGATCCTTCCTATTTGACCTGAAGAACACTAATGAAAAAATAAATATGGAGCTCAAAAAATAAATATCTATTACACATCCATGTGTAGGCTCACCAAATTGTCTAGGTTGATGTAAATTAAAGGGTAGGTCTAAAACAAACACTAACCAATTGTAATATCCAAATGCGGGCTTTTGACCAAAAGATACAAACCACTGAACACAATGTATATGATCAGATGAACTAGTAAATAGGTGAGATAAGTTTACACTTTATGATAATAATGAAATCAAATCATAGCCTTCCATTAATTTAAGAGGTTACAATCTATCTTGGTAGATTATGGTCTCACCAAGAGAGGGAAGTAAATAAATGTGTAGAAGCACTAGATTTTTAGCAATGTGATGGCATGCTTCTTGTATAATAAGAATAAAAATGAATTCACCCTCCCAATATAATTTATTAATCTTATAGGATCCATGGAGTGGATGAGAAAGTTAATCTTACTCTTGTTGAAGCTTGAGTTTGTGTTCTAAATTGAGCACAACCTTGGCATCTTCTAACTGAGCTAGGTACTTGATAAGGCATCATCCTATCAACATAAACATTGAGAAATCAGATTTTACCTTGCTCATGCATATTTATACTACATCATCATGATATTTATGCATAATTAGATCATATTCCCCTTGGAGAGGAATAGTTCCTACTCCCTAGTTTGTGAACAAATCTCCCAAGACTTGTTCCTCAAGCTCATGCTTATGTGGAAAGCTCTGTTCATCTTTGGGGTCCCTTTTTATCATCCAAGGTGATGGTTTTGGGTCCCTAAAGATGTATCTCTTGAGTTCATGTGATGTCTTAATCATCAACCTCACTCAAAACTTCACCTTGAGGATTGACTTCATCAAGATCCAGCTCATTAGTATCAAAGCCATGCCAAGAAGGCTGGTCTAACCCTAATTATACCTCTTCTAAAAGCAGTGGGCTACCTATTATGATATCCTCATCGTAGACTCTTGAATTCTCTTCTTTAGGTTCTCCTATGATTATAATTTCATCCTCCACCTTTTGTACAAAAAGCTTCTAGCCTGAAAGGTAGATGTTGGGAAGGTGAAGAAATTCTCCTTGCTTGTAGTTAGTGAGAGTGTCTTTCCAACTAGGGAAATTGAAGGATTATTTTGGTGGATTTTGAGGGAGAAATAAAGAGTCTTGGTATTCTTACACACCAAAATCACCAAGATGGACTATGGTTTCTTGATCTACTCCTTATATGCCTATGGTCACTTGATCCACTCCTTGCATGGCTATGGTTGATTGTACATGCCAAATAATGATGATCAGGCATTAGACTGCTCAAACTAGGTGATAGATGCTTGGATTCACCATTGATGTTTGGTGAATGATTAAAATTTTGATATGCATAAGAACAACACCAAAAATTATTCCATTGCTTTAGTCTTTTTCCTATAAAGCATGCCAAAAACTATTAGAGCTTCAACTCACACACTTGGGAGAAGTGGTTTTAAGGCTTCTCCTAGTCCAACTATAAAATGGGAACAACCCCAGCATATGGGTCACCTATGTTGGGGTTGAACCTCTATAGTAGGCCAACTTTATCTTTGATGCTCACCTAAAATAAAAACTAATCCTAGTGATTCATGAGAAAATGGTAAGAAATGGGGTAAGGGATCTTAAGAAAGCTAACAAGGTGATGCACCAAAATTACAAGTCAATCTTCCCTACTTGATTGAATAACACTAGTAAAATAGACACTAACCAATCATATTATCCACATGAAATATTTCAACCAAAAGATACAGAGTACTAAACACAACTAGAGCACTAAACACAACATATATGAGCAGATGAACTAGTAACTAGGTGAGCTAAGTACATATTATTACCATAACAATGAAATCAAAGTATGACATTTTAGTACTTTAAGAGGTTACAAATTCTATCTTGGCAGAGTCTAGTCTCACCAAGATAGGAAACTAAGAAGAAGATAGAAAGAGATCATATGATCAAATGATATTCTAATTCTATCTATTTTGGCACAAAGACCTCTATATATAGAAAATAGAAAAAGGGGGGAGAAGTTTGTTTTTTTTTTATAAGCAAAGAGTTGCCAGGTTTCAAGGTATCACCATCATGCTTATGGTCTAATCAAAACAAATCATCATGCAGTATATATTTATGGTTAACCCTAGAATCAACCATGGATTAAGTAAAGTGCACTAGAAGACAAGAGTTTACCCAAAGTGGTAACCCATAATCTATCCAAAAGTGAATGCTCTAATTGCTTTTCAAATCCCTAAGCTCTATTCCATTGATCTTCCACTAGTTCTAAGCTCTGGGATAAGATATTCATATCTACAATTGACATGTCATGCCTTGTTTTGAATGGTGAGTTGTCAAAGGCCTGACCAAGAATGGTGTTTTCAATTCTTTGGGTTTTGATTTTTTATCAAGGCTCCCCATCCCATAGACTATTTTTTGTCTCGTGGACATTATTAAAATATCTATCTATGTATCTATCTATAATGTACCTACTCTATGTATTATGTCTTGGACCAAATTATCTATAGATAAAAACCAATCTAAGGATAGTGGTTTTCTCATAGATCTATGGAGCATTATATTTAATGATTGGCCCTAATTGAGTCAGCATCAAGCTCTATTCTTTGGGAGCTATTGGATCTTGATATATGATTAGATGCAGACCATGGATCTCTAGGTCCCACCAACATGGGCTTGGATTTTCATTATTCCATTTTATGAGAGTCATGATCTCACTATTCCACTCATACCATCTATATTTTATTCAAACCAACAATAAAAAACTCTACCTCTTTCCCTACATCATGATTATTATCCACTAGGCATAATTTTGATATGTAACCATGGTAACTTTTAATTTGGCAAGAACCTTGATGCACACTATTAAAATTTTATTTCAAGATATTTCCTATGTGATACCTTAAATATGCACATGATTTTGAATTTTATTTCAAGGTATCTCTTAGGAGATACCTTGAAAGACCTTGGAGTACCTTCTATGTTGATATTAAAGGATTTTATATAACTGTGGCACCTTTTTATTTGGAAAGAACCCTAATGCAGTCAATGTATCTTCTAGTAGATACTTTGAACATGCACATGATTAGAATTTTATTTAAAAATATCTCTTAGGAGATACCTTGAAGGGCCTTAGAATACCTTCCATGTTAATTTAATAGGTCCTTGTAAGGGATTTTATATAACCATGAAAACTTATTATTTGGCAATAACCTTGATGCACACTTTGAATTTTATTTTGAGTTATCTCCTAGGACCTTATTTCTTGACACCTTAGTTTAAAATCTAGTATCCCAAGCCCAATTTTAAGTTAGATTGGTCTTTTGATTTATGTTTTAATAGTAGGGCCTTGATTTATTTATTAACCTCTTAGCCTATGTTTTTTCATCATCTTGATCTATAATTTAACTCCCTTGCATCTTGTAGGATTGAATAGCTCTCGATTCATTGCTAGACCTTGAATGGATGGAACAAGTTAGCCCTAAGTCCAAGATTAAATAGTATTCATATCAATTGATCAAATGGATCTACTACATTGATGGATCTTGATCAAACAAAGTGATAAGAATCTCAAGCAAAGACTAAACATCATGCACCTCAGATAATCTAACCATCCATACTTCATCATCAGGGGATGATCCAATGGAATGAGGCACAATTGAGAAGTCAAAAGGATATGGAAGGCCCAAATGATTGATAATTAAAATACTCTCATTTAAAGACTAAAATTAAATAGGTCCTACCTAATAAAGTAACCAATCAAGAGTAAGACCCCAGATCATGATCCTACAAATGAATCATATTATCATAAAGCTAGGTACGAATGTCTTAGCCTAAATTTTACATTATGGTTATGAAAAGATAGCCCTGAGTCCAAAATTTAAAATACATGCATCTCATATGATCTAATGACTCTCATTTCATCATTGAGAATTGATCTAATTGAGTAAAAATATGTTGGGAAGGTATTTTAATACCTATAACTAAGTAACCAAGGGAAATTATGAAAAATGCCTTGAAAGATTTAGAATGATGCCACATAGTTTCCATACAAGTAGAAGAAGACAAATTAATATATATTAACATAAATCTTGGCACAAATGTCTTAGCCTAAATTTTACATTATGTTTATGAAAAGATAGCCCCAATTACAAAATTTAAAAGACATACATCTTGGATGATCCAATGACTGTCATTGCATCACTAAGAATTGATCCAATGGAGTGAAAAGATCTTGGGGAGGTATTTTAATACCTACAACTAAGTAACCAAGGGAAATTATGAAAAATGACATGAAATATTTAGAATGATGCCACATAAGTAGAATAATACAAACTAACATATCTTGTGGGCATCAAAAGTTAAAATAAAATCCAGGGCATGTATAAGCTAAAACCCTATATATATACTACCATTAAATCTCTAAAACCCTAGAACCTGCATAAAATTGACTCAAATGAACCCAATTGTTTACAATTCAATAAAAAGAGAATTGGAATATGTTTCTAAGCACAAGAGAGCTTTTACAAAGACCCTTTACAATCTATTGTGAGTAAATTATAAAAGAGAACTATGGCAGCTCGCAGGTAGCAACAGATAGAAGAAATCAAGCTTTATTTGTCAATGGACAACAAAGGAAGAGTCTTTAAAGTTATTAAACTAGACCTCATAGCCCTAAATATCACAAGCACCAGGAATTGTTTATAACTCTTACTATCATATTATAATACCTTCAAACATGTACAAGAGTATATTTCCCCTTCAAGGTTCTCAAATGGGTATAAGAGTGGATTTCTCCTTCACAAAAGGTGTACAATTTTCCTTTATATGGAAGGCACTACTGGATGCCTTGGATGAAGCAGTCTAGATTGTGAAGAGATATTATGAGAAGATATAAATATATCTTAGTATCCTTGTATACATTGATTTTTTGCTTGTGTTCAAAGAAAAAATGTTTTGGGGCCCTAGGTGAAATTGCCATGTTACACCTTCAATGTGTCTTGGTGATTGAGTTTAGGAATTGCCTGATGAGCCAAATGAAAGACAAATGGTTATCTCAAGGGACTCATAAGACTATTTTTGGGGATAAAAATAATCTTGCACCTTTTTATATCAATAAGGATGGTGCAAAAGTGAAAAGTTGGTTAGGAGTTTGAGTTAGCATCTAAGTTGGACATATGGTGGGTCCTAAGGGTTTTATTTTTTTAGGGCCCTTTTTGGATATTGCCCCACTTATCTTTTGGTGAGAAAGGTACAAAGAGAAACTGATGGCCTGATCACTTGGATTTGAAAAGAGAAGTGATTACATGTGGTAGATCATCAGGGATTTTCAAGCTCTGGGATCTTTTTTAAAATTTCTTCACTTACCTTTTTGGGTGGGCAAAGTGTAAAACATCCCTAAAACCCTGAAAAGTGGTAAAATGAGAAGTTTTCTTATATAAATCCATGTTTTGTAAAGATGATTTCCCAACAAAAAAGAAACATTTTTTCCTTCTCTCTCCTTTGTCAAAAATAAATAAGCTCAAATGACTAAAAGTGGGTAGTTGGTAATTAGCCATTAAGCTTCAAAAGATTATGTTTTCAGATGATCATGGTTTTACCTCTTCTAATGTTGCTATGAATTGTTGTTTGTGTTTCTACAATAGTTTCAATGGACATGCTTAGGTTATTTCAAAGGTATCTTTTAGGAGATACCTTGAAGGGACTTGGAATACCTACAATGTTAATTGAAAAGGTCCTTGGAGGGGATTTGATATAACCATGACACCTTTTTATTTGGTAAGAACCTTGATGCAGAAAATTGGAATTTTCTTTTAAGGTATCTCCTAGATGATACCTTAAACATGTACATAATTGAATTTTCTTATAAGTTATTGTTGTCAACCTAGATCTATACCCTGAATTGAAGACATACATGAAATGGCCAGTCCTCTATCCAATTGAAACAATGGGATCTTCTCACGAGGGTGGGTGCCTCAGTGGTGAGAAGAACCTCCAGAGAAGGTTGGTTCCTATATGATGTATCAATGAGGATCTCTACTTTATGATATAGACTACCATGGAAAAAGGAGAAGGAAACTTTAAGGGGAAATCCTACCTAAAAAGGGTGATATACTAGAAGATTGATCCACTCAACTTGGAACCTCGAACACTAAACAAACAAGGGAAAAGGAAGACCTTTGATTTCAATCAATCACTTATGCATAAATATTTAATGAAGAGGTTCGATCCAATGACCAAAACATGAGGGAAAATGATGGAGAGAGGTCTGATACAAGACACTTTGTAGCCACCTAACATCCACTTATAGCTTCAGTAAAAGACATAAAGAACACTAAACATGGCCTACATAATATGATAAGATAGCAACCAGGTACAAATCAAAATTTAAGAAGGGAGATAAATCTACCAGTTATACAAATTGCCAAAGGAATATACACTATGCCAACACTTGAAATCTAAAAGTACATTCCTTCTATTGATCGAAGAGGTTACACAACTCACCAATAGTAGAGTTTGGTCTAGCCAAGAGAGGGATGGATTTTTAATCAGGGTTGAAAGCCATTTTATAAAGAATTACAAAAGTCAAAGATTGGTGTTGGAACATTGAAGATAAGGATTAACTTAGATTAACTCAACTCTAACTTGGCCTTTCAATAAAGTATGTTTTCCCTTTGTCTTTGCATGAATCTCCTTGTTCTTGAGGAAGTGAACTTGTCTTTTATTTATTGAAATGCCCACCTCTCTTTGCATGGAAATCCACACCAATTTCAGTTTTAGCTTCTACATGAGCTGCTAGAACATTTGAACCATTGAGTTGGATGAAGAGAAAGTCTGAGTTGGATGAAGAGATTATTCTCCTTTGCATGGAAATATCCTAATAGATGGGGCATTTAACAATTAGTCAACTCTGAATCTAGAACAGTCAACTCTATGTCTAAATTTGGAACTCAGGTTGAAGCTAAGTTAGACTTTTGCAAACATGAGAATGACTAGTCAAACCATAAATAAAGCAAATAGTCAATCAAAATTTAGCAATTCACCAAAAATAGCCCTTGTTTGCATGTATTTTCTCCTATTTTAGTCTGCCTGTGTCTTGTCTATTTTTGGTGGGATTCTATATTTGGATGTATTTTGTCTATATTTGATCTATATTTCCTCGGATATTCTATTTTCAAATTTTCATCAGATTATCTATTTTATATCCTTTTTTGCATAGTCAAACCTCTATTTCTTTTATATTTTTTGTTGTCTCCTTAGTCTTAATTTCTTTAGATCTTTTGTTTCACCCTGCATTTGCCTCAGGTTTATTTCCTTAGGCCTATCTTTGGACTTTATTATGGAAACTTTTATGAAGGAATCCTTTAGACTTATGGCTCCCACCTTTCCTTCAGCCTTCATTTCTTTTGGCTTATCTAATTCAGACCTTACCTGTCTTTGGACTTTCTCTCTGAATGATTTCCATCAGACAAATTGTTAGCTTGAATTGTACTTGTCTCTATTATATCCTACAAAGTATGCCTTCAGACAAAAAGTCTGAAGGATATACTTCTTTTCTTTTCCTTTGCTCAGGATTTTACTCTATTGGGTTTTCGCTTTCTTGGCTTACTCCAAATTTATTGAAACTTTTTGTCCAAAGGAATTCCTTCAGACAAAAATCCTGAACTAATTAATCCTTTAACTTTGCCTTTGTTGACATGTTTCTTCAGACTTTGTTGTCTTCATAATTTTCCAAATTTCTTCACATTTTTTATCTGAAGGAATTCCTTTGGACAAAAATCTAAAGGTTTCCTTTGTTATTTCCTTTAACTTTACCTTTGAAATTCACCCTTCAGGAAAGTCACAGTGGTCTTGTCACTGACCAAGTGCCCTCTGCAAGGGCTTATGTCCCTTCATCTGTGCCTTTATCAAAAACATTATAGGGCACCTAGGTTTTTTTTAGGGGTCCCAATTGATGCGTACCTTCTCAAAGGGTAGGTGCCCTTCAAGATTGTTGAAAATGACCCTTTTGAATGGTATCTTGCCCTTCAAGTTTTTGCAGGGGTGCCCTTTTGTCTTCCAAATCCCCTTCCATGGACTTCCTTTAGATTTCTTCAGACTTTTGTTTGAAGGAAATCCTTTAGACAAAAAGTCTGAAGGAATATTTTTCCTTGTACTTTTTTGCTTTTGTGTAGACTTTTGCTTAGCTACGGGTGTTCCATTTATAAATTCTCTGAAGTATTCCTTCAGACAAAAGGTCTGAAGGAATTACTTCCTTTGTCTTATAGGCTCTTTCCTTTTTTATTTCCTTCCAACTTATGTCCTTAGCACTTCTCTGAAGATCTATCCTTAGCAAAAGCCTTTTTGATGAACCATTCCTTCAAAAGTTTCCTATTGTAGCAAAGGCCCCTACTAAAGAAAAACAATGTATTCTTTCTAATGAATTCTTTCTTTCCTTGGATGGAGATGTGAATTTTCCAAATTACAAGAGATAATCTCTCCTATGGAAGAATTTTCAATAGCTATCTCTCCTAAGAGATACCTCGAAGGACGTTGGAATAACTTCCATGTTTCTAGAAAATGTCCTTAAAAAATATTTGATATAACCATGACAAATTTTTATTTGGCAAGAACCCTGATGCAGACTATTGGAACTTTCATTTGAGATCTCTCTTAGGAGATACCTTGAACATGCACATGATTTGGAATTTTATTTCAAGGTATCTCCTAGGAGATACCTTGAAGGGCCATATAATACCTTATATGTTGATTTCAAAAATCATTGAAAAGGATTTGATATAATAATGGCACCTTTTTATTTTTCAAGAACTCTTATACACATGAGGTATCTCCTAGGAGATACCCTGAACATGCACATGATTAGAATTTTCTTTTAAGGTATTTCCTAGGAGATACCTCGAAGAGCCTTGGAATACCTTCTATGTTGATTACAAATGTCCTTGTAATGGATTTGATATAACCATGACACCTTTTTATTTGGAAAGAACCTTGATGCACACTAATGGAATTTTCTTTGGAGGTATCTCCTAGTAGATACCTTGAACATGCACATGATTGGGATTTTCTTTCAAGGTATCTCCTAGGAGATACCTCAAGGGGTTTTGAAATGCCTTTTATGTTGATTGAAAATGTCCTTACAATGGATTTGATATAATCATGACACATTTTTTTTGACAAGAACCGTGATGCAAATGACTGGAATTTTCTTTGGAGGTATCTCTTGGGAAATACCTTCAACATGCACATGATTAGAATTTTATTTTAGGTATCTCCTAAGATATACCTTAAGGGGCCTTAGAATACCTTTCATTCTGATTACAAAGGTCCTTGTAAGCAATTTCATATAACCTTGACACTCTTTTATTTAGCAAGAACCTTGATGCACACTAATGGAATTTTCTTTGGAGGTATCTCTGAGGAGATACGTTGAACATACACAAAATTGAAATTTTAAATCTCAAGTAAAGACTAAACATCATGTAACTAAAATTATCTAATAGTCCATACTACATCACTAGAGGATGATCCAATGAAATGAGGCATAGTTGAGAATTCAAAATGATATGAAAGGCCTAAACTACTAACACTTGACATCTTCTCATTTTAAGACTAAAAGTAAATGGGTCCTGCCTGATAAAGTAACCAATCAAGAGTAGGAGTCCAGATCATGATCCTATGGATGAATAATATTGTCATAAAACTTGACACAAATGTCTTATCCTAAATTTTTCATTATGTTTATGAAAAAACAACGTCAAGACTAAAATTTAAAAGACATGCATCTCGGATGATCCAATGACTCTCATTGCATCACTGAGAATTGATCCAATGGAGTGAAAAGATCCTAGGGAGGTATTTTAATACCAATAGCTAAGTAACCAAGGCCAATTATGAAAAATGCCATGAAAGACTTAGAATAATGCCACATAGGTGCCACACAAGTAGAAGAAGACAAAATAACATATCTTGTGGGCACGAAAATGCAAAGGTTTAAAAAGAAAAGTCTATATAAAATACAAAGCATGTATAAGCTAAAAGCTTGTATATATCCTACCATTAAAGCTCCAAAAACCTAGAACTTGCATAAAAATGACTCAAACAAACCCAATTATTTACAATTCAATCCAAAAAGAACTTTATTGTGTTCTGAGCACAAGAGAGCTTTCACAGAGACCCTTTACAATCTATTTTGAGCAAATTACAAATGATAAACCATGTCAACTCATAGGTAGTAACAAATAGAGAAAATAAAGATTTACTTATCAATGGACAATGAAGGAAGAGTCTCTAAAAATACTAAACTGGACCTCACAACCCTAAATATCTCAAGCATCAGGAATTGGTTAGAACTCTTCTTTTGAATGTACCCTTCAAGAATTGTTTTCCATTAAATACATGAGCCCAAGACTACCCTTGAAAATGGATATCAATACCCAATTCCTAAATTTATAAAAGCAAAAAGGATTTTATAATCCATAGATATCTTCTACATGACTACCATAAAGATAAACATCTATGAAAACCAATAAACTAATCAAGGGAAACAGAGTAATGTACTTCAATTATAGTAAGATAATAACAACCATGAGCAAATTTCATTAATAATTTGCAATTAAACTATATACATTATTTATTTGAATAACATATAGTCTACCACTATACAAGAAAGCTCTGTTATAAAATGCTACCAAAGCTTGCCAATGATTTTACAACAGAAATCACTTTGACACCAAAAAAAATTACACAGGAAAAAACTCTTCAAGGCTATATCTCTTGACTCAAAAAATAACTAACCATTGTAAAGGTACATACTCCATTTACTTAAATAATTCTAGCTTCTCTTTGCATATTCTTGAAGATGCTCTAGCTGGAAAATTCTTTCATGGGCCTAGAGTCTTTCAACAATGTAACAAACATGATTCCTTAGATTATGTTCATGCCTCTATGATGGTGATAATATTGATACTCCACTTCAGTAGAATATTTTAGTTATAAACATGGAGAGTAGTCCCAAAATGGATAAAATAAACCTTTGTCCACTTGCACAATAAATAGAAACATCCCTTTCTTAAGAAAAAAAACAACTTTTGAAAGGGGCATGCCACTAATGGGAAAAGTACAATGGTTTCTTGATGGGAAATGAGAAAAGAGTAAAAATAATAGAGGGAGAAGAAAAGAAGAGAGGAATGATATGGAAACAACTTAGAATAAATAGAATTATGTAGTCATTTTATAGAATCAATGCTGATGACTAAGTCCTTTGCCAACCAATTTTTATATACAATGTACCCTTCAATTATAGTGGAAAGAATCTTCTGGTCTAGGCCAACTTGGTATTTGAGTTTAGTGATATATTCACCAAGCCAATTAGAAACCTTTTGGAGCATTACCTACCTTTCCCCAAATAATGCTTTTAATTGGTCACATGATTTTTTTAGTGACACTAGCTCTTTGATCTTCTGGATGTTGAAAGCTCCTTGAGGTGCATCAATGAGGATTTTTAGGGCATTATTTAATGCCTCCTCTATCATGTCACATGCACAATCAATATTCAATATCTTTCTCAAGGTGACTTCAATCTCCATATTTACATCCTTGAGGGACTACTCTTCTCCCTCTAAATCAAAAACACCTTCCTTAAGCACCACCAATTGATACTTTACCGCTATCTGATACTCCATGAGTTATTTGTGATCATTTGAGGAGATGATATTTTCTATTATTAAAGTTTTTATGCTCATATTACAAATCTCATCCAACTTCAACTTGATTTTCTCCCAATTCTTGATGTCTACATCATACATGAATACTAGGGGGATGCACTCTACTTTCTTGTCTAGTATCTCATCTAGACATTTTAGTGCCAAGTGGATTACTTTATTGGCCCAGGTGCTCAAATATTTTTTCCAATATTCCATGGCAAAACCCTTGGTTTTAAAATCCTCCCTGTAACCAAAATCAGTCACACTTAATAAAAATATAGGAGTAACTAGGGGCTTGTTGGTAGTTGGGGTTACTACTTTAAGCACACTTAATATCTTTTGCAAGTACTACATCATGGCCTAGTTTTACACATTCATCTCCTCCATTGAATATTTATCTTTGTCCATTTGGTGTGCCACCATACTTTCCATGACTTGTGAGCTATGTTTTATTTCATTCCTTGATGGCTCCCCTAGATCATGTCTATACATTATGTAGCTCTCAAGGGTAACATCCTTTTTTGTAGCTCCTGGTAGAGGAATGGCTATTTCTTATGTTATTTCCCATATCTTAATGAAAGTGGTTTGTGAGATCATTTTGGATTTCTTAAGATGCTTATCCTTGTACACCTAGGTGATATTTACTACATCTATGTCCCCAACTTTACTTGAGATACTCTTTTTTTCCTTTACCTACTCTTTGACTCAAAGAAGAGGTCTAGTCTAGAATCCCATTAGAGTCATAGACATCGATGTTGGCCTTGATGTACTAAATGGTGGTGTCACTAGAGTATAGGTTAAAGGGAGTGTAACTAGAGTAATAAGTGAGCCTAGGACAATCTACTCAATCTCCTCATCACTTGTTGACTTGACATCCTTCTTGTCAACTTCTTGTTCCCCTTATTTACCTAGCTCTATCTGCTCCAAGACTTTAAAATTTTCCCTAGATTATTTGGACCCCAAGAGCAATTTTTTTATGGAACTCCCCTACTCTACAAGTTAAGTATAAGGTTCCATAACCAATTTGTATTTTTCATTTAGTTGGGCAACCTGGATCGAAGAATCTATGTTTTTATCCTTGTCACCCTTAGGAAACTCTACACCAATCATGGCTTCAACATTTCTATGCTCAGTAGGATCATGGACCTTGATATAGGGGAGAAGCCCTCGAGGTACTTCTATTGAAGTAGTACCTCTAGAAATTCATACATTAACAATTCTATCCAATTAATCCACTTCTTTATTTACTTTTGAAGGGGCAGGGGTACCCATTTATAGGCTTGATCCCCCATCCTCTCCAATACTAACTTCTCCCTCTGGTGTGGAGTTGGACACCATTAGAGGGGAAGGAACATGTGGTACTACTTTGATAGTTACTGTAACATCCATTTTACCTTCTCTTTGTACATCTACCTTTTCACTACTAGTGGGAACTTGGTCACTTTACATTAGCTCCTCCTCAGTTTTATCCCTAGAAGCTTGTACATTCCCAATTTCATTGCACTTATATTGGTTTGAAAACTAGGTGATAGTGTTCTCTATGAATGTCTCTATGTCTGAGGAGATTGTTTCTTTTTCAATAGGAACTTGGGCCTATGTAGCTACCTTGAGCCTAACTCATACCACATCTTCAAAAGATGGATGATTATTTTAGTTCAAGACATCTACCTCATTACCTACATACTTTACTTCTAAAGGGTCTTGTTTATTAGATAATCCCTCCACTAGGGCCTTGATTGGGGTTTGTGGCCTTTCCTTTGGATTACTTTGTCCCATCTTTAACTAAGGGGGAGTAAATGCATGTTGACTTTTTATCATCTTAGTGATAGGCCTACCATCATCTGAGATCTCATTATCACTCATGTCCTTTAATTTATAGGTGTATGAGGATTTGTCTTCTATTTTATTCATAGAGGATTCTTCATAAGGTGCATCGTTGAATGTAACCTCCTTCTTCTTCTTAGGAATCTCAGCCAAAGGTTTTAACACTTTCTTTGGCCTCTTTTTTTGGGTTGCTCTGGCTCTTCTTCTACCCCCTCTTTCTTGTAAAATCCCTTTGAGAAGGATCAACTACCGGTTGTCATGCAGGTGAAGCAATTGGGGTAATAACTAAAACTACTAGCATTATGGGAGCTCCCTCGGTTGTGATAGATATGGGAGTAGCACTGGCCAGTTGCACTTCCCTTGTTGCAATCTTGTCCCAATTTTTTGTCAGACTTGTTAATTTTGAAAATGACAATCCCAATTTGGATTGGGCAACTACTAGTGATTTTATATCGATTGTCTTGGTGAAGTCAATATCACCAAGCTTGCATTTTCATTTGTCTTTTACTAGTGCCATTGGAGATGAAGGATCACTAGTGTATGTTGGAGTAAAACCCTTCAACTCTTTGAGCTATCTAAGCTCTTCAAGGATAAGGGTATCATGGGCACCCAAGTTAACCCCTTGTTCCTTCAACCACCTGAAGGTTATACTCATGGTCCAAGAATCCCTTCATACAATGGAGTCATCTTCCATGATATTGAAATCTACTTGTGATATGGGTTGAGCATCAACATTGGTATCATTGTACACACTAGCTAGAGTGATTTTGTTATCTAACATGTCCTTGGGGATATGGATAACATTATATGTAAGGACCTCCTGCACCATCAACCTCATGAAGTCAATTTTTCTAACATCTTATTAAGTGGTGCAATCTGACCACATATCTTCATAGTGTGTTTGATGTAAGATTGCATTCATCACAATATTTACTAACTCTCTAATATTATAATTTGGCCTAGGTGGCATCTTTTCAATACCATAACTACCCATTTCTTACTCCAATCCTTTATCTTTGACAATAGAAGGATAAGTGTAATATCTTATCTCAATTAGAAATTTGAAAGGATTGTTAATTTTCTTAGTAGCAATCAACTTGTACGGATGCACCATCTGCCTACTCAACTCCATTACTATAACTTTGTCATCCAAATACCTTGGTAACTTATATGAAAATCCTCCATAACCATTGACCTTGATATATGTAAAAAATCTAAATTGAATGTATGAGGTGCCATATTTATCAATTAAATTTTTGGCTACCTTGTCATTCTATTGAGGATCTTTAGTGGGAAAATGACACTCATCATAGTATTAAAAAAGCAATTATAAACTTTACAAAAATTATTTTTGAACCCCTCTAAATTAATCTCTGGGTACACTTCATATATCCTCATTCCCAAAGGGTTCCTATTGAGCCCTTGGAAGGTCCTACTATGCACCAGAATATACATTAAATAAGAGGACATGTAGAAGGTAACTACAAATGTTTTATTTGAAGAAAGTGCACTTTGGAGCTGCATCATTTGATTATGCAAGTTGTCACTCAAAATGGTTTCCCAATCTCATTTCTTCTTTCCTTCCAACACATAAATTAGGATCAAGAACATCCATGGTTTAAACATTTCTATAGTGGGCACTCCATATATTTGGGCTGCCATGGCAATCATGTATTGAGGAAACTCACTAAATTCAGTCATTTTTAGACTCCTTAACATTCTAGAGACCTTTTTCCTCTTTTTAGCAATCCGTATGGAATTCATAATGTTCCATAGTAGTTTGTCCTTCTCCTTAGCATACTATAAATACTCCAAAGTAAGTGTAATACTATCAGGTTGGGAAAGAATTTTGAGCATGGTGCTGAGGGCCTCAGGGGTAAATGAACACACCACTGACTAGCTCCCATCCATAATAGTTCTAGTATCTAGCTAATAAACTTGAGCACAAGAAATAAATAGCTCAAGATACAGGGTGGCTAGAGGAAATCCCACCGTAGGGACCATGTAGCTCATGTTGAGGTTATTGACAATTGGGGGAGGGTTCAACTTCTATAAAAATCCTAATAGAGCTATGAATTCTAACCCTTAAACATTTGTGTCTCAAATCCCATGAAGGAGAGAATCAATGTTGCCCCTTAATGAAGTTAAAGATGATGCCATTTTCTTAAAATCAATGGTGTGATACTTTAAAATGGCAATTCGACCCCTTCTCCTTAATAACCCTCTAAATACCTTCCAACTCCCTGAAAATTATAGTAAGAGATAATATAACACTTAATAATAGCTCAAAGGACTGTACATAATTGAATTTGGAATAAAATGTGAATAATTCACTGCAATCACTATTCCCATGTTGCACGTCACTCTGGCACACAAATCGCTCAAAGGCACAAATATTAGCTCTGAACACAAAGGGTGAGTTCCAATGAAGATAAATGCTTAGCTATAATCCCTTGCTTAGTTATGTGGAAGGATGCATTTTATTATTGATCCATAAACCCCTTTTGAACCCTTCAAGTTCACTTTCAATTTATAATGGACACTGAATAATGGCTTTAAATAAATGATCAAAACTAATTTAAATTATTTAAAATTTTGATTAAAATTAAATATGAATATCTATGTATTCATTCCTTCCAATTACACCTTCATATGATCATTATCCATTTAATTGATTTATGTTAAGTGTTGTGTTTGATTAAAACTTGCATCCATCCACATTTGAATAATTGAATCAAATCTATGGAAAGAACAAAATTACACATAATTAAAACATAAACACCAAAATTGTTAATGAAGTTCACCCAATCTGGGCTATGTCTTCAAGTCCTACTCAAGGGAGGAATCGATCGATTATTGATGCAAAATTTATTTATATATCACCTTATCCCTAGTAGGGGTTCTCTATTTATAAATAAATGTTTTGATGGCACTTGCTCTGGTTCTAGCAACTTGCTCTGGCTCTAGCTCTCAGCTCTTTGGCTCTCAACTATTCGACTCTTGACTACGGCTACTAAGATTATTTTTGAATGAATTAAAAATGAACCCTCACCCCTTTATATACTTTTTAGGGTGCACAGATAGTGGGCTTGGATAATTATCCATTCCCACTCTAGGTAGGATTTAATAGTATCCCCTTGCCATTTTAAATGGGGAGATAATTATCCCATTACATTTTTATGGGATTTAAATTATCCTCATGTTTATCCCATATAATTAGGTATGTATTATTTTATTTTAGCATTTTATTTTTTTATTCCCATCGTGGGAATTACAAACTTTAGCCTTAGTCCATTTTATGTGGAAGGATATTCCACATTTTAATATTTAAAGGTTTTTATCTAATTAATAGGATATTTTTTTTTTTAATTCTCCACCACATGTAAAAATATTATGTCACATTGTCCTTTTTCCATGTGTCACATCCTTGTTGATCCATTTTTTTGTCACATCATCATTTTGACCAAGTTTGACTGCAACTTTGACTAGTCATAACTTTCGCATACAAACTCTGTTTCATGAACTATAAATTATGTTGGAAAGCTCATGATGAGCTCTTCATAGTGGAACTATTTTCAAATTATTTCATCATGGTAATTTTCTACAATTTAACCAACTTTGACCTACTTTGACCAGTTTGACTATAACTTTGATTGGTTACACAAGGAACATATGAGCTCCATTTTTCATGTTTTGCATGTCATTGGAAAGTTCTCAATGGGCCCTAAATAATGGTGTATGTTTTCATATTCTTTAAGACATTTTTTATATTGATGTCTAGATTAGTTACACATCGCTATAGCACATAAATCATTCGAAGGCACAAATATTAGCTTTGAACACAAAGGGTGAGTTCAAATGAAGAGAAATGCTTAGTTATAATACCTTGCATTTTTTGAGATTAGGGTTATCATTAATGCCTTAAATTGAAATGGTTAATCCCCAACCACCACTTTAATTACTTAATCATCTTTTAAAAATAGATGGAAGTGTGCCATCATCTCCTCACTTATCAACTCTACTAGTACATTGGTGCAATTCTTCTTGGGCTTCCATGAGATGTAAGACTAACACATGTTCTTACATTGAGCATATAGGCCTCCAAGGACCTTCAGATCCTCACTCACTAGGTGATGCAATCTCAAAAGGGGCTTGATACTCAAAAAATTCTAAAATCCTACCATGTGTCTTAGATTTTACCTTGTATGATCTAGCACTCACACCTCGAGGACTTTTTGAACTTTAACCACTAAAACATTAGTGGGGGAAATATTTAAGATAGGACCAAAACTTAAAAGATCCTGACTAGTTCATCTATGTGAAACTACAAAATATTCCTTCCCTTTCCCATTCATGGGCAATGACCAGAGTGGCTGAAATTGAGGTACATGAAGATAAAAAACCATGGATCAAGGCTATAGTGAAGGAAAATGAAGAAAGAAGAATCAAGGTCATCAAAGGATATAAAATCAAGAATATGGATGCTCCATGGGCATCAAGAAGTGTAAATGTAGAGGTCCCACACCCTCTAAAATTCACAAGCTTAGCCACCAGTATCAAATTCAATTAAGAGACAGCTAGATTAGAGAGAATTACCACCAACAAGGCCATGGTGGAAAAAGAAGAATTCATCTTCCAAAAGGTGGAAGACTTTGTAGGGTTGACCCAAATTAGTGAGAAATAATTAGGTGAGGCTACAATCCATGAGAGGATGTTGAGATCTTGATTGAAACCCAATCAAAACAAGCTAAGGTAGGGATCAAAGGGATGAAATTGAGGATTCACAACTTGGAAAAGGAGAAGGAAAACCTATAGACACAAGCTATCCTCTCAGTACCTGAGGCTATGACTAAGATGCCATAAGACTCATTCTATGACATGTTTGAGGCACTCAAGGCAATGAAGTTGAGGTAGAGTACATTGGATCAACACAGTGCATTGGCTAAGAGTTTAGTCACTCAATGGCAAGCTTATGAAGATAAAATAGTCAAGGTCCACAACATCTAAGCAAGGAAATAGATCCCAGGTTTCAAAACCATTAGTCTAGGTCACTTAAGCACAATCCTAGGGATTATGGTGCCAAGGTTTAAAGCTTAAATGAATGGTATAATAAAGTAGAAATGCTCCTACAAGATGACAAGGAGTTAATTATAAGAATTGAACAACTACTTGGAACCATGCTTACAGAGCCTATATAGCCTACTGCTCTTGGAATTATAAATGATGAAGAGTTTAAGCAAAATGATACTTTGGTAGCTTAATAGATCAAGGATAAGAGCCAAGGCCAATCTGGAGTATATAATAGTAGGATATTGAGCATGATCTTCAATACTAGAGAAAGAATAAATGAAGCTAAAAGCATTAAAGAGGCCATGAATAGAAATGATAGGGAGCTTGAAGACTTGGTAGACCAAGAAGATGAGTGTATCATGAAGCCTGTTGTGGATCTAACACTAGTAAATGAATAACATGAAAAATCCACAAGCATCCCCCAATAGCAAGAGCCATAGGCCCCACCAGTGGATTAAAACAATATTCTATAACTTTTGAAATTGAATATTCTAATGTAAAAGCATATGCTAGTCTATTAGCATATTGTTTTAGGTCAATTTAATATAGAGAGAAAGTGTATTCTATAATTTTTTTGAAAGATGGTTGTCCTTAAATTTTGTACACCTGTATATTATAATTGATAGGTGCATTTCCTTATCTCTTAATAAAAAGCATACATTATGAATTTTAAAGGGGGAGAGAATTTTGAGCAAGAATTTTGTACACTTGAATCATTTAATAAAATCAAGGAATTCTATAAAGATTATCCATGCTTGATATGTTAATTTCAAGATAATCTTTTCTCTCAATTGTTAGCTTAAATCTTGAATTTGAATAGTGTCTTTAAATTTTGAGTTACATTTTCTAAATCACAAGGTTTCTAATTTATGCATGTGCTAGATTAGTTAAATGATCTTAGATTTTTATTCATTTCATTTCACTCTATACTGAGATGTGCTGATGCTATTTGATTATGGTATTAAATCTTTAAAGTAGACCTGGTTCTTACTTGTGGTTCTTTAAATTATCTTTGAAGCTCTTCTGCTACATAGTGTGATCTAAGCTCAATCTATTTTACATTGTATATTGGTTTGAATGCATACTTAGTTGTAATTGACACTTTGTCATGATGTTCAAGATTAAGGTTAGCAATCACTTGTTTATTTTTTTGCTTACCCTTCTCTTTTCTCTTTTTGTGCACCAAACCTCTTTAGTTTAAATTTCATTGTAAATTTGATTCATAATTCATTGAGTATTAACATAGATTCTCTATAATTCATGAAGAATGGACCAAAATGGCTTCCAACCATCACTCAATTTAAATTTATGCGACAATAAAACATATCTCTATCGTTATTTTACCATAAGTGACATCAAGTTACCACAACTTGCTACTCATGCTCTAAATTCTTAGAATTATAAAATGAGAATTGTCCTTTGAACACTAAAGAACCCTATGATGCATTTAGAGGTATCAACACTCTTCAACAAAACTGAGTGAAGCCCTAAGGTGTCACTACCATATTCATGTTGTCCCTATAATTTGAGAAATGTTATTTTATTATTTGTATTACATCTTTTGCATAGACACATATCAATAGTCTAGAAGGACCTGAGGATGAATCTAAATATTCTCAAATAGCTATTTCTTGTCATGCACTTTTAGGTATTAATACTCCTCCAAATATTAAGGTGGTTGGTTTCCTCAAGAAATATAAGTCCACTATATTTATTTACTCTGGGAGCACACACAAATCCATAAATAGTAAGTTGGCTACTCAATTAGACTATTTCATTTACCCAACTCTAGAATTCCAAATCCTAATTACAAGTGGGGATATAGTCAATTTTTTTGTAAATGCCATGGTATAAATCTATGAAAGACTACTTATTATATTATCTTATGTTTTCTATTATCATGGATGGGACTAATTTTTTTTGGATTGTAATGGCTCACCACTTTATGCACAATTGAGTTGAATTTTGAGTAACTATTCATGCTCATTCATTTAGAAGGAAGCACATTTGAACTAAATAATTTATTTACTAAATCTACGCAATTGGTTATTTTACACCAGAAGAAGAAGATGATCAAAAAAGGTGCAAAGTAATTATTGTGTGACTATTTTACATAGAATTTAAACCAAAGGAGTCTACCCATATTGCACTATAACTGGACCTAGAGTCTACCCATTTTTGTCTTATACACCCACTTGACCCATTTAATCTCTTTTCCTTTTGAAACAAGCTTTACAACAGGGCTCACTGCTACCTAGGCCAACCCAGGGCCTCCTTGAGCTCAAAACACTTTCTTAAAAATTGCACTATTTTTTATTAAAAATTAATTAAAGTATATATAGGAAAAGCATTGATATTATAATAATAGACATTTAGTGTTATAATTTGAAACCCCTATTTTCTTGAACAATAGACATGTGCACGTTCCTTCAGCAGAAGGATCGCTGACATCATAGTTGAGTGCACTCCAGTAGGGAAAAAATATTATAATAATCTAGGTAGACTATTTGAATCTTAGTTATTTCATAACATAGTAAGGTGCCAAACAATGAATGAAAGGGCCAAGTAAACACAAATAAATCATAAATTTTAGATAGAGTAAAAAATTATATTGAACACTATTAAGATTAAATACCTGAAAATAAGGATTTATGGACATTTTAGATAGAGTAAAAAAATTAAACGCTATTAAGATTAAATACCTAAAAATAAGGATATTCAAAATTGATATTAATAAATATGGTCAACACTTCAGACACTCTACAACTTTGTCTATTCTGATCTGTCGGTGCTCTACAGTGTATGTTAAAAAAAACCTAAGAATATGTAGGAATAGGCACTATATATCTGGTCAGACATGTTCGATGGTTTTTGTTCCTCTTAAGAATGTTTGAAAATTATATGGACCCTATTTTTCAAAGTAAATTTGAATTTAAAATTAATTCGATGGGGACTCCCATGTATTTCTGAACGTAAATGCACCTCGAGTAGTCTCGTAGAATTGAAAGGCAAGTGATATATTAAAATGATATTTATATATATTATATCAAAATATATAATAAAAATATGTATTACATAATGTAAATTATATAATATTATATTCTATATATTAATAAATATTATTATTATTATTATTATTATTATTAAATAATATATATGTTAATATAATTTATAAATCAAATTATAATTATATATTTCAATATAGGAAAAAGGTCCTAGTAATTGTGCATGTCAGGGAAGTCCAAGAACAAACACACCTCTGTTCTGATTCCTCTTGTTGGATCTTGCTCCTCAAAAAGAGCACAGTATGATTACCAAATATAAGCAATTATAAATACGAAAATAACCAGAAACACAAATAGCTAGAATTCACCAATAGCACAGAATATGAGAGACAATACACTATCTTGTATTAACACTTTACAGAAAAGAATACAACAAAGAGCCGCCACACTCTTTCACCTTACAGAGGTTTGCCACACCTCAAGTGTACAGTAATTCTTCTCACACAACACTCTCCTACACAAAAAAAGGTCCCAACAACCAACTCACAAACAGAATTGGTGTTCACCTCTCCAACTAGTCAGTAATAACCCTGCCAGTTCACCAAGCACTCCAAAGTACTTCAAGTTGATCTCCCATGAACCTGCAACCTACAATTCAACAGACCATACTCACATGTAGATCCCCTATGAGCTTGCAACAACCTGCAACTCAATGATCTTATAATGGAAGCAACTTATTTGCCTTCCTTTCTATCTCATGCCTTAATTACAATACATGCCAATGGGTCTATAAATAGATCCCTAACTCAAACACTAACTTAGAATCTCAATTTAGACAATTATCCTCGCAACCAAAGACTCTAACTAGCCTTTACATGCAAACACTTTGTTCACTTAACTAACTGTCCGTGTAACGAGCAGTTCGGGAACACACAGGCGACCGACGTCGATCCCTGCTAGTCTGGTTCTGCCGACGTCAGCCGACTCCCTGCCGTCGCCGGTGGCCTTCTGTACTGGGTCACGACCGACATCGGTCCTACTGCTGACGCCAGTGCTCCTGGATCTCAGCAACCTTCTGTTCCACCTTGTTTGCAAAGAGTTGAAGCTTTTAGCTCCACAACTCAACAATCTCCCACTTGGAGATAAACAGCTATAACCTATACCTGTACCTATACTTCATCTAGTTTGTTCCCTTGGCTTTGTATCCCTCCTCAAGATCACTCTTAAAGACCAACCACCATAAACATGTAGTGTAAAACCTGTCATCCAAATCACTTGCCACATCCACATCTATAACCATGTAGAAAATCACCTAAACCTGCATAGCATGTGCACCTGCTGCTAGTCCCTATAAGAATCCACTGAACTGTCCTCCAATGGTTCTCTCTCGGATTGGCTCCAACTTGTGACAACTCCCACTACTTTGGAAAACTCAGGTTTAGTACATACCGTGCACTCAACCTCATTATGTGAATCAAGACCCCTGTCATAGAACTGTCCAACCATCAACGTGCTAATTGGTTTCACACAATCATCCTGAAACAAAGTCAACATGTGACCTCCCATGTCTCTAGAACACACTCATGTCAAATAATCTTGATGCTCCCAGATTCTCCATGACATCCCTCTGAACTAGCTTTACCTTTAGTTTACCAATACCCTGTATATGTAACCCTACAACAAGCACATCATACAATAATAGGATAGTGTAGCTAATACTATCCAACCTGGTAAAGAGAAACACAATGAACAAACCTCCATTGCCCTGCAGCTAATACAAGACCATATACCCTGATCTTCCATCTCACGTATCCATTTTCGCTCTTCTTTATCCTGAACATCCATTCATCTCTCAGTGCTTACTTCTAGCTGGCCACTCTACCCAAAACACCTGTTTGGTTTTCCTCCAAGGAATCACATCCTCATCCATGCCTAGCTCCCACTATTTCCTAGATTTACCTGTTTTGCTTCTTCAATAACTTCCTAGTCCTATGCCATAAGTGAGCAATAAGTAGTGTAAAGAAGGGAAATGACGAATTTAAGAACTTACTTACACCTTCAGTCCTCCATATGGGCGCTTGAGACTCCATGATAGCTTGCTGTCCACCCAAAATTTGTCTCAGTAATCGATGCCGGTCACATCTCAGTCTGCAGATGACCGAAGTTAGTTTCCTGCGACTGCCACCTTGCCGACGTCGGTTTCCCTGGCTGACGCTAGTCAATATCTGCCCTGAGTCACCGACGTCGGTCTGCACATAGCCGACGTCGGTCCCTGTCTGGACGCCGACATCAGTTTTCCTGCCGACGTCGATCTCTTTGTTTTTCTTGTGAGACCTGACTTTTTCCCGCGAGCTCTTTTTGGATCAAATCCTTGTCCAAATCACCCTTGCTCTGCTTAGAATTCTTCTGCATCTTGTGCTGAACTCTGTCCATCACCTTCTCCTTAAAAACCAAGGCTTTCCTATTCTTGTCACTAACATCGGGTTCCTCAAGAAACGTTACCTTCTTCTTCTGTATACAGAAACCACGATCCATACCTTCCAAATCCGAAAGCATATCCTTTGACTCAAGAACAAGCATCTCTTTCTTATCTGTGTGACCAAGCCTACCAATCCACATCTCTGAATCTACAGCTAAAGTAGAAAACCCAAAAAGAGAATCAGTAGTACAAGTAGATAGATAAAGCATACCTACTTTCTTACCTCTAGCTACAACAAGTGTACCCTTGGTAACCTTCCAAGAGTCCGCTGTGAGAGTTACTGTGCAACCCTCATCACCCAAACTTCTAACAGAAATTAAATTCTGCTCCAGAACTGGGACATGCATGACTTCTTTTAACACCCATGTGTTACCTGTCTGCAGTTTCAGCTTCACTTTCCCTTTGCCAACAATCTGACAAGGCTTACCATCCCCTACATAAATTTCTCCAAAATCTCCCTGGACATACTCATGAAAAAATTCCCTATGTGGGGATGAATGAAAAGAGGCACCAGAATCTAAAACCCAAGATTCTACTTTATCCAAAGAACATACCAGAGCATCTCGTGTAGCATAATCTGCAATGTCTGCTTCTTCTTCATGTTCTTCATGCTGATCTGTACCTAATCTACAATCTCTCTTTAAGTGCCCTTGCTTTCCACACTTCCAGCTGGTTATTCTGCCATACCTGGACTTGGATCTTCTCCCTGTCTTGGACCTTGATCTCCCATGCTCTATCTTTTCTCTTTGCCTTCCTCTTCCTTCAACACTCAAAGCATTTCCTGATGATTCACCTATGCTATTCCTGCGTATCTCTTCATTCAAGATTACACTCACAACATCATCCACTTTTAAGACTTTTGAAGGAGACAGTATTAGAAACTGCCATTACCAAACCTTCCCAATTTTCAGGTAATGAACACAAAATTAAGAGAGCCTAATTTCATCATCAAATACAATATTGACTGAACTTAGTTGGTTTACTAAACCATGGAAATCACTAAGATGGCTATGAACAGATCCACCTTCCAACATTTGTAAATTAAATAAATGCTTCATAAGAAATACCTTATTAGAAGCTGAGGGTTTTTCATATAAATTTGCCAAAGATTCCATCAACTCCACCGTTGTCTTACACTGTGATAAGCTGGAAATCACAGATGATGCAAGACTCGATCTAATAGATCCCAGAGCCTTCTGATCAAGAACCTCCCATTCTTCATCTTTCATATCTGAGGGTTTGCAAGTAACCCCTCCCAACGGTAAGTACAAATCTTTTTGATACAGATAATCCTCAATCTGCATCCTCCATAATTGGTAGATCTTGCCATTAAACTTTTCCATCCGTAGCTTACTGTCTTTTGTCATTGCTCAACTCCCACTCAAACAGAAACCCTGTGAGTACCTGTAATCAAAACACACTAACCAGATCTAATCCAATCTGTTAGTATCCCAACCTGAAGCTCTGATACCACTTGTCAGGGAAGTCCAAGAACAAACACGCCTCTGTTCTGATTCCTCTTGTTGGATCTTGCTCCTCAGAAAGAGCACAGTATGATTACCAAATATAAGCAATTATAAATGCGGAAATAACCAGAAACACAAATAGCTAGAATTCACCAATAGCACAGAATATGAGAGACAATACACTATCTTGTATTAACACTTTACAGAAAAGAATACAACAAAGAGCCGCCACACTCTTTCACCTTACAGAGGTTTGCCACACCTCAAGTGTACAGTAATTCTTCTCACACAACACTCTCCTACACAAAAAAATGGTCCCAACAACCAACTCACAAACAGAATTGGTGTTCACCTCTCCAACTAGTCAGTAATAACCCTGCCAGTTCACCAAGCACTCAAAAGTACTTCAAGTTGATCTCCCATGAACCTGCAACCTGCAATTCAACAGACCATACTCACATGTAGATCCCCTATGAGCTTGCAACAACCTGCAACTCAATGATCTTACAATGGAAGCAACTTATTTGCCTTCCTTTCTATCTCATGCCTTAATTACAATACATGCCAATGGGTCTATAAATAGATCCCTAACTCAAACACTAACTTAGACTCTTAATTTAGACAATTATCCTTGCAACCAAAGACTCTAACTGGCCTTTACATGCAAACACTTCGTTCACTTAACTAACTGTCCATGTAACGAGCAGTTCGGGAACACACAGGCGACCGACGTCGGTCCCTGCTAGTCTGGTTCTGCCGACGTCGACCGACTCCCTGTCATCGCCGGTGGCCTTCTGCACTGGGTCACGACCGACATCGGTCTTGCTGCCGATGCTGGTGCTCTTGGATCTCAGCAACCTTCTGTTCCACCTTGTTTGCAAAGAGTTGAAGCTTTTAGCTCCACAACTCAACAGTGCACCCTAACTTTTGACATCGAATTAAGGTGTCAAAACATCACATTAGATTTTGAAATTTTTAATATGTCATCTTAACTACCTATAACTAAGGTTCTAAGGTCTAACACATTATACATTTTATGATATAACTAATTTTATCATGAGAGGTCATAAAATACATTTTCCAAACCTATGACCAAAACTTAATCTTTGGAGTACCAATAGTTTTTTACCATAATTTGGAGTACCAATAGTTGTTTATAAGAGTATCAATACTTTAATATTACTTGTCAAAATGTGATTGGTTATTTTTAATTTTATATAATAAATGTTGATCAAGTATTAGATATTACATCTTCTTCAAAATATTTTGGTGCACTTTAATATTTATACATACCAATATAATATTACTCAGTTTAATAATACACACACACACACACACACACACACACACACACACACACACACACACACACACACACACACACACACACACACACACACACACACACACACACATGCATACATTCATACCCTACGCACATTCTACAAAATGACATCCTAGAGCATAATCAAGGGTGCCCTAGGCCCAATCATACTCGACATCCCAATAGGCTTTGTTGCTTCCTAGGCTAGCCCTGAGCTTCCATCAAACCACACAAATTTCAATAAAATAAAATCAATTTTTATGCTTTCAACTTAACCAGGAAATGTGGAGAGTTTCACTTGGTTTATTTTTCTAATATGTGTAGGAAGGGATCAAAAAGGTGGAGACATATACAAATTTACAAATTTATTTTGCTTCACTACATGTTCACCCTTGTCCATGTGCACATCTCTTCACACATGCACACACACATATCATGACATATAATGTATGTATATATGTATTAGTGTGAGGGGTAAAATTATAATTGATAGTTAAACCTAGTAAATCTAAACCCTTGACAATGTCAAAATATTAATTAAGTTCATCTTTAAAGATAATTATGGGCACATACCAATCAGGATCTGAATCACCATGCAATGATTTAGTATATGATGGGTTACATGTGAAGAGAGAGACTCTTAGCATGTAATCTCTACATCAAAACTAAAGTGGACATATATGTTGCAAAGACAAAATCTATTCTAATACATTATTAGAGCATAGAACACCATAATTGGTTTACATCAAATCCAATTAGAAACACCACCATAATTAGATATGCACCCAAACTATCCTATCGAAAGCTTTTTTTTTTTTAAATGGATTTGATCTTGAAGCATCACAGACCATAAAGGAGCATAAAGCATTAACTACAATCTATTATGTGAGCAAAAACCAAAACTATAGAATCATAAGAAAAGAAATAGTAGACAAAGATAATTTTCCACTCCAAATAACATAGAACATCACATCCTCGTAGATTGATAATAGAATATATAAGGCCACAAGGGTACATAAAATGAATCCAATTATATCTGTGAAGTGCACCTTCTAAGGTTACAAAATGAAAAATGCTAATTGTCACTACTCCTAGTCCATTACAATGGTTGGCTATCATTTGTTTGTATTCTTGCTTTTTCAAATAGGTGTATTGAATACATGAATGTTAGTAACTATGTGTTACCAAAAAATCATGAACAAGGCCACGGTATACACATTGAGTCAAAAAACACCAAATAATCTTGTCCATGAGAATTAATGAACAAATCTCCATCTCACTTTGTGGTACCTACAGTCAAAAACACTAATAAACACATCTCACAGTCAGACTTCAACATTGAAGTTACTAATCAAATTATCATTTTGGTCTTATAAATTAGAGAAATAAACCAAAAGATGTGAGTGGAGAAATAAACTCACTGGGATAGATAGTCATTTTTGCTTTATCTTAATGTGAATATTTTGAATATAAAAATTGCATATCACTAATTTAAATTGGAGGTTAAAATATTTGATCATTAACTAAAATTTTATGGTCATTTTGTATAAAAGTATAACAATGTTGATTCCTTTGTATAAGTTGTATGTAATCTAAGTCAATTTGCAGAATTATTATAACCAAGTTTAAAGGGCTAGTGAAAATTAATAATTCACATATATGTGATTGAAACTTATAATTTAATTCCTCACAAACATAATATTGTTTGATATATTTGCTTTTCAAAGTAATCGACCTCATCTACTGTGCACATGGTGAAGTGCCACAGAGTTTTAAATCCATACATGTGATCACATTTACTAAATTTTTGATGTTACATGGCATTATAAGACATAAAAATTCATTTAATTTTGTTAAAAATTAAATATTATTTCCCTACCATTAACAATAATATATAGATTTAATATTATAATTTATTTAATCTTCATCAATAAAGTTTTAAATGTGATTCTTGATTTTATTACATTGTCATGTGATTTGGCCCTATAAATGATGATTTTTAAATCACTTCACTACATATCCAATTCATAATGAACATGATTATTTTAATTTAATTCCCATTTCTTATTAATGTTTGATATATTTTCTCTTTGACGTAAAATTTTGTGCAGAAGATTTTCATTGGATATGAAGGGGTTCATATGGTGGATTGATATTAATGAAGTATGGAGGGTATAATTATTGGCTAGATTGATGTCATCCCATGGCACGAGTGAGCCTAGAGTCTTCCCTCATGCCTTTTAAGTTTAATACCACCTAAATATTCAATTCCTATGCTCATAGATTGTCAATTATTTCTAAATCATTACCATCGATGTGATCTAAAAACCCATGGTGGGAGACCTATTAAGTGTAAATTATTGTGACAAGTCGGTTGTTATTTTATAATTAAATAGACAATTGCACAAAATTCTTTCCCAAGAGGTCTTTAAGTTACTAGGTATATTTTTATGTCAGTTATTTTAATTTTAGTACAATTATGGGGTCAAATTCATCTTTTAATATTAGTTTTTAAGTTTAAGAAAGGTGACTCTCCCTCACAGGTATTTGAATTGGTGAATTGAATTATCTCAAAGGTATAATTTGAGGGAGGGGGAGGGGCTAAAAATTAAGGATTCAAATCCCTATTAGACAATTTTCTTATGTTGGATGACTTATTATTTGTTGTGCACAAAACAAAAGATATGAAAATGAATGTTATGGGAAAAAAAGAAGAATATAAAAGTGAAAATATGTCATACTACATTCAAGATCATTTCAATTAAATTTTGAAGGTAACACTACAATATTTTTCTCACGTTGGCATTTGGTCAGTGATAGAGGACAATCATTTAAGTATACTCATTCAAGCCATGGGTTACATAAGTTCAAATTTCATGTTTGTTCCAGGGAAAAAATATTCTAAGCTATTCAATATAAACATAAAAAAATTAGATGAAATTATTTTTAAAGGGACCTTCGAATATGATTTTTCAATTGCCAACACATTATTCATTTATTTTAATTCTCAAAATTGTGTTACAAATCAAAACTCAAAAATGAGTTATGTTACGTCAAGTAGATATACTAGAAATGGAAATAAAAAAGATGAAAAGGATTGGAGAATCAAAATGACATCAATCATCACACTATTGGGAGAATCAAAATGGCATCAAATATATTAGCAATTGTGAACCAATGTTTAGAGAGATGTAACTTTGCATCATTATTTCAAGTGTATTTACTGATTATAAACCATAATTCTAGTAATAAACATTATCATCAATTTCATACAAATCAATTCTAAATTATTCAAAATAGTCCACAGTATTCAAGATAGTCCAATCCATTCAAAATGATCTTCAACAAAAGTGGATGAAACTCCATTTATTATAAATAGCCTATTATTTCTAAATCATTATCACAATCTAGACTACGTCAAAATTGTAACTCCCTTGGTTTTTATTTGTGGAATCTATAATTACTGCATGAGGAGCACAATTGTGGGTGATCAAGTTTTATCTTGGTGACTGCAATGGATAAATTGCTTTCATTACAATGGCAATAAAAAATCTAGAAGCGACCAAGAAGAATCTTGGGCTTAGAAGGTAGAAGTGTTTCAACATATATATTTGCAAGACACCATCTATTCTAATGTGTATGCCTACTATTATACCACCACCACTTGTTTCTCCTAATAATTAATATTAATGTTACATCTTCAAAAAATGTGGAAGAAACTCCACTTATTATGCAAGAGCCTAATAATTATTTCTAATTCATTACCATTGGTTCCAAAGTTCTAGGATGATAATTTTACTTCTATTTTCATATTTGAACTTCTATAATTTTCTAATTTTGATGATCCCCTGGTTGTGATCCAAAAACCCATGGTAGGAGACCCATCAAGTCAGTAATTTGTTAAGATGAGTCTGTTGCTATTTTATAATTAATTAGATAAGCACACAAAATCCTTTCCTAAGAGGTCTTTGAGTTACTAGGTATGTTTTTATGTCAATTATTTTAATTACCATTATGGGGTTAAATATATCTCCACTTAATATTAGTTTATGAGTTCAAAAAAGGTGACTTGCCCTCGCAGGTATTGGAGTTGGTGAATTAAATTATCTCAAATGTATAATATTTTTTAATTTATGTTACATCTTCAAAAAATGTTGATGAAATTCCACTTAATATGAAAGAGCCTATTATTTATAAATCATTAGCACAATCTTTGTGCCAAAATTGCAAATCCCTTGGTTTTGATCATGGGGCATTGTATTCACTGCATAAGGAGCATAATTATGGGTGATCAAATTTTGTCTTGGTGATTGCAATGGATAAATTGCTTTTGTTACAATGGCATTAAAAAAGTTATAAGTGACCAAGAAGAATTATGCACTTAGAAATACGATAAAAATTTGAAGTGGTCTGACATATATGTTCAAAAGAGACCATTTATTCCAATGTGTATGCCTACTATTATACCACCACCACTTGTTCCTCCTAATAATTAATATTAATGTTACATCATTTCAAAAAATATGGATGGAATTTGACTTATTATGAAAGAGCCTAATAATTATTTCTAAATCATTACCATCGGTTCCAAAGTTCCATGATGATAATTTTACTTCTATTTTCATATTTGAACTTATATAATTTTCATTACAATAAATTAATATGGTCTTGTAGCATATTATTGAACATTTTCTAATTCTAATGATCCCCTTGATGTGATCTGAAAACCCATGGTAGGAGACCCATCAAGTTAGTAATTTGTTACAATGAGTTTGTTGTTATTTTATAATTAATTATATAAGCACACAAAATCCTTTCCCAAGAGGTCTTTGAGTTGGGGGCTGAAGGGGGATAAAAATTAAGGAGTCAAATACCTATTAGACAATTTGCTTATGTTACATCTTCAAAAAATGTGGATAAAACTCCACTTATTATGCAAGAGCCTATTATTTCTAAATCATAAGCATAATCTAGACTACATCAAACTTGCAACTCCCTTGGTTTCAATCTAGGGGCATCTATATTTTCTCCGTAATGAGCATAATTGTGGTTGATCAGGTTGTCTTGGTGATTGCAATGGAGAAATTGCTTTCTTTATAATGGTGTTAAAAAATCTAGAAGTGACTAAGAAGAATTTTGGGCTTAGAAGCTAGAAGTGTTCTGACATATATGCTCAAAAGACACCATCTATTCCAATGTATATGGCTACTATTTAATACCACCACCACTTGTTTCTCCTAATAATTAATATTAATGTTACATCTTCATAAAATGTGGAAGAAACTCCACTTATTATGCAAGAGCCTAATAATTATTTATAAATCATTACCATTGGTTCCAAAGTTCTAGGATGATAATTCTAATTCTATTTCCATATTTTAACTTAAATAATTTTCATTGTAGTCTATGGTCTTATAGCAGATTATTGAACATTTTCTAATTTTGATGATCCCCTGGATGTGATCCATATACCCATGGTAGGAGACCCATCAAGTCAATAATTTGTTACGATGAGTCTGTTGCTATTTTATAATTAATTAGATAAGCACACAAAATCCTTTCCAAAGAGGTCTTTTAGTTACTAGGTAGGTTTTTGTGCTAGTTATTTTAATTACCATTATGGGGTCAAATTCATATCCATTTAATATTAGTTTATGAGTTCAAGAAATGCAACTCTCCCTCATAGGTATTTGAATTGGTGAATTAAATTATCTCAAAGGTATAATTTTTTTTTTTTAATTTATGTTACATCTTCAAAAAATGTTGATAAAACTCCACTTATTATCAAGAGCCTATTATTTCTAAATCATTAGCACAATCTCTACATCAAAATTGTAACTCCCTTGGTTTCAATTAGGGGGCATCTATATTCATTGCATAAGGAGCATAATTATGGATGATCAGGTTTTATCTTGGTGATCACAATGGATAAATTACTTTTGTTACAATGGCATTTAAAATCTAGAAGCGACCATAAAGATTTTTGGGCTTAGGAATATGATAAAAATTTGAAGTGGTCTGATATATATGTTTGAAAGACACCATCTATTCCAATTTGTATGCCTACTATTATACCACCACTACTTGTTTCTCCTAATAATTAATATTAATGTTACATCATTTCAAAAAATGTGGATGAAATTTGACTTATTATGCAAGAGCCTAATAATTATTTCAAAATCATTACCATCGGTTCTAAATTTCTATGACGATAATTTTACTTTGATTTCCATATTTTAACTTCTATAATTTTCATTGCAATAATTTAATATGGTCTTGTAGTAGATTATTGAACATTTTCTAATTTTGATGAGCCCATAGATGAGATCCAAAAACCCATGGTAGGAGACCCATCAAGTCAATAATTTTTAACGATGAGTTTGTTGTTATTTTATAATTAATTATATAAGAACACAAAATCCTTTCCCAATAGGTCTTTGAGTTATAAAGTATGTTTTTGTGTCAGGTCAAATTCATCTCTATTTAATATTAGTTTATGAGTTCAAGAAAGGTGACTTTCCCTCACATGTATTTGAATTGGTGAATTAAATTATCTCAAAGGTATGATTCGGCAAGGGGGGGGGGGGGCGCGGGCGCGGGGAGGCGGAGGGATTGGGGGTCGGATGGGACTAAAAATTAGGGAGTCAAATCCCTATTAGACAATTTTTCTTATGTTACATCTTCAAAAAATGTGGATGAAACTCCACTTATTATGTAAGAGCCTATTATTTATAAATCATTAGCATAATCTAGACTACATCAAAATTGCAACTCCCTTGGTTTTGATCTAGGGGAATCTATATTCACTCCATAAGGAGCACAATTATGGGTGATCAAGTTGACTTGGTAATTGCAATGGAGAAATTTATTTCTTTATAATGGCGTTAAAAAACCTAGAAGTGACCAAGAAGAAGTTTGGGCTTAGAAGTTAGAAGTATTCTGACATATATGTTCAAAAGACACCATCTATTCCAATGTGTATGCCTACTATTTAATACCACCACCACTTTTTTCTCCTAATAATTAATATTAATGTTACATCTTTAGAAAATGTGGAAGAAACTCCACTTATCATGCAAGAGCCTAATAATTATTTATAAATCATTACCATTGGTTCCAAAGTTCCAGGATGATAATTTTAATTCTATTTCCATATTTGAACTTATATAATTTTCATTGTAGTTTATGGTCTTATAGCATATTATTGAACATTTTCTAATTTTGATGATCCCTTGGATGTGATCCAAAAACCCATGGTAGGAGACCCATCAAGTCAATAATTTGTTACGATGAGTATGTTGTTATTTTATAATTAATTAGATAAGCACACAAAATCCTTTCTCAAGAGGTCTTTGAGTTACTAGTTATGTTTTTATTCCAGTTATTTTAATTACCATTATGGGGTTAAATTCATATCCATTTAATATTAGTTTATGAGTTCAAGAAAGGCGACTCTCCCTCACAAGTATTTGAATTAGTGAATTAAAATATCTCAATGGTATAATTTTTCATAATTGATGTTACATATTCAAAAAATGTTGATGAAACTCCACTTATTATGCAAAAGCCTATTATTTCTAAATGATTAGCATAATCTCTACATCAAAATTTCAACTCCCTTGGTTTCAATCAGGGGGCATCTGTATTCGTTGCATAAAGAGCACAATTGTGGGTGATCAGGTTTTATCTTGGTGATCACAATGGATAAATTTATTTTGTTACAATGGCATTAAAAATCTAGAAGTGACCAAGAATAATTTTGGGCTTAGAAATACGATAAAAATTTGAAGTGGTCTGACATATATGTTTGAAAGGCACCATCTATTTTAATGTGTATGCCTACTATTATACCACCACCACTTGTTTCTCTTAATAATTAATATTAATGTTACATCAGTTAAAAAATGTGGATGAAATTTTTCTCCATTTAATATTAAATTTTGAGTTCAAGAAAGGTGACTCGCCCTCGCAGGTATTTGAATTGGTGAATTAAATTATCTCAAAGGTATAATTTAGGTGGGGTGAGGGGATAAAAATTAAGGATTCAAATCCCTATTAGAAAATTTGCTTATGTTACATCTTCAAAAAATGTGGATGAAACTCCACTTATTATGCAAGAGCCTATGCTTTCTAAATCATTAGCATAATTTAGACTACATCAAAATTGCAACTCTATTGGTTTTGATTAGGGGGCATCTGTATTCACTACATTAGAAGCATAATTGTGGGTGATCAAGTTTTATCTTTTTGATTAAAATGGACAAATTACTTTTGTTAGAATGGAATTAATATGGTCTTATAGCATATTATTGAACATTTTTAATTCTGATGATCCCCTTGATGTGATCCAAAAACCCATGGTAGGAGACCCATCAAGTGTAATTTGTTATGATGAGTCTATTGTTATTTTATAGTTAAATAGATAAGCACACAAAATCCTTTCCCAAGAGGTCTTTGAGTTACTAGGTATGATTTTATGTCACTTATTTAAATTACCATTATGGGATTGAATTCATCTCCAAATATTACTAGTTTTTAAGTTCAAAAAAGGTGACTCAGCCTCAAAGGTATTTGAATTGGTGAATTAAATTATATCAAAGGTATAATTCCTGGGGGTGCAAAAAATTAATTAGTAAAATCTAGGTTATTAGATAATTTACTTATGTTTCATCTTCAAAAAATGTGGATGAAAGAAACTCCACTTATTATGCAAGAGCCTATTATTTCTAAATCATTAGCACAATCTCTACGTCTAAACTGTAACTCCCTTGGTTTTGACCCTAATATTGGACTTCAAAGTTGAATTACTCAATGTGTTATTGACTGAAATGTTTAACCATGACTCTGCATTTAGATATTACATGGTGCCTTATTGTCATGAATGAAAAGTTAATAATGTTTATAGATTGGTATGGTGTAGATTGGTTATGCCCTCACATAACCATAATTTAGATAACCTCACAAAATTCTTTCCCAAGTCTAGGTTTTGAGTTACTAGGTACTATTTTGCTTCATTTATTTTAATTGCCATTCTGGGGTCGAATTTATCTCTAAGTATAAATAGTTTTTTAATTCAAGAAAGGTGACTCACTCTCATAGGTATTTGAATTGGTAAACTTAATAATTATATCAAAGGTATTCTATGGGGGCTAAAAATTAATGAGTCAAATATTTATGACACAATTTAATCATGTTTAATATTTTTAATAATTTTTTAAATGTTTAATATGTTTAATTGTTTAATTATTTAATATGTTTAAATAATAATATTAAAATAATTTTCCTAGTGCTTCAAAATTAGGGTTAAGTTTATCTTTTTCTCTTTCCATTATTTTCTCTTAGATTTTATCTCTCTCTTTTGAAGGCTAAAAAACATTCATGAACTGTTAGGTTAACTATGGCACTAGTGGTGGAAGCATTGACCCACCCCATTTTTCACTATCATTTCTGTAGGTGTGGTGTTAGTGGTGGAAGCTATGACCCTATTTTTCACTATCATTTCTGTAGGTGTTTCTTGTTAGGTATTTAATCTAATATGTAATGTATTATTTTATTATATCTAAAATGTGTGATTTGTTTGGCTTCACATGAACCTTTCATTCATTGTTTACTACTTTAAGTTATGACATCGATGAGATTTTGATAGACCTGGGTTTTTGTTATGAAATGGCTAAGATAATGAAATGGTGGTGATTAGGATTATTTAGCACTTACGTGTATGCAATAGGGACCCAAATGGTGAATGTGAGGGGAAAGCAAACATTTTTTATTAACTGTAAGCAAATAATCATAGTAAAAAGTGTTTTGATGTGAGATGGTTTTAATGGTTCCACAATCTTTATCCCATCACATTGTTCATCTATTGGCTCTATTCAGATACTACAAATTATTTTTGTTTTAGACTGAGTTGAAAAGTCATTTTTTGGCCTAATTATTATTTGAGTTGAATTTTTTCTATTTTAGACTGAGTTAAAAATTCATTTTTTGGGGTGGCAAAATTTTCCCTCATAAAATTTAATGAATGAATGATTAAATAACACCTAGCATTATTATTTGGGGTGGCAAAATTTTCCCTCGTGTATCAATATTCTTTGGTAGAGGGGTCACATGCATCATTATATATTTAAAAATTGATTATAAAATATTTGCACCTATTATATAGGAGTAGCTATTGTTTAGGGAGCAATTTTTTAGGGGTAGGAAGCAACAGGGAGCTGAAGATTTGTATGTCTACTCCTTTTTTTGGTTGCCAGCTATCATTTGCATCCAATAATTTATTTTTTTTTCAAACAAAATTTTTGTAGTAAAATGCTCTTAATTTCTCTCAGTAGCATGTATTACACATAATTTTTGTAGTCTTTGGAGCACATCTAGATATCTTTAGATCATCTGATACAGGTCTTCTAATCACCTTGTACATATCTTCAAAGAATTCTTAGACTTATTTGAATCATACTATGTATGTCTTTGAAACACACATAGAGCATATTTGGAGAAATTTTAGAGCATCTTTGGAGTGTCTTTTGAGCGTTCAATCGTCAGAGCTCACTTATCGAATCCTCAAAATTATAGCCAAAAGAGTTATAAAATTATGTGTTTCCTTCTCAAAATTACCCCTCATTGGGATGTTTTGTTTTACTCCAAATTACCCCATCCTTGGGATGTGTTCCTCTATTCAAAATTACCCCATCCATGGGATGTGTTGTTGTACTCAAAACTGAGCTATTCATCCAAGTAAGACATAATAAGAAGGTAAAAAATAAGCAATAAATTACATACAAATAATGAACAAATCGCATTCATATCCTACTTAGGTTAGACTTTAACTATTAAATGCAATACAATATATAACCAAATGCAAAATTATAGGGATAGTTTATATAACTGTGATGAGTTATATGAAATGCTCATCATTTTTCCTCCACACTTCACCTTTTGCAAGTCCACTCATAAAGAAGTGGGATGACTAATCCTTAATCCAAATTTCTTGATTCAAACCTCTTACTCAAATCCAAATTTTGATTTAAGGATCTTGAAGATTTGATGATCGGTGCCTTAGAGTATCAAATTAAGAGCCTTTTAATGAGATGTGATTATTTCATCCAGGAGAGTCATTAATTCATGTTTCATAGTGGCAACAATTAATAAAGAGATTTTGAGTCTCATTTTCCTCACCTTTGAGCATAGAATTTTCTTAAGAGCCAAGAAAATAACTGTAATCTATTTTTTTGAATTTGAGAAAGTAAAGTTTTGAGCTAAGTAGTAGTAAATAGTATCCTCACAGCTAATAATCTTAGAATAAAATGGCTGCTACATCATCATCATCAAATTCTTACACCTCAGCTCCCACATAGCCCAAATTTACCTACCCAAGAACTAGGGAAATAATGAAACATATTTATAGAGATTCTTCCCTCATTCTTGATTATGTAGATGAGATTTTTGACCCTGTTATGACCAAAAAGACTAATACCCTAAGGGAGTTAGCACATGAAAGAATGATAAATCAAACTAAGTCTAAAAATTTTGGTATGAGGGTTTAGACCTTAAGGTTAGCCTAATACATGGTTCCAACAATTCACCCATACCCATAACTAGTGGACTTATGTGCCCAAAACTTTGATTATGCTAATGTAATGATTTATAAGGGACTGATCAAAGTAGTGATCAACCCACAATCTATCCACAACATGTTGGTTTTAGAGCATGATCCTTCAGCTAGCTTTTATGATATGGCTCAACTAAGACATGACTGGTCTCAAGTGCACCAAAAATAGCTTAAACAAGGAATTACATTTGAAAGAAGATATTACCAGACCTCAGTCCCAACCTTTTCATTTTGTAATGTTGACTCAAGAGTCATAAGATGCATGTTCAATGTTTGACTTCATTTTTAGAGAAGATAGCAATAAAATGGTGCATGATTGGAAATTGGCAGCTCTTTTCTAAATGAGGACTATTTATAAGACACAAGTATATAAGTTTAACTTTGTGGAGCATATTACATACTCCTTAAGTTCAGGGTTCATCCCACTTTCAAGTATTCCTCATATTTATTTCACCTCATTTTATATCAAAATCCCAATTTTTTTGACACCATATAAGTTTGACCCTATGGGACCTAGAGGTAGCAGACCCTTAGAAGGTTATCCTTGTATCTACATGGACTCATGTGTTATCAAAGTCATCAGATGTTTACAAGTTTTATGAGTGTTTTATAGCACCAATATTAGGGGAGTTATATCTTAAGGGCATAATCAACATAATGAATTATTCCATCAGGACCATCTTGTCTGATGCTCGACACCCCTATGATTTTTTCTTTAGAGCTCATAATTATTTTATTAGGGTCCATGGTTTTGGGGAAGAATCTTTTATGCTTCCTAAGGTTTTTAATAGTAGATTTTTGGGTTTAGAAGTGGCTTGATAATTAGTGGCTATAGATTCTTAGTTTGGATCAGGGAGGAAGAAGAGGGCCTTCCATGAAGTCCCATTAACCAAGGGCAGTATTACAGTGGTTAAGAGGCAAGAATAGTTTATTTTGAAAAAGAAAATAGACGTATATAGGTTGGTTCTCATTTAAGATTCATGGAAATATGATCCAGATGGTTTCATGACTTCTTGGCTTGCCAAGAGTAAGGTCTTTGCTTCCTTCAAGCATGAGAGCAGGAAATTTTTTGAGAATAAAATGTCCCCCAAAAAAGATACCCTAGATGTGTATATTGAGCTATAGGCTATCCCACTTCCACCATGGGAGTAATTTTATCAGTCCATTTATAAATATGACCCAACAAGAGTTATGACAAAAGGTTTGAGACAAACCTTGATTAGGAATGGTTGGAATCAAAATATACTAGTTGCCTATTGGAAGTATAGGAAAACAAATTATGAATTTACTAGGAATTTTGAAGATGTAGCCATAGAACATGAATGGGATAAATTATGGGATGAGGCTCATTCTACTCCTACTTCTATCATGGATAAAAGTAACATTACAAATCCACATAAAGAGACATAAGAGGTAGAGACATCTACAATAGTACATACAGTTTCAAACTGGCCACCATCTGTTAGTGAGTTGGAAAAAAAAAGGTTGGTCCAATCTACATCTAAAACCCCTACATTTGATCCCCCATTAGATTCTTCCCAAGTGATATTATCTACACAAGAGGTGCTACACTCATCACAACTTGTGATAGCCTAAATGGAAAAAAAAGATTACATAGAGAGCCCTTAGAGGAATAAATAGAAGGTAGAGTCTTAGGAAGGGGACAAGAAAAAAGAGGTAGCTACCACCTCATACATTATTCCTCCCTAATTTTATACTCATTAATTATTACCACCTCCTTCAGATTCCTCAACATTCTTTGCCTTCTCAGCTATGCCAAGTCAAATACTAATGCCATCAAGTTCCCCTTTCCTATTCACTTCCCAACCATTAAATTTACCAACCTTTTCCCCTAGGGTCTTGAAAATCCCATCTTCTTCTCAAGACCAACCCCAATAGGCAATCACTATGCCTTATGGTTTGCCCTATGGGTTTCCTTTCATTGGTGGCGTAGTGACCTCTCTCACAGACTTTCATAGTTAGTCAGACATGACCAAGAGGGAAAGAGAGGCAAGAAGGGAGAAATAGAGGAAAAAAGAGGGTAGAGAAATGGTAACATAATAAACAAGGTCAATATATGACCATGAATAGCATAACCTCAATATCACTCACATGGTACCAAATGTCAAAAAGCCACTAGAGCAAATACAGCCTAAAGATTACATAATGAGTGTAGTAGCCATGGATCTAAATCAGTTCAGACCCCAAGACAAAGTGGAGCTCATGAATGAAACTAAATTTATGGTTAACATAGACTATCTTAAAGTCTCCAACAAGCTATAAAATTCACAATCAGGCTTGCTACAAGCACAAGCAATTGTGAGCGTCATTTCTTTGGAGCTCAAGGCCAAGGACAAAGAGATGGCCCAGCTCAATAAGGATCTTAAGTAGGCAGTGTCTAAGGAAGTCATGAAGACTTCAAAAGATAAAGTGAAGTCCCTATAGTAGGAGATTAATGTCTCTAAAGCCTTAATTAGCTCATTGGAACAAGAGTCTCCTTAAGAAGAGGCTTAATGATAAATAAGCTGAAGTCGCTCAGCTATAGCAGAAGCTAAATGTTGTCAAGGAAGAAAAGGGTAACTGGTAGGAAAAATTCAAGGAATCCAAGGAAGAAGTGGAAAAATTAAAAGAGGATTTGGCCCAATGACCCCAGTCAGCTGGAGTTATAGCCATGGTCAAGGAACTCTATGTTTCTTATTAGAAGAGAATAGTAGTAGATGTGACCCACTTGAAGCCTATATTAAAATTTATATCTAAGGCTCAAACTCTATGTGTAAAAGTAGACTCCTTTGTGGAGAATATCCTAATTTTAGTTGTTACCATGATACCTACATCAGAGTTACTAATTCAGAAGTTATATGATACATCTGATGAAACTCTATAGGTAGTCAAACTCACAGAAAGGTAGGCAGCATCAGGAAAGGTAAGTGAGATTCTAAGTTGTAACAAAGCTACATCTAAATACAAGAATCTACTTAACCTTTTAAAGGAAGGGGTAAAGGAGATCAAAGGGCACATTGAATAATTGGTCTATTTGGGACTCCCTTCTCCTTTCCTAGATGATAACATGATGTTGATGGAAGACCAAATTTAAAATTTATTGGTGACAAAACAAAATAATCAAATAGTTTTCAAGTCCCTCATTGATTATTCAATTGTCATAGAGGTAGAGACTATTTTTATTCCAATTAAAAAATTGGAATTTCATTTGCATTCAGTGGTACAGAACCTCCAAGTATTCTCCCACAAGGAGATGATAGAGCCAGACAAAGCTTTATGAGCTCTACAAAAGTGACAATATCCATCAGAGGTAGAGTGGGCTGATTTATAGGCCACATTTTAGAAGCTATAAATGAGTTACAATAGAAGAAATTTTGATCAAATTTTGATTCAAGCATTTTTCAGAAGTTCTTCCATACAAGCACAGAGTCCTTGGTTAGTCACCATGAACTGTAGAATCAAAACAAAATTCTACATTTTATTTTATACTTGGGACACACACACACACACACACACACACACACACACACACATTTGGCTAAGTATAGGTGGCTATATCACATTTTGGGTCATTGTAATCCATGGGGTTGAATGAATCTTTTTTTAAAGCCTCAGAAAGGATTTATGACTCTAATGATAGTGAATGTTGTCACTTTAATACTCTTTCAAAGAGAGTTGAATATCAAAGAGCCTTTGTTAAGCATAGAAATACCACATGGATAAACAATGATTCTTTTTGGAGTCAAAGGGTCAGTGTAAAATTGGCAGTGTGAATCACAATGGAAAATCTAATGGTGAGCGCTAAACCTCAAAGGAGTATATTTTATTAAAGAGGATAAAAGCTTCAAGACTCAAATAAATTAGATGGTACCACTTGTCACTTCAGCACTCTTTCAATGGAAAGTAAATATCAAAAGGACTTTTTCAAGCATGAAGCTTCCATGTGTCAACACAATGAGCCCCAAAGACCAAAATAGATGAGAAAGCTAAAATATTTATGAAATGAAAAGGAAGAGTTAAATTATTAAAATCCACAAGAAACTTCCATGACTATGGGTTAAAGACAAGTGAGAGCAATAGTTGAAATAGAATGAAAGAGATAGTTGGTTGAAATGATTAAATTAGATGACAAGTTATTCAGTGATAGCGGTGTGTATGTTTCAGATTCAAAATTTGCAAACATGCAGTTAGAATCTATGTGAGTGGTTACAACCTAGGATGGATTTTTTTGGGCTACAAGTAGTAGATGTGATGACCATAAAGGGTGACCAGAGATTCATTTAGAATAATAGATATTTTAGGATCTAGTTTTGAAGCACTTTTTGCCTTAACAAATGCCTCCCCTAAGAGGTTAAATTGGGTATTCTATGTAATTTACCTTATGTACTTTATTTTCCTATCAAAATATGAAGAGAGAGTGGTGTTTTTTGTAATTATAATCTATTTTTAATTCTTGCTTCTCATTTTCTATTATAAGCCTTTTATTATTTTTGTATAAATATTGAAATTTTTAATCATGTTATATGATCTTTAATTGTTTTTAGTGAATATTGTTAAAATTAATACTATGCTATTGAGATAGATGATGATCTAGGTTATCTTTCAGTTATGAGCCTTTCATTAGTCTATAGTTTTTATTGGAATTATTGATCATGATTTATGCTCTTTAAATCCTTTCAGTGAATTTTATTAGTACTAGTTAATGTGTTGTTTGGTAGAGGAATACAATCTTGGTGTATCACCTTAGTAGTTTAAATACATTTTTCTGCATTGGTCCATTTCCCTTTACCTCAAACAAATAAGAGAAGATCCAGCTTCTTAAAAATCTAGATATCATTTCAAGGGTCAAGTCCCACATCTTTGAAACTTCCCATGACATTGGTGATTAGTTACAAATTTAAGCATCAACAAATTCCAACACCACCATGAATATAGAGGATATAAAATGATAGGAGGCCTAAACCTCATCTCAATATAGACATTTGAACCTATTTCCTCTAAGCACTGAGTGATTATGTGGAAAATTGATTTGTCTCTTCTTATACTCCATTTAATATTCATGGGGTTGAGTACTTCCCTACGCTTCAACTCAATAGGTAATGTCTCCCATATAGAAAGACTTTCATTAAAACTATTGGCATAATGGTGGTTTAGAAAATATCTGAAAGTAGCAGTATTAAATCTCAATAGCTCATGATACTTGTTCTTCATATACATATGATGTAGTGGTTAAAAAGAAGAAATAAGTTTCTTTGCTTATTGAAATTGTGGTCTCATTCATAACCCAGTGGTGCTTTGTAATTTTATAAATATATTATTTGCATGTTGCCATGCCATTTTGTTCCTTAGAGTGGAGAGAAAGGCATGCAATTGTGTCTCTCTAAAAACAAATTGAAAGTATAGAAGTCACAAATGGAATCATGCCTTTATTCAGTGCTCTTAAGAAAAATGTCCATAAATACATGCTCATCTTTAATGATATGTAAAAAACCAAGGGAAATTAACAAAATATGCCATTTATAAAATTTCTCATATAAGAAAAGAATGTAAACTAATGAAGGCTACCTACATGCTAATAGTTTCTTAGGAATAGCACAAATGTGATAGGTATAAGCCTATGATTTTTGTAGTTATAGTTGGGATTATACCAAATGCTTCTCAGATTCCTATTTAATTTGGGCATGTTCATCCTTCAATTTTTGAAACTTCTTCCAGGTGATATGCCAGGTAGAGATTATTTAATGTAATGGAACAGGGAAAGAGGGAATGAGTCTTGTTGGACCCTCTATCTGAACTACAATCTCTTGTGTTTCTCTTTGCATGGAATTTTGCAAATTAGTAATCTTAGTGTCCTTGATAGCAAGAAAATTCTACAAATTATTAATTTGAGTATCTTTAATAGTAAGATAATTTTGCAAATTACTCAATTCTTGGGTCTATGAAAACATTACATTATAGACTGTAGTTTGTTCATCTTGTATTCCTTGAAGAATTATTTCTTGGTCATTAAATCTAGTAATAGATTCTTTCCACCTTTGTTTAAAATTATAAATCATCAAGTCCTTACCTTCTAAATTTGAATGGATTGCAACAAACTTTGTTTGTTGTACTCTGATTATTTCCTCATGGTGTGATAAATCCATGCCATGCCACAATTCTTTTTTTTCATTGATAGAATGTGGAGAATATTTATCTTCTTCAATCAAGGGTTTTTTACCCTTATTATAAATATAGGGCACAATAAATCCACTCTTGTGCTTAAAAGGTATCTCTTCTCTTGTGCTTAAACAATGAAAGGTAAATCCACTCTTGTGCATGTTTGAAAGGTATCTCCTAAGAGATACCTTGAAGGGGAAATCCACTCTTGTGCATGTTTTAAAGGTATCTCTTAGGAGATAACTTTAATTTAAAATCCACTATTGTTCATGTTTGAAAGGTATCTCCTAGGAGATACCTTAAAGTTATTACATAGGCTTTGGAATATCACCCAATAGTGCCTTCCATGAAAAGGTATCTCCTCTCTTGTGCTTGAAATGTATCTCTTATGAGATACCTTGAAGTGTAAATACACTTGTGTGCTTGAAATGTATCTCCTAGGAGATAATTTGAAGGTATTATAAGGGCCTTAAAACTATCACCCAATAATGCTTTCCATATAAATGAAAATTGCACTTGTTTGTTGAAGGAGAAATCAACTCTTGTCCCTTTTTGAAATGTATCTCCTAGGATATACCTTGAAGTGGAAATAGACTATTTTTCATGTTTTAAAGGTATCTCCTACAAGATAAATTGAAGGTATTATAGGGTCCTTCAAAATATCACCTAGTAGTGCCTCTTATGTAAAGAAAATTCCACTTGTTCCTTGTAGGAGAAATCTACTCTTGTGCCTATTTGAAAGGTATCTCCTAAGAAATAATTTAAAGGGGAAATCCACTCTTGTGAATGTTTTAAAGGTATCTCTTAAGAGATACCTTGAATTTTAAATCCACTATTATGCATGTTTAAAAGGTATCTCTTAGGAGATACCTTGAAGGTATTACACAGGCCTTCAAAATATCACCTAGTAGAGCCTTCCATGAAAAGGTATCTACTCTCTTGTGCTTGAAAGGTATCTCTTATAAGATACCTTGAAGTGTAAATCCACTCTTTTTATTGAAAATTATATTTTAGGAGATAACTTGAAGGCATTATAAGGTTTTTCAAAATATCACCCAATAATGCTTTACATGTAAAGGAAAATTACACTTGTTTGTTGAAGGAGAAATCAACTCTTGTCCCTATTTGAAATGTATCTCCTAAGAGATACCTTGAAGGGGAAATCAACTCTTGTGCATGTTTGAAATGTATCTCCTACAATTTACATTGAAGGTATCTCTAAACTTTAATCAAAATATTTTGGTTAGGAGACATAAAAGAGGACCCTACAAAACCAATGTTAGACATGGTTAACATAAGTTAGGCAGCTAAAGTGGAAATCCACTCTTGTGCTTGAAAGGTATCTCCTAGGAGATACCTTGAAGGTATTATAAGGGCCTTCAAAATAACACCCTTTCCATGTAAAGGAAAATTTCATTTGTTTGTTGAAGGAGAAATCAATTGTTCTCCCTATTTGAAATGTATCTCTTATGAGATATCTTGAAGGGGAAATTGACTCTTGTGCACATTTGAAAGGTATCTCCTACTAGATACATTGAAGGTATTATAGGGGCCTTAAAAATGTCACCCAATAGTGCATTCTATGTAAAGTAAATTCCACTTATTTATTGTAGGATAAATCCACTCTTGTGCCTATTTGAAATGTATCTCATAAGAAATACCTTGAAGGGGAAATCCACTCTTGTGCATGTTTGAAAGGTATCTCTTAGGAGATACCTTAAATTGTAAATCCACTATTGTGCATGTTTATTTTTTCATTAGTTTCCTTTACGCAATTTGGATCATATGGGAATTGAACTTGTAATTCAAGTGAAACACCACCTTCTTCTAGTTGTTGTAAGAATTTCATATCTTTAAAGTGCATAGAAAAACTTGTAGAATTGGCACTAAGGATTTTATTTATGAATTCAACCCAAATGCCATTTCCTAATTCCTCCATAAAATTTTGTTGACCCAAATATAGTTCATTATGCTCAACATGATTAACCCCAATGTTTTTAACAATTCAATGGGTACTTCTTCTCTTCTCTTCTTCAGAAGAGACTTTGTTGTCGTAAGAGAATTGAAGGTTGCACTAGGGTCTCACAATATTAATAACTCACCCAAATTATAAATGCATGAGCATCATGTGGATTAATACAAGTGGATCCATGTGACTTCATATTAGATTAAGGGATTTATGTAACTTTTTCAATTGAATCATCCAATTCACTCTAATCCAAACTAGTATATGATTTGAATTAGATTATTTTTTTAATTTTCTATTCTACTATTAATCATACTCCTACACAATAGAAAATTAAAATTGGAATTTTCTTTTGGTTGATAAATTGCATAGAGGGATTTCTATTAGTATTGATTCAAAAAAATCTTATTGATAGGGAGTAGATTGTCCCTAAAAAGTCATTTTGTTACAAAAAAACCCACAAGTTTTATATCCATTCCAAAAATTTCTCCCTGATACATTAGTATTAACATTAAAATTGCATTATAAAATTAAATCATTAGCAAAGGGAACCCGTAGAAGTTTCCATTTTCTACTAGCTCTATGAATCACATCACCTATTCCCCATTCAGCTCTGGGTCAAGTACATGGGAGCACCTGAGGAAATTTTGGCTGATGGTAGCCCAGTGGCAGTGACATTAAAGAGTTGTGTCTATCATATTAAGGAGAAATAAAAGCCACAAAACCCTAACATTTGGGAAGATTAACAAAGAAAGGTCTAAGGCCCATGAAATCCACACACCTAACTCAGCCCATAACACCACCTCTAGATCATTTCCTCAATATTTTGACATGAAAATTTCACATAGTAGTAGTAGAATGTCCACCTTCTCACCTCCAAGATCCAACAGAGACACCAAGAACTAAGAAGCTATGTTTGAATTGACTCTGTATCTACTTCTATCTATTAAAAATCCCTTCCTAGCACTATTTTTACCACTTCCAACTCTAGAAAGTGAAAGTGAGCAATCTTATGGGGCTTTGTAATCAGTGTCAACCTTGAGTTTGTGATCAATCACAAAAAATCCATTTTCCCTCATGCACTATGAAGGTAGATAGGCATATCCATTTTTATTGTTATATAGCTTCAATATATAGTGTGAGAAAGCCTTGCTAGGATATAATAAATAGATCTATTCCTTTTGTGCCAAGTTATACTTCATTAATGTCACTCAATTGAGCTCAGATACCAAGCTTTTGGAGATCTATCTATATGTGCCAATGATCAGGGGTCTTAATGCCTTGTGGTTGAGAAATATCACTCAAATATTTAAAATCATTCATTTCAAGTGAGTCTATTAAATTTTCTCCCTCCACAATAAAGATCTCCTCAATTTCATTAGATCCTTTATTCACTAGATAATCTACCTCACCTTTACCTTCACGATAAATGTGGTTGGCTATAAAATCTTCAAGATCTTCTAACATCTACTTTTATCCAAATTACTTAAGTTATTGAAATTTATAAAAGTAATTTTATTTTAACAAATAAATCATAAAATGATATTAATTTTACATAATGATTACTGATAACATGATTATTTTTAGAGTGCATATGAATAAAGAAGAGAAAAAGAGAAGAAGAAGAAGAAGAATTTTTCAAGATTTAGGCTCTAGTTAGTCTACTTCATGAATTTAGCTTCTACATTTTTATTTGTACTTTATGTGTTGTGATATCATTAATTGGATTGCTACATCATCTAATTTTGAAATGGAATGTATTTTTATCTCCAATCTTATCATTTCTCTCTCTATCCTCCTGCATTGAGATTTAACTCTCTCAATCCTTAGTCCAAGTCTTTTTAGTTCCTCTTGGCATTTGCTCAAATTTTTGACTGACTTGGTTGTGAAAGGAGTTATAGCTTTATCTATCCACTACCTAAATTATTCATTTAACTTCTATGTGGTTCTTGAAACATTATCACTATCCCAGATACCAATGACACCAAAAAGGGAATCTTGAAGATCAAATTTTAAACTGCGTGCATCTTCTTCTAATTTCTTTATCTCCTCTTCCATGTCTGGTAAGATACTCAAATGAAAAGATAAGAGATAATCTTCTTGTTTCACCTTCTTTGCAAAAGGAGCTATTTGTTATTCAGCCATGATTTTCTCACTTAAATTCACTATCACTGCTAGAATTTCCTATTGGAGTTTGGAAATATCGTTCACATTTTACAACTCAGTTCTTATTGTTTTTATTTCAACTATCTTATCCAAAATTTATTGATGAACATTTGGGATGCTTAGGAAGAGTTCTTGGGATTTTTACTTCATTTTATCTATCCATTTATCTATATCCCTTTCCCTATCCCCTGTTTCCTCTACCTTAGCTATTACTTATGGCTCAATTGGTTCTCGTGAGGTAATTTCTTATTGGGGAAAATATTTGGCTACTTTAGAAATTATTTAATATAATTGTGCATTTTGTTCCTTTAGCTTTGTCTTGGTAGGCTTGTCTTCATCCAACTTTTTAAAAATAGAATCAATCAAATTTTGAGTATCTTCAAATTATCAATTGTTACTTCTCCAATGGGTATTCTTTTAAAAGTTAAGCCACTGCTAGTGACTTCTTGTTTGTTCATTCCTTGGGGAGGAACTGATAACTCAGTAAATTTTTGGCCTAAATATTTAATTAGTAACTTTGAAGTTACTTTAGTTAACCTTGGTTTCTTGCCTCTTTTATCCAAACTTTTAAATGATTACAAATCTATCTCCTCAAGATTAATCACTTCCTTTGATCTAGGAGTAGTTTGTGCAACCAACCAATATGAGAAATTAGTTAACATGGAAGTGCTAGAATGAATGATTAATTGTTACTGATGACTATCTTAAACTATTAGTTCATGAGAAGGAACTTCTTGAGTTGTTATCTCTCTTTGAGCTTCCTCTATAGATTTAGCAACTTGATTTTCAAGATCTACTTCCTCAGTTGTTATTATTTTCTTAGCCTCTTTTTATTTATCTTTTTCTCATTCACCCATAACCTCCTTCTTAGTTTCAACTACTAGATTTTCTTTAGAATTCTCTTAATAAATTATTTTATATGAAGTCACTTCTTTAGGTTCTTTTTCAACTGTAGGTGGCTTAACCAAAGGAATCAATGGTGGTGAACCAAGAGTAAGAGATGGAGGAGGAGGTGGTGGTGACTCTTTCTGAAGAGACTTCTTAAAGGTTTTGGTGACATACACCTTCAGAGGTGGCATTAATATGGAAGAATCCATGGGAGCTGTAGTGGAAGTAAAATGAGTGGAGGTGGGAATAGAAGGAGGAATGGGAGAATAAATAGGAGCAGTAAAAACTGAAGGTGACATATAAATATTTATTTGTGTCAAATCCTTATCTTTTACCATAGAGAAGGTATCATCAACATTTTTCTTTAGCTTTAATTTCTTTATAGGAACCTAACTACTTTCTCCTTATATTATCTCTTTCCTCTTCTATCCCACTCTAGTAGTCTCATTTATCAACTCCTTCATACAATAACCTTTATCAAGTAGCCAATTATAATTCATCACCAAATCACTTGAAGTCCTTTATAAAATTATTTTGTCATGATTATCTACAAAATTAATCACTATAAGTGGGGCATTATCTCCTCTTATTGTATGGAAAGCATCACTAGTAATAATACCATCATTGTCCATGTCCTCAAGAATGGTATCCAAGTCAAATTTATGAATTTGTTCAATGGTCATCCTACTTTTATCCCTTCTTCTTATATCAAACTCATCCCTAAAATCAATCTAAAAATCTTCTAGTGCTTTCCATGAACTCATCCCTGATTTGGTGTAGGTTCATGAGTAATTCAAGTTCATGAACTAGAACTACTTTTACTTATGAATTTAAATAAGTAAATCACTTTCTCAATCTAGATTTGGCATATATAATTTTAGTCAGGTTTTTGTCACAACTTAACTCCTTTTGTTTTTCAAGTAAAGTAACTCGGGAAACCTGATTAGAACTAGGGAGTGATCATCAAGTTTTCAGGACTACTTAACTTATTTAGTTTGGAAAGTAAAGTAATTCAAGAAACCTAAATTGGTTTATGAGGATTGAATCGGGTTCTTAGGATAACTCAACTTATTTTCAAGGAAGTAAATTAACTTATAAAACTTTATTTACATTGCAAATGAGCTAATTTACTTTTAGCTTGATTTAAGTGCTAAAAAATAACACTAATATAACTGACAGTGTTTGAAGCCAATTTCCTAAATAAAAAAACTAAGGAAATTAAACAAAAAATGAAAAATAACATGAATATAACTCAAGTTATTTATTCAAGAAACTGGCTTCAAACAATATAACTGACACACATGTCAAGACCAAAATGCAAAAAAAATAAAAAAAAGGGGGTCCCCCAAAATCTCGAAGTGTCAAATTTCGGGGACACCACAGCCAAAATAGGCATGAATGATATCCAAATTGGAAAATGTCACTTGGAAATTTACAATTAAAAATAGGCATGAATGATCATCTAGGAACAATGTACTCTTGTGAATGATTAAAATGTGTCTCCTAGGAGATAACTTGAATGTACCTGTTGATGGGTGTTTTGACACATACTAGAAACATACTTCCCCTCATCTCTCTCCTTTGAAAAAAATTCTATGGATTACTTTTCCCATCAGATTATATTCACCAAATACTTCATGAATAATGTTGTTACAACTACAATTTCACCAAGACAAATAGTAATCTCTCCCAATAGGCATGCCAAAAATTATTGTCAATCAGGAGTATGCCCTTGTGAGAATGTGTGTTGTTTCTCTCTCCTAATAAAACATGGAATCTCTCCTAAGTGTGGGTGAATTTATAATGGAGATAATTTTTAGAGAGATGGATGGTTCCCTTGATGTACTCATTAAAACTTATTTTTAATCCTACTAGTTACTAATTATAGCTATGAAAAGGGAGAAAGGGATACTATTTGCAATGGAATTGAAATGAAAATTGGGAATAAAGGTGATGCCCCAATATGTATTACCACTTATGCCTACAATCGACACTCTTAAGAAATGGAGAATTTTTCACACATGATCTTTACTTTAGGAATGATTTCTACAACAATATTTCACAAGGACTTGACAAACTCAATCTTTATGTTTGCATTTATTAAAATCATGGAAAATCCACATCAGCCTATACTTCCCTTTTTAATCGAGCTCTTTGAATTAATTTTACTTATTTTAAGTAATGAAGTAAAGTGCTTTTGGAATCTTGATTTTCTCTAGGTTCATGATTAATTCAAGTTCATGAATTGAAACTGATTTTACTTATGAATTTAAATAAGTAAAGCACTTTCACAATCTTGATTTAACCTATATAATTGTAGTCAAGTTTTTGGGACAACTTAACTCCTTTTGTTTTTCAAGTAAAGTAACTTAAGAAACCCAATTAGAACTAGGGAGTGTTCATCAAGTTTTTAGGACTACTTAAGTTATTTAGTTTGGTAAGTAAAGTAATTCAAGAAACCCAAATTGGTCTATGAGGAGTGAATCGAGTTCTTGGGACAACTTAAATTATTTTCAAGTAAAGTAACTTATAAAACCTAATTTGAACTACAAATGAGCTAAGTTACTTTTAGCTTGCTTTAAGTGTTGAAGTGGATGAGTAAAAGGATTTTAGTGATGTTTATAAGCAAATGCCTTTAGTTCTCTAGAGTAACTTAGGAGCAATTAAGGAAAGTAAACAAAAAATTAAAAACAACACTAATATAACTCAAGTTATTTATTTAAGAAACTAGCTTCAAACAATATAACTGACACACACAAGACCAAAATGCAAAAAAAATTAAAAAAGTGGGTTTCTCAAAATCTTGAAGTGTCAAATTTTGGGGACACCACAACCAAGAATGATCTCCAAATTAGAAAATGTCACTTGGAAATGTAAAAATAAAAATAGGCATGAATGATCATTTGGGAACAATGTACTCTTGTGAATGATTGAAATGTGTCTCCTAGGAGATACCTTGAATGTACCTATTGATGGGCATGTTGACACATAATAGAAACATACTTCCCCTCATCTCTCTCCTTTGAAAAAAATGTATATGGATTCCTTTGCCCATCAGATTATATTCATTGGTGCACATAATTTATTTTTGATTTGGTTATACCCTATTAGTTAAAGTGCAAGTTTATATATATATATATATATATATATATATATATATATATATATATATATATATTACAAAGATTGAATATGTATTTTGTATTGTAGTTTATAATCAACATTTTTTGATACATTTAATCACTAATTAAACACAAAAAAATTACATGAACTGATGTAATATGCAACTTGTATTTTACAAAAGATCAATATTTAAATAATTCCAGTTGCTTTGTAAAATGTCTACGGGTGAAAAATTAATTACCACACTTGAAAGACAGAAGGTGGCCTCACTCAAAGAGAATTTAGATAAAAGGAAGAAGAAGGCCACAGTCTAAGAGAATTTAGATAGAGTACCATATAAAATACCAAAACTAAAATTAAATCCACATAAGCATCTACCATTTTATGGTGGCAACAAAATTTCTCTTCCTGATTAGTATTTTGAAATGTTTAGTCTACCAAACATGCATCCAAATATATACTTATTTATCACTACATCAGGAAAATAATCTTTTCTGATTAGAATAATCTATCCTGTGATAAGGATGAACTTAAAGATGCCCTTCAATTCCAACTGGAAGTATGGAATGGATAAGAGGGAATTCTTCATCGAGTTACATCTAATTTCACTAAATTTACACTTAGTAAAATGGAGTTGATAAAAAATAATATTTATTCTTCTTTTGAAACATTTGAGTTTCATTTGAATAGCTATAACAACCCTCAAATGTCTAGGTTGATAGATAGAGATAATTTGGTCAATATAATACAAAACATGTTGAAATAAAAACAAGAACAAGGGGCAAAAACTTCTTCTACTGACCACCATACAAACATGTATTTAAGATACCCTACAGACATGAGAGAATCAACATTAAAGAAAAAAAGACAAGCAAGGGAATCATATTTGTATGCAAAACTAAAAGAGGCCATACAAGTACTCACACTAGTGGAGAAAAATAAGATCAAACAAAAGTTTGAAACACTTTTGTTGATAAAAAATTCTAATGAGACACACAATGAATTATCTATAGGGTATATTTCCTCTAGCACTTACACTTTGAACATTCCTATAGAAATATATAAATTGAGGGGCACAAATATCAAAATAAGAAATCTCAATGAAAGAGGGGTGAATGATATAATTCATTCATTTGTAAAAAATAGTGAGGTTCCAATGAAGGATGCTTTGTTAATTCCTTTTGATCCAATCAACCCTGGCTATTTTATTAAATCAAAGGAAGTCTTAGAAGATAAGATGGAAAAAAACCATAATGTTCAAAATTATAGATGTCCAACACACAATTACAACACAATAGAGAATTCTTTTAGAGGAGGACTACAATACACAACATTGAGAAATAAATGTTATTTTAGAAGGGCAAGATTTTTGAAAACTTTTACTTTGTTTCATATTGTGTACAAAATATGTAATCAATATAATGAAGCCAACAAAACCATTTATAAGTCTTCATTTATAGAAATATTTTGATCTACATGTGACCTTATCAAACTGAGAAGTTGAAAGAATCTTGAAATAGGGAAGAAAAATATGGAAGAAATACATGAAAAAGATAAACACTTGTTCACACAAATGAACTATTTAGCACAACAACTATAGGAAAGAAAATGTCTTCTTTTCATGAAACAACCCATTTGGGATTATGTTGATAAAGCGTTTGATTTGTTTGAATGTGGTACTTTATGTGGTTCAGATAAACAAGATTTAAATCTAATTGGCACAATAGTACTTAGAAATATTCAAGGGATTTCAGATAAACAAAAAGTAGAATTAGCAAGTTTATTGGAAAAAGGGTTTATTTCCTTCTTAAAATCCCACAGGTACAACAACATGGATAATTGGTAAAAATTTTGAAGCTAAAAAGTAACATATTATCAAAAATTGCAAATTATTTTAGCAATCATGATATGACACTACCATCAGACCAAAAAATCACACTTGAAGAGGTAAAGGAGCATTATAAAATTTCTACAAAAAGGTTTGATGATTTTTGTGTCCTAAATGAAAGTATTTCAAAAAACCAAAAAGGCTAGGAAGCATTATCTCAAGATTCATTAAGCATATTGAAAATTTATCTACATAATGATGGTGGTCAACTTCCTAAGATATATATAAAAAGATTCAATTGCCGTTACCCCCCTCTCCTTGTCTTTGGCCATCCATTTTAGAAGATTTTAGTGAAATGTTCATTCTTGGTGTGAATTTTGATTTGATAATTATTGATCTTTTGAATCTCACTAAAGTTTTTAAATAAGAACATCTTTGCCTATTTCTTCAGGTATTGATTAAAAAAATTATTGTCAAGGCCTTCATTGTATTCATCATCCACGGCATAGAACATTATCCTGCCATTCAAACCTCTCTCAAGAATCTACATGTTGGTGATTTTCATTACACACAAGATACAGGTGTCATACTATGGGGTCCAAATAGTAATGGATTCAATTGGACACATATTGTAGGTATCAATTTTTGTCAAGATCCAACTCATTTTCAGCTGCCAGGTTTGCACCTCCATTTTCAATAAAGTAGATTAGAGGATGGTTTTGACATCTATAAAGATGTACCAACATTTCAAATGATTAGATCAAAAAAAATAGGAAGGCCATTCAAAAATTATGTAGATACCATCTTTTGGGAGACACTTATTCTACTTTCAATGATTTGGATGTATGTGACATCCTAGGGTATATACAGGAGCTGAATTGGTGTGTGTTTGTACAAAATTGAAAAGAAATCTATCTTGATTTATAAAAACTAAAGAACAAATTATTTTCAATGTTCAATTTCAAATTTGTTTAACAAATTTAGAGAAACCAATACAAGAACAACCACTTCGATCAGTATCAAGTGCATAACAATTTATAAAAAAAATTATAATCATGTTTCATTTTCTAAATATAACATCTTAACAATATTTTAGTGTATACGCTTTATTATTTAAACCTAATAGATTATCAATATTTCATTGTGTAGTACCAATGACATTGCATACAAGTGAGGAAACAATAGTAACAGAAAATCATATCAATGAACATGACACATCACAATATGAAGAAGGCAACATAAGATCATGCATATTTTTTCAATTATATAATGTTTTATTTATCAAGGATTCATAATAATGACATAATATTTATTTCTATTTTTATCTCAATTAAAATAGTATGCAATGCAGCTCTAGCACTTTGTGTCTACAACATAATATCCCATGACACAGTTCTGTAGGTTGGTGCCTCCATGAAAAAAATACAAGGTAAAACTTTACCACAAGACATATTTTTAAAATAAAAATATCAAATCAATTTATAGTGAGAAATTTTAGTTACTACATTATATAATAATTTATAGGGAATAAAGAACCAAATTTTTAATGAAAGAGTGCACCCATACAAACTATAAAAAAGAAAAAAAAAAGGTGAAAACCCCTTTCAATAAATGTGTAATTATACAATTTTATACAAGTATATAATATATTAATTTTATTTATTTATTTAAACACATTACAATTGAATTTTTATTCATGGACAAGAGATTGTAAAAGATAATAAAATATAGACTTGCATTAGCTTGGGATTTGGAAGTGCAGTTCATTTTATTATTGTGTAGATTTAACATGGTTGTATTTACCCATTAAAATATTGTTTACAAGTTTATTTTACCCATTACAACGTTGTTTACATGTTTAATTTATCTAGTTTAAAATTAACACAATATGTGCTATACTATGTTTTCAATAAAATAATTTTTGATGCAGAGTATCCATGACAGTGTTCTTTATCAATAAAAAAACAATAAAGTATATTGACATGCTAGAAACAATTATATTGCTATTGATTCAAATAGTTTTTAATTTGATGTGTCTTATTGGAAGTATATGAAAGGGGTTAAACTATTAAGGTGTATTATATTTTGATTTGAATTTAGTGATAGTGAACTGTAACAACTTAGAAGAGTAAATCTTATTCTATTTTCTATGATGGGTTGCATAAACATATAAATATGTATTAGTATGCATAAGAGTTTTTGTTGATACTTTCATTACTATAAAAATATTAATAGATGTTGGTCGATCAATTTTAAATTCCTATCAACATCTATGTGAAATGAGTTATGGCTAGACCGAACTGATTCATATTATGATACATTCATGGTCAAGTTATAAGGATTCAATATGAACTTTTATATGCATATGTGTGTTACAAAACTGGCAATAAAAATGGTACATCCATGTATAATGAGTATTATACTTACAAAGTGCCTGATCATGTACTTATTTTTATGTGTTTATATGAATCTTTATAAGATTTAAAGAAATGCAAAAAAAAAAAAATGAATCAAATGAAATGCATTATGTTTTTATGTTAGAATAAGAAATACAAATCAAAATTGTATCAACGACTAGTCTAGTAACATGTAAAACATTTTCTTAAAATTTTTCATGTTAATATATCTCTTATAATATAATATTATTAATAAATGATTCATTTTTTTAACAAATTGCAGACATTTTGAAGGAGGAGCTAAAATAGACTTCCAAAAAACTATTGATTTTTGGGTTGGATGACTTATTATTTGTTGTGAACAAAACAAAAGATATGCAAATGAATGATACAAGAAAAAAAGAAGATTATAAAATTGAAAATATGTCATACTACATTCGAGATCATTCCAATGAAAATTTGAAAGTATCACTGCAATCTTTTTCTCACATTGGCATTTGGTCAATGATAGAGGACAATAATTTGAGGATACTCATTCAAGCCATGGGTTACATAATTTGAAATTTCATTTTTGTTTGGGGGAAAAAATATTCTAAGCCATTCAATATAAACATAAAAAATTGGATGAATTTATTTTTAAAGGAACCTTTGGAGATGATTTTTCAATTGCCAACACGGTGTTCATTGATTGTAATTCTCAAAATTGTGTTACAAATCAAAAATTGAAAATGAGTTATGTTACATCAAATAGATATAATAGAAATGGAAGCTGAAAATATGAAAAGGATTAGAGAATCAAAATGATGTCAATCATCACATTCTTGGGAGAAAGCAAAAAATTCATGCCAGTAGCTGTGAACCAATGTTTAGAGAGATGTAACTTCGCATGATTATTTCAAGTGTATTTACTAATTATAAACTATAATTCTTGTAATAAACATTAATAACCATCAATTTTATATAAATCAATTCTAAATTATTTCAAAAATAGTTTTGAATTAATTTCAAAATAATCGATTCTAATCTAGAATTATTGTGCTCTGGTTATTAGTGCAATTTGATTTATGGTTGGAGATTCCCATAAATTATTGAATTAGTATATTTACACTTGCTCATTTATAATATTTTCCCAATGAACAACAAACAAATTATTGTCATTGAGATATTTTATTATGTAGATGAACTAGATTTCTTAATATTTTTTCATCCATAATTTGGCCAGTCAAACAGTGCCATGTGTCCCATATATGGAAGTTATTTCATAGGATCAATGATCTATATGAAGGCCCAGAAGGGTGCCACGAGTTCAAAATAGTCCAATCTATTCAAAATTATATGCTCCCAAATGGTTTGAAATAATTTAATTTATTTGGAATATAAAAAATTTACATCTTTATGGAGAAAATATTCTCCACTCCAATTTAGTCGGTATAACTTCAAATTATTTATTATCTATGACCCAATTTAATCAAAATGATCTAGACTCAAATGGTTTGAAGCAGTCTAATTTATTTGGAAAAAATATAAATTATTTTTGGGGAAAATCTTCTTCTGAATCATTGACCATGTTATAGGTATAGGTATAAATTATTCAAAATAGCCCTATGTACTCAAAATGATCTATGACCAAATGCTTTGAAACAGTCCAATTTATTTCAAATATAAAAAAATTATTTTTGGAGAAAATTTTCTTCACTCTACTTAGTGGGTATAAGTCCATTTTATTTAAAATAGACCAATCTATTTGAAATAATCTATTTCCATATGGTTTTAAATACTCCAATTTATTTAGAATATATGAAATTTATTTTTTGGAGAAAATTTTCTCCATGCCACTTTATGGGTTATAAGTCCATAATATTAAAAATAGTCTAATTCATTCAAAATGATCTATGGTCCAAATGGTTTGAAATAGTCCATTTTATTTGGAACAAGAAAAAACTAGAGAAAATTTTTTCCACTCCACTTTAGTGGGTTTGAATCCAAATTATATGAAATAGTCCTTATAAGTGTAATAATGACCTAACTTGTAACTTGGTAAATCAAGATCTTGGGTTGATCCTTAAGTACTTTATACCTATGTATGTTTTGTCCCTATGATTGATATGGAAATAAGAGAAAATATGGAAGCTTTTACACAATTGAATGTTTTTGATAAGTTTCCTTTGTCTGTGTTAAGTTTTATAGGTGAGGAATGAATGAGGGTTGATCTTGTATTTATATCAATCCCTTTAGTTAATTAACTCATATTAAATCACGTAGGTCAACCATTAAGATATGTTTCATTTTCAAAATAAATGACTTTAGGGCATTGACACTTATGTCAGGTCAAGACACTAGTGTCTATCCTAGACATTAGTCTCTAGGGAGTAGGAAAGTAGGTACATATTTATAACTTATAGATGTGGAAGATAAGTAAATTTTAATCATTCTAATAAATATATAAATCCTACGTCATCAGCATAAGACTGGTTAGATTAATAAATAGGCCAAAGGACATAAGATAGAACAGATAAAAGACTTGCAAAAGTGAAAAAAGGTCCAAAATTGAGAATAATATACAGGGTCTAAGTTTTCCAAGTGTACAAGATTGAGTTGCTATATAATCCATAAATATCATCTACATTTACCCCACTTTTAATCCAATAATTAAATTTCTAGTTTACAGTAAATTAATACATACTTAGGTGTGTATAGCATACCTTGTCTTTACGTGTTCCTAACTTGAGTGTTTTATTGGTGACTAACCTATAACCAAGAGCATATTATATCATATAATATAGATTTTAATGTAATTAAATATATTTAAATTGAAAGATTAAGGTTTAGGAGTGCACATGTGTTGATGTAACTGCCTTACCTATTAATAAGTTTGATTAGAAAAAGTTGTATTATTGTAAGGCTCTAAAATTGAGATTAAGATAAATATTTATAAAACTTGAAAGTGCATATATCCAAGGAGATATATATATATATATATATATATATATATATATATATTGGAAATTATATGCCCCCAAACTTGGAGCAAAGGTGAGTTGCCACTTGCTAGTTGAGATTAACTCAATTATGAAAACCAATGATACTCATAACCTGGTAAGACTAGATGATATAATCAAGTCTAACCGAAAAACTTTTTAAAGTTGAGTGATCTAGTCACCTCAACCATCAAAAAAATGAACCAACTACTATAGTAGATTAGCTCAATAAATTCCATAAAAGTATGATCAAAGTATCAATACATAAAAGCCTGTAATTTGTTAACAGTCCATAAAATATGTTTGTAATATGAAATTAATTTGTATTTTGTAATATTAGGCACAAATTTCATATTATATGCACCTTAGATATGTTTCATGATGAAACTATGTATAACAATGGCACCAATGTATATAATTCTACCACAACTAGGATTTTAAATCATATAACTATGTGCTTTTATCAATTCAAAAATTGTGTGTGGAAAGCATGCTTCCAAAACATGCCCCCAATATATATAAAGAAACATAAAAATTTATATAAGTACCAATATGGAGAACATGTTTCCAAAACATGCCCCCACTGTAATCTAGAGATGTTATATATTAAATAGGTGTGGAGAACATGCTTTCAAATCATGCCCCCACTAAATATAAAAAATATACCAAGTGTGGAGAACATGCATATATGACATGCCCCCATTTTTAGGTGAGGTAAAGATATGAAATGGTAGTTACCTCACCTAAAAAGGATAAGACAATTGTATAATGTTTGAATAGAACCTTGTATCATATAGAAGAAACATCTCCATGTAGATATAGCATTGAAGCACATAGAACCAATGTGATCACATGAAGGTATAATATGCATGATAAGGATCATGGAAACATCTAAATAATAATAGTACAAACTCAACAAGGAAATAAGCACACACACACACACAAGAGCACTCAAAATCAAGTCAAAAGGCAATGGTCTAAGGAGACCATAAATAAGCGGCATATTCAAATGCTATACAACCGAAGGACCATGACTTAGTCAAATGTCTATAAAATCAATAATGACGTATTCAAATATCTATACAAAAAATAATGACATATGAAAATTTTAAATAAATCATATATAGGCATGGGGGCTACAAACAAAGCAGCATATTCAGATGCTTGAACAAACAATATAATAATAAGGCAATACACTCAAATAAGTGTATAAATTAAAATATAAGCAACCAACATAAATATGTCATAGTAACTTATGGACCAAATTTGTTAGGAAAAAACTATCAATTATATAAAATATCAAGTACCTTGTGTAAGATATAATCATGGATAAAGGCATGTGTAAGTACATATGTAAGCTCAAACATGATAATGAAATGTGATCATCAAACCATATAACTATGTGTATCAAGATCAAATAAGTGAATGCCCCCAATGTCTACATGACATGAGTAGAGGAAAATCCTAACATCCAAAATATGAATAGATCATGTATTTATGTCTATCTGTATCACACTTAAATAGAAGTGTGACACACATGTGTATGTAGGAGTAATTGAATATGTCATCCATCAACATGGAACTGACACATAGATTTCAAAGAGGTAATAAAACATGTAAGTTCCAAAAAAAAAAATTGGATTTTTTTATATTTTATATTTTTTTTTGGTATTTTGGAAATGTTTGAAGAGACTAATCTATGATCTCATCCAATGGATGGTCATAGGTATCTCCCCCACTTGGTTCCTTACAACCTTAATTTGGATATTCTATATTATTCTCATCATGATTATATAGGTTGAAAAGGTACATAGCATGTTCCTCCTTATATTTTGCATGTGTGGTAGAATAAGTAATGTTATCATTTGGAATATGTATTAATTTTCCTTAATGTGAAAAAGAAATACCTTGCTGATTTTGTATAATTTTTGCTTCCTTTTGGTATAGACAAAGAGCTCCTAGTGAAAATGCATATGGAGATGTGGTAGGCATAACCCAAACTCATGTTTGAATTAATTTAGTATCACAATCAATTGGTATTGTTATGTTACCCGATAATTCTTTCCAACCTCATTTGTTTTATTATTATTTTATATCGAAGCTAATTTGTTGTGTCTTACATTGCAAGAAGTTTTTTCTTGTGTAAGATAAATATGGTTATGCTAAAAATAATAACCACCCATGTATAAGGTAATTATTAAATATTTTTTGCATGGATACATTTTCTATTTTTTATTTTGAGATTATTACATAAGACATGAACCGTGTATTGGCTCCATGTTAAGTAACATTTTAAAACTAGTCATATAAATATTAGGAATACCACATTTTTATTCATAATGTTCCTTAGGTAATTTATCTCCTTCCTCTATGTGAGGGATAAAACATTTTCATTTGGAGGGAGATATGTTAAATTAATTTGAATGATTAATTATGAAGGAAACATATAAATGCACATCATTATATAAATGGGTAAATGAGTCATATTACTTATGCGGTGTTCTTTCCTTTAATGGGGATAGAAGGCTTCTACTAAAGATAAATTATAATTCCAAATCTAAGTGTCTAAATGCTAGCTCATATGATGTACTTTTGAATCAAATAGTATAATATTTAAGGGGTTCATCATCACATTATTTAAAATTATGTAAATGTTTTAATGTAAGTTTTTTTCACCTTTTGGATATTGAAAGCCATGAAGAAGGCATCTTCTAGTTGGAAAAAGTGGTTAAATAACCCTTTGGTAAACTATAGAATGAATTTTGAGCCTCATTTGAAATGCTCATATGGAAAACCTTTTAAAAAATTTGTCATATTTTTCCCATTGACCAAAAGAATGTACATAAAATATCATGTGCTCAAATGGATATTTATATGTGGTAAAGAGAGGTAAATATGATAGCTCAAAACCTTATGGATAAAGATATTTAAGTATACATTTTATAAGAGGTTGATTATTGAATGAGGTTATTATTGACCAAATTTGAATATTAGTCAAATTGGGTCAACCCCTAAATATTGAAACTTTTCACAAGTTACCATATGTATAATAAGGTCTCATCTGTGTCTAAACACCTCACCTATCCCTGCTCTAGCCTTGGTCTAAGCCTAGTCTCCTTGTACTTGTCTAGTCGATCAAAGTCAACTTTGGTCAACCCTAGTCAAACATGGTAAAAGGTCCAAATTATCTTTAAAAAATTTTAATGTGGTCATTTAAATGTTCTAAGGTGTTCACAATCATAAATTTTCCCTCTGCCATGTTTCATATACAAAAAAAGGCCTTTTGGTCACATTTTTAATGACTTGTACATTTTGTCAAAAAGGCATATTTATCACCAAGATTGATTTAAATGTGGATAAGGTAATATAATGTTATTTATAAGTTATATTTTATTTCAATAAATAGTTTCATTCTTGAAAATAGGAGAAACTCCTCAAAATTGCCCCTTAATGGCACTTGTATGGACTTGGAAAGTCCACCTTCAACTAAAAACATGGGAATACACCTATTCACCTCCCTAAATTCCTTACCATTCTTGGTTTTCAGAATAAATGTCAAAAATATTAGTTTAATATTATGTTTCTTCCTTTTTGCCTTTGCAAGCCAAGAAAGGTCAATTTGGAATGCTTGGTATAAACCGTATAGGTGGAGTTGGGAGGAATAATCTTGGGGGTTGAAATTAATATAAATCAAATTCAAATACTTTTAAGAAGTTCTAATTTCATGTCTTCTCCTATATGAATCATCATTAAGAATCTAGGCATCTTTTTATGCTTCTTCATCCAAGAGAGGTCACTGTTTGAGCTAGTTTTGGAATCTTTTGCTTTGATTTGACAAGTTGGGATGTTTTATTTGTTTCTCAGTGTTAGGGTGTGGAGCTAAAAACTTCACTGATGTAGACATGGAGGAGGTTGTTGAGAGGTTGCTGAGTTGCAGAGCAACCGACGTCGATCTGATCAACTGATGTTGGTCATATACAGTGAGAAGAGTAACTAACATCGGCCAGGATTGGCCGACGTCAGTCATCTCCAGCCAGACAGGAACCGACGTTAGTTGCCTATGCAGTTCTAGAACTGTTAGTTCATGAATAGTTTGTTAACGAACTGGTTGTTTGCATGTTAAAGGCTAATTTTAGTCTTGGAGCTATGGATCTAATTATTGTAATTGGATGTCTAATTATTGTTTGCATGAGATCTATATAATAGACTCATGGGTTGTATTGTAAAGTGGGAGGGATCAAAGCAGGGATTCCCTGGGTGCTAGATAGAGAGAGCAAGCTTGGCTCCTCATAGTGCCATAGTGCCAAGTGTGTATGATCAGGTAGATCTACGAGAGAGTAAGGTCTGGTAGAAGATCCATAGGGGTGTTGGTTTGAAGGACAAGGGTTCTTCATGGTATGTAAGATTAGGTTGGTCTGCAGGTGTGCAAGATCAGGTAGAGATCTACATGTGGTAAGTAAGGTCAATTGATCTATAGGTGTGTGTGTGTGTGTGTGCGAGATCTAGGTTTGTAGGAGTGCAAGATTAGGGAGGTCAGCAACACAATAGGTATCAAGATCAGGTGAGATCTACTTGGAGTATGTTGTGTACTTGGAGTATGTGTGTATACTCAGACTTGGAGTACGTGGAGTACTTGGTGGACTGGCAGTATTGTTACTGACTGGTGGACTAGCAGTATTATTACTGGTTGATGGATGTGAACAACAACTCTGTGTTTGAGTTGATTGTTGTGACTGTAATTGAGAGAGTGAGCTCTTGAAGAGATTTACTATTTATGCCCTAGAGGTGTGGGAGCCCTAGAGGATTGTAAGGAAGAAGAATGTGGCATCTTCTTTGTTGTATTTCCTTCTGGAAGAGTATTAATACAATTGGGTATTGTCTCTCATATTCTGTGTTGTTTTGATTTCTAGTTACTATTTACTTTTGGTTAATTCCGCATTTAGTTTCTTGTATATGGTAATCAATGGTGCCTCCCAAGTCCTAACAAAGCGGTATCAGAGCTAAGGTTGCAGGGAGCAAGTTTGTGTTTGATTACAGGTCACTCTCAGGGGTTTCTGATTGAGTGGGAGTATAGCAATGGTAGAAGAAAGTAAGCTAAGAATGGAGGAATTCAGAGGCACGAATGATCAATTACAGAGTTATGGAAAGAAAGAGCAGGAAAAGAAATATTGTTGGTTGGTAGCAGATCAGCATGAAGGAAATATAGAAGCAAGTATTGTTGCATGGATTGTTGCACTGGTTGTTCTTATATATTCCTTGGATAAAGTAGAATCTTGGTTTATATATTCTATTGCCTCTTTCCATGCAGCCCCAAATAGAGTATTTTTCCATGTTAAGGTCTATGGAGACTTTGGAAAGATTTATTTAGGGGTTGGTGAGCCTTGTCAAATTATTGGCAAAGGGGAAGTGCGGCTAAAATTGCAAACGGCTAACACATGGGTGTTGAAGGATGTCATGTAGGTCCCAGTCCTGAAGATGCAGCTAATTTCTACATGAAATTTGGGTGATGAGAGATGCATAGGAACTCTTGCAGCGGATGCACTTGAATTAGCATGTGGTAAGAAAGTAGGTATTCTTTATCTACCTGCTTGTATTACTAATTCCACTTCTATTGCAAAGATGTGGCTTTGTAGGCTTGGTCACATAAGTGAGAAGGGAATGGATGTTCTTAAGTCAAATGGTAAGAGTTTAGCTTCAGAGAGCATAGACCGAGATTTCTGTGAGCAGTGGGATGCTACAAGAAAGGATTGGATTTATTGCAGGAAAAGGAAGTCTGATGTATTTGACAAACTTAAAAACTGGAAAGCTTTGGTGTTCATGGAGGAGATGATGGACAGAGATCAGTGGATGGGGCTAGATACTTCTGAGTAGGGTAGTTTGGATAGGGTTTTGATTCAAAGTAAGCTCGTGGGTAAAAAGTCATCACTCACAGGAAAACACAAGTACCAACATCAGTTAGGGGTAACCGACATCGAACAGGCAGGCATTGATGTTAGTCATGTGCAGACAGGCATAGTCAGTGGTGTCAGGCAGGTGGTGACCAACGTCGATTAGGGAACTGGCATTGGCAGTCAGGATAGTCGCATGGAACTAACGTCAATTAGATGCAGACTATGTGGTGACCGAGGTCAGTCACTGAGACAGATTTTGGGTGGACAGCAAGTTGTCAAGGAGTCTCAAATGCCCATGTGGAGGACTGAAAGGGTAAGTAAGCCTCAAATTCATTATTCCCCTTCTTTACACTACTTGTTGCTCATTGATGGTCAAGAACCAGGAAGTTTTAAAGATGCAGAGCAGGTAGGATCCAGGAAATAGTGGGAGTGTGGCATGAATTCTTTGAAAGAGAACCAAATGGTAGATTTAGTAGAGTTGCTAGCCGGGTTAAAGAAGAGAGAGAATGGACATGTGAGATGGAAGGCCAGGTCATATGGTCTTGAGGAAGCTACAAGATAGTGGTACAGGTTTGATAGGTGTATGACAAAGCATGGCTTTAGTCAATGTCATTGTAACCATTGTGTTTACTTTACCAGGTTGGATGATGATTGCAACATTATCCTATTACTGTATGTTGTGTGTATGCTTGTTGCAAGGTCACACACGTAGGGAGTTGCTAAACTAAAGGTAAAGTTAGTTCAATGGTATGTCATGAAGAATTTGGGAGCAACAAAATTCTTTGGCATGACTAATCCTAGAGACAGGGAAGATCACAAGTTGATGTTGTCACAAGATGATTGTGTGAAGGTAGTGCAGGATGCAAAACTAGGCAACACACTTATGGATCACATGATGAGGTTGAGTACATGTGTACTCCCTGATATTGCCCCAGTAGTGGGAGTTGTCAGTAGGTTTGTGGACAATCTGGGAAGGAAGCACTGGAAAGTGGTTCAGTGGATTCTCAGGTATCTGAGAGGGACCAATAGTAGGTCGACATGTTATGCAGGGTCAGGCACTTCTCTACATGGGTTTGTAGATGCGAATATGGTAGGTTACTTGGATGATAGGGGTTACACCATAGGATGTGTGGTGGTTGGTCTTCAAGATTGAGCTTGAAGAGGGATACAAGCTAGGAAACAAATTAGATGGTGTACAGGTACAGGTACAGTGCAGCTATTTATGTCCAAGTGGGAGATTGTTAGGTTGTGGAGATAAAAACTTCACTGATGTAGACATGGAGGAGGTTGTTGAGAGGTTGCTGAGTTGCAGAGCAACCAACGTTAGTCTGATCAACTGATGTCGGTCATATACAATGAGAAGAGCAATCGACATCAATCAAGATCGGTCGATGTCGGTCATCTCCAGCCAGACAGGGACCGATGTCGATCACCTATGCGGTTCCAAAACTGTTAGTTCATGAATAGTTTGTTAATGAACTGGTTGTTTGCATGTTAAAGGCTAATTTTAGTCTTGGAGCTGTGGATCTAATTATTGTAATTAGATGTCTAATTATTGTTTGCATGAGATCTATATAATAGACTCATGGGTTGTATTTTAAAGTGTGAGGGATCAAAGCAGGGATTCCCCAGGTGCTAGATAGAGAGAGCAAGCTTGGCTCCTCATAGTGTCATAGTGCTAAGTGTGTATGATCAAGTAGATCTATGAGAGAGCAAGGTTTGGTAGAAGATCCACAAGGGTGCTGTTTTGGAGGACAAGGGTTCTTCATGGTATGTAATATTAGGTTGGTCTATAGGTGTGTAAGATCAGGTAGAGATCTACATGTGGTAAGTAAGGTTGGTTGATCTGCAGGTGTGTGTGTGTGTGTGTGTGTGTGTGTGATCTAGGTTTACAGGTGTGCAAAACTAGGTTAATTTGTAGGTGTGCAAGATTAAAGAGGTCAGAAACACAACAGGTAACAAGATTAGGTGAGATCTACTTGGAGTACGTTGTGTACTTGGAGTATGTGTGTATACTCAGACTTAGAGTACGTGGAGTACTTGGTGGACTGGTAGTATTGTTACTGACTGGTGAACTGGTAGTATTGTTACTGGCTGGTGGAGGTGAATAACGACTCTGTGTTTGAGTTGATTGTTGTGATCGTAATTGAGAGAGTGAGCTATTGAAGAGATTTACTATTTATGCCCTAGAGGTGTGGGAGCCCTAGAGGAGTGTCAAGAAGAAGACAGTGGCATCTTCTTTGTTGTATTTCCTTCTGGAAGAGTATTAATACAATTGGGTATTGTCTCTCATATTCTGTGTTATTTCTGATTTCTAGTTATTGTTTACTTCTGGTTAATTTTGCATTTAGTTGCTTGTATATGGTAATCAGTGGTGCCTCCTAGGTCCTAACAAAGTGGTATCAGAGCTAAGGTTGCAGGGAGCAGGTTTGTGTTTGATTACAGGTCACTCTCAGGGGTTTCTGATTGAGTGGGAGTATAGCAATGGCAAAAGAAAGTAAGCTAAGATCTCATAGCCTCTCCTAGGTTTTTTCACTATATTCTTGGTTTTTAATGTTTCATGAACGCATAGTCCTCTTCTAGTCTTGTTCTTGTTAGATCACCCTCATTTCCTTGCAACTCAAAATTTACATCTACAGGACCTTTACGTCATGTTGGTGTGTGGAAGGATGAATATGCATTTCAACCTCTTGGTTTTGCTATAAATGCATCAAGTTATTATTTGTAAGTATATAAATTCATTTTTATGAGATAACTCCATGTTGGTTATATTATAGTTCGTTGTATTGTATCAGAGCTCCACCTATAGGTGGCCTAAATAGGAGTTTGAGATAGTCATTTGAATGAGGAAGTGAGGTAGGACCTCACTTGGAAACCTTATATGATGGAATGATACATTATAGACTCATATAAGGTATAATATGGTTATTTAAGAATTAATATCACTCTAAGGGGATGAATGTTGTGTTTGGGTCTTGTTGTCCCTAAAAATCACTAAACATGGGGCACTTTTCCCTTGCATGAACCTTGCAAGTTTTGGAAATAAGGATGAATCATGGACCAAAGGTATTTGAGACATTTTAATATGATTTAATGAGTTGAAATACATCTTAAATAACATGGGAAACTTAGTTAAAAGGCCTAAAGTCAAACAGGGTGATCCAAGCAACAAGAGTTGTAGGCAAGGTGCAAGCCTTGCCTCAAATGATAGACCACTTTTAGTTTCAGCCTTAGTGAAGCATTATAATTATTTGTATCATCTTCATGGAGGTAAATATGATTTTTTTTAACTATCTCAGGGATATGGAAGACCAAAAAAAAGGTTTGAACCACCAAGTTGCAGGTAGACACACTGAATAAGGTCTAGGCCTATTTCAAAAGGGAGGTATTTTAATTTATACCCCTTAATGAGATATTATGATGATTGTAACATGTTTTTTGGAAGTTTTTAATACTTTATTACGTAGAATATGTCTCCAAGAATCCATTTTTGGCTTGAAGTGCACTCAGACCTCACAAAAGGCATAGGAAAGTCACGAATAGCCAGCTTAAAATGCTTGGAACTTTCATGATAACTTGCATGGTGACCTAAGGTGTTTAAGAATGTTATATATGGTCATAAATAATCCATAAGTGGAATTTTTTCATAACTCCAATTTCTAGTCTTCATGAACAATGCTTAAGACTTGAAAAGACAAGAAACCCTCACAAAACCCTCCTTAAGGACCTGATTAGGAAAAAAAGACAAATAGAGCATCCAAATGTAGTGAAAAGGACTAGGAGATTATTTTAGGTGATATATAACTCTCCAAGTACCCTCCCCATGTGATTTATATGTACTACACCTATACAAAATAGTCACAACAAAGCTTGTTTTGACATATTTGTGTGTTTTGTAGGCATGGAGAAATTTAAAAAGATTAAAAGACCTTTGGGAGAGATATTAGGACTTATTATAAGTCCTAATTCCCATATATTGAGTTATATAATCTCCCAAGTGTGCCTAACATCTTCCTCATCTTAGCTAGTCATAGTGAATGAGCTATGAACACTTAGTTAAAAAAGTGAAACTCAAATTGGGAGGCATTTTATGGCTTAATTCATGAATATAATGACTTGGAAACTCTTAAAAAGTGTCATGTCTCCTTGTGCATGGATCATATTGTCTAATTGGAAAGTTTTTGGGTGCCAAGTGTGATGGATGCATGAGAAGGAATTATTTATGACTATCATTAATGATTGCTCATGGTCAGAAGAATATGAATGATTAAGGACCAATACAATGAATTTTAGGGATTTTGGTAATCCCTCCCTCTTATATGAATCTTTATACCTAACTCTACTCAGTGATGAGGTAGTATAATGAGGTAAAATCATGAAGATAATTTCTTGTGTTAGCAAGAGAGAATATATGCCACATGTGGAGGAGTTTATTGACTTGGGAGACATTTTTCCATATTTTCATTACATGACCTATCTCATTATTGACTTTATAAATATTATAAATCCTTTCTTGATAAGTGTCTTAGTGACTCTTGAGATTCACTTTCTTCTCTCCTCTCATAGTTGCTATAAATTCTAGCCTTTTGGTTGTATTAATCTCTTCACCTAGGTATGATGAAGCCCTACCAAATTTTTGCCTTGATTTAATGAATAATGTTGTTTTACCTCATTAAATATTTCACTAAGTGCATATTTTGGTTGTTGGTTTTATGCAAGTGTATTTTTCTTACCTTCACATATTACTCTTCCTAGTGCCTTGTGTAAATTGAAATCTCTCTTCGTAAGGTCAGAAAGAAGTGTCTAATGTAGATTTTAGGTATAGTGATTAGCTCATTCATTAGTGTTTCTAGAAGACCTATTTTATTATTCCTTCTATCCTAATCTCACTTCAAGACCCCATGCTTGAAACATTGATGTAGAAGAGGAGTGTTGAATTGGATGAAGTGTATGTGTGGGAATCTCTTTGGTTTCAAGTGCATTATAAGTGGTGTGAGTAGACCATCTATTTGGTGTATCACCTCCCCTAGATTATATTTTCTTTAATTTATCCTTTTCCCTTTTCACCCTTTAAAATTTAGTAGTAGGTTTGATCTATAGTGGTACATCAAGGGAACTAGTCTTAATATAGAGATCCACCCTAAATTTGGGTCACCCACATCCCTAAGTTGGTTACATTATACTGCTTGAATGAGGAGAGACTTGTCATCTCCTCAAGGGGTGTAAGTTCAAGTGACAATATTTTTTGGCATGCCTGATGGGACACTTGTTCTAATAATTTGAGGAGTCTTGGTATTCTCCTTAAGATATTAAGGTAATTTTACTAAGCACCAATGGTGACTCCAAGCATAAATCTACGGGTTAAGCAGTCCAAGTATTCTATTTGAGGTTTTTTTTCTTATTATATACACTTCTCATTAGTGATTCATGGATTATTTTGATGTTGAATTTGTCTTAACACAAGTTGGGGAGACATATCCATCTTTACCCATTCTATCTCAATATAAACAAGTCTTTGGTCAATCTTGTCATGACCCCTATCAATCATATGTTTCCTATGATCATCCCTATCAAGCTTGTACTTCACCTAGTCCACCTAATTACTCTCCAAGTCATTCTATTAGAAGTTTCAAGAAGACTCTCATTGGTTATAAAGACTATATGTTAGACCTTAATACTAGAAATGGTTATGGTCAAGTCATCCCTAGTGATTGTATCAAGAGTGAGAAATGATTTGGAGAAATTTAAGAAAGAATGGATGAATATAGAAAGAGATAATTGGAAAGGTCTTACAAATGAGATGTCTGATGTTTGTGGCCTAATTTTATACCTAGAAGAGAGGTTGAGATCTCATGAACTAGCTCACTCTTGGAAGCTCCAATATACCCCACATCAACCATAAAGTGTGTCAATTATGCCTTTTCAAAATACTAATCCAACCATGCCTCAAAATGCCCCAAGTCTTTCATGCATTCCCAAAAGCTTCCCTTCTTGGAAGCCCATCCAAGAGAGCAGCAAAAGGAAGGAGGACATCACTATTGAGTAGTTTTATTTATTTGGAGAAGACTTTGAGAAAGGAAGATTGAGTTTTGAGGCCCATATTGACAAGGATATTGAATTGACGAACCAACTTTTAAGGTAATTCATCATGGTAGTAGAAAATGAAGAGATTCCTAAGCCTAGATTTTCAAGTTATAAATAAGATATCAAGCCTAAGAAAACCCCAATTTTATTAATCCTATCATTTACACCTCCATTTGTATCTCAGCCCCATGGAAAACTCTCTAAGCCTACCTTCCCAAGATGGAAAGAAGTAGTGGAAGATTGTGGAAAGAAGAACAAATCATGTTTAAGTGGAGAAGTTGGAAGTGAAGAGAAACTTGAGACTACTCAACTCCCTCCCACCCCTCCTAAAGAATCCATTGAACCCATCTTTCCATATCCTCTAACTGATCCATTTTTTCCTTCTAATGGTGAGGATTACATTGCTCCTTGGGAGCCTTCTTGGGATAAACTTCTTGGTTTTGAGATGCCTAGTATTGGCATCACTAAGAGGGAGAAGGAGATGGACATTTCAGATTGGATTGATGATGAGGAAGAGCTGACTCTTTCTGAAAAAAATTTAGATTGTAATGGTAATGAAGATGCCATTCCTTGTGTTTAAGAAGATGCCTTGGAAAAAATTCTTTTGGATTCCAAAGAAGAAGAGGAAGAAATTCTTTTGGTTTCCAAAGAAGAAGAGGAAGAAGTTTCTCTTATTGTTCCCCTTAATGATGTTGATCAAAGAGAATATGATGACTTGTGGCAAAGATTTGAAGACATTTACAATGAAGTTGAAGGTTTCATGGGGCCTATAAGTCCTTTGGAGCTAACTACAAGATATGGTAAGCAAGATGATGTATTTCAAGAAGAAGACATGTGTCAGACCTATATGCAAATGTTAAAATAATATGAGGATTGTGAGTAGATAAAATTCATAATAAGACAATCCCAAGATGTTGAAGAGCAGGTATGTATTGAGAGGTATTTTTACCTAGAGATTCCAAATTATGATAGAGCAATTTATGATGATTATGAGTCTTTTGAAGATGACTTAAAGTGTGATTCTAGAACCTCATGTGAAGCTACTCCTAAAAACATGAAGGAAGAGTTTGAGCAAGAAATACTCTTGGGATGCCATGATACAAAACTTCTTGACGGCTTTGAAGAGGTTGTAACAAATAAGAAGGACAATGAGGCCTTTCAAGAAGATATAGAATTTTAACAAGCTATCCCATGCATAGATATGCAATCTACCATGGTGAGATAAAGGGACAATAGTATGAAGCATGTTTCCAAGGTCAAGAAGACTTCATCTACTTTGGATAATTGTTTGAGATGATCCCATCAAAAGACATGCCAAGCCAAGGAACAAAAAAGAAGCATGGGTCATCTAGTACTACATCCAAAATGAAGAATGTTTCGCACCCTAATTCATCTAGTGAGGAAGGAGATTCAAGGAAATTTCCTTTTGATCCAAGAAGGGAGGTATGTTTGGTTAGATGTACATAATTAGTTTACTTGTTGTTGTGTCTTATTTTCCCTAAGTACTTAATAGCACAAGTGTGCCTTTTTTTGTGTGTTTGTTTGGTCTTGTTGTGTGTTGTCTTTCATTTATGTGTTTTGAGGTCAATTAGTTATTTTTTTAGTCAATTCAATGTTTGATCATGATATTTTAGAATGCATTTGACTCCCTTTTCCCAATGGATGGGATAAAGCTACTAGTCCAAATTTACTAAAAGTGTTGACCAAATTTGACTTTTAGTCAAATTCAGTCAATGCCTACATATTGAAAAAAATTCCAAGTTCCCATATGTCTACTAAGGTCTCATGTGTGTCTAAATACCTCACCTATCCTTGCTTTAGCCTTGGTTTAAGCCTAACCTCCTTGTACTTATTTAGTCAATCAAATTCAACTCTGGTCAACCCTAGTTAAACATGGAAAAGTTATAAATTATCTTGAAAATATCATAATGTGGTCATTTAAATGTTCTAAGGTGTTCATAAGTCATAAATTTTCCCTTTGTCATGTCTCATATGCAAAAAAGGCCTTTTGGTCACGCTTTTAGCTCATTTAATGACTTGTACGGTTTGTCAAAAAGGCATATTTGTCACCAAGCTTGACTTCAACATGGATAAGGTTAGATAATTTCATATATTAGTTAGATGTAAATTCAATAAATAGTTTCATGCTCAAAAATAGGATAAACTCCTAAAAAATACCCCTTAATGGCACTTGTACAGACTTGAGAAGTCCACCTTCAGCTAAAAAAGTGGGAATATGCCTCTTCACCTCCATAAATTCCTTACCACACTTGGTTTGTATAATAAATTTCAAAAATATCAGTTTAAAATTTTGTTTCTTTCTTTTTGCCTTTGCAAGCCAAGAAAGGTCAATTTGGAATGCTTGGTGTAAGTCGTACAGATGGAGTTGGGAGGAATGTTCTTGGGGATTGAAGGACTTTGAGTCAACTTCAAATCCATGCTAAGAAGTTTTAGTTTCATGGCTTCTCTTGTATGAATCATCATTAAGAATCTAGGTAGCTTTTATGCTTCTTCATCCAATAGGGGTCACTATTTGGGTTAATTTTAGGATCTTTTGCTTTGATTTAACAAGTTGGGATGTTTTATGTGTTTATTAGGTCCTATCCATAGTTTTTTTCATTGTCTTCTTGGTTTTTAAGGTTTCATGAACTCATAAGCCTCTTCTAGGCTTGTTCTTGGTCATAGCTCACCCTCACTGCCTTGCTACAACACCCTTGCTTATGTCATACTGGTGTATAGAAGGATGAATGTGCATTTCAACCTCTTGGTTTTTCTATAAATGCATTAAGTTATTAGTTAGAAGCATAAAAATTCATTTTTATGAGAGATATACATATTGGTTATACTATAGTTCACTATGGTGTATTAGACCTCCACCTACAGGTGGCCTAAATAGGACTTTGAGATAGTCATTTGAATGAGGAAGTGAGGTAGGACCTCACTTGGAAACCTTACATGATGGAATGATCCATGATAGACTTAGTTAAGAATGAATATCACTCTAAGGGGATCTAGTTAAGAATGAAGATCACTCTAAAGGGATGAATTTTGTGTTTGGGTCTCTCTGTCCCTAAAAATGCTAAACAAGGGGCACTTTTCCCTTGCATGAACCCTGTAAGTTTTGTAAATAAGAATGAAAAATAGAGAAGAGGTTTGGGAGAAATTTTAATATGATTAATTGAGTTTAAATAAATTTGAAACAACATGGTAAACCTATCTAAAAGTCTTGAAGGCAAACAGGGTGATCCAAACAACAAGAGTTGTAGGAAGGGTAACTAGGTAAGGTGCAAGCCTAGCCTCAAATGATAAACCAATTTTAGTTTTAGCCTTATTGAAGAATTATAATGCTTTGGATCATCTTCATGGAGGTAAATATGATGTTTTTGAACTCTGTTATGGATATGGAAGACCAACAAAGAGATTTGAACCACCAAATTATAGGTAGACACACTTAATAAGGTCTAGGCCTATTTCAAAAGGAGGGTCTTTTCATTTTTATCTATTAATGAGATATTATGATGAGTGTAAAATGTTTTTATGATGTTTTTGTAAGTTTTTAAGCCTTTAGTATGTAGGGGAGGTCTCCAAGAAGCCATTTTTGGCTTGAAGTGCACTCAGACCTCATAGAATGCATAGGAAAGTCATGAATAACCAACTTAAAATGCTTGAAACTTTCATGATACCTTGCATGGTGACCTAAGGTGTTCACTAATTTTAGATAGGGTCCTAAATAATCCATAAGTGGCATTGTTTCATGACTTCAATGTCTAAGATTCATGATCAATGCCTAAGACTTGAAAAGACAAGAAACCCTCACAAAACCCTCTTTAAGGACCCGATTGGGAAAAGAAGACAAATGGAGTATCCAAATGCAGTGTAAAGGCCTAGAGATTATTGGAGGTGATATAATACTCTCCAATTCTCCTCCCCATGTGACTGAGATGTACTACACCTATATAGAAGAGGTACAATAGAGCTTGTTTTGATAGATTTGTGTGTTTTATAGGCATGGATAACTTTCAAAAGATGTATACACCTTTGGGAGAGAGATTAGGACCTATTATAAGTCCTCATGTACATATATTGAGTTATCTAATCTCCCTAGTGTGCCTACCATCTTCCTAATCTTACCTAATCATAGTGAGTGAGTAGTGAACACTTAGTGAAAATAGTGAAACTCAAATTGGGATGCCTTTTAAGGCTTAATTCATGAATATGATTACTTTGAAACTCTTTAAAAGTGTCATTCCTCCTTGTGCATATATCATATTATATAATTTGAAAGGTTTTGGGTGCCAAGTGTGAGAGGTGCATGAGAAAAAGCTATTTGTGACTATCATGAATGATTTCTCATGGTCAAAGGAAAATGAATGATTAAGGACCAATCCAATGCATGTGAGGGCTTGTTTGTAACCCCTCCCTCTTGGATGAATCTTTAGACCTAACTCTACTTAGTTTTGAGGCAATATAATGAGGGCAAATCATGAAGATAGTTTCTTGTGCAAACAAGAGAGAATATATGCCACATATGGAGGAGTTTAATGACTTGGGAGACATTTTTTCATATTTTTATTGTAAGATGTATCTCATGCTTGAATTTATGACTTTTATAAATCATTATTTCTTGACAAGTGTCTTAGTGACTCTTGAGCTTCACTTTCTCTCTCTCTCCTCTCACAATTGCTATAAATTATGACATTTTTGGCTATTGTATCAATCTCTCGACCTAGGTATGGAAAATCCCTGCCAAATTTTTTCCTTGAATTAATGAAGAATTTTATTTTACCTCATTCAATATTTCACTAAGTGAATGTTTTGGTTGTTGGTCTTGTACAAGTGTATTTTTGTTACCTTCACATATTACTCTTCCTAGTGCCTTGTGTGAATTGAAATCTCTCTTTTTTAGGTCAACAAAAAGCGTATAATGTAGATTATAGGTATAATAAGTAGCTTATTCATTAGTGTTTCAAGAAGACCTAATTGTCTAATTCCTCTTAACCTAAGCTCTCTTCAAGACCCCATGCTTGAAACATTGATGTAGAAGAGGAGTGTTGAATTGGATGAAGTATATGTGTGGGATTCTCTTTGGTTTCAAGTGCATTGTAAGTGATTAGACCATCTATTTTGTGTATTACCTCCCCTATATTAGAGTTTTTTTTTGGTTATCCTTCTCCCTTTTCACCCCCTAAAAGTTATTAGTAGGTTTTATCTATAGTGGTACATCAAGGGAACTAACCCTAATCTATAGATCCACCCTAAATTTGGGTCATCCACAGCCCTAAGGTGGTTCCATTGTGCCACTTGAATGAAGAGATATTTGTCATCTCCTCAAAGGGTGAAAGTTCAAGTGACTATAGTTACATTTGTATTATTATCATGGAAATCCACTTATATTTGAAGTATAAAAACCTATTTTTGAAGATCCCCAATAGTGTTCATCATAGACATAAGATATTCCATGGGAATAGTGGTTTTTGTCATAGTTGTTATCATTAGTTCCAACCCACCATATTTTTTGAATCTAGGCATATGAGTATCACCATCCTCATTATAACAAATGTAGGTTCATGATCACTAAATTTAGGGTAATTTGGTATTGGTATGGGATCTTTTAAATTTGGTACTTTTGGTATATCATAGTTTGGACCATTGGAAGAATTTGTTTCATTTGCTTTTGGTATAATAATTTGAGCTTGAACAATCTTTGATGAAGGTCCCATTTTTGGTATAGAATTTATTTATAATGAAGTTATGAGGGATCCATCATCTTTACTAAGGGGGATATTTTTTAGGAATATAATATTTATGGGGGTGTGAATTAATTTGCTTGAAAGCATGTCCCCTTTATAATTTATTTGTAAATCATTCATAATTTCTTTATGTATTTGTATTAATTTTTTATGATCAAATAAAGGAGTTTATTGGTCATATATACCCACTTGTGTGGTAAAATATGCATGAACGACATGGTTAAATGAGTTTTCATGTTGGTTCCTCATGCATTTTTCAAAAAATCCTAAGCCTTTCTAAAATGTATTATTTTTAGGAATAATAGGTTGAGTTATACCTTGCTTATGTTTGCCCAATCCTTGGCCTTTGTATCCATATTTTTAAAAATATCAAAGACCAAAATTGTATGATGGTGGTGTAGGAAGTATGGGTAAAGCTTATTTATATTTCTGAATATGGCTAAACTCATCTCTTGAAATGGTGGGAGCATGGACCTTATTAAAGGGATAACAGCTACTAACATTCAAGGCTTTGATATTAGATGTTTTAGCAATTGGAAAGATACAAGAGCAATCAGTTTTTGCCCCTTATTTGATATAAATTTGGAGAGTTTCATAATCATAGTCATCAAAGCAATCAATATCATCCATGATAAGAGATATGAAATACATAAATATTAGGAAAAAGTAGGTAATAAGCATCCTAAGGTTATGCTTAGGTAGAAATGATGTTCAAATATTGGGTTCACCAAATGTTTAACACTAAAATTAGGGTTTAATCTAGGTTTAGATTACCTAGATGCTTATTAAAGGGGTATATATAAATGGCAATGCACAAGGGTGATGATCATATCTCTATTAGGATAATTGGTTTTTAAACTTAGATATAAACATACATTGAATATCTTATGCTAAGAATAGGTTAAATATAGAAAGTATAGCTAAGCTATGTATGAAAATGACAAAAAAGTAATGTACTTAGTTCTAATGCTAACATAGTGATAGATCTAGAATAGGTAGGAAACAAGCAAAATATATTTTTAGAACAGTCACCTGATTCTAGATTTGATACTTGTGGAGATCTAGACAATTGCATCAACCTAGGATAGTTACATCAATGATATTATTTAGTTTGATACAAGTATCATGTATGGAATACCAACTAGAAAAGGATGCAACCACATGGATGCTTCTAGGTTTATCTTAACATTTATTTTGGTGCATTCATATCTAGGTCATGGACTGTCACTCCTCATGAAATGTCAAAACCCTAGTTATTCATCTTCATGGTGACCTTGGGGAAATGAGATAGTGGGCACACAATGTCGAGATGACCCAAAACACCCCTTTTAGTGAGTGTTACCTAAATATTCAATACTCTAAATAGGGCCTCTAATTGATGTAGTCATCCTTTACATGTTGGCTTATGTGTGAATCACTCAATATGTGCAAAGTAAGTACAATAATGACCTAGATTTTAACTTTGAAAATCAAGCTCTTAGGATGATCCTTAAGTACTTCAAACCTATGTATGTGTTGCCCATATGACTAATATAGAAATAGGAGAAAATAGGGAATTTTATGATCAATTAAATGTTGATTGAATGTTTTTAATAAGTTTCCTTGGTCTACATTAGGTTTTGTAGGTGAGGAATTAATGAGGATTGATCTTGTATTTATATCAATCCCTTTGGAGAAGTAACTCACATTAAAACACATAGTCTAACCATTAGGATATATTTCATTTTTAAAATAAATGAATTTAGGGCAATGGATACTTACATTATGTTAGGACACTAGTTTGATACTAGTATCTATCCCAAGCATTAATTTCGAAGGAGTAGTAAATTAGGTACATGCTAAAATATTGTAGAGGTGGAAGATAAATATATTTTAAGCATTTTGGGCAAGATGAAAGTCATGGTTCATCAACATAAGACTATTTAGACAAAAGGATAGGCCAATGGGGCAATATATAGAGTAGATGTGAGATTTGTGGAAGTAGAAAAAGGTCAATAACTAAGAGGAATGGCCAAGTTCTAAGTTTGACAAGTGTACAAGACTAAGGTGTTATATAATTTATAAATAACATCTACACCTGACCTCATTTATTGGGATCATCAAGACTAAGATATTACACTCAACGAGTTTTTAAATGAAGAGGCCATTCAAAATTTATGGGTTTAAAATATGGTCTACCATTGGATGACCATAAGAAAGGATTTGTGTAGACTTTAGACCCTAAGTCTTAATTTAGGGATCAGGTGAACTTCCTTGGTCATAATAAAAATAAAAATAAAACATTTAGATCCTTAAGTGAAAACCTCTATGAGGTGTTTTTTGGATTAGGAAATAGTAAATAAAATGACAATTTTATTGGTGAAACCCTACTTCAAGTGTCATTTAATGGGAAAGTTAACTATCCTTCATAGGAATCTTAAGGTTAATCAAGTCCACTCCTATCATTTGAAGCATAAGTCAATCCTAAATATCCTAAAACATTTGAGAGTATGGTCCTAGAAAATATGTACCTAGCAGTTCATTAACCATTACCTGTTATGAATGATTTTTTATTCTTCATATATGGGTGGGTTTGATAGCCCACATTCAAATATAAAATATCAATTAACTTATTTTCCAATAATTTTGGAAGATTGATCCACTCTTTTTTTGGAAGATAATACACAAGTAAATATTGGCACACATGACACTCCTAAGATGATCTAACTCAGATCGTCTCTCACTCTAAAAGAATGTGAACTTATTATTTATATTCTAATAGAGTTAATTGATATATTCATTTGGGCTTACTTTGATATTCCAAATTTAGATATTTATTTAGTAGTGCATTATTTAGTTATGCACCTAGATGTTAAGCCTATTAAGTAAAAATTATAGAATATGCATCCACGAATTTCCATCCTAGTCCAAATAGAATTTAAAAAGTTTATTGTGGAAAGTTTCATTAAGCCTATTCCTTATGTAGATTATATTTTTAATATTTTACCAATCAATATACATATATGCACATATTTTAGATACCTTAACAAATCTTGTGTGGAGGATGATTTTCCACTACCCAATATAGATATGATTGTGGATTCTACAATAAGTTACAAGATGTTATCTCTTATGGATGGCTTCTCTAGTTATAATAAAATCAATATTTATTCATAAGATCAATATAAAACAACATTCACAACTCCATGAGGAACATTTTGTTACCAAGTCATGCCATTTGACTTGAAAAACATTGGAGCTACATATCAACATGTGATGATAGTTATCTTTCATTATCTTATGCATGACATTGTTGAAGATTATGTGGATGACATTTTAGGAAAATCAAAAACCTGTGAAGAGCATCCTTACATACTAAGAATAATATTTGAAAGGATTCATGAATACAAAGTGTACTTGAACCTTGAGAAGTATGTTTTTGGAATTACATCTAGAAAATTGTTAGGCTTCATAATTTCTCATAGGAGCATTAAAGTTGATCCATCCAAAGTTTAGGTCATTTCCAAGATGCCTCCTCCTAATTTGAAAAAAAATCAAAAATTACAAGGAAAGATCCAAGCCATTTGACACATCATTTCCCATCATTTTGATTGATTCTACCCATTTACGCACCTTCTAAAAAATATCACTACATTTCAATCAAATCTAGAATGTTAAAAATCCTTTGAGAAACTAAACAAATACTTGGAAAATCCTCTGGCACTCATTCCACCAAGGCCTAGGAATCCTTTTCTATTATACATCTTCATAAAGGCAAGCACATTAGGGTAAATTCTTTCCTAACATGATGATCAAGGCAAATAAATATCTATTTATTAGTTGAGCCACACACTGGTCACTTTTGAGCATAATTACACTTAAAGTGAAAAATCTTATTTTGTATTAGTTTTCACTTATCAAAAGATCAAACATTATTTTTTGAACAACAAGGCCATTTTGATTACAAAATTGGATCCTTTAAAATATCTCTTAAAAAAATCAACTTTAAATAGTTGAATGGATAAATGGGTGATGTTGATTAGTGACTTTGACATCAACTATACACACTAGAAGGATATTAAAGGGTAAGTATTAGCAGATCAACTAGTTGAACTTCCTCTTCAATATTTCAATCCTATCATGATACACTTTCCTAATGAGTCTTTTATGACTAGATGAATCCAAAGAATGGAAGCTATGTTTTGATGGTTCTTTTACATCTCATGGTTATATAATAGGGATATTATTCATTACACCATAAGGAAATATTATTCCCAAGGCCTTTTGCATTGGATTCCCATACACTAATAACATATATGGATATGAGACTTTAATTTTTGGGATTTATCTTGTAGTTCACTAGAATATTCAACATTTAATTGTATATGGTGATTCACAACTTATTATTAATCAATCAAATAATCAACATCAGACTAAGGATAAAAACTTATACCTTACAAAGGAATGGTAGATACACTCAAGATCAAATTTGAAGTCATCTAGTTTGAATAGGTTCCTCAAACTAACAAAAAAAATGTTGATGCTATGGATACCATTGGATCCATGATTGCATTCTCTCCTACTGTCAAAAAGTATCAATTATTAATTAAAAATCATATTGTTCCAAGATATGACTATTCAAATTTTGAAATGATGTGTGTCATTTTTGGTCCAAATTCCCCTTGGTACACAAACATTTATTCCTATCTCCATGATCAAATCCTTCTTATTAACTTATCACATAACCATATGACATATTATATCCAAACCACCTCTCGTTACACCTTACTTAGTAACATAATCTATCATATAGGTTTTATGGAACTCTACTTTGTTTTTTAAATTTAGGATAATTTGAATTAGTACTTAAGGAAATTCATGAAGGGATTTGTGAGGCCCACACTAGTTGTATGTTCCTAAACAAAAATCTCCTTCACATTGGTTATTATTAGCCCACTATGGAATCAGATGCATGTGTCTATGTCAGGACATTTGTGGCATGTCAAAAACATGGTGACCTTATTCATACTCTAGCATAGGAACTTCAACCAATTACAAATCCTTAGATTTTTTTTACTTAGGGGCTTGATATCATACGAAAAATTAACCTCGCCTCTTTATATGGCCATAAGCACATCCTCACTACTACCAAATATTTTACTAAATGGGTAGAAATAATCCATATCAATTATATAAATGGTAATAAGATTTATAAATTCATACTAAACTACCTCATTTATTGTTATTACATTCCTTCCATTTTAAACATCCAATTTCTATCACTATTTTGATGAAATTATCAATCTAAATGATATTTTGTGACAATGCATAATCTAGACCAAAATCATTAAAATGCTCTAAATCATTTGAACTTGTCACATACAGATGCCTATTTATTCTAATGTATCCATGAATAGGTTAATGCATTTTATGTGATTATTATCTTTTGTCAAATTATTTCAATTGAAATTGTGACCATACAAAATAACATCCTAGACCACTAAATTCCTCTAATTTGATAGCGCACATCACATACATGTGTTATTTCACATTCATAATACCCTAACTGAGGTATTACCCTATACACAATTGACACTTTATTCTAATTATACTTCAGTCAAAATATGAATCATTAAAATGGCATTTTTGACTAGGTTAATTAAGCATGCAACAAATTTCCAAACAATTACAGAAAATTAATCAAAGTCACTTAAGAAAATTAATTTAAATTAAGAGCTTAAATGAAAATTCCATGATATTTTAGAATATCTATTTATTATAAATTCATAATCAAAAAATTCAAAATATCAAGCTTATTCATCATTGCTTTTGTGATTTGTTAAGCTACTTTCAAAATATCTAGATTGAATGGAAGACAATCATTTTGACCTATGTCTCTCACATGGCCCTCATGGTTAGCCTAGCTCAACTTAGGGTTAGTTTGAACTCAACCGTGTTTAATTCGAACCTAACTAAAATTGGGTTAGATTTATTCTTATAGGATATAAATATAAGGCCTCACCCATTAATCTATAAACTTTAGTTGTGTAAACTTACTATGCAGAATTATCTATAGAGAAGCTTCACTTATTCATCCAATTGGACCAAAATTGAAGATCCTAAGCCATTGGTGAACTAGGAGATGATGGAGGATCATGCCCAACCTCATTGACAAATACTTGGAGCACCAAATCTATTAAAAATCATATTTCTTGGCTGCTTGTGATGGAGAATAGCTACTTGGAAGGTATAACATTATTGTACTTTCATAACTAGTTATTTTATTTCATTAACAACACCCCTTAAGGGAGTAGGCTTGGTAAGTTAGTTTTTTATGCTGATTTTGGAGTTTTTATTGACTAACAAATGATATAACCTATCTCATAATCCTACTCTATAGTTTGGCATGCCTAGTGGGACAAATCTTCATGAGCATGTAAACCACAAAATTGTCTTGTTCTTAGTCTTTTATTTTTATTTGTTTTTGTTTATTTTTTTGCTAAAAAATGACCCATAAAATCATCATAAATTTTTGTGTATTTTTTTTTTCTAAATTTTTTTATGGACATATGTAATCATCTCATTAAAATTCTCTAAAGTTTTAAAAAAATTAATTATAGTTTAGTAATTATCATCATATTAGTGACTACCACTTTTTTTTCTAGTTTTCTGCTAAAAAATAGATGATATAGAGATATTAATTTTTTTATTTATTATTTTAATCTAAATTTTTTTAGAGAGATGCATCTTTGACCTATGAACAACCTCCAAAAGTTTTGTGAATAAATGATGGATAGTTTATAATTTATGATCAAAACACTGATTGATACTTTTTTTTGTTTTCGTGTGTTCAATTTTGTTTTTAACATTGATTTTGTAGGTTGCCTTTCATCTTTTGGTCCAATAAAACTTCTAAAATGTTTTTTTCAATCAATGAGAAATAATATGGCATCCTAAAATTCCATTTTCATATTTTATTGTGGTTCTTAAAATCCATTTAATCACATTTCTCTTTTAGTTTTGAAGTTTTTACAAGTGTAAACAATGCCAAAAGACAAATTTTTCACTTCATATATCATTTAGTGATCTTAAAGGAACTCAAACATTAGTTAAATTCTCTTTATATATGTGTGTGTGTGTGTGTGTGTGTGTGTGTGTGTGTGTGTGTGTGTGTGTGTGTGTGTGTGTGTGTGTTTTTCAAAATGAGTGTAATATGTATGCTCTCCCCCCATCCCCTTTAAGGAACTTGGGTGATAAAAAGCACTTCACTTATTACTTTTTGTCATTTTGCCCAAGCGTGGAAGGAAATTTGATAAGGTGCTCCCTAAAATCTGAGTGATTTAGGTGATCTCAAAACAACCCTAAAGTCCTTCTACAATTTTTATTTCTTACATCTTGGCTTGTGGGTGGGAGCTCTCTTCTCCCTCACAAGTTCTCTAGGGAAGTGTTAACCCAAAAATCCACCTCCCAACATCACTTCAACCCCAATCCATAGAAGGGGTATATAAATTGATTTTGACTTACTGGGATGCTTTTTTGAGTGGTTAACAATTTCTATTAGTAATATAATACCTTATAATGTAGGGTTGACTTGGACATCGCATTACACTGAGTAATTGACAGATGTAGTGGTTGTGAAAAGGACAAGACCTTTTCATAACAAGCTAGTTATCATGTATCTAAATGATGTTGTGTGCCCTAGTGTTAACCACATATATGGGACCATTTAAAATGTATGTAAATTGATGGTTTAAAAAAATACCCACTTTTTATGGAATATTATTGGTGTAAGGTAACCCAAAGTTCAGGTCATCATACAATCTCTTGAGAGAAGAAGGAGACTTAAAACCCTACTTTTCATGTGCATCTAAATTTATTAGATTTAAAATTTAATTTCCTCTCAAGGAGTATATAGATGGAATCTAAGAGTATGAAACTACCTTGTCAATTTTATAGGATAAGACATATACTTTGGTGTTTTTATTTTTCTTATTTTATTACATGGTCTTTTGAGTCTAAAACTATTTGTGTGAAACCAAAAATTCAAGGAACCAAACACATATTATACACTATATGTTGAACAAATAGGTATTACATTGGTCAAATCAGGTTCAAACAAATAGTCCATTACACACTTCCAAGATGAGGCATTTCTCTGCCCAATTTTTAGGTAATCATTACCTCATGTTAGTGTTATGATATCATTATGTTATTATCATAGTATTGTTGTGTTGTCTAGTTTAAAACCATTCAAATCAGGTCCATTTAGACCCAAATTTGGTTTGGGATCAATTTTTTACATTAAGGTTCATTTTTGAACCCACATACCTTTTGTGAGCTAGTCATGCCAAATCAGGGTTTCTTTTTTGAACCCACATACTTGTTAAAATCCAAGTCAATCCAAGTCAAGTTTATTTTGAACCACATACTGTACCACACTCCATTTTTATAGACTAATACCACACTTTCTGGGGGCATCTTTTCTATACCAATACCATCCTTTCTTGGGGCATCTTTTCTATACTGATATCACCTTCTTTAGGCCTAATTTTTAATTACCAAACTAATTCATTCTGATTTTCATATGCCAACCCCATCCTCCTCCTTCAACCTATGCAAGTAACCAAGCTTCATAGTGCCCAAAAGTTAACATTTTAGGCCCTCCTCCTTTGTCTTTCATTAGAAACCAAGCTTCTTAGCTCCTAAAGATTACCATTCTACGCCCTCCTCCTTTGGCCTACATTAGCAAACAAGCTTCACATTACCCAAAGGTTACCATTATAGCCCCTCCTCCTTTAACCTACATTAACAACCAAGCTTTGTAACACCTAAAATTTACCATTCTAGGCCCTCTTCCTTTAGCTTGTGCAACCAACCAAGCTTCACAACACCCAAAGGTTACCATTTTAAGACCTCCTCCTTCAGCTTATACAAATAACCAAGCTTTGTAGTGCTCAATGATTACCATTATAAGCCCTCTTCCTTTAGCTTGAATTAGTAACCAAGCCTTGTAGTGCCTAAGGATTATCATTTTAGGTCCTCCTCCCTTTCCTTCTAGTTCTAGTAGCTCATTACCTAAGCAAGATCACGTAATCACAACTAGGCATTTTAAAGTTACTATCCTGAGCCCATCACCAGTATTTATTAAACCCATTATTGAGTAACTTTAATTTGATAATCCCACCTTTATTGATACCTTTTTGGATAATCTAATTTTTAAAAATCCCAATATTAAACCACAAATCATTACTAATATAATACCAACTATTACCCACTTTAGAAAATCCCAGCCAAAGGTATTTGTGCCACAAATCTAATCATTGTTCATCTAAGATCCGTTATCTGTTAAATACCCAAGTGTGTTCAAATTTGATATTTTATAAATGAGTGTGTACCAAGGCCAAAACAATTAATCAATTCTTGATATTAATGTTGGAACACCCATTTGTGATGAGTTAACCTATGATGAATCACCTTTAGATCCTTTTCATATTATCTAAAAACCTCACTTTGACAAGCCAATCTTAGTAGAGTTACCTGTCAACCCTTGTCCTTTTTTTGAAACACCTCCCTTTGACAATCCAGTCTTTTTGGAGTTATCTCTGGACATTTTCCCCTCATTGAGGAGTCTCACTTTGACATGCCAGTCTTTGTGGAGTCACCCCTCGATTTATTCCCTCTATTTGAGGGGCTTCACCTAGATGAGCTAGTCTATGTTGAACCCTTATTATATGAATCTATTTTAAAAGAACCCATTATGCCATCATAGTCCATTACTTTTCTAAAACAAAACATTCAACAAGACATCATGGTAACAATATCCACAATTGAATCAAAATCAGAACTAGAGTCAAGTTCTATTATTGAACCAATGTTAGATTTAACATCAGAATTAGAATCAACATCAATATCAACATTAGAATTGGAGTCCCTTGAGTTAGACTCAAATTCAAAATTATATTACATTTATGGTTGTTACTACATTGGTTACACATGTTTTGTAGATCAATTTGAATACATTTGTGATCCTTTCATGGTTTTTGAGGATGATTAATTTAGCTTCGACATAAGTTCTCCTAGTATATTCTACAAAGATTATGCTACCTCTTCCCATTTCATTACCATTACCACCAACCAATATAACCATTATATTAGCATTTTACCTCCCATAATCATTGATTAGGAGTGATAGAATCACACTTTGTTAAACTGCATCCATGGTGACATATTAGGTGCAAAATATTAGGGGGACTAAGACCACATTTATGCAAAATAATAATGACATCCTAGTGAAACCTTTTTAGAGGTGCTAATGGAAAATCAAAGTTCAAACTCAACATATTCTAGTGGAATCTTGTTTAAGGTGCTAGAAGACAATCAAAGTCAAAATTCAACATTATTTAGTGAAACATTCTCAAAGGTGATAAGGGACAATCAAGACAATTTTATTGGTGAAAACCTCTTCAAGGCACCAATAGCTGAGTAGAATAGTTATTCAATGCTTGATGAAAACATTATCAAAGATAATAATAATATAGTTTCTAATCTATAGCATAATCAGATGGTATCTACTCTTAGGCCCAAATAAAAAAAAATTGGTGGTCTTATCAAGAGCATATTCAGAAGCCTTTGGCTCCACCATAATCAAAAGTCTGTTGAATCTAGAATCAACAACATTGTGTATGCTTGAAAATATGGATCTTTATTTTTTACCATTCCATCATGATCCATATTTTCATTATCAAATTAGACCTTTTATCCACTATTTATCTTTATTTACCATCCCTGGTCATACTTTAGTTTATCAAGGCTATGAAGACATCTTATATTGAAGTTTAGAGTAAATAAAATCAATGACCAAAAAAGACCATAACAACATTATTAGAATCTAATTCAAAATCAAGTTATTGTTAGTGCAATTATTCATAAGGGGTGTGGGCTAGAAATTTACATAATTGACTATTATGGTTGTATCATATGTTGATTAGAATGTGCATCTCCACATCAATAAGAATAACATAACCATTTGCCTTGCCATTTGCCTATGCCTAAAACTTGTTGGTACTTAGTCAGATGCCTTTTATTTATGTGGAATTATAGTAACTTGAGGTCTTATTTGAGATTATGTAGGTAGTGATCAATTCACGTTGAGGTTAGCTCAGTCACCTTAAACCACACTCTCATCATTTTACGAGTTGGACCATTATATATCTTATGATTCTAAATTGAGTTGAGATGTCTAGAAAAACCCAAAAACATGGAAATATGCTAGATAATTCCAAAAGCAATTCAAAATATTCCAAAAATGTTCAAAATCAAACATAAAAATCCACACCATATAACCCGTAAGGAAATGATCAAGTAAAGGTGTCTAAAAAAACCATTGTCATAATCCTAAAGAAGAATGTCAATGACATTGGCCATAATTGGCACTTGTAAAAAAAAATTGCCCTCTGAGCTTATTATACTAGTCATCAAACCCCCATAGGATCCACTCCCTATTCCTTGGTTTATGGCACAAATTCTATTATCCTAGTCAATGTCAAGCTACCTTCACTATGGGTATCCTTGGAGAACATTATGGATGATGAACATTATTGAGTTTCCAGGTTGAAAGAACTAAAGCTCCTTGATGGAAAGCATTTAGCTACCTTGAATAGCTTCAAAGCTTATCATAATAGATTTTATTATAGCTATAACAAGTTCATTCTCCCTCAAAAGTTTGAATTTGGTGACTTGGTCTTAAAGGAACCAAAATAACATTAATATTGAACTTAAAAATAAGGGTAAGTTTTAACCCAATTGGTTGGTCCCATACATAGTCACAACAAATTGTGGATTAGGGGCATATAGATTGGCTACTCTAAATGACAAAGAGATCCTAGAACCCATGAATATTGTACAACTCAAGTAGTTCTATGCTTGAAAACATTTTTTGAACCATTATCTACAAGAGCCCTTACTTCAAGGCAACTTGTGTCAAAGACATTTTATTCCACCATTATAATTATTCTCTATATCATTCTACTTTGGACCATTGTACCTCTATATTGTTATAACTCTAGACCATTATAACACTAAACCTTTGTACCTTTGAACCATTGTAATGACACTAATCTATATTATTGTAACTGCATTACCCTGTACCCTTTTATTTTGGACCATTTTCACTCTAGTTTGTTGTCACTTGGATTATTTATATTCTAATTAACTAATTTTCCTTCCATTTTGGACCATTGTAACCTGAATCATTGTACCCAATAACCAATTATGATCCTGATTATGATTCATAAGAATTATAGACACATTCAATTCCTATTCTATAAAGCAGTTTATCTTGAATAATATTTCATAGCTTTATTTTATAAACAAGTATATAAGGATATGTTAGCACATGGTTTTACCCTGTTGGTTAATTCCTCTGATTTCTTCATCACTACATACTATTATATTATTATTTTACTTCTAATTGGTAGTCATTTTTGCCTTCACAGGATCACATGGGTCATTACATCTGGTTTTAAGCTATTATTATAACTACTACCCTTGGACATGCATTTATTTGGCTAGTTTGTTCCCTGCACCATTGTTTCTATTCATAATCCTTGTTACAATTGGTTTAGTTATTATTTGAATTCTTACCTATGGAAGTGCATCTCCTTAGCTAGGTAGTTTCTTTTGCCTTTTGTTAATATTTTATTTTTGTTGATTATCCAAACAAAAACATTAGAAATTGATATGGCAAAATAATAAAAACATTGCCTTAAACTTTTATTTATTTTAATCCTTAGCACTCTCATTGTTTTGTGAGTAACTTGAACAATGCTCTCATCATTTTGTGAGTTGGACAAATTAGTCTCCCATAGTTATTAATCAAGTTTAGATACTTAGAAACCCCCTAAATATTTGTAAATGTTTTATAAAAAACCTAAAAATCACAAAATCATGAAAATTTGCTTAGAATTTTCATGAGGGATATAAAGCCATCAAGATTTCTGGGTTGGGTTATCTTGTTGTTTAGTTTATTTCTAGACCACCTTGGTCTTTTTCCTCCCATATCTTGATATAAATACATTGGCCTGAGGTCTGCATGGACTATGTAGGTATTACTTCGATATATGGGGTATATGAAGTTAGCTCGACCACATTCACACTTTCTTTTTTTTTTAGACCACTTCTTTACCTTAAGCATCCTAGGACCCCTAGGTATATCACAAGTAACCACTTTTCCTTTAGTTTTCCCATCCTTATTTTCTCTCATTCCAAGATCTCACCATTTTATGAGACCCTTATTTGCATTGTTCATTTGAACAAAATCTATTTTTGTATTCTTGGTTTTTCTTATGCTCTCACCATTTTATGAGCTTTTTCTCTTTCTCAAGATTAGATGCAGTGGGCACTATGAATTTTTGATTCAGTTTATTTGTGCAAGCTTGTCTCTTATATTTTAGTGTGGTTTCGACATAAAACCATACTCTTTTTTTTACACACTCACCATTTTTTGATACCATCCTCCAAATCCTCTGTAATATAATCATGTTTTCTTATCATCATTTTATTTTATCCCATCTACTAGTGAAACTATAGTGACTTGAGTTCTCCTAATGGGACTATGTAGGTAACACTCAATTCATGTTGAGGTCAACTCAGTCACTCTTTACCACACTCTCACCATTTTACAAGCATTTTTAAATTAAATGCTCTTGCCATTTTACAAACAATATAAGACCACACTCTCTTTATTTTAAAAGCAATCTAAACCCACACTCTTGCCTTTTTATGAGCACTCTAAATCCAGACTCTCACCATTTTTTGAGAAATCTAATCCCACACTCTCGCCATTTTACAATTAGTATCTTGTCAATCTCTAATGATTTAAGATACCCCAAAAATTACAAAAAAATTCAAAAAAATTCAAAATCCTAAAAATCATGAAAATTGGCTTAGAATTTCTTAGAGAGATATAAATCCCCAAAATCTAAAAAACATTTGGCCCTATCTTAAACCTTTTCACCAATCCTTGATCCACCCTACTAGGGAAAACTCCATTGTGGGTTCCAATCAATTCCACATCCATTGGGGGTGTGACCTTACCTTCACATGTGACCATTTATTATGTCTTTATTCATTTTCTTGGTGTTTTGTTGTGATTTTCTTCTTCTCTTTTATTTTACTATTTTTGTCTTGTTTTTTACCATTATCTTTCATCAACATTTTGAGTCAGGCCTTAACTTGGGCTTAACTTGTTTACAATTTTCATTAACTTGTTTTATTATTTATTTATTTTTTCAAGTACACATTGTTAATACGCATGGATATTGATTATTCATATCTTGTTTCCAATTTGTTTTAAAAAAATTCTTACTTTGTTTTTATATACATTCTTATTACTACTTGAATTTTGATCATTCATATCTTGATTTTAAGTTGGGTTACATTTTTGTATTGTTATTTTTCTCTTTTTTTTGTTTAAAAGTAAATAGTTGTAACTTTAGTTTTGGTAATTTTTATCCTTATCCTTAGTTATAAATATTCACATTTGAACCAGTCAATATCAAATAAAATATAAATTTATTATAAGTTATTCATACTTATGATGCATAATTTTATTTTACTAAATTTAACACCAAGTGCTGCAAAGTCCAACAGTAAATGTGGCTTCGAAGATCATCTATGAACACAATATCCTACATATTCACTACTTAAATAGGATATCATAAACACAGTTAAATATTGGTCCATCTTTCTTGTATTATTCATTCTTTAATCCATTTTCTCTCATATCTTGGGAGAACTACATTGGCCTGAGTTCTATCTATACTATGTAGGTAGTACTTGGATACATGATGTATCTCAGGTCAATTTGGCCACCCTTATTCTTCCAATAATCTCTTTCATTACTTTTTACATCCTTGTATGCCTAGTTTTTATGGCTTCTTCAGTCATTAGACCCTTGCATTTACATTTATGACCACTCATATTTAATCTATGTAATAGGTTATATCCTTGAGTTATGCTTGCCAATTTTCCCTACTAGGTCACAATATTTAGACCAATCATCGATCTAATCAACCCTACTAGGACAAAATTAATTATTAGTGATTAAATCATCCTTCCGAGGGTGAAATAAATTTATCAACTAATCAAATCTACTCTATTGGGGCACATTATTAATTCATTGAACTCATTTCTCTATACAAATGCTCTCATTTTTTTAATTCTAATTCTAAGCTCTGCAATATTTTCCCTCATTTCAGTAATTTAAAGTATGCAACTTATTTTGGGATCGATCATTCCCTAAGCCCATAAATTTCACCCTCTTTTGGGTATGTCAAAGTGTGTTGCTTATATTTTGGGATGCATTCTTCTCACGTCCCCCTACTTTGGGCCCTTTATATTCTATTCTATTTTGATAATTGGGAATCAATGTGTGAAATCATTAGCTCATATAAATTTAATCTCATCTATGGGTCATTTTCACTCTTTCTCTCTTTTTCAAGAGTCTATCCCCCTCTTTCATCCCCATATGCCCTCTTGAGGGGGCATCATGGGTCACTAATTATTTCTTCATCATTACCTCCCAACTTATTCTTATAAACCTTTTTATTCTTTGAAAGGATGTTGTTTCGACCAAATATCTCACCACACCTTTTCAAATAAGGGGAAAATATAGACATCCAATTCCTATCATGATTGTGCTGAAATTATCAATCTAAATGATATTTCATGATAATGTATAATCTGGACCAAAATCACTAAAATGCTCTAAATTATTTGAACTTACAACATATAGGTGTTGATTTATGCTAATGTATCCCTAAATGGGGAAATGCATTTTATTTGATTATTATCTTTTCTTAAATTATTTTGATTCAAATTATGACCACTCAAAATGACCTCTTGGACCACTAAATTCTTCTAATTTGGTAGCACACATTAGATGCATGTGTTATTTTCCATCCATAATACCCTAATTGGGGTATTACCCCATACACAACTGACACCTTCTTTTGATTATACTCTAGTCAAAATACTACTAAGTAAAATAACATTTCTAACTAGGTTGATTAAGCATGCAATAAATTTCCAAATAATTATAGAAAATTAATCAAAGTCACTTAAGCAAATTAATCTAAATTAAGAGCTTAAGTATAAATTCCATGATATTTTTTTATATCTATTTATTAAAAATTCATAATCCAAAAATACAAAATATCTAGATTATTCATCATTGCTTTTGTGAGTTATTAAGCCACTTACAAAATATTTGGATTGGGTGGAAGACATAATCATTTTGACCTATATCTCTCACATGGCCCTCATGGTTAGCATAACTTAATTTAGGGTTAGTTTTAACTCAACTATGGTTAAATCTAACCTAACTACACTTAGGTTAGATTTATTTTTGGAGGCTATAAATACAAGGCCTCACCCATTGATCTCTAAGCTTATGTTGTGAAAATTTACTATGCAAAATTATCTATAGAGAATCTTCACTTAGTCATCTAATTAGACTAAAATCTAAGAGCCTAAGCCATTGGTGAACTAGGAGATGATGGAGGCTCATGCCCAACATCATTGATGAAGACTTGGAGTACCAAATCTAGGGAAAATCATGTTTATTGGTCATTTATGAGGGAGAATATCTACTTGGAAGTTATAACATTATCTTACTTTCATATCTAATTATTTTATGTCATTTGCAACACCCCTTGAGGGAGTAGCCTTGGTTATGTGTTATTTATGCTTATTTTGGATTTATTTTTGACTAATGCATGATCTAACCTATCTCATAATCTTAATCTACATCCACTATCATCTCAAATAATTGCACATCCTTTAAAAGTAAGGATGTTGTATCCCTCTATTCTGAATTGCATATTAAACAAAAAATTTCCACTCCCTATTATCCCCAAGGTAATAATAAAGCTAAGGCATCCTATAATACCATAATCAAAATTATCAAAAATATTGTTAATGACATTGGCCATGATTTGCATTTGAAAGTATCCCTAGCCTTGTGGTCATATTTCACTAATGTCTACACCCTTGTTGGTGCAACCCCCTATCCCTAGTCCATGGATCTTAATAAATACTTCCTATTGAGATTGAGTTTTCCTCCTTGTGTATTTCATTATAGGACATTCTTGATGAAGAAGACTCTCGAGTTTCCAAACTAGTAGAGCTATAACTCTTAGATTAGAAATAACTAGCTTCCTTCAATCACCTCAAATCATATCAAAATCGACTACATTAGGGTTATAACAAGCACATTAACTCTTGATAGTTTGAGCTTGGTGATCTTGTGTTAAAATAAAACCAAAAGAATATTAATTCCTAGTGGGAAAATAAAGGTAAGTTTGAACCCAATTGGTTGGGCCCCTTTATTGTCATAGATAACTATGGATCAAGTTCATATAAAATGGCTACTTGAGAGGGGTATGAATTATATGAGCCAATGAACAATATGCATCTAAAATATTTTTATGCTTGAGTTATCAAGCTCTTATTTATGAGTATCCATTCTTGGGGGCATCCCTTCACTATTTCTCACCCCCTTTCCTAATACCACCTTGATTGGATTATTATTAAATAGGTACAATAGGTGAATCTAGAGAAAAATTCAATAGAAGCAGATTAGAGTTACATAATGGTTTATGTTAGAATCTCTTTGTAGGAGAATGTTAAAATATTCGACATCAATATTTTCATGCTTGTATGACTTTTATAACTTCCTTGAGTTCCTTTCCATTCATGTTTAACATTACTTAATTCAATCCCTTTGCATCCTAATTCATTGTTGCAATAAAAGGTATTTTCCCATTCCAATTTGTTGTCAAAAGGTACTCTTTAACTTCCTCATTTGCTCATGTATAGATAACCATTTCACATTTCATGTTTTCTATTGAGTCCTTGCACCCATGGTTGTCCTTCCCTTTGATGGATGCTTCGAATATATTCCTTTCCCATGTCTTATATATTATTTTTTCAAAAAACTCATGTTTGTATCTTTTTTCCAAAAATCCCTAAACATTAAAATATTCTAAAAAACCCTTAAACATTCAAATATTCCTATAAAAAACCTAAAAAAATTGCATGACTCAATATCCCATAAGTTTCTCCATCTATGCACATATCTAATATGAAATTATTGACTATTTTTCATCATGTTAGTCAACTCAGATTTCCATTCACTCATAGCTAGGTGGCACGTGTTGAAATACTTCATATGTGATTCCATCTCCTCATGATTATGTCATCTCAAAGGTTGGACCAGTCATATACCTCTTTGAACTATGCTCTCTATTTTATGAGTTAATTATTCTATGTTGTTACCATTTTATGAGTTACTTATTCATGCTCTTACCAATTTTTGAGTTAAAAACATCTAATCTCAAACTTATTCTTCTTGTCTTGATCATACTTATCATTTTCTACACCCAATTTCTATCAAACTACAGTAGCTTGAGGTCCAATTGGTCTATGTGGGTAGTTCTCAATTTTTTGAGGTCAACTCAGCCATACCTTATCCTACAATTTCACCATTTTATGATCATATCCCTATCCCATACCCTTGATTTTTTTTCAATATCATTCCTTATCTACTCTCACCATTTTATGAGCATGCTCCTATTTTTTCTTCTATAATCAATATTATTTACTTATCATCACCTTTTTTCTTTGCTAATCCTTGGGAGAACTAAATTTTTTCTGAAGGTCATGGGACTATGTAGGCAACGTCTACACACATGGGGAATTTGGAGTTAGTTTGGTCACCCCTTCCTTATTCTTCTTTTCCCCCTCTAAGTCACAATTATTTTATCACACCCTTGGTTTCAAGAGTAGTGTTTTATTGCCACACATATTTTTTTACTAACTAAATGTTTATTTGCTTTCATTTATGTGTTTGTGTGTTTTTTTTTTACTTATTTTCCTTAATTTATTACATTATACTTTTCACTTAAGTCTTGATTATTCATATCAGGATTTTAAGTGTGGACATTTGTATCTAAATTGAAATTGATTTAAGTACATTTTATTTTACATTTAATGCTTGATTTTCCATATTTTTTCTAAGTTGTATAAATTTGCATTTTGAATTAAAATGTATTCAATTTGATAAAAAAATGTTATCATGATGCATTTATAGATTATGATGCATATTGTCATTTACAATATTAAAAATCAAGTCTCAAAAGTTTAGTCACATAGTAATGTTAAAGCAACTATCTCCCTACTTGATCCAATCATAAGACTGAAAAAATCATGATAAATCATTGATATCAATACACAAATATCATAATCATTTACATCACATTACATCAACGATCATAATGTCTATCTAATCAATAACCATAGTAAGAACATCTCCAAATCAAAATCATATCAACCATGTTTAATCTAAGTAAAGGAGACAAGCAAATGAAATAAACATAACATGAGATAATAGTAAAAATCATACACATGAGTATCTTCATATAAATACATCAAATTTACAAGGTCCATATATACATAAAAATGGTCATATACATTGATTCCAAATTGATCTTTTGTATTCCAAGTCTTTCAAGGTAACTTGCAACTTTTGTGTGACAGTCACTTGAATATTGATAAGGACTCTTAATAAATTAGAAACTTATTATCTCAACTCAATCCTTCTCAATATATAATTAATATCTTATGGTATTGGTATTAGGCTTAGATATCTTGTTATGTGTGGATTTAAACACCAACCAAATCACTTGTGGATCTAAAACTTAACTCAGTTCAAAAGATGACTACAATACCGGGATAGACCTATTAGGTCTTAATAAAGGGTGTTATAACTCTTAAATATTTTTTATAGCCTCTTGAATAACCTTTTTTAATGTTTATAGTTTATCTATTTGGATAAGAAACCAATCTTAAGTTTATTAGTTTCTTTGTAACAACCCCACTGGGTTTTACCAGAGTAGGGTAAAAAAAATTCAAATAATTTCACAAATTCAAATAACATATTCCATCATGATGAAACCTACATAGAATGATCTTTAACTAAATAAATTAGTTTAAGCTAACCATAAAAATTTCTATATCTAATCTATTTGGCTAATGATCAAAATATTAATATCAATATCAAGAACAAGTACAATGTTGAATACAGAAATGAAGACTACATTTATTTCATAAAGGTATTATTACAAATTTAGCCAAAATTGATACAATATTACAACCAACTATTGTAATTGTACATATGAATAAAAATTACAATTTCAGCATAACAAATGTCTTAATAATAATATACAATGATACAAAGCCCCACAGAGCATATGAGTCTCAACGAATTCATAATATCTAAAGTAATCTCAAGTGTAGTCTCTAGTTTAATAGTGATGATGGGAGGGAGAGCATCATCTGATTGTTTTTCCACACCAACCAAAGACCATCAATCCCCCGTATAATATTTCAAATGGGGAATTGCCCTCCCTTTACTAATGGGTAGATAATGATGGTGTGGGAATCCATAGTGACAACTAGAACCCATGTGTTTTAAGATAACTAATACATGATGTATATCATAAATAAATTCATTATAACATGATATCATATAAAACATATAAACTAAATCAAACAGATGAAATGATAATGTTTAACTATAAACACTACTTTGGCCAAAGATTTTATATAGTTATTGATATCAAGAATCAGTCAATTTCATACATACCACTCAATCAAATTATACCATCTCTTTGTAGTAGTGACACTATGCAAGTAAGTGGAGTCCATATCACTTGATCATATAGTGTCATTAATACCATATTAAGTTTATATATATATATATATATATATATATATATATATATATATATATATATATAATATTAAAACTAATAGATTCATAAATAATATTCCCTACAAGCAGATAATTATGTGCTAAATCAAGAAATATCAAATACATTCATTTAATCCATCAAATGAAATTTAATGAATCTCAACACATCTAATTTATTACAATATAATAAACATATTACTATACAATCATTAATAAAATCAAACCATCTGATTAATACATGTATCATGGCATCAAGTTACTAAAAATATTAATTTGTAACTCAAATGTTATGTCATTCATCCATATAAAATTAATTAACATCTTATTTATTTATTCCATATCTCAAGAATAGATCAATAAGCTAACCAAATACTAACAAAACTTAATATGTTTTGTATTAAATATTAAATACCACATATGTAGAGGTTCCTTCAACTAATACACACATTTAACTTAGCCTTGCTAATTTAAGTAATAAATAGACTCTTTTATATTTATTATATTAGTCAATTTTATAGACTTTGGGCTACATATGTGTATCTATATATTATATACATGATTTAGTTTTGTATTATTCCATAAATCATAGTATCTCATATATGTATCCACAGAATCCCACACTTAGCTAAACTCTAAAATTTAGCTTCAATAATTTAAATGTACTTATATAGTAATCAATGTATAAAATGTATATGCATACTTGTACACAATATATTGTAAATAGACAAGAATGCTATCAATGATTTAATATTATTATGAATACTGTAGATATACATATACAAACACTTACTCGATGCACTAAATTCACTTTCTAGTTACAAACATAGATTGAACTATAATACTTTGGTTTTGAGTTGTAATAACCCAAATACAAACCACTACAAGATTACCAAATGCACGCAGTCATAATTAAACTCATATCTATCCAAGCACAATCATTCATATGCTAATTTCAATATTTGAAAATATTTATTGAATATAACTTGATAGGGGTAAGAAGTCATCTTCCCAAAAATCTAACACTTATCTAAGTTCTTAACATCAAATGCACATCTGCGTTATGAGTCAAATTTCTAATAGTCCTTTTTGTTTGTTCAATGGCACTCAAATACATCTAGGCTCAATTATTTATCTAAACAAAAATGCATTTGAATATAGGAGTGCTTTTTTATACTCTTACAGGTTGCATGGCAATCCTTTATGGTCTCTTAAAATAAGTAGAAGTCTAACTACATGTTTAAATAGAATGAAACTCTGCAATATATATCCATAATGCATTTCTATTCATCATACAATTTCCACTTGTAGTTTATAAACAAAATAATCATGGTGATAAATGAAAATAAATAATTAAAATCTAAACACAACATGTGTGTGTGTGTGTGTGTGTGTGTGTGTGTGTGTGTGTGTGTGTGTGTGTGTGTGTGTGTGTGTGTGTGTGTGTGTGTGTGTGTGTGTGTGTGTGTATCGACAGGTCATCAATATATGTCCTAAAGACTATAGGAATATTCTTATATATATTTATACAGTTCTATCCAAAACAAAAAAAAAATAAGGTTGGGTTTAGTTTTATAATTTCATACTACCCATCTACAGGTTTACATCTACTTGTTTCTTCACCAATTTATTCATTAGAACCAAATTCCTATAGTCATTCCCTAGTCTAGGCTTACAAAACTTTGACCCTATTTAATAATCAACCCAGTCGATGTCTGTATATAAAAAGAATGATTTAAAACTAATTTATAAAAATCTAAGTTTAAACCCCCAAATACATAGTCATACACTATGTAGCTTTAAAACTTAATGCAATATGAATCTTTACATATTAAACAAAATGATTCAACATTACATTTAAATGTACTGAGCATAGTCTCTTTAGGGTCTACCAAAATATACTCAGCTAATAAAAAATATTTATACACTTTTAAAATTATTCCTAAGGTTTCAAATTCATGTTAAATAAATATATAGAATTTTTTTAATATAACTTGATATTTTATATATGCATAGCAAAGAGTTCAAATCTATGGCCGTTTAAAACTAGGGTTTCCAACTTATCATATACCTAGTTCTGTGGAAAGTGGATCCATCTGCAATACTAGGTATATAACCCTAGCTTTCCTAAAAACCCTTAATAATATTTACCATAATTCATCATTAATTCCATATAACATCTATAATAATTTTAACAACAAAAACTACCTAGTAAAGAAGATCAAAATGATATTAACTGGAATATTTTCTCCTAATTCCTCCAAGTCTATTTTTCTCGATCTGTCATGTACCCCACTAACTTACTTTCTCTTCATTTTATTTGTCTACATGCTCATTTCCATGCTAAATGAACCCTCCACTATCTCTACCATAATTTTTCTCATAATGAGCTCAGTGAGAAGTGTTTGCATGAAAACCAACTAGAATTCAAACTAGTAAAACTCATCCTTCTACCATGTAAAACTAAAATAGTATGTGTTTTGTCATAAGAACTTGATAACACAAGTTAATGCCAAAAAAAAAACCCTAATAACTCAAACTTTCCATGTCATAATAATATATTTTTTTCTATTCAATATGCAATGTAACATTGACTTCACAATATTCCATTTAACATTATAATTCCTATTAACCATCAACTTCTAATAGTCATTCAAACATGGAAATTTACATAACAATATTAAAAATGACTAAACACAAAGACTTCACCAATAATCATTAATCATATAACTATTGTTAAAAATAAGTGTTGGGTGAATATTTTTTCACCAGCTAACTAATGGGCAAAATAGGTGTTTCAACCATAGCATAGAGAGATTTACTAGCCAAATGTGCAGGTCGACCACATCAAAAGGGGACAAATATCTCCTCTCATCAAGGGGAGGTTCCCTATAACAATGAGGTACTATATATATATATATATATATATATATATTCAACCATAGCATAGGGAGATTTACTGGCCAAATGTGCAGGTTGACCACATCAAAAGGGGACAAATATCTCCTCTCATCAAGGGGAGGTTCCCTATAACAATGAGGTACTATATATATATATATAAGTAGAAAATAACACTCAGGGGTAAGACAACACCATCCATCTCTCTTTTTTCAGAGATGATGTCCATAGACAAAGGATAAATCCTGGTGAAATGACAGAAGGTACTTCTCTTCTTTCAGAAGTGGTCTACAACAAACGGTAGGAATTCTTCCTGATAGTGACAAGTAAATGTAATAGGGCACAATAACCAATAGAATGAGGTGTAGCACAAAGTCTCCACCTCAACTACCAAAGAGTGAAATACGAAGGACAATGGGGGCACAAAGTCATCCCAAGATCCTTTAAATAGAAATAGAAAAATAAGCACACTAAAGACAATTGTGGTAGCATAAATTCTCTCCACAGTTAGCTTCAGGACACCTTCCTAGTTACTTCCACTAGTTCTACTTATTTAATTAAATAGACAAGAACACATTTAATAAATAGACATAAGAACAATTTCCTCAACAACATAAGCTATTCTAGCACAAATTTTGAAAGGTCACTTGCTTTCTCATTCAGATAACGAAATATGATTAACAATCTGAGCTCAAAGTCTCAGTAATGCCTTTTAATTTGGGTAGAGTTTTACTTCTGATAAAAAAAGACCTCTTTTGCATAAAATAAGAGATTACAATATATAGTCACCAAGAAAGACTTGGCACTTTATTTCACAAAATGGCCCATGCTGCATTCAATGCCTTGAATGCATTTTCAGTTCTGTCAAGGGGTCATGCTGGAATAGGGTATCAGCATTAACTGTGGCATGTCAATTCATCTCAAATGTCTCCTCCAAAGTATGGGCCACCTGGTCCTCTTCTTGATATTTGTGTAGCTATCCATTTCACCTTTACTCGATGAAGAAAAATAGGCCGCGTCCTTGAGTGCTCATGCTCTCTGATGTCCACTTGGTGGACTATTTCACCAACTAGAAATAACTCTTGCATAGATATTTTTGGTCTTTCCCTCTTTCCTTTTTGTATTTTGTCCTTTTCTTCATTATCTGAGCTCTCAGGCTATCTCCTTTCCTTTCTATAGGCTCTTTCAACTTTTTCTTCAGCTGGTCGCTGAGTTTGTTCTCAGGTCTCTGCCATATTTGAAAATAAACAGGCATTTTATTACCTTGAATTTGACATCCATGGGGACGTCATTGGTCACTTGGTCACTTGAACCATGTTGAACCTCAAACCTTTAGACCATGAGAGTGCATTGGTTCAATGGTTTAATGGTTTGGGTGGTCCTATTGGCTCCTTGGTTTAATCAGTTGAACCATCTCTTCGAACTTGTCTCTGGAATCTTCCACTTCCTTTGCTTGAAGCTTCCTTTCAAACTTTGAAATTCCTTAAACCTTTAAACCTTTGAACTTTGAACTATTTTGGTTCAAATTTCAATGGTTCATTCTCTTTCTCAGAATCCTTTGGTCCTCCAAAGTTTCTGGATTCTTTTCTCTTCTGTTGAACTCATTGAACCTTTGAACTTTGAACCTTCCAAGGTTCAAAGTTCAATAGTTCAACCTTTCTTTCTTAGCTCTTCGAATCCTTTATTCTTCTAAGTCTTTTGAACTTTATTGAACCTTTGAACCTTGAACCATTTTGGTTCAAAGTTCAATGGTTCATTCTCTTTCTTTAACTCAATGGATTCTTTTCTTTTTTATTGAACTCATTAAACCTTTGAACTTTGAACTCTTTTGATTCAAGGTTCAATGGTTCAATAGTTCAATATTTCTTCTTTGAAGTCTACTTTTCTTTAAGTCCTTTGAATCTGTTAAAATTTTTGAAGTGGTTAAACTTTGAACTTGCCGAAGTGCTTAACTCTTTGAAGTCTGCTGATGTCATTGAACCTTTGAACCCATTGAACCTTTGAACCTTTGGAGGTGGGGTTCAATGGTTCAATGGTTCAATGGTTTATTCCATTTGATTGAAGCCTATCGATGGACCTTTTGGTTGAACCTTGGTATTGAACTAGCCTTGAAAATGCCTAAGTGTTTGGAAGTTGTTTCTTTATGAGAGCATGCCTGTTCAAGTTGTTGAACCCATTGAACCTATGACTTCCTTAGCTAAAAATTCCTAAATGATTTAAAAACTTGAGTGCTCAAAATATTTTTTGAGAAGGGAAGAGAGAATTGTGTCCTGTAAGACCAAAATAGTTGATATGTTGTCCCCAAAAATAAGTGACAGATTTTGGGAACAACAACTAGCTCCAGTTGGGGAACTTCCATTGATTGTAAAAATAATCAAAGGGAGTAGAATCCAGAATCTCCAGTGCCTTTAAGTATGCCATTGGGCTATGGAGTCATGCTACCCAAAAAAAAGGTGCCAAAAAGAAACAAAAATGAACAACACAAAACAGAACTAAAGACTATACAAATGTACAACTGGACTTATCTGATACTTCAAGAATTGAAGTACTTTAGATGCTGCCCACTGTGAGGCAATGAAAATGGTGTTCTATCCTGATAAACTAGCAAGATACCATTTTCTCCCTAGAATTGGTGATGGGTGAATGGAACTCTCCACTAGGAATCAAATTTTTTGTGCATTCCTTTTGATTCTCTCCTCTTGCCCCATAACAAGACTTGATTTCCAGTCTGAAAATCATGAATCCTTGTTCTCTTGCAAAAGAGTTTCTTTACCTAATTTTGATGCATAGCAGTATGGTCCACTACCATAGCTTATTGCTCTTCTAGTCTAGTGAAGCACATGATTTTATTGTCAATATCAAACACCTACTAATGGTTAGCTTTATTAGGCACACTTGGTTGAAAGACTAGTTTGATAGTGTACTTATTATCTTTGAAATTAGGGTGAGGAACCATGAAGGTTGTAGGGGCAGCCAATGAATTTGCATGATTATGAAGCTCTCTAGGTACTGTAGATATATTGAAAGTATCAAAACTTTTAATATAGTCCCATACCAGATTGTGGTAATGGCACAATCTGTTGTTCTTGGTTTGACACAGGTTCCTCACCTGACAAACCATCAACTCAGCATCTCCTTTGGCATGAAGAAGCTTGACACCTTTGTCTTGAGCAGCCTTCAACCTGAGTTATAGATATTCATACTCGATAGTGTTGTTGGTGTAACTTGTATGAAGGAAAAATATCTCCTTGAGGAGATATCAACACAATCCCAGCTCTAGCACCAGTAGAAGAATTGTTGCCATTGAATTCCAGGATCCAAACATCATCAGAAATTGATCTTCTATCATATTTTTCTTCATTAGAGAGGGAAGATATTTTTTCATCTATACTATGCCCTACCAATTTTTTTGATGTCTTATTTGAATCAATTTTTAGATTGCCACCTATAGGACTTTCATCTGCTGTAACAGGAACATCTTTAGTAGATAAAAAATAACTACCCCTGCCTAAAGACTCAAATAGAATTTGGGCTTCAGGCATTGATGTTTGAGTGACAATATATTTTGCCTCCTTTTCAGGGAGTAGCCTCTACATGACACCTTTGATAGGGATCCTCACCTTGGATAGGTCCATGCTTAATTCACCACCAACGTCCTTTCAAAAAAAATTCCCAAGAAGGATGTTGTAGAAGGCTGGGACATCGGCCACTAGGACTATCATCTTAATTCTCTTTTCTGAAAATGCTACAAATGCAAATTTGGCATCCTTGATTTGTCCAAGTAGTGGCACTTATTTGTTCTCCATGGAGAAACATCTCCCAAATATCTTGGTCAGTGTGAGACCAAGGGATTCAACGACTTTGACAAGCATGACATTGTCAAATGCACCTGAGTCTATGATCCAATTGTTCAACTGGTGACCATTTATCAACAGGGAGACATAAAATAGTTATGTCCTCCCGAAAGTAGAAGGAAGAGTAATGACAAGGTTATTTGGGGTGGACATGTTCCTTAGGGGATCATGAGTTACCTTTCTAACATCTTATCATGTAGGGACGGTTTGATTCTTTACACACTGAGCCAACTTATCCAACTACTCAAGGTTGGATTGTAGGAATTCAAATTCAGACATTTGAATTTTGGTTTTCTTGACATGGTTAATTATATCAAATGTCTGAAATGAATTAGGAATAGGAGAAGGTAGTTCATCCTTCCAGTTTTTAGGAGGGGTGGTACTGGTCTATGAATTTGAAGTTGAAAATGAAGGGATGTTTAGAGTACTTACTTTTTTACTGCTCACCGGGTCTTTTGATTGAAAAGGCAGAGTGGTTCCCCACTTAGTAATTGAAATTGCTAGTTGAGAATGCTCCACTATTTTTTTCTTATCAGCTTGCTGGGCTGACTGGTTTTGGGACTAGGTGAATACAACGTATGATCTATCCACTTCTTCACCTTTACTTCTGGGTTCATCCTGGTAATTTAGAAAACCAATGTTGGAGTTGCTAGCTAATTCTTCTTCTCTCTCTATGAAGAGATTAGCGTCATCTTCTAGGTTTAACTCAGGTTGGAAAGAGAAATCAAATTCTATTTCCAGATATCTAACTGTTGAGTTGGTTGGAGGTGCTTCAATGGCAAGCTTCCCATGTGGGGGAGGAAGGTGATTTGGTTGCCCTTAATTCCTGGTAGTATTGCCTTGGTATGACTGATTGGTAAATGTTACCTTTGGTATATCTCTATACGAAGGAGCAGAAGACATCTCTTGTGCCATTTACTTCTTGAGAGCTAGCAACTCATTTTTTAGCTTATGCACCAGTGGATCAGTGTTGCCTGTAAATGGATATTCAAAGGATGAAGAAGATCTACCTCTATTAGTATCTTTCCTTATCTTCCCTGCCAAGATGAGATCATCTTCCATCTCAGTGGCCAAATCTTGAGCAGTAGCAAGGTCTATGTGGCCAACCTGTCTCAGTAGAAAACTCACTTCTGGAAGCTAAGAATTGATGAAAAAACATTTAAGGTTCTCAGCGATTGGCTAAGTAACAGTAGGAATCTTGTTCCTCAACTTGTCAAACTTGGAAATGAAGTCTCTCATATATTCATGAGGCTCCTTCTTCATCTGTGTGAGTTGAGCCAATAGGGCATGCATGTTAGGAACCTCTTATCCAATGGAAGCACAATTGATTACTTTCTTATAAGCAATTAAACATGGAATTATACCAGAATGATTAAGTAACTAGAAACTTGAGACAGCAAAGAATTTGAGAGACAATACACACTCTTGTATTAAATACTACTAGAAGAAAATACAATAAGGAAGATGCCACTTCTTCCTCCACCTCAAAGGCTTGCCACACCTCAAGACCTTCTTCCCTCTCTCTCTTGCTCAACATAGCCAACTCAACAACCTGAGTTGTTATCCCCTCCTTGAATGTTTCAGCTGATCTCCTTGACCTTACACCTGTAGATCTCCTTGACCTTGCTTCAATGCTTCAATGCTTTACTTGCTTGCTTGATTTACAATACATGCCTCATGGGTCTTTAAATAGAATCCCCTGCATACAAAAATAGAACTCTAATTACAATAATTAGACACACAGCTCATGACTATAATTAGTCATTTAACATGCAAACACTCACTTCACTTAACTGACTGTTCATCAACATCAGTTTTAGAACCACCACAGGTGATCAACGTCGGTCCCTGTCTGTCTGGTGCTGACTAACGTCAGCCAACTCCCTATCGATGTCGATTGCCTTCTACACTGGTCATGACCAACATCGATCATGCTACCGACGCTGGTACTTTTGGATCTTCAGCAACCTCCCTTCTTCATGTCTGCAATAGTTGAAGCTTTTAGCTCCACACCCTAACAATCTCTCACTTAGAGATAAATAGTTGCAACTGTACCTGTACCTGTACACCATCTACTTTGTTCCCTTGGCTCTGTATCCCTCTTCAAAGTCAATCTTGAAGACCAACCACCACAAAACCTATGATGTTATACCTGTCACTTATGCCAAAAGAATGTTGTTGCTCCCAAATTCTTCATGACATACCTCTGAACTAACTTTACACTTAGCTCAGAAAACTCCCTGTATATGTAACCCTGCAACAAGTAACACAATACAGTAACAGGATAATGTAGCTAATATTATCCAACCTGGTAAAGATAAATACAATGGTCAAACCTCCATTGTCCTGCAGCCTACTCAAGACCATATACCATAGCCTTTTGTCTCACATGTCCATCCACTCTCTTCTCTAACTTGGGAATCCATCCCTCATCTAGTGCTTTCTTCCAGCTGACACCTCCACCAACAAATACCTGTTTGGTTCTTCTCCAAGGACTCACACTTCTCATCCATGCCAAGCTCCCACTGTTTCTAGATTCTACCTGCATTGCTTCTTCACATCTTCCTAGTTCTTGACCATCAGTAAACAATATAAAGAAGGTGAACAATGAATATGAGGTTCACTTACCCTTTCTGACCTCCATATGGGTGTTTGAGACTCCTTGATAGCTTGCTGTCCACCCAACATCCGTTCCAGTGACTGATCTCAGCCATCTCCCAGTCTACTCCCGATCGATGTCAATTCCCTGCACTGACCCTGACTGTCAACATTGTTTTCTTAGCCGATGCCAATGTCCCCTCTATCGACGTCAGTTCCTACCTAACCAACGTCGGACTTCTCCTTCCTGACTCTACCGACCCTACTGGTCTGCACATGAATGATGTCGGTATCTGCCTGACCGACGTCGGTTCCAAGTGACCGATGTCGGTGTCTGTGTGTTCTTATAAGTGATGAAATCTTCATCTGCGAGCTCATCTTGGATCAAACCCCTATCCATACTGCCCTGCTCAGAATCATTCAACCCTTGTGACTAATCTATGTCCTTCATCTCCTCTATAAACACCAAGGCTTCCCTATTTTTGTCAAAAGCATCAAATTTCCTTTTCATGCAATGAACTCTATCTATGCTTTCTGAATCTGAATGCATACCTTTTGAATCAAGAATGTCCATTCCCTTCTTATTCATGTGACCAAGCCTATTAAGCCACATCTTTGAATCTATAGCTAAAGTAGATAAACCAAAAGTAGAATTAGTAATACAAGTAGATAGATAAAGAGTACCTACTTTCTTACCTCTTGTTAAAACAAGTGCTCCCTTGGTAACCTTCCAAGAATTTGTTGTGAGGGTTACTGTGCATCCCTCATCACCCAACCTTCCTACAGAAACCAAACTCTGCTTCAGAACTGGGACATGCATGACCTCCTTCAACACCCATGTGTTGTCTATCTGCAATCTCATATGCACTTTCCCTTTGCCAACTATTTGACAAGATGTACCATCCCCTAAATAAAGCACTCCAAAGTCTCCCTGTTCATACTCATGGAACAAATCTCTGTTTGGGGATGCATGAAAAGAAGAACCAGAATCTAAAACCCAAGATCCTACCTGACTATCCAAAGAAAGTATGAGAGCATCCTGTACCACAATATTTGCATCCTTTGCTTCTTCATTACCTTCATGTTGATTCTCTTTATCCCTCAACCAACACTCCTTCTTTGTGTGTCCTCTCTTTCCACAAAACCAGTAGGTGACACCTCTGGATTCAGATCTCTTTCCCACCTTCGACCTTGATTTCCCTTGCTCAACCTTCTCTCTTTGCCTTCCCCTGCTTTCTGCACTTAGAGCGTTCCCTAATGATTCACCTGTGCTTCTCCTACGTATTTCTTCATTCAAGATCACACTCACAACATCATCAAATTTTAAGATTTTAGAAGCAGATGCAGAATTACTTACTGCCATAACCAAATTATCCCAACTTTCAGGTAAAGAGCATAAAATCAAGAGAGCCTTTACTTCATCATCAAAAACAATATTGAATGAAGCTAATTGGTTTACCAAACCATGGAAATCACTAAAATGAGTATGTACCAATCCACATTCCTACATTCGCAAAGTAAATAGCTACTTCATAAGAAATACCTTATTAGAAGCTGAGGCCTTTTCATATAAATTCGCCAAGGATTTTATCAACTCTTTCCTTGTCTTGCACTGTGATAAGTTGGAAATCACAGACGATGCAAGGCTCAACCTTATGGAACCAAGAGCTTTTCAATCAAGAACACTCCATTCTTCATCCTTCATATCTGTGGGCTTGCATGCAACCCCACCCAATGGTAAGTACAAATCTTTCTAATACAAATAATCCTCTATCTATATCCTCCAATGTTGATAATTCTTGCCGTTAAACTTCTCCATTCGTATCTTACTTTCTTTTACCATTGCTGAACTCCCACTCAAATAGAAAACCCTGTGAATGACCTATAATTAACAAACAATAACCTACTCCCTGCAAACCGTAGCTCTGATACCAACTGTTAGGAACCCCTTATCCAACGGAAGCATAATTGATTACTTTCTTATAAGCAATTAAACACGGAATTATACTAGAATGATTAAGTAACTAGAAACTTGAGACAACAAAGAATTTGAGAGATAATACACACTCTTGTATTAAATACTACTAGAAGAAAATACAATAAGGAAGATGCCACTTCTTCCTCCACCTCAAAGGCTTGCCACACCTCAAGACCTTCTTCCCTCTCTCTCTTGCTCAACACAGCCAACTCAACAACCTGAGTTGTTATCCCCTCCTTGAATGCTTCAGTTGATCTCCGTGACCTTACACCTGTAGATCTCCTTGGCCTTGCTTCAATGCTTCAATGCTTTACTTGTTTGCTTGATATACAATACATGCCTCATGGGTCTTTAAATAGAATCCCATGCATACAAAAATAGAACTCTAATTACAATAATTAGACACACAGCTCGTGACTATAATTAGTCATTTAACATGCAAACACTTGCTTCACTTAATTGACTATTCATCAATAGTAGTTTTAGAACTGCCATAGGCGATTGACGTCGGTCCCTATCTAACTAGTGCTGACTTACATTGGCCGACTCCCTGTCGATGCCGATTGCCTTCTGCATTGGTCATGACTGATGTCGATCATGCTATCGATGCTGGTACTTCTGGATCTTCAGCAACCTCCCTTCTTCATGTCTGCAATAGTTAAAGCTTTTAGCTCCACACCCTAACAATGTACATCTTCTGTAGGCTTGAACCTTGCTTCAAATTTAGCTTTGAGAGTGTTCCAGTCAGTCATAGTCTGGGCTTATAGATGATAGAACCAATATGTAGTAGTGCCTTGTAGTGTTTCTACAAATAGCTTGACTAATACATCCTCATACTCCACACCTATCATGCCATAGGCTATGTTGAAGGCTACAATATGTTTATCAAGATGAACTCTCCCATCACCAAAAAATTTGGGGAAATTCTTCCTTGAATTTTAAGGTTGTGGAGCTAAAAGCTTCAACTATGCAGACGAAGAAAAGGAGGATGCTAAAGTTCCAGGAGAACCGGCGTTGGCAGCATGACCGACATCGGTCAAGATGAAGCAAAAGGCAACTGGCATCAGCAGGGAGTTGGCTGACGTCGGTCAGCACCAGGCAAGCAGGGACCGATGTCGGTTGCCTATGTGTTCTAGAACTATTCGTTGCACGAACAGTTAGTTAAGTAAACAGAGTGTTTGCATGTAAAGGCTATTTCGAGTCTTGAGCTGCATGTCTATTATTAGTAAACTAAGAGTCTAAGTTATTGTTTAAGTCTGGGATCTATTTATAGACCCATTGGCATGTATTGTAAAGTGTGTGCTAGAGAAGAGAACAAAGTGTGTGTTTCTCCTAGTTCCACTAATGAGCTAGAAAGGAAGGCAAGGAAGATCCTTCCATTGTAAGATCATTGAGTTGAAGGTTATTGCAAGCTCATAGGGGATCTACATGTGTAAGTATGGTAAGGTTATAGGTTCATGGGAGATCAACTTGAAGTACTTTAGAGTGCTTGGTGTACTGGCAGGGTTGTTACTGACTGGTTGGAGAGGTGAACACCAATTCTATGTGTGAGTTGTGTGTTGGGACAATTTTTGGTAGGAGAGTGTTTTGAAGAAGAATTATTGTACACTTGAGGTGTGGGAAGCCTCTGTAAGGTGGAAGAGAGTGGCGTCTCTTTATTGTATTCTTTTTTGTACAAATGTTAATACAAGATAGTGTATTGTCTCTCATATTATGTGTTATTTGTGAATTCTAGTTACTTGTGCTTCTGGATATTTCTGCATGTTTAATTGCTTAAGTTTGGTAATCATATTGTGCTCTTTTTGAGGAGCAAGATCCTAACAAGTGGGATCAGAACAAGTGTGTTTTTCTTTGATTCCCCGACATGAACTGCATGGTAGCTCATGTAGAGGTGGAGTAAGATTGAGTGGACCAAAAGAGTTACCCCAGGGGCCTTGAATCACCATTATTTGACTACTGAAGGGAGGGATAACAAATGATTGAGGGGTATGTATTGACAAAGCTCTGCTAATAGTAGAAATGGACATATTGCCTGGTAATGGAGACTTGGTGTTGGTAGTAGGAAGACTCCTAGTTCATTGAAGGTGAGGTTGTGGAGGAAACAACTCAAAATTGCTCTGCTACACCAACTCAAAAATAGGGTCAACAACACCTTGATCTCTATGGATTCTTGTATAGTGTGGAGTTGCAAAATTTTAAATCTGAAATGGATAAGGATAGGGACTAGTTCAATTTAAAGCTTGAGGCTTCAAACTACACAAAATGATCCCCAATGGAGTCACCAAAAATTATTGGGTGAATATTTTGTCATCAGCTAACTGATGGGCAAAATAGATGTTTTAACCATAGCATAGGGAGATTTACCAGCTAAATGTGTAGGTTGTTATGGTGTGGAGCTAAAAGCTTCAACTGTTTGCAAACACAAGAGAAAGGATGCTGAACAACCAAAGCCACTGGCGTAGGCAGTATGACCGACGTCGATTAGATGCAGTGGAGAAGGAGACCGGCGATGGCAGGGAGTCAGCCAATGTCGGCAGCACCAGACAAGCAGGGACTGGCGTCGATCGCCTGTGTGGTCTAGAACTGTTCGTTGCATGAATAGTTAGTTAGTTGAACCGAGTGTTTGCATGCTAAGGAGCTAATTTAAGTCGCGGACTGTGTGTCTAATTTTAGTAGTTAGATTTCTATTTTTGTAAGCATGGGACCCTATTTAAAGACCCATAAGGCATGTATTGTAATTATCAAATTGATCAAGTAAGAGCATTGAAGCAAGGAAGGTCAAGGAGATCTACAGGTGTAAGGTCAAGGAGATCAGTTGAAGCATTCAAGGAGGGATAGCAACTCAGGCTTTAGAGTTGTTGTGTTGAGCAAGAGAGAGAGGGAAGAAGGTCTTGAGGTGTGGCAAGCCTTTGAGGTGGAGGAAGAAGTGGCATCTTCCTTATTGTATTTTCTTCTAGTAATATTTAATACAAGAGTGTGTATTGTCTCTCAAATTCTTTGTTGTCTCAAGTTTCTAGCTACTTTATCATTCTAGTATAATTCTATGTTTAATTGCATATAAGAAAGTAATCAATTGTGCTCTAATTGGTAGAGCTAGAGATCCCCTGACAAGTGGTATCAGAGCTATGATTTGCAGGAAGCAGGGTATTGTTTTTTATTACAGGTCATTCACAGGGTTTTCTGATTGAGTGGGAGTTCAGCAATGGCAGAAGAAAGTAGGCTACGAATGGAGAAGTTTAATGGCAAGAATTATCAACATTAGAGGATACAGATTGAGGACTATCTATATCAGAAGGATTTGTACTTACCGTTGGGTGGGGTTGCATGCAAGCCCACAGATATGAAAGATGAAGAATGGAACGTTCTTGATAGGAAGGCTCTCGGTTCCATAAGGTTGAGCCTTGCATCTTCTGTGATTTCCAACTTATCACAGTGTAAGACAACGGAAGAGTTGATAAAGTCCTTGGCAAATTTATACGAAAAGCCCTCAGCTTCTAATAAGGTATATCTTATGAAGCAGCTATTTACTTTGCAAATATAAGAAGGTGGATCGGTACATACTCATCTCAGTGATTTCCATGGTTTGGTAAACCAACTAGCTTCAGTCAATATTGTTTTTGATGATGAGGTAAAGGCTCTCTTGATTTTATGTTTTTTGCCTGAAAGTTGGGACGGTATGGTTATGGCAGTAAGTAATTTTGCATTTGCTTCTAAAATCTTAAAAGTTGATGATGTTGTGAGTGTGATCTTGAATGAAGAAATATGCAGGAGAAGCACAGGTGAATCATCAGGGAATGCTCTAAGTGCAGAAAGCAGGGAAAGGCAAAGGGAGAAGGTTGAGCAAGGGAAATCAAGGTCGGGAAGGAGATTCGATTCCAAAGGTATTACCTGCTAGTTTTGTGGAAAGAAAGGACATACAAAGAAGGAGTGTTGGTTGAGAGATAAAGAGAATCAACATGCAGGTATGGAAGAAGCAAAGGATGCAAATATTGTGATGCAGGATGCTCTCATACTTTCTTCAGATAGTCAGGTAGGATCATGGATTTTAGATTTTGGTTCATCTTTTCATGCATCCCCAAACAGAGATTTGTTCTATGAGTATGAACAGGGAGATTTTGGAGTGCTCTATTTAGGGGATGGTATGCCTTGTCAGATAGTTGACAAAGGGAAAGTGCAGCTGAGATTGCAGATTGACAACACATGGGTGTTGAAAGAGGTCATGCATGTTCTGATTCTGAAGTAGAGTCTGATTTCTGTAGAAAGGTTGGGAGATGAGGGATGCACAATACCCCTATAGTGGATTCTTGGAAGGTTACCAAGGGAGCACTTGTTCTAGCAAGAGGTAAAAAAGTAGATACTCTTTATCTATCTACTTGTATTACTGATTCTACTTCTAGTGTAGATTCGAAGATGTGGCCTAATAGGCTTGGTCACAAGAACAGGAAGGGAATGGAAGTTCTTGATTCAAAAGGTATGTGTTCAAATTTGGAAAGCATAAATATAGTTCATTACAAAAAGAGGAAATTCGATGCTTTTGACAGGAACAAAGAAGCCTTGGTGTTTATGAAGGAGATGAAGGACAGAGATCAGTCACAGGGGCTGAATAAATCTGAGCAGGGCAACATGGACAGAGGTTTGATCCAAAAAGAACTCGCGGATGAAAATTTTATCACTTACAGGAACACACAGACACCGATGTCGGTAGCTTGACACCGACGTCAGTCATCCAGATACCGACATCGGTCATGTGCAGACCAGCAGGGTCGATAGGTTGGACTGGAGAAGTCCGACGTTGGTCATAAGGACCGACGTCAGCAGGAGGGACACCAGCGTCAGCCAGGGAAATGACATCAGTAGTCAGGGTCAGTGCAGGGAACTGACATCGGTCGGGAGTAGACTGGGAGATGGCCTAGATCAGTCACTGAAACAGATGTTGGGTGAATTAATAAGTCTCAAACACCCATGTGGAGGTCAGGAAAGGTATGTGAACCTCATATTCGTTGTTCACCTTCTTTATATTGTTTACTGATAGTCATGAACTAGGAAGATGGAAGAAGCAATGCAGGTAGAATCCAGAAATAGTGGGAACTTGGCATGGATGAGGAGTGTGAGTCCTTGGAGAACCAAACAGATATTTGTTGGTAGTGTTGTCAGTTGGAAGAAAAGCACTGGATAGAGGGATGGATTCCCATTTTAGAGAAGAGAGTGGATGGACACATGAGACAGAAGGCTATGGTATATGGTCTTGATTATGTTGCAAAACAATGGAGGTTTGACCATTGTATTTTATCTTTACCAGGTTAGATAGTATTAGCTACATTATCCTATTACTGTATTATGTTACTTGTTGCAGGGTTTCATATACAGGGAGTTTTCTGAGCTAAGGGTAGAGTTGGTTCAGATGTATGTCATGGAGAATTTAGGAGCAGCAAAATTCTTGTGGCATAAGAGACAGGTATACCATCATAAGTTTGCGTGGTGGTTGGTTTTCAAGAGTGACGTTGAAGACGGATATAGAGCCTAAGGAACAAAATAGATGGTGTACCGGTATAAGTACAAGTTGCAGCTGTTTATCTCCAAGTGGGAGATTGTTATGGTGTGGAGCTAAAAGCTTCAACTATTTGCAGACACAAGAGAAAGGATGCTGAACAACTAGAGCCACCGGCATCGACAGTATGACCGACGTCAGTTAGATGCAGTGGAGAAAGAGACCGGTAATGGCAGGGAGTCAATCGACGTCAGTAGCACCAGACAAGTAGAGACCGGCGTCGGTCACCTGTGCGGTCCAGAACTATTCGTTGCACGAACAGTTAGTTATTTGAACCGAGTGTTTGCATGCTAAGGGGCTAATTTAAGTCGCGGGCTGTGTGTCTAATTTTAGTAAATAGAGTTCTATTTTTGTAAGCATGGGATCCTATTTAAAGACCCATAAGGCATGTATTGTAATTATCAAATTGATCAAGTAAGAGCATTGAAGCAAGCAAGGTCAAGGAGATCTATAGGTGTAAGGTCAAGGAGATCAGCTGAAGCATTCAAGGAGGGATAGAAACTCAGGCTTTAGAGTTGTTGTGTTGAGCAAGAGAGAGAGGGAAGAAGGTCTTGAGTTGTGGCAAGCATTTGAGGTGGAGGAAGAAGTGGCATCTTCCTTATTGTATTTTCTTCTAGTAATATTTAATACAAGAGTGTGTATTGTCTCTCAAATTCTTTGTTGTCTCAAGTTTTTAGCTACTTTATCATTCTGGTATAATTCCGTGTTTAATTGCATATAAGAAAGTAATCAATTGTGCTCTAATTGGTAGAGCTAGAGATCCCCTGAAATGGATAAGGATAGGGACTGGTTTAATTTAAAGCTTGAGGCTTCAAACTACACAAAATGATCCCTAATGGAGTCACCAAAAATTATTGGGTGAATATTTTGTCATCAGCTAACTGATGGGCAAAATAGATGTTTTAACCACAGCATAGGGAGATTTACCAGCTAAATGTGTAGGTTGACCACATCAAAAGGGGACAAATCTCTCCTCTCATCAAAGGGAGGTTCCCTATAACAATGAGGTACTATATATATATATATACATATATATATATATATGTAGAAAATAACACTCACGGGTAGGACAATGCCATCCATCTCTCTTTTTTTAGAGATGATGTTCATAGACAAAAAAATCTTGGTGAAATGATAGAAGGCACTTCTCTTCTTTGAGAAGTGGTCTACAGCAAATAGCAAGAATTCTTTCTGGTAGTGACAAGTAAATGTAACAGGGCACAATAACTAGCAGAATGAGGTGTAGCACAAAGTCTCCACCTCAACTACCAAAGAGTGAAATATGAAGGACAATGGGGGCACAAAGTCATCTCAAGATCCTTTAAACAGAAATAGAAAAATAAACACACTAAAGACAATTGTGGCAGCACAAAGTCTCTTCACAGTTAGCTTCAGGACACCTTCCTAGTTACTTCCACTAGTTCTACTTATTTAATTAAATGGAAAAGAATGCATTCAGGAAATAGACATAAGAATAATTTCTTCAACAACACAAGCTATTCTAGCACAAAATCTAAAAGGTCACTTGCTTTCTCATTCAGATAATGAAATATGATTAACAATCTAAGCTCAAAGTCTCAGTAATGCCTTTCAATTTGGGTAGATTTTTACTTCTGATAACAAAAAGATCTCTTTTGCATAAAATAAGAGATTACAATATATAGCCGATAAGAAATACTTGACACTTTATTTCACAAAATGGCCCATGCTGCATTCAATGCCTTGAATGCATTTTCAGTTCTATCAAGGGGCCATGCTGGAACAAGGCATTGACCTTAACTGTGGCATGTCAATTCATCTCAAATGTCTCCTCCAAAGTATGGACCACCTGGTCATCTTCCTAATATTTGTGCAACTATCCATTTCACCTTTACTCGATGGAGAAAAATAGGTCACATCCTTGAGTGTTAGTGCTCTCTGATGTTCACCTGGTGGATTGTTTCACCAACTAGAAATAACTCCTGCATAGATATTTCTAGTCTTTCCCTCTTTCCTTGTATTTTATCCTTTTCTTCATGATCTGAGCTCTCAGGCTATCTCCTTTCCTTTTTGTAGGCTCTTTCAGCTTCTTTTTCAACTGGTCACTGAGTTTGTTCTCAAGTCTGTGCCACATTTGAAAATAAACAAGCATTTTATTACCTTGAATTTGACGTCCATAGGGATGTCATTGGTCACTTGAACCATGTTGAACCTCAAACCTTTGAACCATGAGAGTGCATTGGTTCAATGGTTTAACCGTTTGGGTGGTCATATCGGCTCCTTGGTTCAATCGGCTCCTTGGTTCAATCAGCTAAACCATCTATTCAAACTTGTCTCTGGAATCATCCGCTTCCTTTTCTCGAAGCTTCCTTTATATCTTTGAAATTTCTTGAACCTTTGAACCTTTGAACTTTGAACCATTTTGGTTCAAAGTTTAATGGTTCATTCTCTTTCTCGAAATCCTTTGGTCCTTCAAAGTTTCTAGATTATTTTCTCTTCTGCTGAACTCATTGAACCTTTGAACTTTGAACCTTCCAGGGTTCAAGGTTCAATGGTTCAACCTTTCTTTCTTAGCTCTTTGAATCCTTTATTCTTCTAAGTATTTTGAACTTTATTTAACCTTTGAACCTTGAACCATTTCGGTTCAAATTTCAACGGTTCATTCTTTTTCTTTAACTTAATGGATTCTTTTCTTTTTTATTGAACTCGTTGAACCTTTAAACTTTGAACTCTTTTGGTTCAAGGTTCAATGGTTCAATAGTTCAATCTTTCTTCTTTGAAGTCTATTTTTCTTTAAGTCCTTCGAAGCCATTGAACTTTTTGAAGCGGTTGAACTTCGAACTTGCCGAAATGCTTAACTCTTTGAAGTCTGTTGATGTCGTTGAACCTTTGAACCCGTTGAACCTTTGAACCTTTGGAGGCAGGGTTCAATGGTTCATTCCATTTGTTTGAAGCCTGCTGATGGACCTTTTGGTTGAACTTCAGCATTGAACTAGCCTTGAAAATGCCCAAGTGTTTGGAATTTGTTTATTTATGAGAGCCCTCCTATTGAAGTTGTTGAACCCGTTGAACCTGTGAGTTCCTTAGCTGAAAATGCTTGAATTATTGAAGAACTTGAGTGCTCAGAACATTTTTTGAGAAGGGAAGAGAGAATTTTGGCTTGTAGGACCAAAATATTTGATATGTTGTCCCCAAAAACAAGTGACATATTTTGGGAACAATAATAAGAATGATTTTAAATATTATAACATTAACTAAACACAATGCTCACACCTGATTACATTATAACCATGCCTTGTTACTTAGTAAATATAATAGTAATTTTTCACACAATGCAATTAAGTTCCCTAGAAATGTATTAACACATTGATAATTTCAAAGACAATCAGACATATATCCAAAGGCAACATCAAAACATATCAAATACATACATGGATTCACTTACTCATCATAGCAACATCACGCATAAGATAAGCTAATTATGACAACATAAATGCAACACATAACTAGATCAAAATGAGAATCAAATATTTTAAATTTAGATAACACATTAGTAACCAAAGGCATAATAAAATCTATCTAAATCAAATGTTGATCAAAAGCATATTAAACTATCATGGTGTGTGCAGATTCCTAGTCTTCAATCTATCATCCCCCAACACCTCCATCTACACCACCCTCTTCGATGATGCCCTCCCTCTATCATAGTCTAAGGAACAAATACATCTTGCATAAACCTCACAATAATAAAATTAGTTAGCCTAAAATAATATAAAATTCATATTATACTACTATAATGAACTAAATAAACATGATCATCATGTACACAACACACAAATACAACTAACTCAATAAGTTAACAATCATGTAAATAAACTAAATATAATTTTCCATAAATAAGCATATGAAATTGAGCTAACAAAAATAGTAATTAGTCAAATAATAACCATAAAATACACTAATCAATAGGTTTTAGGTCTAAAAATAAATTGGGATGTGACATCCCCCAAAAGTTGGTCATCATCCTGATGGCACTTATCCCAATAAAAGTTTCTAAAATTAAACATAATTTAACATAAAATAAATAATATCCAACAACATATTAAGTAAAAAAATGTGGAAATATCCTAAAAAACTCATCATAATCCTCCTAGGTAACCCTATCTTTAGAATATTGGTCCCACTGAACCCTGCATTGTGTTGTTGCTCTATTATGCAAATTAAGTTTATGAGTGTCAATTGTTCCAATTGGTTCTACTATGACCACCTTAAGATCTAAAACCTATAAATCATTCCAATCCAACACATGTGAAGGATCAAAAATATACTTTTTAAGATAAAACACATGGAAAACATTTTGCAAAAGAGATAGAGCTAGTGGCAATGCAATCCTATATGCTACAAGACTGATCACTTCTAAAACCTTGAAGGGTCCCACATATCTAGGTGAAAGTTTATCTAATTTTCCAAACTTAATCAATCTTTTTTTAGGCTTTACCCACATAAATACTTTATCACCAACATAAAAATGCCTTGTTTTTCTTTTCAAATAAGCATAAATTTTATATTTATCGGTTACCTCAACCAACTTCTTCTTGATTATTCTAACTTGGTCTTCCATTTTCACAATTATTTCAAGACTAAAGACTACCCTATCTTCTAACTTGTCCTAACTGATTGGTGTTATACACCTTCTTCCATATACCTTGAATGAGGCCATTTTTAACACTAATTGGTATGATTTGTTTTAGGCAAACTCAATCAATAGAAGTTACTCCTCCCACTTATATTTTGATCTATGCAATACATCGAAAGGAGATCTTCTAAAAATTGGTTAAATCTCTTTGTTTATCCATCTGTTTATAGGTGATAAGTAGTACTGATATTCAACTTTGTACCCAAAACTAAATTCAAAGTCAACCAAAATCTAGAATTCATTCTCAAATCTCAATCAAAAATGATCTTTTTTGAAAATTCATGCAATCAATACATCTCTTTCACAAACCTTTTTTCAAGCATAGGTGCATCATCTATCCATTTTCATGGTATGAAGTGAGCTACCTTGGTTAGTTTATCAACCACAACCAAGATCATATCATGACGGTTTTGTGATAATGGCAACCCTTGGAAAACTTCCATGTTAATCACCTGCCACTTCCATTATGGTATATCATGAGGATTTAATAATGTTTTCAAATGCACATGTTCAGCCTTTACATGCTAACATTCCAAACAATAAGACACAAAATCCACTACATCCTTCTTGGTCCCTTTCTAGAAATAGAGAGGTCTTAGCTCAACCATGAGCTTGGTTACACCAAGATGTCCTAAATATGGGGCATTGTGCAATTCCTTTAGTATTGTGTTCCATATGTTCTCTCTATTAGGAACATACATCCTACCATTTTACCTCAAAAACCATTAGTCTCTATCTTAAATCCTTTGTACTTGGGATTCTAAGCATTCTCTAACAATGCTTTCTTAAATTTATCATAGAATTTATGTCTTAGAAATAATTTGATTGCCTAATCATGAAAAGTACTCCTGATAGTAGTTGAGGTTGTTATGTACCTTCTACGACTCAGGGCATCTACAAATCTATTTTCCTTGCCTTTGATATAGTTAATATCAAAATTATAATCAGATATAAATTATAATCAACATAGTTGACATGCATTCAGGTTTAGTTGGGTAAAGATATACTTGATTCCCAAGTTATCAGTCTTGAGCTCAAATAGTTTTCCCAGTAGATAATGCCTCCAAACTTGTAAGGCATGCACTATTACAAGTTATAGATCATGAGGGGCATAATTTGCCTTATAAGTCTTAAGTTTTATAGACTCATAAGCTATAACTAAATCATCCTACATAAGAAATCCTCCAAGTCCATCTCTAGATGCATCTATGATCACTAAGAACTAACCATTAGGATCAGGAACTCTAAACATAGGTGCCAAAGTAAGCCTTATTTTTAGTTCCTAAAGGATTTATCACACTTGTTTGACTAAAAAAAATTGATTCTTCCATTTAAGAGAGATAATTGGGTTAACTATCTTTGATAAATTTGAAAAAAAATCCTGTAATAGCTTGCTAGACCCATAAACTCTTTAACTTATGCACATTTTTAGGTGTCATCCATTTAATTATGAATCTTATCATTTTTGGATCCACTAAAATTCTATCTGTGGAGAGATAATGTGTCCAAAATATTACACTTTCTTTTAGAAAAATACACATTTGGACAACTTTCCATATAATTTATGCTTTTGCAACTAATGCAAAACCAATTCTAGGTGTTGAAGATGTTCTTACTCATCCTTAGAATATATGAGGATGTCATCTATAAAAACCAACACAAAGTGGTCTAGATAATCCCTAAACACATTGTTCATGAGATTCATAAATATTGCGAAGTATTTGTTAACTTGAAAGGTAACACTGTGAACTTGTAGTTCCCATACCAATTTTTAAACATTATTTTTTGGATTATCCTCATCTTGGATTCTTAGTTGATGATACCCTATTCTAAAATCAATCTTAGAAAATATCATTGCCCCTCACATCTGATTAAAGATATCATTAGCAGGTATATATATATTCTTGATTGTCACCTTATTTAACATTCAATAATCAATACATAGGTGAAGAGTACCATCCTTTTTCTTGATGAACACCATCGATGCACCCCATGGTGACACACTTGGTTGAATCAAACCTTTCAATAATAACTCTTGAAGTTGAACATTTAACCCAACTAATTCAGTAGTTTTCATCATTTATGGTGCCTTGGATTGTGGTTCAAATCTAGGTATGATACCTATCGAGAAATAAAACTCATGTTTGGGTGGTAATCATGGCAATTCTTTTGGAAATAGATCCTAAAAGTTCCTAAGAAAAGGATAATCCTATATGGATGGTTCCTTAGATTCTTCCATCTCATTTATTTTAATAATAAATGATTATAATCCCTTTCTTTGATCCTTTTTGAGTTGAATTTTATAAATATGCCCAATTTTCAACTCTTTTTTCTCACCTTGAAGTTATGTCTAATTTCCAAAATCATCTTAACACTCAACCTTCTTTAGATACTAGTCAACCTTAGCTTTGTGATCCACAAGCCAATTAAATCCTAGGATCACATCATATGACCCTAATGGTGTAGCATACAAATCCATTATTGTAGTGAATTCAAACAACCTGATCTCAACTTCCATTGGACATTTGTTAAAACAATAGAGTAAAAAAATTAAAACAATTACACAAATTCAAGTAACATATTCCATCATGATGAAACCTACATAGAGTGATATTTAAAAAAATATAGTAGTTTACGTTAACCATAAAAAAAATTTATAGCTAATCTATTTAGCTAATGATCATAATATTAATATCAATATCAAGAATAGGTACAATATTGAATACATAAATGAAGATTGCATTTATTTTAGAAAAATATTATAACAAATTCAACCATAACTGATACAATATTACATCCAACTAATGTAATTGTACATATGAATAAAAGTATAGTTTCATCACAATAAATGTCTTAATAATAATATACGATGATACAAATATCCATAGCATATGTGAGTCTCGATGAAACCATAATATCCAAAGTAATCTCAAGTGTAGTCTCTGGTGTAGTATTGCTAAGGGGAGGGAGAGCATCATCTGAGTGTTTTTCCACACTAACCATAGACCATCGATCTCTCAGACAATCTTCTAATTAGGGAATGGTCCTCCATTCACGAATGGGTAGATAACGATAGTACGGGAATACATAGTGACAACTAGAACCCATGTGTTGTAAGATAACTAATACATGATGTATATCATAAAAAAACCTATTCTAACATGATAACATACAAAACATGTAAATTAAATCAAACAGATGAAATGACAATTTTTAACTATAAACACTACTTTAGCCAAAGTTTTCATATAGTTATTGATCTCAAGGATCAATCAATTTCATACACACCATTCAATCAGATTACATCATCTCTTTGTATTAGTGACACTATGTAAGTAAATGAAGTTCATCTCACTTGCTTATATAGTGTCATTAATACCAGATTAGGTTTATATATAATAATATTAAAACCAACATATTCATAAAGAATATTTCCTACAAGCAAATAATTATGTGATAAATTGGGAAATATTAAATACATTTATTTAATCCATCAAATGCACTATAATGAATCTCAACACATCTAATTTATTACGGTTTAATAAATAGAGTGTTATACAATCATTAATAAAATCAAACCATCTAAGTAAGACATGTATCATGACATCAAATTACTAAAAATATTAATTTGCAACTCAAATGTTATGTCATTCATCCATATAACATTAATTACTAGCTTATTTCTTTATTCCATATCTCATGAATATATCAATAAGCTAACCAAATACTAACAAAAATTAATATGTTTTTTTACTAAATCTTAAATACCATATATGTAGAGGTTACTTAAACTAATACACATATTTAACTTAGCCTTATTAAGTCAAGTAACAAATAGCCTCTCATATATTTGTTATATCAGGCAAGTTTATAGACGTTGGGTTGGATGTGTGTGTGTGTGTGTGTGTGTGTGTGTGTGTGTGTGTGTGTGTGTGTGTGTGTGTGTGTGTGTGTGTGTGTGTGTGTGTGTGTGTGTGTGTGTGTGTAATATACATGATTTACTTTTGTATTATTCCACAAATCATATTATCTCATATATGTATACACATAATCCCACACTCAGCTAAACTCTAAAATTTAGCTTTAATAATTTAAATGTACTTATACAGTATGTAATGTATAAACCATATATGCAAACTTGTACACAATATGCTCTATATAGATAGGAATATTATCCATGGTTTAAGAGTATCATGAGTGATATAGATATACATATATGAACACTTAATGCATTAAATTCCCTTTCTAGTTACAAACATAGATTAAACTATAATACTTTAGTTTTGAGTCATAATAACCCCAATACAAACCACTACAAAATTATCAAATGCAGTAGTCATAATTAAATTCATATCTATCCAAGAAAAATTGTTCATATGTTGATTTCAATATTTTAAAAGATTTATTGAATATAAATTAATGGGGGTAAGATCCTACCTTAGGGTTCCACTGCCCGATAACTAGTATTTCCCATGCTAGCCCTAATTATAAAAGCTCAAATAGGGATCCTCCCTTAAAACTCTTTGTTCTCAAACTTAAACCACTCTTACTAGATGAAATAACCTTAGGGGAAGTGGTAGGGAAAGGAAAGACCCCCCTGATAGATAAGATCAAAACATTCAAGGATTAGATGAAAATGTTTAATAACAAACTTCATGAGGCAGGGATGTGTTTAGTGGGTTTAATCCAGAACTAAAATTCCATGAACAAGGATGTGGCCAAAATGATCCAATATTTCACTCAAATAGAAAATGATGAAGTCACACCCCTGAAGCAACATATCATGGAGGCAAAGACTTCTTCCCCTAATCACCCCCACCAAGAATAACCCTGTGAAGGAACAGATGTGAAAGAGACCAAGAATGATCCTACCCAAGGAGGATGCAAATAGGCCTAGAAATAAAACTAGGTCCAGAATCACAAAGAATAAATAGGTCATGTAAGATAAGGTGATTGAGGACATGAAGGTACCTACGCAGGTATTTTCCCTCCTAGAATAGTTTTTTTTTTTTTTTACTTTCATTTTGTTTTACATTCTGCATAGTTAGTTAGCTACTAGTGTTATTTTTTTGGTTTTTGTATTTCAACCCATGGGGATTACTCCGTTTTACTACACTTTTTATACCTCTTGTTATTGATCCTTGTAAAACTAGCATTTTTACCGTATCAAATAAAAAAGGGGTAATAATTTGACTTCCCAAAAATATAACACTCATTTAAGTTCTTAACATCAAATGCATATTTGCATTATGAGTCAAAGTAATAATAGTCTTTTTATTTGTTCAACATCACTCTAACACATCTAGGTTTAGCTATTTATCTGAATAAAAATGCATTTGAGTGTATGAGTGATTTTGTATATTTATACTCCCATAGGTTGCATGACAATCCTTTATGGTCTCTTAAAACAAGTAGAAGTCTAACTATAGGTTTAAACAAAATGAAACTCCACAATATATATCCATAATGAATTTATATTCATCATACAATTTCCACTTTAAGTTTATGCAAAAAAAATCACAATGATATATGCAAATAAATAATTGAAATATAAACACAACACCCACACACACACACACATTGATATATTCATATATATAGGTCATCAATATAAATCCTAAATATTTTAGGAATATTTCTATGTATATTTATATAATTTTGTCCAAAATATAAATTCTTAAGGTCGGGTTTAGTTTTATAAAATCTTACAAACCACTTACAGGTTTGCATCTATTGTTACTTCAATAATTTATTCATTATAACCAAATTAATACATTTGTTCCCTAGTCTGGGCTTACAAAACTTTGACCCTATTTAATATTCAACCTAATTGATGTCTGTATATAAAAATTGATTTAAAACTAATTTATAAAAATATAAGTTTAAACCCCCAAATACATAGTCATACCCTACTTGGGTTTAAAACTTACTGCAATATGAATATTTACATATTGAAATATGCAACATTACATTTAAATGTACTGAGCATAGTCTCTACAAGGTCTAACAAAATATACTCAGCTAATAAAAAATATTCATACCTTCTAAAATTCTTCTTAGGGTTTTAAATTCTTGTTAAATAAATACACATATTTTTTTCTTTAATATAACTCATTATTTTATATATCTATATCAAAGAGTTTAAATCCATGGTTGTTCAAAACTACGGTTTCTAAGGTGTCATATACCTGGGTCTATGGAAGGTCAAGCCATCTATAATACTAGGTATATAACCCTAGTTTTCCTAAATAATGGAGAAATAAAAACCCTTAGAAATATTTTCCATAATTCATCATTAATTCCATATAACATATCTAATAATTTTAACAATGAAACCTACCTGGTAAAGAATATCAAAATCATATTAAATGAAATCTTTTCTCCTACTTCCTCCAAGTCTACTTTTTTCTCCCCAGTCTACTATATACCCACCAAACTTCCATTCTCTTCTTTTTATCCATTTTTATGCTTATTTTCATGATAATCAAACCCTCCACTATTTCCACCATGACTGTGATCATAATGAGCTCAATGAGAAGTGTTTACATGAAATTAACTGACATTCAAACTGGTAAAACTCATCCTTCTACCATGTAAAACTAAAATAGTATGTGCTTTGGCATAAAAACTTGATAACATAAGTCAATGCCAACCAAAAAAAGTCCCTAATCACTCAATATTTCCATGTTATAATAATAATTTTTCTTTCTATTCAATATGCAATGTAACATCAACTTCACAATATTCCATTTAACATTATAATTCCAATTAATTCCTATTAACCATCAACTTCCAATAGTCGTTCAAACATGGAAATTTACATAATAATATTAATAATGACAAGCAAAAAGACTTCACCAACAATCATTAATCAATATAACTATTTTTAGAAATAATAATGATTTTAAATATTATAACATTGACTAAACACAATGTTCACACTTGATTACATTATAACTATGCCTTGTTACTTATTCAATCTAATAGTCATTTAGAACACAATTCAATTAAGTTCCATATTAATGTATTAATACATTGATAATTTTGAAGACAATCACACATATATCTAAAGGCAGCAATAAAACATATCAAGACATACACTGACTCACTTACTCGTCATAGTAACATAACACATGAGATAAGCTAAGTATGACAACACAAAACCAAATCAACATGAGAATCAATCATTTCAAATGCAAATAACACATTAAAAAACAAATGCATATTAAAATCTATCTAAATCAAACACTAATCAAAATCCTATTAAACTATCATGGTGTGTGTAGGTTCCTAGTCTTCAATATGTCATCCCCCAATGCCTACTTCTACACCACCCTCTTCAATGATGCCCTCCCTCTATCATAGTATAAAGAATAGATATATCCTACATACACCTCAAAAAAATAAAGTTAGTTATCCCAAAATAAAGTAAAATCCATATTATACTGTTGTAATGAACTAAATAAACATGATCATCATGTGTACAACACACAAGTTCAACTAACTCAATAAGTTAACAATCATGTAAATAAGCCAAATATAACCATCCATAAATTAGTATATGAAATCCAACTTAACTAAAACTATAATTACTCAAAAAATAACAATAAAATCCATTAATAAAAAGGTTATTGGGTCTATAGAAGAATCAAGATGTGACATTCTTAGAATAAAAATTCAAGAATAATTATGTTTTTTAGGCCTATATAGAACTAATTCAACCTTCTTGTTTGATCTAAAATTATTCACTCAAAAAATATATTGAAATTCCTTTTTAAAAGGTGTTATATGGATCATATTACCTTAAAAATACTCTATATAGTTTTTGGAACCAAATAAAAATACTAAACAATCAATTCTTACTCCATTTTAGGTTTCTCAGCCTACACCTACAGGAAATGCAAACTCAGTCAGTTGTTTCTCTTTATACATATCCTCTCACCACCAAATAACACTTTTATTGGTTCATAAACTCCTTTTATCACCTTCTCATAAATTTTAAATAATTTTCACCTATCCAAAATTAAATTGACTTGATTTGTGTCTCGAAACCCTACTTTAGGGTTTATTAGGGTATATAAAAGCTGAGAGCTTCTTAATTATTGTTCATAGATCTTAGGATCATTTTATCAATTATAAAATTTTAAAAATACCCTTAAGAGATTCTTTCAAATATTCCAATCCTCAAACTCGATTCATGTATTGGTTTATACATGCTTCAAGTGACTGTGGTGACTATGCATACACACAAAATAGGGTATTTAGAAGCTTTAACAAAATAAACCTTAAATATAGTCCAAAATTACTTCAATAAAGATGGAATATTGTTTATTCATGCATAAAACACATAAATACACCAATTTAGATAACATGTGATTGTTATTCTTAAGAAAAATTACATTATAACATACACAATTCCTTTTTCATGGACTGCAAATAGACATTAGTCCTTCAAGTGATGATAATTTTGTCTCTTTATGTTGTTTTAATGTCTTTTAATTAAATAAATGTATATCAAGTAGTTGAAAACTTTTCCAAGCTTAAAGTTCCCAATTTTGGTTAAGATCCTTCTTCATCCGTTTAAACCCAACATAACAAATGACTTATCATGAATACTGTTTGTTACATTTAATTTATTTTAAATTTTCAAGATGAATATGAAACTTAATAAATTATATAAGACCCTTAATTACATCTATACCACTGATACACTCTTTATAACTCATTACAACCCTTGTATAATGACATTTATTCATATATTTTTAAAGAAGCATTTGAAAATTCTATTTTATTTTGGAGGGAAACTCTCCAAAACTTCTAAATGATCTAAAAAAAAACTTATAATTCCTCATAAAGGCTTATTTTGACTTTAAAATATTCCTAAGACTCCTAAATACATTTAAAATACTATTCTAACCTATCTACTAATATGTGCATGCATCAAACCACCAAGGTACAAAGAACTCATCATGGACTTTTGTTCATGAGTTGTTCTATGTTGTTGCCATGTTTGTGGATATCCGAATCTGACATCCAAGTTAAATATTCAATTTTATGGTCCTTCCACTTTACTAAATACTATAATTATTCTTTACCTTTTATCCTCTTGTTCACCTTTTGATCAATAATGGCGTATAGCTAATCTAGTGGCCTCTTGGGTAACTATTGCTTCCATAGAATGATATGATATTGTTCATATTCAAGGGTTATCTCTTGATATTCTTATTTATTATAATTTTAAATTTAAGCAACATTAAAAATAGGTCAGATTCTAATATCCATTGAATCTCCAATTCATAAGCATTTACTGAGAACTTTCTAAGGACCTTGCATGGTCCAATTTTTTTCCATTTTAACTTATTGTATTCCCCTCTTAGGAATATTTCCTTCTTGAGATGAGATAATACAAGGTATCCTACTAAAAATTTTACCTCCCTTATCTTCAATTTTTATCTCTTTTTTTGTTTTCTTGAACTTACCTCTAATATTTGCTTTACCTATTCTTAGAGTTCTTGTATAGTTGTAAATTCTTCCCCATCTGCGCTTCTCTTTTCTTGTTGGCCTAAATTTTTCAGCTCATAAATACCTATAAGATGCATACCATAAAATATATAAAAAGGACTCATACCTGTACTTATATATGGTGAATCATTATAAGCAAATTTTATTTATGGCAACACTTGATCCCACTACTTGGGATGGTCAATCAGTAAACTCCTAAGAATGTTCCCAATGCTTTTGTTGACTACTTAAGTCTGGCCATCTATTTGAGGATGATATGTAGAGATGAAAGTCAAATTAGTACCCAAATTTACCCAAATATCTCTCCAAAAATGACCAACAAATTTAATATCTCTATCAAAAATATTACTATTGAGTAACCCATGTAGTCTTACTATCTCTTTAAATAACAAATGAACAATGTGATTTGCATCACTTATCTTATATCAAGGAATAAAATGAGCCATTTTTAAAAATATATCAACCACCACAAAAATATAATCATTTCCTTTTTGAGTTCTAGGTAAACTAAGAACAAAATCCATACTTATGGAATCCCATGGCCTATTGGGGATGGGCATTGGCCAATATAATCCTATATTTTGGATCTTCCCTTTTGAATACTAAAATATTATATAATTTTCAATAATTTTTTTTACATAAACTTACATATCTATCTAATAATAAAATACACTTACTTGAGTCAGTGTCTTGTCTTACCTAAAGTGTCTTGTAATGCTTCTACTATGTTTTTATTTGATCAAGTTCTCTCTCATAGATCCTTTGGGAATGCATAGTTGCTTAACTTTGAATAACAACCCCTCTTGCAACACATAGTCCATGTAAGGACTTCTATCCCTACTTTTAAGATCTTTTCATGCTTCATATAACTCTTTGAAATATGCATCCTCCTTATATAGATCCTTCAAAACATCAAAACCCATGAAGTTTACTTACATCTCTTGAAAAATTAGATGCATCCTGATTCAAGAATCAAAAACCTTGTTAGATTGACCATTTTTGTGTTTGATAACAAAGGAGAAACATTGTAATAACTCAACCCACTTAGCATGCCTTTAATTCAATTTACTTTGGATATTAATAAGCTACAAAGCATGGTTGTTAGTGTAAAAAACAAACTCCTTAGGCATTAAATAATGCCTCCACTTCTTCAAAGCTTGTACTATAAAATAAAATTATTGATCATAAGCTAAATATTTCCTTTTGGCATCATTAAGTTTTTCACTAAAAAAATCAATTGGTTTACCTTCTTGACTTAGGATAGCTCCAATAGCAATCCCACTTACATCACATTCCACTTGTAATAACTTATCAAAATTTAGGTAATTATAAGACAAGTTGTTCTATGATCTTATTTTTCAAAATCTAAAAACTTCTTTCAACCATTTTAGTCCACTTAAAGGGCTATTGATTTCTTGTGATAGTCTCCACAATAGGAGAACAAAAGCTACTAAATTTTCTTATGTATTTTCTATAAAAGTTTACAAGACTATAAAAGCTTCTTACCTCAAAAATGTTCCTTGGTGTATGCCACTATTTTATATCTTTGACTTTGTCCTTATCTATCTTTAACTCCTCTTTGGATACAAAAAAACCCAAGTAGATTAGCTCTATTTTCATAAAAGTAAACTTTTTGAGGTTGATTAGTAGTTTTTCCTCTTATGATATTCTCAAAACCATTATTAAGTGCTTGAGATGTTCATCCTTTGATTTACTATAAATCAAGATATCAAGATAGACAATGATAAATTTACCTGTGAAGGGTTTAAGTACCTCATTCATGATCCTCATAAAGGTACATTGAGCATTCATCAATCCAAATGGCATAACAAGCCATTCATAAAAACCATCATTTGTTTTGAAAGTCATTTTCCATTAATCCCCTTTTCTAATATTTATTTTATGATATCCACTTTTGAGATCTATTTTAGAAAAACACTTAACACCACTTAGAAAATCCATCAAATCATCTATTTTAGGTAAGGAAAATTTATACCTTATAGTGATCTTGTTGATGGCCCTTGAATCAATGCACATTCTCCAACCTCCATATTTTTTTAGTACCAAAATAGTTGGAACTACACAATGACTTAAGCTTTCTGTAACCAATCCCTTATCCAACAATTCATATACTTGTTTCTTAATTTATTCATTTTCTTGTGGAGTCATCCTATAATTTATTGTATTTGGAAGGTTTAATCCTAGTATGAGATCAATATGGTAACTAATAATTCTTCTTGGAAGTAACTCACTTGTAAAATCATCCACAACAATGTCAATGAATTCATTCAATAAATTTTGAACTTATATGGGTATCTCATTCAAATTAGTGGTGGTAATCATTATTTTTGGCTTACCAACAAGAGCAAAACTTATCTCTTCTTTCTTAATTTTCTGTAAGAATTTCCTACCATTAATTAACAATACCTTTGAATTTTCTTCTATAATTGTACCTTCTGATTTCAATGGTGTAATTATTATTCTTACCATCATGAATTTCCTCCCATATAATTACCAAGGCCTTTCTATAATAACATGGCACACGTCCATGGCCATCACATCACACATTAATTCATCCTTATAAATTTTTATTCAAAATTCTAATTTACATTGCTCATTTACTAAGATTTGATGACCCTTTTTCAGCCAAGATACCTTATAAGGAGTTGGATGAATTATCTTTTTCATATTTATCTTGTTAACCATTTTATTAGACACTAAACTATATAAACTCCCACTATCAATAATAACTTGACAACACTTAACTTGATTTTTATAATTAGTCTTGAAGAGTGTCTTCCTTTGAGGAGGTTCTTTGATTTTTTTAGTAGGCTTAAGTAATATCCTCTTCATGAGTAAGGATTCCTCAAATTATGGTGCATCTTCAAGGATAGGTGAACTCACACTCTTCTTTTTCAACTTGAGTGAGCTAAACATTACCATGACTTATAGATGTATTTTTAGGGCATTCATAAGACCTATGCCCAAACTTACCACATTTGAAACATATACTAATGAATCCTCTACCTTTTCCTCTATTAAATAGCCTTCTACCTCTAGAAGAGTACCTACCTCTTGAAGATTATTCTTTCCTATGTGAACTATTAGATCCTCCTTATTTTGCTTGCAGTTGACTCCTTCCTCCTTATTGTCTTCTACCTCTATAAATTTGTCCCCTCCTCTTGAGGTTGTTTCATTGAAAAATTTTCTTTAGTTTTTAATGTATATTTATATACCTCTTCAACTTTTCTAGGTGTAATAAGATTAACCTCATTTTGTATGTTATATCTCAGACCATTTATATATTTGGCCACCTTCTCCATATATTACTCAATATGGCATATCTTACTATCAACCTATAAAATTCTTCGGTGTAATATTTAACTGACATTTATTTCTATTTTAGATTCTCAAGTCTTTTAAATAAATTGGTTTGAAAATATTTAGGCATAACACTTACCTTTAAGCTTTGCCAACATTTTGTCTTAGCTCCTAATCTTAGGCTTTCATTTTCTTCTTCTCTCCTCTTGCACGCCATCCCACCATAGTTATGCATGATCCTTAAGCCTTTTAATAGAAAATTTCACTCTTTTATCTTCATTAAAATTATCATAATCAAAGTAATTATCTTAATCAATTATCCAATCAATCAGGTCATCCACATTTAGGGTACCATCATACATAAGGTGACATAAATTATGACTTGATTTATATCTCAAAACCATGTTTTAGGGTTTCTCAAAGTATATAGAAGATGAGAGATTTTTTACTATTATTCATATATATTAGAATCATATTATACCTTTTGAAATTTTTAAAACACCCTTATGATACTCCTTAAAATATTCCAATCCTCAAACCCAAATCATGCATTGGTTTATACATGCTTAAAGTGACTGTGGTGTTTGTGCATACACAAAAAACATGGTATTTGGAAGTTTTAACAACATAAACCTTAACTCAAGTCCAAAATTAATTTAATAAAGATGAAATGTTTTTAATTAATGTATAAAATACATAAATATAATAGTTCACACAACATTTGATTGTTATTTACAATAAAATTACATTTCAACATACGGAATATTATGTTCTTAGAATGCAGACAGTCATTAGTCCTTCAAGTGATGAGAATTTTGTCATTTTATGTTGGTTGAAGGTCTTTAACATCTCCCTTTTGATTAATTTGATGCATATAAGTTATTTTAGATATTTTCCAAGCTTAGATTTCCCAATTTTTTTTAAGATCCTTCTTCAACTGTTTAAACCCAAGATAACAAATGACTTATCATTAATATTGTTTGTTACATTTTCTTTGTTTTAACTTTTCAAGATGATTATGACACTTAAAAAGGTATATAAGACCCCTAATTATTTTTTATACCATTTTAACACTCTTTAAAACTCATTACAACACTTTTACAATGACATTTATTCATATATTTTTAAAGAAGCATTTGAAAATTTAATTTTTTTATTTTGGAGGGAAACTCTCCAAAACTTCTAAATGATCTAAAAAAAACTTTTAATGCCTCATAAAGGCTTATTGTGACTTGAAAAAATTCCTAAGATTCCTAAATACATTTGCAATACTATTCTAACATGTTTACCAAGATGCACCTACATCATACATCAATTAGAGTACATGTACATCTCAGATCATCCAAGTACATCATAAAAATTTATACATCTCATGGATCAAAATTGTAGATATCCATCTCAAAATTAGCTCTAACTGTGCCCATCCTTGGTGTATCTAATATTTGTATCATAGTGTGGATAAATATCTCCTATCTTATCCTAAGGTGGGGATTGTTATGTTAAGGACCCATTGCTAGTGGTAGAGGAGGAAGTTGAGCCATAAATCTGATTAATGTAGAAGTCCTATGAAACATGCCTAATTTCAAAGTTGATATTTTTTCACTATAGTCAAAAAAATACCCATAGATTTTGATGGCATTATTTCCCCATAGAGGCTCCTATAATAATTGGCCTCATCCCTATCCCAAAGGCTCTTCTCAAAAAATATAATCAACCTCCTCTGTGTCACAATATTTAGAGCATCAGATTTTTCTATTCATACTCTGATAAAATCTACTTAGGCCCTATATCTCTTCCTCTTGATGTTATTCCACTCTACCCATGTATAATCCCACATTGATCAAGTATAATCTCTCCCTACAATAAACTAATTTTGAACATGTAGCATAAATCTCACCTTTTCCCTTAATCTAGAGATCTCTACCTAATTTACACTAATTTGTCTATGTGTTGAAGTCAACTATTGTAATCAGTGATCTATTATATCATATAGACTTGCTATCTCAGTGTCCCCAGCACTATTCTTCTACTACAACCTATCAATTATGTTATGATCAACAGATGATACTAAAGGTCTCGATGGGCCAGCCTATCATGGATATGTTGTCATTTATAAATCCATTTCCATGCCTCCTACATCTACCTCAATCGTATCCTCATTTGTACCTACCTCTACCTCCTCCTTTACATACTCCACTTCTTCCTCTTCCCCCTCCTCCTTTTCTTCATCCTCCCCTACTCCATAGTATACTACCATCACTTTGGGTATTGGCCTTCAAACCCATAGTGGTACCTATGCTTGAGCTCCATGAACTCCCTATCCTTATCTTTGATCACCACCCAATGGATTAGTCAATCACAATGATTGATGTTGGGTCCACCATGTTTCATAGGTTGTATTCACTCTTATATCTATTAGAACTCATGTGTAGGCCAAGGTAACATTTAGAATCAAACTAAAATGAACCCTTACCTCCACCTAATCCACTATTAATCCCTAATGGTATGTCTCTTTGGTCACATGGGAAAAATGATGTGGCCCCATAGGTACATCTTGTTGTAACCTAAATTGATGTTGTACCCTATCTGATCTATATCACTAGCTTATTCTCATCAATATCTACATAGCCACCTTGTACCATCTTAATATCAATGTGGCCAGCCAAACCCTCTAGCATATCATGTTTGAGCCTTGGTGTTATCTAGTACAGTGTTCATCCTTTGATTGATACTTATAGAATGCATCATACATCCTATAATGTGATGGTCACCTCTCTTGTCAACAATTAGATTGTTAAAGTGTCAGATCACCATCTCTCAGCTAGGGCACTGATAAGTGTATGATCTTCCATTATCAATGGCATCCTCACCATGTATAAGAGTAAAATCACTATAAAGAATATTCACATATCATCCATCTATATTATTATCCACTGCAAGATGTGGGACTGGCTCTCATGTGCTATGAGTACATCCACTTGGTCTTGTAAGCCAATTAAGATAGGTAAAGTTATTCATCTATTTCTAATTCAATAAAATTATAATTGCTAAACAATTATATTTTATAGCATATTCACCTCATCAAGTCATTTTTCACCTAGTCATCCACTTTCTGAATCTTCTCCCTGATCAATTTCTCTTCTAAACATTAGGATATTTTCACTAATTTCACATGAATTCATCATTTAATAGGGTCAATTTCATCATTTCCATGACAAATTTTTGACTTAACAAGTTTATTTTCATCATTCTAGGTATCTTAATATTTTTCACCATTTTCATGGAAAATTCATCGCTTGACATGACCATTTCATTAATTACACAGCCTTTTCACCGCTTTCTCAAGTATATCACCTTTTGGAAAATTCACTTTTCTTCTAGTCATTTTCACCATTTTCTCATCTAATTCACCATTTTTAATCTTGAATTTGATGATTTCCAAAAATTCTCTATGCCATTTCATTTTTTTGGAAAAAACACCATTTTAAGGCACTTGTTCACCATTTTCATGGATAAAATTATCATTTTCATGATCAAATTCACCATTATGAAAATGATGAATTCAACATTTTCATGATCAAATTTGCCATTATGAAAATGGTGAATTCATTATTTCACCTACTTTTACATCAAATCTTAAAGGATAATTAAACAAATAACCTACTCCTTGTTCCCATCTGAACTCTCGTATACAGTTTGGAAGTGATCTCAGACATGGTCTACAAGCCATTTCTATAGGTCACTTTCATGCAAATCTCTGAGGTAAATTTTTGGATGTTAGGGTAAAAATGAAATAATTTTACCCCCAGGGTGAATCTATATCCTCTAATTTCAAAAAAAAAATCCCTGTAATAAATTATATGCTTTCATTCTTCGCTGGAGGCTTATTTACATCCCCACTATCTATTTTTCCACCTGTTTTCTCATATCTCTTTATTTTTTGAATTTTTTTAATATATCATTTCATCCTTTCATGGGTCCACTTGTCCAAAATATTTTCTAACTCTCCCCTTAAGGGGGTATATAGGGCTTACCAAGAGTCATTTTTAGACATATTTGAAGCTATTTTCTAACACATTTAGCTAATTTTTCAAATTTCACATCTTTTATTTTCCTCTAATCATTTTAACCAATTTTTATGCTCATTTTAATGCTTTTTCTTAGTATTTAAGAAGATGTTACTTTGTCTATGTCTCAAAACACCTCCTCAAATAGGGTAAAATGTAGACACTCCATATTAATCACTTACATGTCAAAATTTCAAAATGAAATGATTTCTCATAAATTATACAAAAACTAGTCTAATATCATCTATTCATCCCAATTTCCTCTAGGCATCTAATGTACGAGTTTGAATTCACCTTGGGGCATCCCTAATCAGGGTAAATCACCATACTAGTTCATTATATTTCCACTCTAGTCATGCTTTTGGTCATCACTGATCATCTTAATTTCTCTGATTAATTAGTCATTTCCCTCTTTAGTCAATAAAATAAACCAAGTTCATGATTCATATCATATTAATTAAATCAATTCTTCTAATTATTTTAATTAATCATTCCTCTAATTATAAATTTGATGGAATTGGAATTTTTAATTTCATTTAATTCAATTTCTCCCTTATCCACCTCATGTGGGGCATTCTCCAAGAATTATTCTCCACCCTGGGTAAGTGCATGGAGATGGGGGTGAAAAAGAGGACAAGAATTGATAGAAATAGATTTGCATACATGATTTTTTTAAAAGAATGTACATTGTTCTGTAACATAGGTTCAGTATTCACCGATCAAAAACCATGTACATGGATTAATGATTTAAAACCACTTACATATTTTAATGCATTAAACCCATGTATATGGTTATAAATCAACATAACCACATGCGATTTTGTTGCTTTACAACCAAAAAAAGTGTCGATATCATTCCTTTAGCATCAACGTAAACCATGAGTAGGAGATAGGATGAGAAAATTCATGATTAATATTGAGACCCACTTCAACAAAAAAACACTCTAACTACATGAATTCGACAATACCACACCAAAAGAGACGTATGCAAACACATTTTAGTGCATCTAAAAATAAAATTAGTTAATTTTGTTGCATTTTTTGGAATTTTTTTTGTTTTATTTTTCAGCACATGTAGAGGCTAATATGCCAAGTGGTATTGAACAACAACCTGACCATCCTATCCCTCCTAACCCACAAAACCCTCTTATCCCTCCTCATCTATAAAACCCTCTTATCCTTCCTCACCCATAAAACCCTCCTATCCCTCCCATAGTTCCTCAAGCCCCCAAGGCAGTCAAGAGGATTTAGTATCCCATATCATTGAAAATAAGATTGAACTTGAGAATTTTATTAGGGTATCAAAGGATCCCCATTCAAACAACCCCCACTAAATTTCTCTAGTAAAGACATTACAAAAATTATTAGGTGAAATTAACTTATTAATGAGTCAAATTGATAGGTGGTCTGAGTATAGAAATAAATGTAGGGCATATTATTCTAATAATTTATCTACAACCACTATGAAATATAAACACAACAAAATCCCAAATTTGTGCCCTATTAAATAATGGGAAAACTAGTGCTCTACTAGATGTGATAGCTAAATAGATTCCAAGCTATTGATGCACTCATGATTTGATCAAACAAAAATTTTAAGACTGATGGTAGAAGGTTTGTTCACTTACCTTGCAACAATAATGAGTTCCCATTGTAATTTTTTTAAAAACTATATTTTGAGTTTGTAATGAATGAGGTTATAAACTATTTTGATTTCTCAAAGTTCTTTAGCAGAGGAAAGGGCTTTGTGCAAGATAGGCCAAGTGTACATCATGCACCTAATCAACCTAAGAGAGTACATATCAATAAACCACACCTCTTAAGACCCTACACTCTATAGTTAAGTAAAAAATGGAGATTTATACTTTTCATGTGGTTGAGTCACTTACTAACACCCTCATTTATCATATGATATATATTTATTATACTCTTACTATTGAGGGTGGGCATGGTGAGGCTTCATCTAATTTTGCTTCCTGGTGAGTTCACTATTGTAGATCATGTGGTGTTATATGCGCTAGACCTGAGGAGCAGGAGGATATCATGAAACCCACTCATGGTGGTATTTCCATGGGCTTAGATGATATCAACCTCACTATGTTTTAGTCATCTACATTTTATTTAGATACCTTGGCTACAACTTCCCAAGTAGTTTTAATATTTTATTGTTACAAAAAATTGTTAGACTTGTTAAATTTAAAATATTTGTAAACTTTAAAATGTAATAATTATTTTTAATATATAAATCTCAATAGTTTATATGAAATTTTTTTATATTGTAGCAAGATTTTGGATACCACATGATCATGTGTGTTATTGCTACTACACATGTATATACCTATAAAGACATGATTTTTAATGATTAATTTATATTATTGTTCATTAAACATGTATGTTATTGTATATATATGTTTAAGTGACTAAAATTGATATTTTATTTGTTTAGTTGATGGCCACACTATACACTCCACCATCTATTCAGAAGGGAGCAAATGTAGGTATTGTTTTTGTGATTTCATCTGCACAGCAACTCACCAAGGTACATGAGAGTTACTGTAATGTTTAAGTGTAAATATGGATGTGTGTTTTTTAATTATGCTTTGTACTTGTGTAAATATCTAACACATGAAACAATTGTCTATGCAGACTCCTTTAGTGATGTTTTTGATCCTATTGAAATTATTAGCAAGTGTGATGTGGTATAGTTGATAATTTAATTTGTAAACTTTTTTGTTATATCTCAATGATTTAGTCAATTGAATTAAATGTTTATGAGATAATTTTGAATTTTTATTTTGAATATATATTCACATACACATTTATAAGGACCCAATCCTTTTGTTATCATGAACACATCATTGACTCCTATTGGTGATCTGTTTCACACTCCCATTCACCATCATGAACCTATCATTGACCCTATTGAGTGTCAGTCCTAAATTGACCATGAATATCAACTTACAGTAAGTGCACCTATGAATAATTTTTGTATCATTTTAAAAACTTAAATTGTTAAGTATCTTTTTCTAGTACATGTAAAGATTCTAACAATATTTAAATATGAAAAATCTATAGGTGAGTTTTGAGTGGAGGAGGACTTGTAGTCATCTATATCTTCCACCTCCAATTGTGAGAAGGCATCCAAGCAAGGCAAAGAGAGTGATGTATTTTTATGATTAGGACCATGTCTTATTACATTTTATTGTATGCCTATATGACTTGATGTATATGTTTTGGAATTATATGCCTATATGACATTGACCCAAGATATTTTATCAAGTGTTCACATTTTATATGCCTTTATATGTCTTTTATGGATATTATATACATATTTTATTCAACATTTCACTTTTTAAATATTCAACATTGATTTCAGCTTTTGGATTTTACTCTAATTTATTACATATTCTATTATATATTCACATTATTGTATGCCTTAAATTTTTGTTGAGCATTAAAAATATAACTTACAGTTAGTTGAATGTTATTTAAATATATGGGAAATTTATGTATAATTATGTTATGATATTATCACAAAAGGTGTGGTAAGTGATCATAGAATGTATTTTTTGAAGTTGAAACAAATTTATACCAAAGAATCAATCCCTTTGTTTCTACAATTTACTTTATAATTTTTATGGTGTTGGAAAATTACAAAAAATATATAAAGTGTTTGAAAAAATCTTAGTTAGGAATGAAAAGGATAAGACATTATGATGTAGGGATTATAATAGGTCTTGTACTAGGGTAGTCTTGTTATAGGCTAGTAGCCTACTGAACTAGAGTCTTAAATAAACTATAACACCTTTACTAAAATAATTTATTAGTTCTAGTGTAATGGAGTCTTTAAGGTTTACAACTTGACTTTAGAATGGTTTCTCCTTGATAGACTTGTATCCTTTATTTTAGAATTAATAATGGTTATGGACCTAAGTTTTGACTTAGATGATCTTAGGATCATTCAAAAACATTCCTTTTAGGTATGCATATACTCAGTCACCTATATCTGAATTTCTAAGAATCTATAAAAATTTAAACCACTTTGATCCTCCTAATAAAACTCTATAAATTTTACATTATATTCCAAAGGATTTGAGTTGATAGTTTAAGAAATATTCAAGTTTCCAAACCTTATACCTTCTTTTTAAGTTATAAAAAGTATGAAAAAAATTAGTCATGAATAACTTCCCTGTTAAGGCTTTTTAATGCAGGACGTCACCAAGATAATGCAAATTTTGGTTAAATAGATGTTTGAAATATTGTAATGATCATGTAAGAGTGTGGGAGATGTATTAAGGATAATAATGAGGTGTTTCAATCCTTAGTTGATTGTAAAAAGTAGTCTTTTGAGCTTGGTTGGTTTTCTTGCCAATACTATAATTTAAAATTTTGAATTAGTTCTAGGTGGTTTTGAAGGTCCTAGGTTAATTTTAGAGGTTGTGAACCTTGTTTGAAGAACATGTAATAAATTCTATTATATATCCATGTCATGTGATTTTATCTCAAGACCTCTCTAGAAGATGGTTCAATGTAGGAAAAGTTTAATCTTAGTATATTATTAAAAGGTGAAAGATTATTGGTTTTGAAAAAAGACCAAACCAAGTATATTTATGTTATCCCAAGGTGATAAGCATCACATCCATGAGAGGACTTAGGATAACTATATAAAAAAAAAGGGTTTAAACTAGTAGGTTATAGAGAAGAAGTTGCAAGTCTATGTTTAAAAGTAAGGTGTGGTAGGGGTCTAAATACAATTTTTAAGTATAAATAAATAAAATAAGACCCATTTTGATCTTTGGAATATTTCTAAATACTATGCATATGTGAGTTCATCTTTTTTTTGATGATATCTCATGTGGATATGATTATCTATAAGATTTAAAGAATGATAAATAGTGTTTTGAACAGTACAGTCTATGAAAGAGATGTTTTCATGCATTTTTGGTGAATATTAGGGTTCATAAATAGTTGATTAAGTAATAATGATGTATGTATACATTAATCATGGAAAAAATAAACCCTAAAATTTGATATATCCTAATCCATTTGTATTGAAGTGCTATATGTTATGAGTTTTAAGGACTATGTTGAGAGTCAAGGAAAGAAAGTGAGTGTTGTGGCATTCTTTTGATCGAATAAGATCAAGAAAGGGTTGTACTAGTTTTCAAAAGTGTATGAGAGTCTGACACAATATAATAGAACCATTTTCAAGATTTTAAATATAAATATTTTGTATTTTGTATGTTCTTAGGCCTACAAATACATTCATGTTTGTGATAGTCAAGAACAATAGTAAATGTCTTTAGAAATTTTGGATTGTTCATGAATAAGTAAGAATAAATAAGAGTAATTGAAGGTTTTATAGATCATATTCCAATTTTAAAGAATCAATTTCTAATTATCATTAGTTTAATTATCCTATTTAGCATGCTCTTGGGTTTGGGAAACCTTAAACTAGGGTTTGGAGGATAAAAATACTTCTAATTTAAAATCTAACCCTATAAAATTTCCCAAACCTTGTAGTATGGTATATGGGGTTGTATGATATTTTTTATAAAATATTTTAGTGTTTGAATACCTATATAAATAAATATATTACATTTTAGTGTTTGAAGGCCTATATATAACCAAAAGATATGGGTTTTTGGAGATAAAAAAATTAATAAGTTAACTACTAATCAATCAGTTATCATGAAATTTTGTAGATAGTTGATCAAGTAATTATATTTATGTAATCTTGATGATTTTAAAATTTGGAATCCTTTAAAAACTAAAATATTTGATACTGAGTTTATGCAAGTCTAAAAAAGTTAAGAAAACACAGGGATGGCAGCATAGAAACTCACTTATCTCCTAAACAGTTAATCTAAATACTTTAAAACTTGGTATGAAAATACTATAAACAATTATTAAGAGGACCTAAACATTTTCAAGAGTTTTAAGACTTAATTAAAGAAGATATAGGTTATTATGTGTAAATAAACCTAATCTTAGATCTAAAAATAGCGCTAGATGGCATAAGTATGATATTTCCTTGTACAGGATTGAGTCTTGAAAGGTTAAAGTAATAACTAGTGGACCTAAAAGATAATGTCTTGAATGATCCTATGAATCATCTCAGTCAAAATATTAGTTCATAGTCTTAATATTTATATAATAGATTGAAAGGTTATAAGCCATAATATAAAGACTAATCTCCATGAGTATAAATCATATGGATCCATAAATGGAAATGTTGGAAGAGTCTACAAGGGTAATGATCAGTGATTTGGGAGAGATAGTAAACCTGTTCAAATCATGAATAATCTCATTGGTGTTGAAGAAAATAAAATAAGAATGTTATAGCTATATTGTAAAGTGAAAACAAGACTCTAGTGAGATAGCTATAATAGGAATATAAGCATGTTTTACAGGCCCTAAAGAAACCTAAAGTGTTCACTAAGATTACAAACTAATAGAGAATGAAAAGACTAAGATTGGTATGAAGATGAAGGTTTTCATTTCAAAGAATAACAGAAGAAGTAAGAAGGAGTTAAGGGAGAGGTGAATATATTATTATAAGAATTAAGAAACTAAAAAGGTAAAAAATGTCTTTTAATTTGATTTTCATCAAGTCATGGATAAGCATCTTGATTGAGATTGATTTTGGGACGGTATTAACAAAATTTGAAGTTTCAAATAATATAGTGATGTGACTAGAGAACCTAGAAGACATATTTGAATATATCATTAGGGACTTATGGATGAAAAATGGAATAAACACCATATCTAGGGTGATGATTACCCTCTAGGACCACATTATTGGCATCTAATTACACATATTTAGGAGACAGAGCACACATTCTAGCCTCAAGGCAGTATTTCCCCAGATGCAAGATGTAAGCTACAATTTGAGATCTCTATCTCTAGGGCCTATGGAAATAAATTAGAACCACCAAAATGTTAAGGGTAGTTATTAACCTCTAGGACTTAATTATTTGTATTTTAGTATGCTCATTTAAGAGATAGATCACCCATTCCAACCTCAAGATGGCATTTCCCTAAATACAAGATGCAAGCCACAGTTGGAGATCTCTATCTTTAGGGCCTCATGGTTAAAAACTAAACATCCGCCATGTTGAGTGTGTTTATCAACCTCTAGGACCACATTATTTTCATCTGAGTACACTCAGTCAAGAGATGAATCACCCATTCTAGCCTTAAAATAACATTTCCCTATAAGACAAAATTGTTGATTTTTAGGCAAACTTTAGACAAGTGCAAAATATAAACTATAATTCATATCCATAAAATAAAATAATCATCACATGAATGTTTTATTCCTTTAATTTCACCCAAAACCCCTCAAATTTCAAATCATAAATGAACTTATGGTAGAGGATTTAGTGATTAGTCCTAAAATGTAACTTTTATATAGTTAAGAGTCAGGTTATTTGCCTCCAATAGACATTTCCACTTTTAGGACCTCCAATTTGAAATCCATAACTTATAACACCTCAAGATGTGTGATATACATGTGTTACCACTTACACAACATCATAATCCATGTGGTTACCATTTTTTGAAACAATTATAGCCTTAAGAAACATTAACAAGAAACTTATCAAGATGTAAGCCATAATTGGATATATCTATCTTTGGGGCCTTATGGATAAAAAATAGATTGTATACCATATTATGGGTGGTGATTAACCTTTATCACTACATTTTTGGCATTTGAGTATTCCTGATTAGGAGACAGAGCACCCATTCCAACCTCAAGATGACATTTCCCTATAAGGCAAAATTATTATTTTTTAGGCAAATTTTGGATAGACATAAAATTAAAACTATAAGTCATATACATAAAAAAATAAACCATCAATTATGCGTATAAGTTATATAATTTCACCCTAAATAACGTATATTGAAAATAATCAACAAACTCCTAGCAGAGGATTCAGTGATCAGTCCTAAAATGTAACTTTTATGTAGTTAAGAGATAGATTCTTTGCCTCTGATAGACATTTCTACTTTCAAGACCTTTGATTCAAAATACATCACTTAAAACACATTAGTATTTGTAATTTACATGTTTTCCCACTTTAAAAACCTCAAAACCCACATGGATACCCTTTTAACAATAATTTTAGCCTCAAGCAACATTGACAAGAAATATTGTCAAGATGCAAGCCATAGTTGGAAATCTCTATCTCCAAGGTCTTGTGGCTAAAAACTAGATTTTACACCATGTATAAGGTGGATATTAACCTATATTACCACATTTTTTCCATATTAGTACACCCAATTAGGAGATGAAGCACACGTTTTGGCCTCAAGATGACATTTCCCTATATGTAAGATGCAAGCCATGGTTGGAGATATCTATCTCTGGTGCCTCATGGTTGAAAACAAGAATCTCCACCACATCAATAATGGTTATTAACCTATAGTAATATATTGTTTTAATTTTATTACAGCCTTTAGGAGATGAATCACCTGTTTTAGCCTCAAGATGGTATTTCCCTATATGCAAGATGCAAGCTACAGTTGGAGATCTCTATCTTTAGGGCCTTGTGGCTAAAAATTGGTATTACCACCATGTTTTGGGTGGATATTAACCTATAACACCACATTATTGGAATTTTAGTATGCCCATTTATGATATGGATCACCTTTTTCATCCTTAACACATTATTTATGTATAAGGTAAAATTGTTATTTTTTGGCAAACTTTGGATAGGCATAAAAATGCAAACTGTAAATTGTATCCATGAACCAAAAGAAATATCATGTTCATGTAGAATTAATTTAATTCAACCTATAATAACTTATATTTAAAATCATATATGGACTCATGGTAGAGGATTAAGTGATCAGTCCTAAAATTCAACTTTTATGTAGCTAAGAGACAAGTTCTTTACCTCCAATAGACATTTCCACTTCTAGGACCTCCACTTCAAAATAAAACACTTAAAACACCTTGGGATGTGTAATTTACATGATGTCCCACCACCACAACCTTGGAATCCATGTAGATACCCCTTTATACAATAATTCTGGCCTCGAGCAACATTAACAAGAAATGTTGTCAAGATGCAAGCCACAGTTAGAAATATCTATCTATGAGGCCTCGTGGCTAAAAATTGGAATTTATACCACATAAAACATGGAGAATAACCTATAATCCCACATTATTATCATATAATTATTCCCAATTATGAGATATAGCACTTTTTCTAGCTTCCAAGTGACATTTCCCTAGAAAAGGTAAAACAGTCAATCGTCTACATGAATCAAAAGCTTCTCTTAGCTTTGAGAATATGAAATTATCTACTAATGGTGATAGCCACATGGAATTGGAAGATAATTTGGCACCACTAACCTAAAAAAAAATATGTTAATATGTAATTAAATTAAAATTTATATGTAATACCTAAGAAATAAATAAAATTTGTTAAAAGTAGACACATTTTCATTTAAGAAGTCAACATACTTTGGGAGTTCAATCTAAAGAACCACTAGGATCAGATATGTTATTTATAGTAGCAATAATTTATTCATGATCAGATTCATGAACCTTCTATAGAGTCTTTTTAATGGCCTACCCCAATATTTATGCAATTGAACATTTGTTACAAGAACCAAATTTAAAATAGTAGAGTATCTTCTTATGTATTCTATAGTCTTCAAATAACCACACATTTGAATTTTTGATAGGATATCATCGAAGCCAAGTTATAATAACTACCACAGACCTAATAGGATAGTGAATATTTTCCCCAACTATGACCACAAAAGTCAATTTCTATTTTTCCTCTACACATCAACACAAGTAGTATTTTATCCCCTCCTCATTATCCTCATCTACAATAACTACATAAACATGCCCTACATCATAAAACAAAACATGATCTACTGATATATTTACCAAATTTAGTACGTTAAACACTTGTTAAATATATGGTACTAGTTTCACTAAATCAAATACATGGTCAAATTCATGTGATGATGTCAGTAGAGCTATAAGTTGTAATTCTAATTGAACTTTATAAGTTTCAATTGTAACTATAGGCCTAAAAATCAATTCATCCACCCATTCTTATGACTCACACTCATTCCAAACAAAGTCAATGCATACAGAATAAAATCATGTCATAGGCCTCATATAAACCATCCACAAACTTGTGTTTGAGATATGAAATAAGTGTAACTCACTCAATCTTGCTACTATCATACAATATTCATAGTTTTCTAATTATTCATCATCCATCATCCATAAATATCTATGAATAATTAATTTTTTTTAACACCATGTCCCATATTTTCATTACACCATTTAACTATGTTTTTTTCATCTGTCAAATCGGCGACCTCTTCAAACTTTAGCTCCTATCTTAAAATCACTCTTTTAAAACATGATCCTGAACCATCATGCTCCCATTTTCCATGGCTTACTTTAGTGAAATCATAAATATGTTATACACCAGTGGTCACATGTATCCTACTCAGCCAATAGAACATATGTGAATTCATAAATTATGACAGGCAGTTATTTGACCAAATATAATGTTGATTTAAAGTATTGTTCCTTTCACTCAACTTGCCATAAAACATCTAAAAAAACCTTTCACATACTCTAAATAATGTGTTTTATCATCACTAACATATAAGTGTTACTCCCTTAATATTTTTTGGCAATGCTTTGCATTATCAATTGAATGCATGAATGTTATATGCACAAAAAGGGAAACCTATACTAAATTATAGTATTGTGATTGAAACTCTCTTTTTGGTTGTAATTTTTAATTATATATAAATTCAACTACTAAAACAATATTACCAAGAGGTAATTTTTCTTTAATTAACTTGAATTTTTAATCTAGCCATTGAGCTCTATGTGTGTGGCTTGCATATTCATATACAATTTTCTTCCTTAATTTATCCATAAATTTTTAAACAGGTATTTGTTTTGTAACAAGATTACACCTTTTAGATTCCTTTCCATATTTTAATTGATATGTCACATATTTATATTTAATAAAACCAACCAATTCTTGTCTAATTTCATGTGTACTCACCTTGTGGGTACAATTTTTCAATTTTGGCAATCCCCTACAAATATTGCAAGTTCCATCCAAACATGTCCTATTATAAAAAAATTATCCATCTCATCTTTCATAAAAAATTTATGGAATAAATTCCCTTGTTTATTTTGGTGGGGCTTCCACTCCACACTCCAAAAAAATGTTCTCAGTATAGAAAGTACAATGAACATGATGAAAATTAAAATAATGCATCAAAAATTTAACATGTTGCCTATAACAATAAGCCGTGTGTGTGTGATTGATTTTCACATAGAAGGTTTTGTACATTTTAAAATATATTATACTAATAGAAATATGTGGATATTTTTAAAAAAATTAGAGATTAATTGTTTTGAGTCATATCCAACAAATGTTTAGGATGTGGTTCACAGTTATGAGAACCAACTCTTCTTTTCACTACATCTATAATATTAGGTGATACCCTTGTGTTATGTTTCCAAAATTATACAAGTAAATATTTTAGGTCATAGACTATAGCCTTGACTTCCTATAGGAGTCAACCAAATAATTCCTACAAGTCATAGTTACCAAAAAAATCAAGTCTTCAGCGTCTCCTAATTGTTGTCATTAGTGTTTTTGTGTTTATGTGCAATGCTTGGCTTGTTTTTATAATAAATAATTTATTATATGTTTTAAAACTTACCAAATAAGTTATAATAATACGTTGGGTAGTGTTACCATCTTTGGTGCATTTCTTTACACCTGTTTGATGGTGTGTATTATGAAAATTTTCAACAATTACCTTGTTTACACCATCCATATTATATGTTCTTAGTCCTAGGGTGTTCATTTTAGTTCTCATCTTAAGCACTTTCATCAATGTAACAAACAATTATCATCTTCAAGTTTTGTTTAATTTCTCAAAGTGAATCCCAAATTCTTTTAGCTTTTCTTCTCATATGGCACTCAAACATTTTTTTAGGCATTCGTTTCAAAATGTTTTCATCAATTTCAATTAAATACATGGGTCTTATTTCCAAAATTATAGGAGGTTTTATTAGTGGTAAATTTTATTGATTTGGTGTTGCCATATTATTTTCTTCATTACTAGTTTCTTCATTTGACGGTGTACCCATATTATTTTCTTGATTATTACTTTTACTAATCGGTGTTTCCATGCATTTTACATCATCATTCATACTATCATCATCACCAAAATTAAAAACCTAAAAAATTTATTGTGGGACTTGAATTATAATTTGGTATACTATCAAAATTGGTAATTGTACTTTAAGAATTTGGTATACTATCATTATTCATTTTAAAATTATTTGTGACATTCAATTCATTATGGATAGTATACTTACGTGCACTAATATTTTGTATTTGTTTCCTTGATTTTTATCTATGCACTTCTAATTTATCCATATTTCATGCTTTAACTTATTTTTATTACTATTACAAAAGTCATCACCCATGATTGCATAAAGTTGTCAACTTTTGAGGGTAAGGACAATAATCCAAATATTAAAAAGTAGACCTACTTAATATGTAGTACCAAGTGGGGACATTGATAAAATCATTAAAAATAGACCTAAACTCTTTATTCAACCATGATTCTACATTTGAGGGTGGGGACATACATAAAATTAGTAAAAATAGACTTGTAACATGTTCAAAATGAAATAAAATAGAGAACATCGGAGACAAAACTCTTGATGTGAAAAAAATGATGTTGAATATACATTTTATTTTTGTTTTTTAGTATTAGCATAATTGTGTATATGTTAATATTGCATACATGGTATTATGCATATGCACAAACACCCCTAAACCTAAACCCTTAACACTACACCCTACACCTTATAACCTAAACCTTAAACACTAAGCCCTAAACCATAAATCCTAAACTCTATACCTTAAATTATAAAACCTAAGCCTTCAACCCAAATCCTTAAGCCCTATAGCATATACCATTTACCTTAAACCCTAATCCCTAAAAATGATAAATCATAAACTCTTAAAACCCTAAACCAATCATTTGATCCCCAATTACCTTCATTTAGACTAAGATTAGTTTCATATGGATAAATTTGGCCTAAATCACACCACTAACTACCTCAATTAACTAATTCACTTGATCTTTGATGATATAGGGACTACTAGAACCCAAAAACACATTTAGTGCTGATAAATTAGTTTAAGAAACTTAACTTATCCTTAATTACCTTCACAATTAGACCTTAAACCCTACACCATATATTGTTAACCTTAAACCCTAATCCCTATACTCTATACACTAAATTTTAAAACCTAAGCCCTAAGACCTAAACCTTGAACCCTAAACCCTAAACCTAAAGCCCCAAAAATCCTAAACCATAAATTGTAAACTCTTAAAACCCTAAACCATAAATTGTAAACTGTTAAAACCCTAAACCAATCATTTGAGACCCAATTACCATCATTTAGACTAATAATTATGTTCATAGGGATAAATTTGGCCCAAATCACACCATTAACTACCCCAATTGAATAATTCACTCAATTTATTATGACATGGGGGACAATCAAACCTAAAAACACATTATGTGCCCATAAATAAGTTTAAGTAACTCAAATTATTCTCAATTACCTTCATGGTTGATCCCTAAACCCTACACCCTATACCCTAAACCTTATACCCTAATCCCTAAACCATAAACCCTATACCCTAAATCATAAGCCCTAAGCCCTAAACCCTAAAATTTATACCCTATACCTTAAACCTAACATCTAAATCAAAATCCCTAAAATCCCTAAACCATAAATCATAAACTTTAAAAAGCCTAAATCAATCATTTGAGCCCTAATTACCATCATTTGGACTAAGAATTAGGTTCAAAAGGATAAATTTGGCCTAGATTTCACCACTAACTTCCCTAATTGACTAATTCACTCAATCTGATATGACATGGGCTAATCAAACCCAAACACACATTATGTGCTCACGAAAAGGTTCAATCAACATAAATTATGCTCAATTGCCTTTGTAGTTAGACCCTAAGCCCTATAAGACACTATATCCTAACCATTAAACCCTTAGCCCTAAACCATAAAACCTATACCTTATAGCCTAAATTATAAACCCTAAGCCCTATACCCTATACCCTATACCCTAAACCTTAAACACTAATCCCTAAATTTGAAGCCCTATAAACCCTAAACCATAAATCGTAAACTCTTAAAACCTTAAACCAATCATTTGATCCCTAATTACCATCATTTATATTCATAATTAGGATCACAAGGATAAATTTGGCCCAAATCACACCACTACTTCCCCCATGACAAATTCGCTCATTTTTTTATGACATTGGGGATAATTAAACCCAAAAACACATTATGTGCTCACAAATAGGTTCAAGTAACTCAAATTATGTTCAATTACCTTTGCAGTTGAACCCTAAACTCTACACCCTATATAGTAAACCTTAAAACCTAAGCCCTAAACCATAAACCCTAAACCCTAAGCCTAAACCCTATACACTATACCCTAAACCTTTATCCCTAAACCCTAATTCTAATAAACCCTAAACCATAAATCATAAACTCTTAAAACCTAAACCATCATTTGAGCCCCTAATTATCATCATTTAGACTAAGAATTAGGTTTACATGAATAAATTTGGTCCAAATCACACCAATAACTACCCTAATTGACTAATTTTCTCAATCTATGATGACATAGGGGATAATCAAACCTAAAATCACATTATGTTCTTATAAATAGGTTTGAGTAACTCAAATTATACTCAATTAACTTTGCAGTTGGACCCTAAACCCTACACCCTATACTGTAAACCTTAAAACCTAAACCCTAAACCTTAAATTGTAAACCCTACGCCCTAATCCCTATACCCTATACCATATACCCTAAACCTTAATCCATAAACCCTAATCCCTAAACCATTATTTTAACCTTTTAGGATTTAGTGTTTGTAAATCCTGTGTTTATTAAAAAGATAAGTATGATAAATCAGGGTAATAATATGCAATAAATATATCCATTGATTTGTTATAGAATTGACTAGCTTTGACCTTTCTAAAAATAGAAATAAATAGGGAAAGTAAGAAATTAGTTGGAAAATAACTAAGATGGATGATTTGGAAGCTGGAAATGAGGTAGAAGTTGGTTTGAGTGTCACAAATAGGATCCTAATTTTAGAACCCATCTTATATAGGATCACCCTAATTATATAGTAGTGTCATTATTAGAAATCTAGTGATAGTTTACCTATATTGGCAGTAGTGTCCTTTGTTTAGGATTGTCCTAAACTTTCGGGTGTACCTATGTCTTGATCTATGAGATTTATTCTTGCGTGTATGAGTTTTAAAACAATATATATTTCCTAGTTTGATTGAATTTATGAGTAAATCCTAATTCTCCATGTTATTAGGGTATTTGATTATTCAAGCTAAAAAGTGTGTTTATTAGTGGGGTAGGTTAGACATCCTCAACACCCCATTATGATGAGATTTGTATGCATACTAGTACTCTAAGGAGGGATCAAGCCTAATGTAGTTATCCCCACCCAAGTTTTGGTATGAATACAAGTAAAGATAGTATGATAGTGGCCTTGAGTGCCTTGAATGTGATTGATATTGTAAATTTGGTTAATCTAAGCTTAGGATTATTTTAGATGGTAGTATGTAGAAGTAGTGCAGAATAGGGATTGATAACCTTAATTATGCATAATTTATTCTCAATTTGAATGTGTATTTTGCATCTGATTACCATATAGTGGTTAGAAATCTAAAATTTGTGTATATATACCATTTTGATGTTTGTGTGGGTGTTAAAAGAGGTTTATTCTAACCTTAGGAGGTTTTTAATTTGAAAATATATATGTTTGTTAAAAAGAGAGGGAAAGAACATTAGCACCATTATTGGGACACTAGTGTCATGTGGCATTGGTGTCCTTATTATGGCACTAGTTTCCAAGTAGTAGAACACTAGGCATGAAGGGCTAGGATCAATAAATGATGGTCTGGGACTACTTTATGGATGACTAGGGACACATGTGGCCTACACAAAGGTTGGATATGTGTGATAATAGGATCTAAGATAGGTTTAGGGATAATATAGGGATAGGTAGTCTCAATTAGCAATCTTAGCACTCAAATACCACTTTTAGGTGATTACATTTCCCCCTCTCCATTTATTATAGAAATGTAGCAAAGTGAAATGACTAGAATAGAGGAAAAAGAAGTGTGGCTAAACTTACCTCAGAGGTGAAGCCCATGAAGTTGGGTCTAAATGTGTGAATTTAGGTATGAGTTTGTAAATCATACTCCAATGCATGTCCTATAAGTGAAACATGTATAAATTAGTCATTACTTAAGAGATATCAAAAGAAAAAGACTAAAGTGAGTAAAAAAGCAAAAGTTGAGTCAAACTAAGTAAAGAGATAAGAGAGAGGAAAGGAATGTATACACCTCACTAGGTACACAAACCAATTCATAAACCTGGTGATAACCTATGTCTATGCATGTATATATTGATCAATTAGTGATTAGTTTGGAATGAGCAAATGGCTTACTCAATCCTCATGTGTGGGTGGCTCAAGAACTCAATCTGATTTTGACTTCAACGTTGCCCACCCCTGCTTGGTGGATCTTTACTTATGAATAGCTTGGATTAGACTAATGGTGTATCTAATCCTCTCATGTAGATGGATAAAGAACTCAATTAGGATATGAAATCAACATTTCCCACCCATGTATAGTAGATTCATATGAAACTAAAACTACACTATGTAACTAGAAATGTCTAATTGGGTATGTTGGCTCTACATCCACTTGGGTATATGAGGCAGCTCTAGGCCACTTGGTAATGTTAACCATTGTAAATGGAGTAAGGAATAAACTAGTGTGAAACCTAGAATATGATTTTGGATGTATACATCATACATAATGACATGTAATTTATCATTCCATCTAATCAATCAGTGTGTAAATGAGCATATGGAAATAATGTGTCACACATATGCCACCAAATATGATATATGAGCATATGGATTCTAGACTGAGTTGTAACAATATATATCTAGATATTTGAGCAAAATATGGAATTGGTCATGCCATGCATGATTCCCAAATCTAAGAAAATTGGTATAAATCTGAGCTAAACTAATATGAATCTAAGCAAAACTAATAAATCTATAACTAAACATGTGCAAACTTGTATCGTACCTATTGTATTTTTTTGTCCAATCTAAGTTTTTCTAAAATTGAGGCTATTAGACATTAGCACCATGTCTTGGACAGTAGTTCCATTATTGTAAATGTGTCACTAGTGTCCCAATTTGGGTGCTACTGTCCTAGTCTAATTTCTCTGCAACTAAATTGATCTCTATGTCACTATTTTCCCATTGTGTTTACATGAGTCTGATTTTTATAATCTAAGCCTATGCTAAAAAATGTACTATGAGTGTAATATAGGATCCTGATCTCTATGAAAAACCCCTATGAATTTCCCTCTCTTTTGGGGGGAGTTATTGAACCTATTGAAAAATTATCCTCAAAAGAAAATTTGTTTTTTAGAAATATTATATTATTTTTGTATCTTTTGGATATAATTTATGTGCAAGAAACATGAAAATGAAACTATATACAAGGAGTATGAAATAAATAATGTATGTATAATAAGGGAGGAACAATACTAACCAATGAATCTTATGGGAGACTCGCTATCACTATGGCTTGTGTCAAAAATAAGAATGGTAATCTCTCATGTAGTGTGAATGTTATGTTATAGTTGAATGGTGTTGCAGTATGAATCTAAGTATTATTCATCATCAGAATCATAATAACCTAAAATGCTAGAGGGAATTGCCTCATACTTTAGATTTGACCTATTTTGAATTATACTTTGGAAGATTGATTGTGATTTTTCCCTTTTAAACTATGCTTATTGTAGACATATGGTGTTGTAGAGACTCTTTTGCTAGAAAGCCTTTTCTGAAAATGCTTGTTAGTTTATCATTATTTTGACTTTGTAACTTAAGTTCTCGATCTTTATATAACATGTCCTATGTATCTAGATATTTTCCTTGATATAATTTACATGTGAATGATGTGCCTTGGTATGTTCAATAAATCCCAAACCTTGTTGACCAACATTATCAACTGCTAGAATAGGACTAATGATGCCTTGGGCTTGCTTGCCCAAACCCTAACCATGATAATTAAACTATTTTAGATATTTTTTACTAAACCCATACTATGAGCCTCATTTTGGATAGGTATATTTGCATATTTTACTTGATTTACCTATGCTTGTTGTATTGTTTATTGTTGTGATTGTGTTGTGTGAACCTTTTGTTGTTCTAAGTTATGCTTTGGTAACCATTTTTGTATTGTTTCTAAATTTAACCCTTTTTAATGTGCCATTGTATGTTTTTTGGATGATGTGTCATGTTTTGAGTAATATATATCCATTATCTATTGTATTTTAATTTTCAATGTTAAACATTAATCAGTGTGGTGCCTATGCGTTATATTATATGCACAAAATATTTGTATCTCCTCATTGAGTGTAGAGGGGGTACGTTGATCAACTTAGCTTTAATAATTTACCTTAGTACCTCACTTTAACTCTTATTTTATTTTATAAATATTTTTAAATCACTGATTGTAGATATACTTTGTTGTGATTTATGATTTGTATATAAAAGAGTGTTAGGCACAATTTTGCTAGGTGTAGATGCATATACATGGTGTACACTAGCATATTCTGAAGATTATGTATGTGTAATGTGATTTTACAATAATGTGACTTGTTCCCTTAGTAACTGATTTTGGTTCTATAAATATGATACTATTTTGCTCATACTTCTAATTTTATCCCTTAGAGTCTCACAAGTGAAAACCTTAATTTCTTTTGATTAAATATGTAGGCACATACCCTATATAGAAGAAGTGTGAATAGGCTGAGTATGGGGATTAGTGGTAATGGTATATGTTACTTCATTTTTTGGATAAATGATAGAATATACCTAGTTAGAGGGAAATTATCTATCACCCTCATGGATATGAGGGGGAGAAGGAGATTCTTTCATGTGCACAAGATATCACATTGAAACTTGAAACTTGGTTATTAGCTTATATAATAGATCCTCTATTTATGTAAAGAATTTTTTCTTAATTAAATTATGCATAAGACAAATCTAACATGATAGAGATATAATTAAATATGACTTACAATTCAATTGATATAAAACATCATCTATATGTTTTTATGTCTTTTATGAGTTCATTTCAAATTAAAGGGAATAAGCATGTAAATGAAATTATTAAACTTTGAAACAAAAAGTGATACACTTACTCTATAATTATTTTCATGATTATATAAAAATGTATGGATCTAAAATCTGAATGCTAGAAATGTAAACCCTAGGGTTATCTAGGTTTAGGGTTTGTGCATTATTTGAAGTACATCAGGTTCATCAAATGTTTTAACCTTTTATGAATTAGATGGTGTAAAGCTTATGTTTGTTAAAGCATTGAGTATGATAAATCAAGGTAATAATATGCAATAAATACATCCACTATTTTTTTATAGAATTGATTACTTCTTGACATTTCTATAAATAGCAATAAATAGGGCAAGTAAGAACTTAGCTATAAAATAATTGAGACAAATGATCTCAAAGCTATAAATTGAGGTAGAATTTGGTCTGAGTGTCTCAAATAAGATCTCAATTTCAAAACCCTCCTAGATAGTAGTGCCCTAATTGGATAGTAGTGCCACTATTATAAATATGGTAGTAGTGTCCCTATATTGGTAGTATTTTCCTCTATGCAGGACTATCCTGAGCTTTTAGGTGCACCTACATTTGGATATGTGAGATTTTTTCTTATGTACATGAGTTATTAAACCCTATATATTTCATTTTTAACTAAATTTTTAACCAAACCCTAATTCTCCATGTTTCCAGGACATTCGGTTGATACAAGCTAAAAAGTGTGTTTGTTAATGGGGTAGGTTGGAGATCCTCAACACCCCATTATGATGAGAGTAGCCTACATACCAATACTCTAAGGAAGCATCAAGCTTGATGTATTTCTCCCCACCTAATTTTTGGTGCAAGTGCAAGTGAATCCAGTATGATAGTGGCCTTGAGTGTCTTGAATGTAATTGATACTATAAATATGGGTAATCTAAGCTTAGGATTGTTGTAGATGGTAGTATACAAAAGTAGGATAGAATAGGGATTTATAACATTAATTATACATAACTTGTTCTAATTTTTAATGTGTATTTTACATTATATTTCCACACACACACACACACACACACACAAAGAGAGATACCATTATAATGCTTGTGCAAGTACTAAAAGAGGTTTAGGTTGACCCTAATAGGTTTTAGATTTGAAAATATATCCATTTGTTAAGAAGAGAGGGAAAATAAAATAGCACCATTATTGGGACACTAACACCATGTGGTGCTAGTGTCCTTTTTATGGTACTAGTGTCCAAGTGGTAGAAAACTAGGCATGAAGGGCCAGATCAATAAACGAGGGTCTAGGATTACTTTAGGGATGACTAAGGATGCCTATGGCTTACATGAAGGTTGGATAAGTGTGATAATAGGTATAGGGATAAACTAGGGATATGTAGTCTCAAGTAACACTCTTAGTACTCCAACACTTTTAGGTGATTACAACCATAAATCATAAACTCTTAAACTCCTAAACTAATAATTTGAGCCCAAATTACCATATTTTAGACTAAGAATTAGGTTAATAAGGATAAATTTATCCCAAATAACACCACTAACTAGCATAACTGACTAATTCATGTAATATATGATGACAAGGTGGATAATCAAACCCAAAAACATATTATGTGCTCACAAATAGGTTCAAGCAACTCAAATTATAATCATTTATTTTTGCATTTAGAACGTAAACCCTATACCCTAAACCTTAAACCCTAAGCCCTAAACCATAAACCCTAATCCATAAACCTCAAACCCTATACCCTAAACCTTAAACCCTAATCCATAAACCCTAAGCCACATAAAAACCCTAAACTCTAAATCGTAAACTCTTAAAACCCAAAACCAATCATTTGAGCCCCAATTACCATTATTTAGACTAAGAATTAGGTTCATGAGGCTCAATTTGGTCTAAATCACACCATTAACTGCCCCAATTGACTAATTCACTCAAGGTGTGATGACATAGGGGCTAATCAAACCAAAAAACATATTTTATGGTCACAAATAGGTTCAAGTAGCTCAAATTATTCTCAATTGCTTTCACAAATGGACCTTAAACCCTAAATTTTACACCCTAAACCCTAAACTAATTTATTTAGCCTAAATTAACATCTTTTAGAGTAATAATTAGGTTCACATGGCTCAATTTGGCTTAAATCACATCATTTCCCTAATTAATTAATTAGATCAATATGTGATGATGTGGGGGCCAATTAAGCCCAAAATCACATTTTGTAATCATAAATAGGTTAAATAAGCTCAATTTGGCCCTAATTTCCTTCAAAAATAGATCTTACACCCTAAAACCTAAACCCTATATACCCTAAACCCTAAGACCTTAACCGTAAGCCCTAAACCTTAAACCCTAAATCCTAAACCTTAAACTAATCAATTTAGCCCCACTTAACATCTTTTAAAGTAATAATTATGTTCATATTTAGCTCAATTAAGCATAAATAACATTACTTATTATCCCAATTAATTGATTGGCTCAATTTTTGATGTCATTAGGACTGATTGTGCCTAGAATCACATTCTAAAGTCACAATTAATTTCAACTAGCTCAAATTATCCTCAATTACCTTCAAGATTGGACCCTGTACCCTAAACCCTATACCTTAAACCCTAAATTATAAACCCTAAAACAATCTTTTTAGACCCAATTAACATATTTTAGAGTAAGAATTAGGTTTACGCCCAAATTATATCATCATTGGCCCAATTGACTAATTGACTCAATCTGTGATGATGTAGGAGCTAATTGAGCCAAAAATCATATTTTATAGTCACAAATAGGTTCAAAGAAACCAATTTATCCCGAATTGCCTTTATAATTGGACCTTATATACCCTAAAATATAAACCCTATGCCCTAATGCCTAAACCCTAAGCTCTAAACCATAAACCATAAATCGTAAACTCTTAAAACTCTAAACCAATCATTTTATCCCTAATAAAACAAAATTTAGACTAAGAAAAGGAGGTTCACATGGCTTAATTTTTCATGCATGTGAAATGCAGGCAAAGTATTCTACATATATGGTAATTCCACATATGTGTTATGTCTATGTACATGATATTTTTGCATACACAATAATTCTATGTACGCAGTTATTATATGTACATGGTTATTATATTTCATATTTCAAACACATGCCTAAAGGCTTGAGAATGTCTTGGATTCCTAATCTTGAGGCATAGACTTGCAAACACACAGTCGAATGTGTATTTTTGACTAAAACAATAAAATACAACTTCTTTCATGTTAAACACTATGAATTTTATTGAACTTTTTCTCTAAAATATTACAACATTGATTACACTCTCCTATTTCTAAATATATAATTTTTTTATATTTTTATTACTTTAAGGTTGTTATCTATATTTATTTCTAAGAATGTCTTTTTTTAGCACTATATGCCACAACTATACATGTTCATATTTGTTTATATATCTTTTCATTTGTTTATTCAAATAAAAAAATTATATGGTTACAAACTAGACCCAATTCTATACACATTCAAAAAACACAATCTAATTTTCTATATTTTTTGAGCCACATGGTCAGCTATACATTATTGATCATATTTCAGGGTCTATTGAATTTTGAAACCAGTAAAAAAATATATTCATTAATTAATTTTAAAAATATATATGTTGTAAACTAGATGATTTTATCTAAATTTCCACCAAAGGCTTTAAAAAAACTAAACAATGCTAAAAAAATGATGGGATTCATAGAAAGCTATCTACTCTAATTTTTCTAAAAAATAGTACTAATACTCTAAATTCATGATGTTTGACCTACTTATACTTGACCATTTCAAAAAAAAAAGTAGTTTAGAAACTAAACTCAAAATTCTACAATTCATGTTCCTATGACATCTTCAAATTTTGAGTTTAAGTATCTCAAATAATTTGTATAAGTTGAGGTTTCTTATTTTTAAGGAAAAATGTCCACTTAAGACCCCATTTTGGTCCCCCAATTCCATGCACTTACCCTCCCTCCATATTGGAAACAAGATGAAGGGACCTCATTCCACCTTTTAATATATTTTTTAGGAGGATTATCCACCCTCCATCTTAGAAATAAGATGGAGGGATCTTATCTCATACCTCAAGATTTTTTTGAGGGGCATTCTCCTGCAAGATGGAGGGCTCATATTAATCCCCCTTGGGATATTTTGAGGGAGCTTACTCCACCCTTCATCTTGAAAAATATGAAGGCTCACATTGGTGATCCATGTCATGATCCATGTGAGGCCTTGAGGTGAATTCTCCATCCTTCATCTAACATACAAGATGAAGGGCCCATGATCAATCACTCTACGTATAAATAAATGGGCACCCTTATTCATTTATTATGCTCATGTTTAATAAAAAATATCTATCAATTTCTCAAGCTAGCTTGTGTATCAAAATCCATTCTTATTAATTCAATTTACTCAAGGTTTTCAAGAGTAGATAGTGTATTTCATGACACTAACATTTCTAAAGAATTCTTGAGACTACATCTGAGCCACATCCACTTATGACAAGGTGAATATTCCTCGAAAGAGAAGGTAATAATTATTTATTTCTTTTATTGATTTTGGTTTTATTTGGATTTGTATTAGCTCATGAGTCATTGGGTTAGATGTGCTAGAAAAATATTTGGTTTTGATTGTATATTCATTAACAAAGTTTTTAACCCCTATAACAAACCTAATGACAAAATATCAAATATACTTAATAAGTTTATTTGAGTGAGTTGTAGAACATACAAGTTGTCATTGTTAGATGAAGTTGTAGGTGGTAATGTTATCTTTGTTGGTGTAAATTTTTATTCCATTTTAATGTTTTTTCCCTACACATATTATTTAACTTGTTTAGGTGTCATATTAGGTCATTAGGTAAAATATAACTTAACCCTATTTTCTAATTTTGAGTTCCTTTTTGCTTCTCTATATAATGTACCTTCATAAAGTTTATTTGGATAATGAAACTAATGATAATAATGCAAATGTTGTTTTTTTATTTGTTTTGATTTCACTTATACAAAAAATAATTTCTTCATGCATTTGATTCTATCTAGCCCTGATCCTCGATGTGGCCCACTCTAACATGGTATCAAAGCATTTATGATAGTCAAATGCCATAGTTCCTATTGTGAAATCTTGATCCTTTAGATTTCATACCACATATTTGGCACTCTTTGACCCTATATATTGTATATTCATGATTTTCTCAAATTTTACTCTTCTTTTGGGGTCTTTATTGATCCAAATTTAGAAAAAGAACAATGGAAAAAGCATTTTTTGCAAATTATCTCTTTGCCACTATTTTTTTATAAAAAATAACTTACACCATTGATATTAGAAGGTTTCAAAACCCTATATTTTATTGTATACATAACTTAGTTTCATGATAGGAAATATTAACCATTTTTAGAGGGTTTGAAGGCATTTTCTTAGGATTTACTCAAAATCATAAATCTAGGGATTTGCAAGAAAAACCATTCCTAGGTTTTTCTATGTTTTTGCAAATACTTCGTGTCTTAGCTATTTTATGTGGAAAACATGCAAATTTTCAAGATCTAGGGTTTTCATTTTATTTTTCTCACCATTTAAAACTTTCTACATATTTTGGTCAGTTAACAGACTTTAACACCTTGGTATAATTATATGGTGGAAGAACAAACTTTGGCAGACATTTCTATCCTTTCTAGCATCTTCAATAGGCTTAAGTATATTTTTTCCCCTTGGTAGAGATTTTGGGTTTAAAATACATTTTCCCCTACTCAAATAGATATTGGATTCCACCCCCTACTAAGGCAGTCATCAAGTTCTACCTTGTGCTTATACACATTTAAAACTCTACCCTCTACACATGAACCCATAGATTTTGCCCCTTACCTAAACATGGGTTAGGTTATACCCTTACCTAGGTAACTCTCAAGTTTTAACCTTTTCTCAAGACACCATTATGATTTACCACTTGCTCACACTAGCCTCAAACTCTAACCCCCACATGGACATACATCAGGTTCTACCCTTACCTAGGTATCCCTTAGGTTTTTCCTCCTACTCTGATAGTCTATAGGTTATGCCTCTTACTCGTGCATGCCTTATATTCTACCACCTTCTTAGAGAAATGTTAGTTTCTACCACCTACATGGGCATAGCTCAGATTCCACCCCTATACTAACACACCATGGATTATGCTCTGCACTCCAAAAAGATAATGACTTTACCCTATTTTCACTCATCCATGTGTAAATGATTTCTAAATTTAAACTAATAAGGAACATCACTATTCATTTTAATTTGGGAAATTGGTGACATCAAAGAACCTTGTAAAGGTGACATCATCAAGGGGGAACACTCGACCTAACGCTTATCCCCTTGATCATATGAGATTTTATCCCTTGATCACAACCAAACCAAGGGGGATTAATTTTTCCTCCAAATGTTGAGCTTAACTTGTTCACACCCAAATTTATGCAAAGAGAAGAATTTATTATACAATTAAAAAACATTCAAACTCTCATAACTTGCAGCCTATAACTCCTTTCTAAGTAATAGCTTTTTTAAAATGCGAGTTTTTTTACCTATATGTATTTGTGATATTCTTATGCCTTGTAAAATTGAACCTATTTTATTTTATGGGGGTTGCACATCCTAGTCTTGTAACACACTTAATTCAACATGTACCTACAAATTGCAATGGATCTGTCACAAGCTCAACTTCTTACACTATTAAACTATCACAAGTGGAAAGTCAAAATATAAATCCTCTTCAGGAGTAAAGGCTTAAACCAGATTGCTATGGGTATAAAAAGAGAACTGACACTGGATGTAGAGAAGGTGAAGTGTTATAATATAAGTGACAAAGCCTATAGTCTATTATGCCTGTCAATTTATCCTAACTTTCTCTTTCATATTGAATATGTAACTACTCCTAATTAAGTATAGAGCACATTAAAAACACTCTTTGCGAAGAAAAACATAATAAGAGGTCATGAACTAGAGAATGAGCTCATCAGTTTGAGCCTAGACATTTTTTATACTATACATGACTTTTCACAAAGTTCAAATCACTTAGGTTGTAGTTGAAACTATGAAACATTAACAAAAAGGATGATCAATTGGTTCTTTCCATCCTTTCCAAATTAGGATCTGACTAATCTACTTTTATTTTTACCTTCCATGCCACCAAGTGTGTCCTTAAAGATACATAGACCATGTCATCATTGAATGATTTTATTGTTGACTTGACTCAAGATCAAGACAAGCTTATTTAAATGGGTACACTAAAATCCTCCCTATCAGATGTCTTGATTATGAGGCATGATAAATAGAAGGATTCTATTAGTAAGGAGAAGAAAAAGAACAAGAAGGACCCATAGAAAAGAAAGGGTAAAAAATATTATACTAATTTCAAAGCATCAACTAAGTCCTCTTTAGGTGGGAAACCCAAAAAGGAGAGACTCACATGTGCCTATTATAATAAATCTATGCATGATGAAATCAAGTGCATGAAGAAGTAGATCAACCAACTAAATAAGATGATTAAGAAGCACAATATTAATGTTCCTAATTCTACCAATTATATTTCATCAACATATGGGTCTTCTAAGGCTAAAGATAGTAGGAATGGAGAATATAAGGGAAAATCACTTGTTGCAATTGTGTCTTATTCTTACACATGGGTAATTTATTCTAGTGCCTCAAAATTGCATGGCTTCATTATAGGGCCTTTTCTCATCCTTGGAGCCTTATTCCATGCCTTCCATCTTGTTGGGTATGATACATATACAAAATTTATTGGTAGAGGATTTTTTGAAGTGAATTATGGTACATTTCAAGATGTTATATGTGTTCCCTCATTGCCCACCAAACTTCTATTTGTTTATCAGATCACTCACATCAATTTGGGCAAGATATTTGAGTTGACACGTAATTTTTAACAATTATGCACTTTAGAGGGGATTGAAATATAACATATAGTTCCATATGGTCCTTAACATAATGGTGTTTTAGAGCATAATAATAGGTCCTTAAAGGAAATGGCCAACTGTATGTTACACTCTAAGTTTCTTACACCTCAGTATTGGGTCAAGGCCATCAACTATGTTTTTTATATCTAGAACCAAGTTCCCCACAAAACATTGAAGGGAGTCACTTTATTTGAAGCATGGAGTAGTTAGAAACCCATAGTAAAATAAATTTGAGTGTTTATATTTCTTGTTATGGACCACATACCTAAAAATAAATGTAAGGCAATGAAACCTCAAATTTGAAACTTGTATCTTCATAGCATGTCCTGAGGGTGTTAAGGGATACATGTTTCTTCATCTCACCACTCATGATTTTTTTCATTGATAAAAGTGTTTGATTTCAAGAGGGTTCATCCAAATCTAAATTTGATACTCCTCTCTCTTTCTTGGATGCATTGGGATTTGATGACAATCATGTTGATTCAAATCAACCTGAATAACTTCTTAATAATGTGGATCCTTATTCTAGTTCTGATGATGACAGTAGTGATGGGGACTCATCTCTTCCTCCTCTCACAATATATTTAGATGATGAGAAATCTCATCCTAACTCTCTAATTTTTGGTCCTCTTTAGGCTAGAAAGACACTACAAAGTGTTGGGAACTGGCTTGGAGATCCATCAAACACCAAATGAACACATTCATAATTACAAAATGTCCCATAAGCATTCATTTCATCCACTTCTGATCTATATTCATTTTGTGAGGCATCAATCACTCCTTAGTGGGATAATATTATGGAAGAGGAGTATGTTTCCTTACTGAGGAACAATACTTTAGATTTAGTCCCTCTTCCTAAGGGAAGAATAGTTGTTTGATGTAGGTGGATCTACCAAACAAAATTTGTAGTAGATGGGTCTATTGAAAAGTTCAAATAACATGTGGTAGAAAAGTTTTTTTCTCGAGTACCTAACATTGACTATACTAAGACATTCACCCTATTTTTAAAAAAGGACCCAATCCAACTCACTCTTGCCATTGTCATAGCACATTTTTGGGATATACATCAAATGGATGTGAAGAGTGCATTTCCTCATGGTGAATTCAAAGAGGAAATATGTATAGAGAAACCATAAGGATTTGTGGAAGATTCCTCCTTAGTTTGAAAACTTTATAATTCTATCTATAGTCTCAAAAAAGTTCCTCAATATCGGTATGCCAAGATGAACTCGTCTCTTCTTTTGATTGGGTTCACTAGATGCCATTTTGATTCAAATGTCTAAATTTTATGGTGGGATGATTTACTATTGATTTTGGTTCTTTATGTGGATGACCTATTGATCATGGGGATTTATTCATCCATCATTACATCAGTGAACATTAATTTTTATTATAGATTATCAATGATTGACTTGAGCTATTATATTACTTCTTCAAGATTTAAATTTCTTAGTCTAACTCTAGGATTATTATTGCATAATCCAAATATACTCTAGATTTTCTTGCACATTTTAACATGGTTGACTATAAGCTAGATCAAACTCCCTTTATATTTAGTGTAAATATTGATACTGATTATCCATCTCCTTTGATTGATACTACCCCATATTGATAACTTGTTGGCAATCTCATCTACCTTATGTACACTATAGTTGACATTTAATATGTAGTGGGAATGGTTTCCATATTTATGTAGGAACCACATGAACTACACTAGAAAATAACTAAGTGGATTATTTTTTACATTTAGGATACTCATAGTTTAAGGATTCACTATGGAGTAGGCATTGATGTTAACTTGATTGGGTATATAGATTCAAACTAGGTTAGTAATATTCAAAATCGTAAGTCTACTTCAAGCTATAATTTTTCTCTTGGTTTAGGTCTAATTAATAGGTCAAGAAATAATTAGAATGTTATTGTTTTATCTTCTACATAGGTATAATACAAAAGAGTTTTTAATGATACCATCGAGGATATTTGGCTTCAAGGGATTCTCATTGAGTTTGGTATCTAGTTTCGACAACCAACAACCATCTTTTGTGACAACCAAAACATAATCCAAATCTATAAGAATTCATTCCTCCATTAATGAACCAAGCATATCAAGATTCACATCTTTAATTTGGGAACTTATCCATGATCAATTCATTGATCTATAATACATTTGAATTATGGTGAAAATTTATAATATACTCACCAAACCCTTTATTGATAGCAAGTATCTTCATTTATAGTCTCTTCTTAGGGTTTGGAAAGCTTTGTCTTCCTCCTCTAGGGGGCATTTCTATGAACTTGGGTACCTCATTAGTTCTTTGTGTTGGGACCCAATTCCACTACCCACCTAAGTTATGCTTCCGGGGGGGGGGGGGGGGGGGGGGTTGCGGTGGGCGAGTGGTGGTGGGGAGGGGCGGGGGGGTTAAACTACACATATTATTTAGATTTCTTAGGTGTCACTTAGGTGTTATATTAGGTCATTATCAGGGAAAAAATGGCTTTACTCTATTTTCTAATTTTGAGTCAATTTTTGTTTCTCTATATAGTGTACCTTCCTAAAGCTTATTTGGATAATTAAACTAATGATGATAATGCAAATTTTACTTTTTGCTTTAGTTTGATTTTGATTTTAAAATAGATAATTTCTTCATGCATTCAATCATATCTAGACCTAATCTTTGATTGTGGCCCACTCCAATAATCTCAAACCCAGAAACTATATACGAATAAAACTACTCTAACCCATATAATAATGCATTGTGGTCTTGTCTAATTTTATTAGACTTATCTTAGTAAACACAGACTCTACTTTCTCATATTTAAACTAGTCATAGGCCTTCTACAACTCGTTTATATAACTTCAAGTTCACTAGGGGCATATATTACACAAGTTATATCATTATATGACTATCCCTTTTGTTCACATTACAAACATAATACATTGCATAAAATATATCATTATTTCTCACTTACTTTCACATTGTTATCTTACTAGATACTTAAGTTACTAAATATATGGATGTACTAATGAATTATGTATACCAATACAACATATTCATACATGTTTATCATGTTTTACATATATTATATACTTTTTATTTTAGACATTTTAATATGTCATTGTTTGCAACTATAGTCCTTATTGTATACTTCTATGTGAGTGAAATTTGAACATGTCCCTTATATGTGGCCCCTTGGCCTTCTTCTTGCATGTCTTGTGTGATTTTTTGTGTACTCTTTGTGTGTGTGCGTCATGGTCATGACTCATGTTTACTCAATTTTATCAATTTTTTGATGCCATGATTAATATCAAGCATCTTATAGCTTTTCAATGCCATAATAGATATCATTCATCTTCCCTAATTTTCTCTATATCAGTTTTAACTACTCATATTTTATCATTTATTCATTTTTTTCTCATTGCTAACATTTATCTTGACATGACACTATATGTTTGCTTTTGCATGCATCTTTCATTACTACATTACTCAATTTGTCTATGATTATGTCATACTCTCCAATGTTATCATTACTACTCAGATGTCAATCTTTTATATAACATTGATCATATAAGTTTATTATTTTGAGATAAGTTATTATGTAGGCTTCATGACTCACCTAAAAAGAGGTGGCATACATAGTGGCTTGTGTTATAGATTAAACTACAAAAAACCTGTGCAAAAATAAGAAAAGACATTATTTACTTAGTTCATCACAATCCACACTTAGTTTTTTCCCTAAAAATAGTTTTATAAAATAACGCTCCATTTGGACAAGGGAATAAGTCAGCCATGTCCATAACAACACTTTATCCTAGTAGTTAAAATCATATTTCAAATTTCCTAAAATTTCACTCAGTCCACATATCAATTTTAGCTTTGCTCAAAAGTAGGTTTTAAATTTATTATCTCATATTTTCTCACATTTTGCTCAAAATTGGGGGCTTAATGCATGACATGTGTTCCAATTTTTCATAGTTTTTACTTAGATGCTCATTTGATATTAATTAATCACCAAAATCAATATTTTCAAATATCATATTAGGGGTATGTGCTTGGCACATGGCCACTTTCTTGCTTAGTTTGCACCAATATTTCACAGAAGGAATGGCAACTCATGTCATTCTATAATTTGTATACACTAGAATCAAATCATACTATTTTTACACCATTTTTGTGCTAGTTTTGCACAATAAATGAACTTTATTTCATTTTCAGTGGTCAATTCACCTTTTTCATCAGTTTTGCACCAAAATTATCTATTAGAACTTATTCAAGGACTCCAAGTTATTGTACTACCTTGGGTATGCAATGATGAAGTCAAACACACTTTGATTTATTAAGCACACTCTATTTCTAAATATTATTTGGGCATGCACAGTCCAATCCAAGTGTTTCAACAAAAAATAAAATCTCCAAGAGTCCTACCCTCCACAATCACCAATTTTTCACCAAAAAAATACAATGGTTTGCGTATCTAATCATGTGTATTTGTTCCTTGTAATTTTGATCTATAAGTTTATTGTCTTTATTTTAAGATTTATATCTTAATTAAATATTAAAGTATACATGTTTCATTTCAGGTTTGCAAGAAGCATAATTCAGTGTGTGGTATACATTAAAGACTATTCTTCATATGTAATTTTAGGTATAATCCTTCTCTTTTACTCTAGTAATTTTGATTTCATACATTAATATAATAAAAGGGGGAAATTTAGACACATAAATTAACATTTATTTTTAAAACAATGCACTTGTGACCAATGACAATCCTTTTACACACTTAGTTCATGCCCAATGCCACAACTCTAAGATATTATTATGTGTTTCTATGTGTATGACCCTTACCTCCAAGAAAATCCTAATCCAAAATATTCTTATTCACTATTACAATAATCCTAAACTCACTACCAAATTGATCCACACTACCATATTAATTGTCTCTTCTTCTCATACAAGACTACTCCTTTAGGACTATCCTGATCACTAGTAGTGTCTGAATCCATCAGTTTCATCATCTTGCCAAATAACAAATATTTTATCAATTTTAAATTCACATAACAGGTTTTACCTCATGTTTTTTAATCCCCATCTAAATAATTTTCTAAAATATCACAATAAAGCTACATTTTCTAACTATTTTCTCATTAGAGGCTCACATGATGAAAAAACACTTGAACATCTAACTCCACATTGAGAAGAAAACATCTATTCTTCCCAATTCTAAGTCCACAAAACCATAGATATATGAGTTATATCTAAATACACTTTAAAGGTCACAAGTCATTTTTAAAGTGCATAATTACACCAGGATTGCACCAGCATCTAGTATTACACCAATATTTCACACACACCATCGTATCATGAGATAACTACACAGAGTTTGATCCCTCTTTGGATTATTTATGTGTAGGTAGTGCTCAACATAGTGGGTGTTGAATTCAAACACAACTTAAACCACTAACCCATTTTTCCATTGATACCATTTATTCCACATGTTCTATTGATTTAGCGTTCCAAGTGAATAATAAGGTACATGATGGCTTCCATAGTGAATAACATAGATCTAATCATGCACATAGAACCTATAGGTAAAGGCACACATACCCATTTTTACATAGAGAGTTAAAATGCTACCAAATGTCAGTGCTCCCTAAAAACACAACCACAAGTTGGCCTTCTCTAGATAATGCAACCTTATCCCAGGTAAATGCAAAGCCCTATTCTCTATTCATAGTGACCTCTCAGTTCTTTATAGTCAGTTTCATAGTCACAATCATAATCATACATTTTTCATTTATAGATAATTTTTTATTCTTTTGTACTTTCCCCTTTTATCATATTTCCATATTTAGGAAGTTCCAAATCAGATTGCTTAATTTATGCTTATTTTATACATTATGATTTTACATATCATTTTGTCTAATTAAGATTTAAAATATCTTAATCCCAAATTTTAGAAAACACATACACATATGTCTCTTACATACCTTTTTCTCCTACCGTTTTTCTTTCATGAAATCAACCTTCCCAATTTGATATTAGTCGCATATAGGAATTCCCCAGTTTGTGACTAATTTATTTATTATCTCAATCATATTGTCTCTTAATAATCATATCATTGTTCTTATATCTATAGACACCCTCAATAATACTTATATGTCTCCATATTTCCAAAGTCATCCATCTCTATCAGACTTGTCCATGCTCCTATCAATGGTAATTTTCCAAATTCAAATCATCTTTTTGGGTCAACCCATACATTTCACATGTTGGGGCATAATAAGTTACCCAAAGAGTCATCTATTTATACACATAATTTATAATCTTATAACCTATCTATTAATCACATAACAAGTACAAATCAATCATTTATCATCACTTGCACATTGAGAAGGACTACCCTATGTCTCTAAAGTAGAAATTAGTCATAAATATTAAGCCCTACCAAGTCTAAAACACCTAATGCAATTAAATTTTTTCATTATTAAGTGTCAAATGCTAGATCATTGATTTAATCCATACTAAAGGAACATTATTACACACATACACCTAACCGAGAGAACTACGTGTAGTTTAAGTCCTCTTCATAGTATTAGAAACATAGGTAGCCCTCAACCACTCAACAATGGGTGGTTTGGGTTATCTCCTCCTATATTTACTCCTGCTTTGTAGTGTCAAACCTAGTGTCAATAGTGGAGCTATGATTTTTAAGTACAGGAGACATATTTTTTAGAGTTGTTCACACAGTGAATTTCTGATATCACACAACATGATGGTTTATAAATAGGCAAAGAGAAATATGCCAAAATAATCAAACATAATATACAAATACATATCCATTAGTATTAAGATGGCTTTATCTAAAAAGGCCTCCAAGATTTGAAAGAATCATATAAATAGGTCCAAATGTTTAGTTTTTTAGAGCTAAGCAATTCCAAATCCATTTACACACCTTTCTACCACCTGCACATAGTATCATACCCAATTATATCAATAACAAGTTAATTACCTTTGTCCTCTTAGTATTTTCCATAAATATTAAATTGTAATTGAACATCTACTTATAACATTCAAATTTCCTTTATTTAGACATATTTGAGAAAATTTAAATTATCCTAATTTGTATCTTGTTTGGGTACATTAATAAAAATATAAGGCAATGTAGATGCAATAGGTAAGATAAACTAGGAAATATATAATCATGTGAAATATATGTATGATAAAGGAAACCATGGAAGATATAACTTGAAGTAGTGATAGGAGATTTGCCACAAAATGGCCCTATAGTGATCATTAGAGGTTCCCCCAACCAATTGTAAATTCATAATAATATGTATACACCTTTAAATCTTGCATCTAACTCAATAATATTTTCAATAACATGCACAAAAGCAATATAACCTCTATCAATAGGTGGATAACCATATCATAGCATAAATAGTGTTTTTAATAATGTAACTATAGATGCATACAAATCAAATAAGCAAAAACATTTGGATTATACATTTCTATATCACTATGTATTGAAGATTTTGTATCATGAGGAATCATACTTACACAATTATTTGCATAATTCAATGAGTATAAAATAAGATAAATAACAATATTTCAATAAAAAACCATGTGGTTTGGTACACTTTTATGAGCATATTCTTGAAAGGCATACATTATATTTTTCATTTCTTGAGAATGATTCATGTTATACTTCTTAAAATGGACATCAAAGGGTTGTATTTCATTATGAATATATTAAGAGTTGTTACCATTGACAATTTTTTGAGCACCCAAATATATGCCATTCTTAGTATGTGCTTAGTCATTCATATTTACACAAATGGAATCCTTATGCGACATATCATTATTGTTATAAATGCTTTCTTTTTAATTTTATGAGCAGTTAGAATAATAGGCTCTATTATACCTTGCTCTTTATTACTAATTCTTTTACCAATGTAACCCATCTTTTGTGCACACTTTAGTCCAAACACATATTTTTTCAAATATAAATAGCAATAATAACACCTTTATTATTGCTATTTATGACACAATAATCATTCTTCATCATTTCTTTTCATTTATATCCACTTTTTATTTACATTTTTTGCATCGAAGTAAAATTTAGCATTTCATACTCTCAAGGGGTGAGATAAAGAATATAATATCAAACACACTCATATCATCTTTATATTCCCCAAGGCCTATTAACATAAAATTTAATTTGGACTAATTTTCATCTATGAGGTAATCATTCTCTTCAATATTATATTAAGTATTATTTTAGTCACCAAGTTCAAACATTTTAACTTGGTCCATTAGAATGAATTGTTTAGGTGCCACTATATTTAGTCTACTCTTATTCAAATAAGGAATGTTAATATCTAGAGGCTCAAAAAATTTACAATATCGAAATGGTGCAAGACATGTATATATAACTCCCTCATATATAAACTTCAAGCATATATGTAAAGTAAATGGGGAAGATCCCATATTATGAATCCAATGTCTCCCAAGTAAAATTTTATAACTCACATCATTAGATATGATGTGAAACTTGATGGATAAAACCTTAGGTCCTAGGGATAAATTTAATGAAATTACTCCAAGGGTCTTTCTTGGTTGATTGTCAAAATAATTAATGATCGTTTATGAGGTAGTGAGGGATTATATTGCAATTCCAAGTTTCATAATAAAGGACTCACTATTAATATTTAACCCAAAGTATACATAAAAATGTATTATTAGACACTTAAAAATTTTAGGTTTGACCTACATTCACCTTACATGACTTGTGCATATACATATGGATATTACACACATTTCTCTCACATCCACATGCTTTCTATGGGTGTGACCTTCCAAATTTTATATTAATCACCTATGAAAATTCCATATTATGTATTTAACCTATTCATTATCATACTCAAACTATCTCTAGGTCATCAAATCAATATTCTTTTCTCTCAGATAATTTTTCTAGACATAGACACCAGTGGAATTCTATAGGTATCCAAATTTGAAGGGTTTGTCCCCATGCCAAAAATGGTCATTTTTAAAATTAAAATCATATTTATTGGTCATCCTACATGTTTCACATTTTAGTGGCATGATATAATACCCAAAGTGTCCCATATAAATATACTAGAGGTCTAAGTCTATTTCATTATCTATCATTGTCAAGCAAGACTATTGTAACACTTTCACATTTAGATGGATTTCCCTAAACTTTACAAATCATAAATAAATCACAAGGAGTAGTCCCTATCCAATTACTAATCCCCTAATCTAAGACAATTTTTTCATTTTTTGAATGTCAAAAGCTAGAATACAGGTGCACTCATTAAAGGAGCACCATTCCACACATACACCTGATGGGGAGAACTACAGGTGCTTTGAATACCCTCTTTGGATTATTGGATATATATGCAATGTTCAACCATTTGTTGGAGAGTGGTTGAGGTCAACTTATCCCACCTTCTTCTCATTTTGTAGGCTCAAACCTAATGTTGAAAATAGACCTAAGGTTCCAAAGAGAAGCAGATAGATTTTATATATACCACACACATAGGGAGCCCTAATATTAAATACAAAGACATATTATAAACAGGGATGACATCCTGTAATGAAATATAGAGGCATTCTACATAGACAAATTTGAAAAAATATATATGTTATCATCTAACATAGGCATCCACATAATTATGCATTTGTCTTGGAGGTTCCAAATACCTAGTTAGTAATCTGAGCAATTGATAGTTTGCTTTCAATTCTTCATGCCTCTAACACACTGTCTTAGTCATGTACATAGTATAAACATGTTAAATATCTTAATCCCTTAGGCCAATTCTATTTATAGTAAATTTCAATTGTTCAATAATAGTTTGCCTTTTTGTATTCATATTAATGTTTAACTACTATACTTTAAAAAATCCAAATTAGTTTTAAAAAATATACGTGTTTAAGTTCACATAATCAAAATAAGGTAAAACATATTGGTGAACTCTTATATTTTATAGAAAATAGATCAACCCTATGTTTCCATTAAGGTTTCATCCTTCTTTCTAGGATTTCATATTTTTGAATTTAATTTTAATTTTCAAACGTGATTTATGATTTTCCATCATTCACAAATTACACATGGTTATAATGGATATACATATATTTTATTTTCTAACATAAGCTATGATAATAATCATTTCATATTTTTTTCATTTAAAATGCAAAATTTGTAACTATCTTAATATATGAGTCAAATATTTATGCAATAATAAGGCTGAAATTAATAATGAACAATCTTTAGTCTTCATTAATTCATATTATTGTAATGGTCAATCTGAGTTAATTCTTGTTAAACTAGGCTCTAAATGGCATGCATGAATTGTTTTATTCCTTCTTCCCCTGGACCTTAAATTTGTATAAACTACCATCCCACCCCCATTATTCACCCAAGGCTTATATTGGATTTTTTGGTCCATGTTATCACTATTAGAATAGGTAGGGTTGCCCACTACACATGGTAGAATAGAGGTAGTCAACATGTTCCTCCTTATTTCCCTCCATATCCCATGAGACTAACCACTCAAACCAAAATATATGATATCATTGATCAACTAAAAAATACCCATGATAAAAATTCTAACCTTGAATTATTAACAAGATCAATTGCCTACAATGACATCCTATATAAGGCATTGTATGAGATAAATCTCCCAAATGATAGAGAACCTGCACACTTTACCTCCATTTCGAATGCATTAAAGGATAGTGAATAAGTTATTTCCTTTGGAAAGGAATACTTGTCCACCAAACATATAATAGATTAAAACCTCTTGTTTTTCATTCAGGTTCAAATTAAAAATAAATAAGTCAAACTTGTATTAAAAGGTAATGAATCAAGAATGAATATCTACAACATAACTTTCTTACAACAATTGGGTTTCAATATGGATACTATTTAAAAATCATATCAAAGCCTAAGAGGGTTTGACATCATTCCATGTTAGGTACTTGGATCAATCTCATTGAATGTGACATTAGGACTCAAGACATTGTCTATTCTATTTTAGGAAATGCTTAATCATCTACATTACAATTTTTTTTTGGGTCAACTTTGGATACATTCTATGGAAGCAGTACCATTTACATTACATATATGTGTGAATTTTATACATGATGCATATTTTTATACATGCCCCATAAACAATAATTCCTTCAAATATCTTAAAATGACACAATTTAATAATGAGGGAATGATATACAAGAGAATATAGATAATCATTTCCATAATATTAATATCAATCTTATTGATCCAGATGAGTACTCATCTCATAATTTGTTTACACCTATTTCTCCAAAAGAGTATCAAGATAATTCATGTACAAAGGGCATTGATAGTTCAAAGGTTTCTACTCAAGCACAATCTACAAGGATCAAGGGAAATACAATAATTATAGATAATCAATACAATTATAATGCAAACATTTATTTAAATGTTATTTCACACTATGACTCTCATATTATAAGTTCATAATTAAGGAAAACCTTTTTAAAATCCAGCATAACTCAAGCATAAGAATAGTCATAAATTTCACACTATAAAAGCTTAGATCATAATTCATTGAATAATGTGGAGTTCCTGGATATAAAACCTCCCACAACATTACAAGAAACTAGTATTTAGAATAGAATAAACATCATATTAAAAATGTTACTCTATAAAATTTGATTCCATTACTGACTCCCAAACACATATCTATGAGACATTTATCACATCAGGAAGGCAAATTATTTTTTGATTACCATAGAATCATTGGGCATGAAATAAAAAATTATATAACATTGCAACACAAAATTTAAAATTATAAGGATTAAGGAATCATTAAGTTAATCCAACTAAAATAAGAACAATCATCCTCAATTCTTAGAGAAATCAGTACACAAAAACAACACACATAAGTCATAAGCATCCACACAAGAGATCTTGACTATTATAGCATAATTAAGGGTGCTTGTAGAGAGAGATTCAGATTGATGAAAAAGAATGTACAAGCATGTGTGGTATTTTATTATTACAATAGTTTGTATATGACATTGATGAATTACAATACAATTTATATTGTGAAGGATCAATCAGACATACTACTCTATGAATTTCTTGTGGACTAAAGGTCATTGACAGATGCATATGGGTGATGCACCCTACTAACCAGTTGAGGTTATTATTGGGATATAAATGGTTGAAATATATGCAAACTACAATGGATAAACCAAATTGGTACATAATATTATTACATGAATGAAATATAATTAGGATTCAACATGATGGTAACAATGATAATCAAAAGGCAAAACCTTCAAATATACTTACAAAGACATACATGAACAATCATATATAGTGAAGGAAAATGCAATGTGTATGTATAACCTTCAAAAAACTGTAAAGAAAAAGGAAAATCTAGGAGGAATAGAAACATATGATGACTATGTTGATTTATTTGAATTCGAAGCATTTGTTCAAAATATTTCAAAATTCTAAAAATCCAAAATCAAGATCTAAGCATGATATGTTTGCTAGTTTATATTATTTATTTATGTTATATATCACATGTTTGGTATATTACATACCTTTTTCATACGCTTGTTCATTTTTTTTTATTTTTATTTTTTGTGTGTGTGTGAGAGAGAGAGAGAGAGATGCTATATATGATACATGGATGTGTCAATTCATGGCATTCCTATACCTAGACCCCATGCCAATGTTGGTGGCATCTCATTCCATAGGTTACATGGTTACATGTTATATCTTTTTACAGTCTTTATGTTTTTCATGTTGAGCTACATTAATTGCTTACACATGTCTTGTTCTTTCTTACATTAATTAAAAGTGCTACATTTCATGGATATGCTAAATTTTTATCTTTTGACATTGCCATAGATTGATAGTGTATACTAGTTTAATTTGTTATATGCTTCATTCCTACTATTTCATTTCTATAGTGTAAATATTGATTTTTTATTTAGTGCTTGCTTTAGATATAACATTTTTTGATTTAGTGTGTCATCGTATGTCTCTCTCTTTAGGCCCTTGCCTTCCTTATTATGACATTGTGTGAGTTGGTTTTTATTGCATGACTCTTTATTTGAGCCCTTGCCTTTATTATTTCATTGTTGATTAATTGAATTTTCTTTGCATGACTCTTTATTCGACCCCTTTCCTTGATTTGTGACATTTTATTGTTTATTCCACGTGGTGTTTTCCTTGTGTGACATTTGAGTTCTATTAAGTGTGTTTTATTGTGTGTGTCATGGCCATGGCATTGTGTGATTATGAGTGGATAAAACTAGGATTTTATTCTAAGTTTGTTGAGTTTTTGGTATCGTGGCCCATATCATATACCTCCATATTTGTGTGTGGTGTCATTGTCCATATCATGCACCTTCATGCATAGTTCATTATTCAGTGATTATCTCAATAATGATTACTAAAATGTGCCTAATTTTTATATCTATATTAAAATGACATTAGTATTCCTTTCCTTGCATATTTTATATATCCTTAGATGACATATCGATTACTATGATGACATATTTTCCACATGTTAGCACATGCTTCTAAATTGTTGAGTTGTAGAGCTAAAAGCTTCACCAATGAGCGAATTGCAAGGTTGTTGTATTTACATAGTCGCCGATGTCGGTCAGGGATCGACTAGAGGCTGCCGACGTTGGTTATGAATCGGCTGACATCGGTCATGTGCAGGCAGACAGGGACTGACGTCGATCACCTGTGCATTTCAGAAGTCTATTTTCATGGGATGAATAGATTGTTTGCATGATAGGATTAACTGTTAGTTGTAAGTCCACGTTTCTATTTTTGGTAGGACTGATTTGAACCTTTGATTAAGAGGTGTATCTGATGGTGGAGAATGCATAGCTCATGATCCCTAATTCTATATAATAGGGATAGATCTTCATAGCTTGTGTAACAGACATGTAAGATAGACAATTCAAGGATTGAATTGTGTTTGTAATTGATAGAGAGAACTCTTGAGGAAAAGAGATCTGTACATTTGAGAGGTGTGGAAGAAAGAGAGATTTCTTCAATTGTATTTCCTTCTGGAAGAGTTTAATATAAGTTTTCATTGTTTCTTGTATCTCATGTTCTTTGTTGATTCTAATTTCTAGTTACTTATTATTCTGGTTTAATTCTATGTTTAGTTTATTACACAAAAGTAATCAATTATCTTGTTAGATCCTGACAAGTGGTATCAGAGCTCAGGTTCACTAATAGGTGGTTTCAGATCTGTTTAGTGTGTGTTGATTACAGGTCACTCATAGGGGTTTCTGTTTGAGTGGGAGTATAGCAATGGCAGAAGAAAGTAAACTAAGAATGGAGAAGTTTAATGGCAAAAACTATCAATTATGGAGGATGCAGATAGAAGATTATATGTATCAAAAAGATCTGTAATTACCATTGCGTGGGGTTTCAAGCAAACCCACAGATATGCAAGATGAAGAATGGAATGTTCTTGATAGAAAGGCTCTGAGATCCATAAGGTTGAGCCTAGCATCTTCTGTGATTTCCAACTTATCACAGGCAAAGACAATGGTAGAGTTAATGGATACTTTAGCAAATTTATATGAAAAGCCCTCAGCTTCAAATAAGGTATATCTTATGAAGCAATTATTTAATTTACAAATGCAGGAAGGTGGATCTGTATCTAGTCATCTTAATGATTTCCATGCAATAGTAAATCAGTTAAATTCAGTCAAAATAGTTTTTGATGATGAAATTAAGGCTCTCTTAATTTTATGCTCTTTACTTGAAAGTTGGCATAGCTTGGTAATGGCAGTTAGTAATACTGCATCTGCTACAAATATCTTGAAAGTAGATGATGTTGTTAGTGTAATCTTGAATGAAGAAATTCACAGGAAAAGCATAGAAGAAACATCAGGTAATGCTTTAAGTATTGAAAGCAGGGGAAGGCAAAAAGAGAAGCACAAGCAAGGGAGATCAAGGTCTAAGTCAAAGATGAGAAGTAGATCCAAATCCAGAAATGGAAGAAAAATAACCTGCTGGAATTGTGGAAAGATAGGGCATGCAAAGAAAGATTGTTGGTTGCCGGTTAAAGAAGAAAATCAGCATGAAGGTAAAGAAGAAGCAAAACTTGCAGATATTATTACACAAGATGCTCTCATATTTTCTTTGGATAATAAAATAGAATCTTGGGTTTTAGATTCTGGTGCTTCTTTCCATGCTACCCCAAATAGAGAATATTTCAATGATTATGTCCAGGGAGATTTTGAAATAGTTTATTTAGGGGATGATGAGCCTTGTAAAATTGTTGGCAAAGGAAAAGTGCAGCTAAAATTGCAGAATGGCAACACATGGGTGTTGAAAGATGTCATGCATGTACCCATCCTGAAGAGGAATCTAATTTCTGTAGAAAAGTTGGGGGATGAGGGTTGTACAGTAACTCTCACAGATAAATCTTGGAAGGTTACCAAGGCTGCACTTGTATTAGCCAGAGGTAAGAGAGTAGGTACTCTCTATTTATGTAATTGTATTACTGATTATTCTCTTTCTGTTTTATCTACTTTAGATGTAGATGCAAAGTTGTGGCACTGTAGGCTTGGCCACATGAGTGAGAAGGGAATGAAAGTTCTTAAGTCAAAAGGTAAGCTTTCAGATTTGAAAAGCATAGATCTAGATTTTTATGAACATTATATTTTTAGAAACTAGAAGAGATTGAGATTTCTCAAAACTGGGTCAACAAAGAGGAAGCACAAGTTGGAGCTTGTTCACACAGACGTGTGGGAACCAGCTCAGGTAGCTTCTATTAGAGGATCACAGTATTATGTTACTTTCATTGATGATGCTACAAGAAAGGTATGGGTATATTGCATAAAGAAGAAATATGATGTTTTTGACACGTTTATGAAATGAAAAGCTTTGGTTGAGATTGAAGTGTCTTAGATCTGACAATGGTGGTGAGTACTATAGCTATAAATTCAATAGGTAGTGTTCTATGAATGGAATATGCAGGGAAAGGATGATTCCAAGGACACCTCAGCAAAATGGAGTTTCTAAAAGGATGAATAGAACAATACTGGAGCGTGCACGGAGTATGAGGTTGCATGCTGGTTTGCCCTTATAGTTTTGGGCAGAAGCTGTAGATACTACAGTTTACCTGATTAACAGAGGACCCTCTACTGCTCTGGATGGTGGAATTCTAGAAGAGGCTTGGATAGGTAAAAAGGTAGATCTTTCATTTCTCAAAGTTTTTGGTTCTAAAGCTTTTGTGCACGTTGATAAAGAAAATAGAAAGAAGCTGGATGCTAAATCTCTGAGGTGCACTTTTATTGGTTATGGCTCTGGAGATTTCAGATTCTGATTGTGGAATCTAAGAACTAACAAAATTATTAAAAGCTGTGATGTTGTTTTCAATGAAAAGGTGATGTACAGTGATCAACTCAAGAAGCTGAATAATACTGAGCAAAGCAATGTTGATTTAGACGAGGTGATTATCCAAAATGAGCTCGTGGGAAAGAATTTTCACACTCAGGAAAACACAGACACCGATGTCGGTCAGGCTAGAACCGATGTCGATCATACAAGAACCGATGTTGGCTAGACAGTGACCGACGTCGATCAGACAGAAACAGACGTCGGTCTTGTGGAACTGACGTCAGTCAGGTACAGACCTGGAGATGATCAGGATCGGTCACTGACAGAGAATTTGGGCAGATAGCAAGCAGTGAATGAGTCTCAAACGCCCATGAGGAGGTCAAAAAGGGTAAGTAAACCTTCAATTTGATATTCCCCTTCATTATTCTACTTATTGCTTACTGATAGTGGAGAACCAAAGAGTTTTGATGAGGCAATGCAGGTAGAATCCCAAAAACAATGGGAGCTTGGCATGAAAGAGGAAATTGATTCCTTAAAAGAGAACCAAACATGGGATTTGGTTGAGTTGCTAGCTGGAAAGACATCACTGCAAAATAAATGGGTTTACAGGTTAAAGGAAGGTGAGAATGGACAAATGAGACATAAGGCCAGGTTGGTAGTAAAGGGATTTGCATAGAAACCAGGTATTGATTTTGGTGAAATTTTTTCTCCTGTAGTAAAAATGACTTCTATTCGGACTGTATTGTCTTTAGTTGCTATTGAGGATTTGCATCTTGAGCAGCTTGATGTTAAGACAACGTTTCTTCATGGAGATTTGGATGAAGAAATATATATGGATCAGCCAGAAGGTTTTGAGGTCAAAGGTAAGGAGAAGCTTGTGTGCAGGTTGAAGAAAAGCTTATATGGTCTTAAGCAAGCTCCAAGACAATGGTATTTGAGGTTTGACAGGTTTATGACTGAGCATGGTTTTAGTAGATGTCGATCTGACCATTATGTTTATTTTAAGAGATTGGATAATGGTAGATATATTATCTTGTTGTTGTATGTAGATGATATGCTAGTTGCAGGTTCACACATGCAGGATATTTCTGAGCTTAAGGTAAAATTAACTCACACATTTTCCATAAAGGATTTGGGAGCAGCAAAGAAAATCCTTGGCATGATTATTAAGAGAGACAGGAAAAATCACAGTTTGATTTGGTCTCAAGAGGATTATGTGAACAAGGTGTTGGAGAGGTTTAATATGCAGGATGCAAAACCGATAAGCACACTTATGGCTGGACACTTCAAGTTGAGCAAAGAATAGTGTCCTAAATCACATGATGAGGTTGAGTACATGAGTAGAGTTTCATATGCTTCCGCAGTTGGGAGCTTAATGTATGCAATGGTATGTACCAGACCTGATATTGCCCAAGCAGTGGGAGTTGTCAGTAAGTTTATGGCCAATCCAGGAAAGGAACACTGGAAAGCAGTTCAGTGGATTCTCAGATATCTGAGAGGGACCAGCATTAGGCATTTGTGCTATGGAGGGTCAAACACTTCTCTACATGGTTATGTAGATGCGGATATGGCAGGTGACTTGGATGGCAGGAGAAGCACCACAGGATATGTTTTCACTGTTGGTGGAACGGCAGTTAGTTGGATTTCAAAGTTGCAGAAGGTTGTTGCCTTGTCTACTACAGAGGCAAAGTACATTGCAGTCACAGAGGCTAGCAAGGAGATGATATGGATGACACGGTTCATGGAAGAGTTGGGAAAGGAGCAAGAGAGTTGCAGATTATACAGTGATAGTCAAAGTGCAATTCATTTGGCAAAAAATTCATCCTTTCATTCAAGAACCAAACATATATAGCTTAGGTACCACTTCATTAGACAGGTATTGGAGGATGGTGAGTTGAAGCTAGAAAAGATGCATATAGATAAGAACCCTGTTGATATGTTAACAAAGTCGGTAACAAAGGAGAAGTTGAATCTTCATTCAACTTTTGTTGGTCTTCAAGATTGAGCTTGAAGATGTAGAAGCTAAAAGATGTTGTTGTACAGGTATAGGTGCAGCTATTTATCTCCAAGTGGGAGATTGTTGAGTTGTGGAGCTAAAAGCTTCACCAATGAGCGAATTGCAAGGTTGTTGTATTTACACAGTCACCGATGTTGGTCAGGGATCGACTAAAGGCTGCCAATGTCGGTTATGGATCGGCCGACGTCGGTCATGTGCAGGCAGACAGGGACTGACATCGGTCACCTGTGCGTTCCAGAAGTCTATTTTCATGGGATGAACAGATTGTTTGCATGATAGGATTAACTGTTAGTTATAAGTCCATGTTTCTATTTTTGGCAGGACTGATTTGAACCTTTGATTAGGAGGTGTATATGATGGTGGAGAATGCATAGCTCATGATCCCTAATTCTATATAATAGGGATAAATCTTCATAGCTTGTGTAACAAACATGTAAGATAGACAATTCAATGATTGAATTGTGTTTGTAATTGATAGAGAGAACTCTTGAGGGAAAGAGATCTGTACATTTGACAGGTGTGGAAGAAAGAGAGATTTCTTCAATTGTATTTCCTTCTGGAAGAGTTTAATACAAGTTTTCGTTGTTTCTTGTATCTCATGTTCTTTGTTGATTCTGATTTCTAGTTATTTATTATTCTGGTTTAATTCCATGTTTAGTTGCTTGCACAAAAGTAATCAATTGTCTTATTAGATCCTAACATAAATGGTTGCGTCTTTTTACATAACATGATATGGTTAACATTTTTATTTTGAGATTAATAATTTTTAAGCTACATCCCTCACCTCAAATGGGGATCGTTAGTGGGATTTTCATATATATTTAAGTCTCCATTTACAATAAATTTAGATTTTGGGACAAATTACATGATTTAGAGAATTTAAATTAGTTCATAATATCAATTTGGGTTAAATTATGGGATAAATGTATAGAGCTTGAGACATATTTTAGGGGCATATGCAATTCATATGCACACATTTTACAACATAAGTTACATGTTTTCATATTTTTTAGATTGGTGAAAAATGCGATATAAATGCAATCCATTCTATATCATTTAGCATTGATTGGATAAAATTATGTTGCATGAACATTGTGCATGCACACACACTAATACATTTTTCCACCTAAGTGCATGACATTGATGGTACCGAGCGTTTCATATTAAATATATAATTCCTAATGCAGTGGTTGATTCATGAGCCTAGCATAGGATTATCCATTCATCTTGAGCTTCAAGATTAGTAAAATGAGTACTGTGATTGAGATTTTTCTCACTCAATGGCCAATTACTCTTGAGGGTTGAGGCATTTATTTTCCCAACCATTGGCCCTTGCCTTAGTTCACTTCTCCACTAGGGAAAGATCACCCCCAATTGTCCAAATTCTTCAGCAAGAATCCTAATTCTCCATATGCTTCATCAAGAATCATATTTCGCCAATGTTTTAACATGGAGAATCACCTTGAATATCATCACATGGGTCAACACAATTCATCCACTTACATGTGTATTTATTCCTTTCTCTTTAAGATTCAAAAATTTAAATTCCATTTCATATATGGACATTGATTATTACTAGTTTCATGGAGCAAGATACACATTAAAAGCCTTCTCCCAAAGACAAAGTGTGTTGTACACAATCAAGAACATCTCTTTATCCTTGGACACATCAACTATAAAATATAGTTGGGAAGATGTGGTCGACGCATCCAAACAAAATATATGTCTCAATAACTCATCACTCATAACCACATCACCTAGCCTAGTGACATAAAAACATAATCATGCTACATCAAATCATCATCCTCTTTTAGAATTCCAATGCAAAGAGTCTCACAGTTACTACAATAGTGTGATCGGCCATGATGTATAGCTATAGTATCCCCATGTACATTCTTGCCAACATCAATATCGGAAAGCTCTACTGTATGCTAAACAAGGGTGTCAATAAACACCTTAAGCATATGTAATGTGTCAATCTCCATAGTATCTTTCACTACAAAGAGGACTATCACACTTTGAACTAGATTTTGGATAGAGACTCTCATAGGCTTATTAGGCATACAATGTGCACACTCTTTATCATGTACAAAGCCCTTTTCGTGGCCTTGAAACTTTGAGTGATCAAAATAGTGTGGTATCTTATTGAGGATAAAATTGCAATAGAGTTTCCTCAAAAAATATAAAGGAACCTTGTAACAAACTCAAAAAATATAAAGGAGCCTCGTGCTTGTTACAAGGTCTCAAAAAAAAAAAATGTTTGCATCATGGTGGCACTAGTGGATTGGGAAGTGTTTACAGGACAATGGAAGTTGTTCATTGGTTTTTGGATCAATGAATAATTCACATATTATATATTTTTTATTTTCTTGCTTCTCACATCAGCAACTGCCAATTTGTCTGCATAATATGACTTGCATGTCTTCTTATACGATTCCCACTTATCAATTTTACTCGTCACCAAGTCAACTTCACCTACAAATAATTCTAATGTATTTTCCAAAGAAGCACAATGGGGTTGGTCGAAAAAGTGTCCCTCAAATTCCTATTCAAGCTCTCAATTTGTATTTTATTTTCCATTATATGTGCAACCGAATCCTCTTGACTGCTTGGGGGGTTAAGTGGAATTATAGGAGGGTTAGAAGGGTTTTGCTTTGCACCTATGATTTTCACTTTTTCTTTGTTGATATAAGGTGGAGGGGTTTGAGGAGTTGTACAAACCAAAAAATGGAGGGTTTTAAAAAAAAACAATGAAAATCAAAAAATATATTATAAAATTTGATTCAAATTTGAAAAAGTGAAAGGTCATTACCTATTACCTTTCGTGGCATTGTTGATCGTTTGACCCACAAGAAAAATCAAACAAATTCGAGACGACAATGATTGATTTGGAGAAAAGTGAGTTTGTTCACCATAGAGGAAAATCACATTTTTACTGTGAGAAAATACAATGAGCACTTAGTTATTTTTTTGCTTATAAACTATACAATGCATACACGCTATAGTGTGTACGAATTTTAGGTTTGATAATACCAAATTTAAATTACTAAATCCTATACACAATTTTTAAAAGCTCATACACATTTTCGTGTAAATTGTATTTAGATGGGAAAATATGTGTTTTTTGGCCCCTCAACTTCATGCACTTATCCAAACACAAGAGTGCCTAATAACAATACTAGCTGACATCTAAAACTACCTCCAAAGCAAAATTAGGTGTCTATAAGACTTATTTTGAATTTGAGAAGTCTATAAATACACATGTGGAACATGAATGAATTGAAAGATTATACTTAGAGATTAATTGTGAAAGGGAAAGAGAAATAAGTTCAATCAAATATGAAACATTTAATTCTTTGCCATGCATTCATTATAGTGTGAAAATTCATAAAAAATTAGGCTATGCAATCATTTGATTCTTTGCCAAACATGTATAGTGTTGATTTTTGAATTCGTTCAAACTTCTTAAGGCCCTAATAATAATTGAGGGATAACACAGGGCCTAAAAATAATTAGGAGATAATGTAGTGCCCAAACACATCCCTCATTTTTTCTAGTATGTGACATTATGCTAAAGGTTTGGAGAAGAATGTCAATTTCCCAATGATCTATGAGAATTTTAGGAAAATCGAGTAACGTTTTTGAAGCCCTAATGCAAGCAAACAAGATAATCAAATTAATTTGTGTGTATCTGTGTTTTCCTAAATTCAACTCTACATTTCCATAAATGAACCTTTACTTTTGTAGAACGGTCTTTATTTACTTTATTTTTTTATGTTTGGTTCGCCTTACTCATACTTACTCTATATCATTTTAATTTTGACGACTATCTGTAAATCCGAAATGCAACATATATTTTTCTCAAACCCCATCATTTATTACAATATTTTAGATTTTATTGTGTATACACTATTAAAGATAATGTGGGTGGATGTAAGAGAATGAATGGTTTTTAACATCCCTAAATGTTATGTGATGCTAGAGACTCCTAGACGGCGACAAATGCCACCATGAGAAGACCCAAAAAAGGTCCCATGGCTTGTGTGTTGGCTTTCTTATCGTACATTATCGTTTATGGCCAAAAATGTATTCTAACGAAAGAAACACCACACAAAAACGATAGTCCTTTAAGATCAATTGGCCGACGTAATTAATCTACGGTCACATGGGGCCGCTACCTTAATTTAACCCCACGTGACCATCTGTTCCTTCTAAACCTCAAATTCATATCCATCTATCATAATTGCACACAGACGCACCTTAAAAAATCAACGCAAGAAAGTTCAAAAACAGATTTTTTTTTCTCTAAAAACTCAGAAATGTTAAGTAGCAGCGGCAGCAGTAATGTTAACAGTGACTCTGATTTCGAGCTTCCAGTAGAAATTCTGAATGTTTTGCCGACAGATCCTTACGAGCAGTTGGATTTGGCACGTAAAATTACGTCTATCGCGGTCGGAACCCGGGTCTCCAAGTTGGAAGCGGAGGCCGCCAAACTCAGGCATAAAATTAGCGAGAGAGACCATGTAATTCAAGCTCTCAAAGACAAAATTAGCCACCTGGAGCAAAAATTGAGTGACACGAATGAACAGCTGTTTTATTCGCAGGCAGGCCAGGTCAGCTGCTCCTTGTTTAAATGCTCTTATTTGATAATTTCCAGTTTTATGTAATTTAGTTGAATTCAACTGTATTATTTGCTCTCAGGTTCACTGTTATTTAAAAATTAAATACAACTGTTGTTCGGGCTCAAACTTAGCGTCATTTGAAACTGTTTTTCGCTCTCAAATTCGGCGTTGTTTCAAAATTCAACTGTTTGGTAATAGATTTGGTTAAATTCAAACTTTTTACGTAAAATTTAGCTGTTTTTTCTTTCCAGTTCAGTGTTATTTCAAAATTTAACTTTTGTGTAAATTTTTTTCGGTCTTAATAAGTTAATTGTCGTGTTATTTCAAGATTGGACCCAGTTGTAATAATTTTGTTAAAATTTAACTGTTTTTCTCTCTCAAACTTAATGCTGTTTCAAAATTTAACCCTTTTATAATAGTTTTGGTTAAATTCAATTGTTTTATGGTCTCAATTTTAGTGTTATTTCTAAGATTTGAATCTGTTGTAATAATTTTGGTAAGATTTAACTGTTTTTCCTCTTAAATTCAATGTTATTTCAAAATTTAACACTTTTATAATAGTTTTGGCTAAATTCAATTGTTTCTACGGTCTCAATTCTCGTATTATTTCAAGTTTTGAGCTGTTCTAATAATTTTAATAAAATTCAACTGTTTGTTCTCTTATATTCAATGTTGTGTCAAAATTTAACCTTTGTATAATTGTTTTGGTTAAATTCAATTGTTTTACGGTATCAATTCTCGGCTACTTCAAGATGTTGACTCTGTTGTAATAATTTTGGTTAAATTTTTTCTCTCAACTTCAATATTATTTCGAAATTTAACACTTTTGGATTCAATTTTTTTACAGTCTCAATTCTTTTCTTATTTCAAGATTTGACTCTGTTGTAATAATTTTGGTAAAATTTTACTGTTTTTTTCCCCCTGAAATTTAATGTTATTTCGTAATTTAACCTTTTATAATAGTTTTGTCTGGATTCAATTGTTTTACAGTCTCAACTTTTGGTCTTATTTCAAGATTCGACCCTGTTGTAATAGTTTTTTTAAAGTTTAATGTTTTTTCGTTCAAATTCTGTATTATTTTAAAATTTAACCTTTTTGTAATAGTTTTGGTTGAATTCAATTGTTTTACTGTTTCAATTTTGGTGTTATCTTAAAATTTGACCCAGTTGTAATAATGTTTGTAAAATTTAACTGGCTTTGCATTTCAAATTTTAAGCCTTTTGTAATGATTTTTATTAAATTCAACTTTTCTTTTGCTCTAAAACTTACTATTGAAAATTATTTAACTCTTGTAAGAGTTTTGATCATAGTTGCAACAAAGGCAACATTTTGTCCTGCATTGTCTGCACCACAATGCCGGCGTTACAGTGCTTTTGGGTGCTGTTTCATTCGTCTTACTCTGCTGAAAACATATTTTCTGTATATATATTCTGGGTGTAGATACCACGGTAACAGATTTATGGGTTACCTGTTACATTGTTAGCCTGGCTTTGTTGGCGGGGATCAATATCAATTGCAGGTAGGGTTTGTAGTGTGAAATTTTAATGTCAGCCAGGATTTGCATTATGAAATGTTTAACCTTTGTTTTCTTTTTCTGTGGGAGATGAAAAATTTAGCACCTTTGTTTTGATTGGGTTACATTTCTCTTTAAACTTAAAGGTGGAGGTTAAAGTGTCGAAAGCCTGTTTTTGTTTTTTAGTTTTTGCTCCGCCTCCCCTTTCCTCTTCTATGGCTTTAAAATTTTTAAAAAAAATCCCCTTAAAACTAGCTGTTTCTATTTCTAAAAATGCCTTACCACCTCAAGTCAGATTTGCCTAATCTGTACTTCTTGAAATTGCTTTTACGACTCTAATACCCTCTTATGAGCTAACTTACCACCTCAAGTGAGATTTGCCTGATATGTGCTGCTTGGAATTGCTTCTATGACTCTAATATCCTTTTATCATAGCTCAAGAGATCATCACATAAATGTCCTTTTGACCAATACTTTAAAAAACAATTATATAACTGTATTAGTATGTATTTGTTTTAAATTTAAATATATTTTATTGTATGTATGTTTTAATTTTATATAAAATATAAATTAATTTTTAACTGTCAAATGGATTTACTAAAATGTAAAAGTCCTGTAATTCTATAGGGACCCTGGTGCAGTCAGTCTCTACAAAATCCAGTAGAAAGGACACCTGCAAATATCATGTAATAACCTAGAATTCTAATGCAAAACATGGGTCAAATAAATATAGTTGAATTATTATTAAAAACTGGAATTCTTAGTAAACAACAGTTAGCACATCTTTCAGCTGTCAGTTCAAGCCAGGGAACACACAGCAGGTTTTTTTTCTTTCTTCTTCTTCAAAGAGCTGCGCTCTTCTCATTTCTGCCTTTTTCCCTTTAAAAAAAAAATATTACTTTCCACAACTTAAAGTTTCCCCAACCTTCTACGGCAGTCCCTGCCCCTCCAATTCAGCATTGCAAATTAATAAATCAACTAAAAAAGCTAAGAGACAGTTACAATAATTATATTTTAGGAAAACTTCCCAAAACACTTAATTGTTTGTTTTGACAGTTGTTAAGACAAGTCAAAACAAAATACAATAAAAATAAATAAATTTACACCTTTTTTTTTGGTGATATAGGATCACACAATCCCATGAGTGCTCTTGCATCAGACACCTAGGGTAAATAGAACATGAACTCCCACTCATTTACTGGTTGTGAGCTTTTCAATTGATTTTCCTTTTTTCTCAACTTCCGATTCAGATATCCAAGTTGCATCCTCTGTTGCATGCCTTTTCCATTTGATCAATTACTCATAACATTGTTTATTCCTTGTGCTCTTGCTGATTGTTATGTCTATAATTGCTCCCATTTCTTCTCTTTCTCCCTTAGGCATTTGTACTCTCCAATCAATGGTTGAAGTATCTTCATCCTAGTTCTCTCCACTTGTGTAACCCTCAACAAATGGGTACTAATCTAAAACATTAAAGATAGGTGAAATATTTATCCCTTAAGGCAATTCTATTTCATATGCATTGGCTGAAAACTTGCGTAATATCTTACAAGGTCCAATCTTTTTCATTTTGAGCTGCTTGTACTCACCTTTTGGAAACCGTTGTATAAATGTGCCAATACTAAGTCTCTCACTTCAAACACTTTCTCCCTGCACTTCTGATCAACATACTATTTATATCACTTCCCATTTTCTTCCAACTTCCTCTTTACTTATGTGTACATCATGCATGGCTTGTGCATACTCTTCACCTTCAACACTTCTATTCATCTCAGCTGTGCTTCTTAGTTTACAAACTCCTTTTAGGTTGCTATGATATACAATATGAAAAGGGCTCATACCTGTATTTCTGTTTACAGAGTCATTATAGGCAAATTTAGCTTGTGCTAAAACTAAATCCCACTGTTTGGGCTTATCATTGACAATGCATCGTAGCAAAATTCTTAGAGATTTGTTCACGACTTTTGTTTGCCCATCAGTCTATGGGTGATATGTTGAGCTAAAATTCAGTCTTGTACCCAGTTTCTTCCATAACATTCTCCAAAAATGCCCTACAAATTTAGTGTCCCTATCTGACTCAATACTCAGTGGTAACCCATGCAACTTTACAACCTCTTTGAAATACAAATTAGTAATATGGGTGGCATAATTTGTCTTCTTACATACTATAAAATGCGTCATTTTGGAAAATCTATCTACAACAACAAAAATTGAGTCATTACCTTGCTGAGTTTGAGGTCAACCAAGCACAAAGTCCATACTTACCGTATTCCATGGTTTACTAGCAATTGGTAGTCGCTGATAAAGTCCAATATTCTGACTTCTACCCCTTGCATGTTGGCATATCTTGCATCTATCCACAATTTTCCATCCATCTGCACTCATCTTTGGCCAATAATATTGTTTGCTTAGTTGTGCCAATGTCTTGTCATACCCAAAATGACCAGCAAGACTGCCACTATGCTTCTCCTTCAAAAGATTGTCTCGCATTGAACCTTGAGTTATGCACAAACTTTGTCCCTTTAATAGCAAATCATCTTGGATCATAAATTTCAAACATGGAGTTATATCAATACTTGTTGGGATCTTACATGCTGCCCATGCTTCCCTAAAATATGAATCCTCTTCATATAATTCTTTCATTGAGTCAAACCCAATGACTTCCGCTTGAATCTCATTCAATACAAGAGCTCGGCTACTCAAAGCATCGACCACTTTTTTAGATTTGCCACTTCTATGTTTCAGAACAAAAGTATAACTTTGAAGGAATTCTACCCATTTAGTGTGCTTCTGATTCAATTTACCTTGGTTGTTTATGTACTGCAGTCCCCGATGATCAGTGAACAAAACAAATTCTTTGGGAAGCAAATAACGCCACCACTTCTTAAGAGCTTGAACTATTGCGTAAAACTCTTGGTCATAAACAAAATATTTCTTCTTTGCTTCATTTAACTTTTCACTAAAATAAGCAACAAGTTTACCTTTTTGATTAAGTACTGCACCTATCACTGTCCCACTTGCATCACAATCAACTTGGAACACCTTTTCAAAATCAGAGAAGGCTAGAACTAGTTGTTTTATAACTTTTCTCTTTAACAATTGAAAACTTTCTTCTGCTATAGTTGTCCATTGAAACTTCTTCTTGTCCCGTTTCATTGTCTCTGTGATGGGTGCATAAATACCACTGAAATTCTTAATAATTTTTTTGTAAAACTTAGCCAACCCATGAAAGCTCCTTGCTGCAAATATAGTCCTTGTTGAAGGCCATTTCACTATTGCTTTTACTTTTTTTGGGTCCATTTTTAATCCTCTCGTGAAATCACAAGTCCAAAATAAATGAGCTCCTCTTTCATGAAGCTACACTTTTTCAAGTTCATCAACAACTTTGCCTCTTTCAGCTTACTTAACACAAGTCTCAAATGTCTCAAATGCTCCTCCTTAAAATTGCTAGAAACTAGAATATCATCCAAATACACAACAACAAACTTACCTGTGAATGGTTTCAACACCTCGTTTATGAGTCTCATTAATGTACTCGGGGCATTAGACAAATCAAATGGCATAACTAGCCATTCATATAACCCATCATTGGTTTTAAATGTTGTTTTCCACTCATCACCCTCTCTTATCCAGATTTGGTAATACCCACTCTTTCAATCAATCTTGCTGAAGTATTTGGCTCCACTTAAACAGACCATTAAATCATCCATCCTTCAATCTTGCTGAAGTATTTGGCTCCACTTAAACAGACCATTAAATCATCCATCCTTGGCAAGGGAAACCTGTACTTTATTGTGATCTTATTTATTGCCCTCAAATCTATACACATTCTCCTTTCTTCGCCTTTCTTCGTTGCTAACACAACTGGAACTGCACATGGGCTTAAACTCTCACGAATCAGCCCCTTTTGTAACAGCTCTTGAACTTGTCTCTTTATTTCTTCATTCTCTTGAGGTGTCAACCTATATGTTGCCTTGTTTGGCAAACTTGCTCCTGGGACCAAGTTCATATGATGACTAATGCTTCTTACTAGTGGTAATCCATTAGGCAAATCATTGGACACTATGTCTACATCTTCCTCCAACAAACTTTGAATTTCAGCAGGTAAATAACTCACCTTGGTGTTTGCTTCCACTTGCATGAGTGTGGAAATTAAGGCAAAGCATGCCTCTCCCTTCTTTGTCTCTATTAGAAACTCTTTTCCAGACATTAACATCACTTTTGAACTGTTGTCAACTACTTCTCCTTTGTCCTTCAATGGACTCAATGTGAATCTCTTCCCATCCTTTATGAGAGTATATGTGTTTGCCCTACCATCATGTATTGCTCTCCTATGAAACTGCCAAGGCCTACCCAACAGTACGTGACACACATCCATAGGCATCCCATCACATACAACTTCATCTCGATGGACTCCATTCTAAAAGTTTATTGTACATTGTTCATTGACTGACACTTGATGTCCCTTGAGTAACCAAGAAACATTATAAGGAGTTGGGTGTGTTGTCCGTTTTAACCCAAGCTTCTCTACTATTTCCTTAGACACTAAGAAATTTGTGCTACCACCATCAATAATTAATTTACAACACTTACCTCTAGATTTGCAGATTGTTCTAAAGAGATTCTTCCTTTGTGGTGGGTCATTGGTCTCTTTTTCTGGTTTCAGGAACACTCTTCTCATCAAAAGGACTTCTCCTTGCTCTAATTCTTCTATGTGTGTTGGAGACACAACACTTTTCTCATCTCCATGGGTTATATGTGTTGTCCCTTCAATCCTTCTGCTACTAATTTGTGTTTGTTCTGGGCACTCAAATGACCTATGACCAACATACCTATTGCACTTAAAACATTTCCTTGTGAATCCTCTTTCATAGAATCCTCTTGCTCTAGGTGTATAACCTCCTCTTCCTCTTGCATTAAAGTTCTATAACTGCGAGCTACTTGCCTTTCCATCATGAGTTTGCGGTCCTCTTCCCCCAAAGTTTTGTTCCCTTCCTCTTGATAACCTTTCTTTACCTCTAGAGTTCATTTGTTGCCTTAGTGACAACTTCTCTTCCGCTTTCAAGGCACAATGATAGGCTTCTTCTACGCTTCTGGAGTTCAACAAACTAATTTCATCTTGGATATTAAACGTAGCCCATTCACATACCTTGCTACCTTTTCTGGGTCATCTTTCACATGACCAACCCTTATAGTCAGTTTGTAAAACTCTTCCAAATACCTCTCCACACCTACATCCTTTTGTCTCAAATTTTGCAACTTTTTAAATAAACTCATTTGATAGTCTGAAGGTAAGAATTTGGCCTTTAGTTTAGACACCATTCTATCCTAAGTTTTAATTTTCTCTTTCCCTCTCCTTTCCCTCTCAATTTGCAAATAGTTCCACCATAAAGATGCATGACCTTTTAATCTTGTGAAACAAACTTTACTTTCTTGGGCTTCTTCGTAGATTCATAGTCAAAGTACTTTTCCATCTTTGTAATCCAATCTATAAGCTCTTCACCATTCAAACCTCCACTATAGTAAGGTGTGTCCAGTTTGGGTTTACTTCCAATCTTTGCCATGGCTCTGAGAAATCTAACCTCAGCCGCATCCCCTACTTCTACTTCAGGTTCTTGAGGTCCTTGGGCTCCCTCTCCTCCATCATCACTTACATTCTCAATATGAACTTTCCTTCTTTGGGCTGTCTCCATTGCAGCCAACCTTGCTTGGATCTCCCTCATCATTTGTGTCAAGTCAGCAACCCTAGGTGCTCTCACTCTTGCAACCCTTCTACCAGCACCCAATCTGAAATCCATTTGCATCCACTGTATTTCTCAACTTGCAGAACTTCTTTTTCATAGTCTACAATTATCAGACACACTTCCCTTTACAAAATTTTCCTCACACTTTCCCAGCTATGAAAGTTCTAGCTCTGATATTAAAATTTGGTGTAGTCAGTCTCTGCAAACTCCAGAAGAAAGGAGACTTGCAAATATCATGTAATAACCTAGAATTCTAATGCAAAATAGGGGTGAAAGAAACACAGTTGAATTTTTATTAAAGACTGGAATTCCTAGTAAACAACAGCTAGCACATCTTTCAGCAATCAGTTCAAGCCAGGGAGTACACGAGTTTTTTTTCTTTCTTCTTCTTCAAAGAGCTGCACTCTCTCATCTCTCCCTTTTTCCCTTTAAAAAAAATTATTACTTTCCACAACTTAAAGTTTCCCCAATCTTCTACGGCAGTCCCTGCCCCTCCAATTTAGCATGCAAATTAATAAATCAACTAAAAAAGCTAAGAGACGGTTACAATAATTCTATTTTAGGAAAACTTCCCAAAACACTCAGTCGTTTGGCTTCACAGTTGTTAAACAAGTCAAAACAAAATACAATAAAAATAAATAAATATACTCCTATTTTTTTGGGTGATATAGGATCGCACAATCCTGTGAGTGCTCCTACATCAGAACCTCAGGTTCAAATCTTCAGGTGACCTAATAAAATGTTGAAACTGGGTAAAATACCACAAACTCTCAGGAGACATGATAAAAATTAAAATGTTAACGCATCGAACTAGCTGCTAGATGTTTTGTACCCTAGCAAATGGGGCCGGGGTTTTAGGCCAGGTTCAAATAATTCCCAAAGGAAACTTACCAATCATAAAAACTAATGGTTATATTTTTATAGATGTCCACTGTTTATGGATGGAAGCATAATTGAATATTAAAGTTTTGAAGTTGGGTTAAAATACCACAACCAACACTGTTTATGCATGGGAGCAGAATTGAGTATGATAAAAGTTTTGAAATGGTTAACTTTTAACTGTTTTTTGTTCTCAAGTTCATCATTTTCAAGAATTTCTACTTTTTAATGATAGTTTTTGTTTAATTCAATCATTGTTCGTTCTAGTATTTCATTAGTTATAGGCTAAAAACTTGATTTTTTATTGTGTCCATAAGATTCATTATAAGTTGTTTCATTGAGATGCGTTTTTATTGCTGAGATTCTGCAGCAGATAGTGATTAATCTATTTTTGTTTACATTCTCTGTATTGTACATGCATTTTCCTTCTTTATTTCTGAATTTGACCCTTTTTAAGAGTTTTGGTTAAATCTATTTGTTTTTTCCATTTTTATTATTTTTGCACCAAAACTTGAAAATATGTGATTTCTTTGGATGAGAATCATTGTATGTTCTTTCACTTGAGGTATGTTTTCACTGCTGAAATTTCTCAGTCAGTGATTTTAACATATTTTGTTTAAATTCTATCTAAAGTCCACCTGCATTTTCATTATTCTTTTAGACAGTTGAACTTTTGTTAAATAATTTTGGTTAAGTTCAGTTGTTTTTTCATTTTCATATTCATTATTTGTTTGCCTAACTTAATATTTGATTTCTGTGGATGAAATTTATTGTGTATATTTATTGCTGAAATTCAGAGGTCAATGATTTCAAAAGATTTTTAATTTTTTTAAAATTCTCTTTGCATTCTCATTATTTTGTTCTAAATTTAACCTTTGTAATATTTTTTAAAATGACAAGTAAATCTGTCTAGCACATTTTCATAGTTCTATGCTAACTTTAAACTTTAACTTTATTGTACTAGCTTCTTTTTAGCTAATTGTTTTTTTGTTTTATTTTCGTTAGGTTTCTGCCAAAACTTGAATATCTGATTTCTGGCAAATGAGAATATTGTGGCTATTTTTTATCATTGAAATTTAAAGGTTAGTGATTTCAATAAATTTTTGATTTAACACTATGCATCTTACTTGAATGTTCATTATTTTGTTCTAATTTTTTTTCATAGGTAAACCAAAAAAAGGGACAAGAGCGCCCCACGTGTAGATAGGAAGCATAACAGCACCTCATCTGTTGGGTGACAACCACCAAAACTGGAAGGGAAAGCAGAATCATAACCTCCTAAACCAGGATTTTACAGTGATTGTGATATTGAAATCATAAGCCAAGGCTTATAATCAACTGAGTTTGTATTAATTATAAAAAGAGTTTGAGAGTGCAATAGCTCACTCAAGTCATACAATCCCTGAATCATCGAAAATATGCATAAACATAATAGACTAAAACTAAAACAAGCAATCTGCATCTAGAAGAAACATGAAGAGCTGTAGCAGACGGGGACACTACGACCCCATAAATGAGTCCCTATCTGTCAAAATTGGGTAGAAAATCTGACATCCACCCAATTAGCATTTCGAAGGTACAGTATAGGGTAAATATATATTATAGGGTATATTAGACAAGGCATGTCTCAGCTTCTTCTACTCATCTCCTTCTCCTCCTTCCTCTTCGAAGCTATCAACCTGAACTGGAGCTGGTGTTGTCCCCTTTGCTGGTGTAGTTGCTCGTTCTTAAGCTACAATGCATTCAGTATGTCTGCTAGGTCAGATTCCCCATTCTCAGCCAAATCCACTGCAGCCTTGACTCTTATTGCATCAATTTTCTTATCCTTCCTGATCGTGTGGCTTGCCATCCCTTTCAATTGCATTGCTATGCCCCATCCATCTAATGAATGTCTTCATGGACAGCCAAGGTGTTGTACTTGATTTGAAAAGGATAGTTTGAACCCCAATAATAAGTTCTAATTTCCTAACATTGAGGTGTTAGGAGTTGACGGTCTAGGGTCTTGCGTAGCCTTTATAACAACTCCTACAGATCCAATATGGCTGAGTCTGAGAGAAAGTCGTGCCTTAAACAAACTCATGGCCATCTAGTGCAGCAGGTTTGTGTGTTTTATACCTTCAACAAGTTCATGTTCCAAGCTTCCATGGCAACTTCAGACATCTTCTACTAACCCATAATAAGCTCTGTGGAAATCCTCAAGAGTGTAGTAGCTTAACAAATTTTTGGTTTCTTCTTTAACCACTTGTTTAATTTTTTGAATTTTTAATTGCCCTATCCTTGGGCCACCTTGCTACTCCTTCTCGGATCAGATGGTGTACCCTTTCCAAAATTTGTTTGCTTATCTTGTACCATAGGGCTGTCCATGGCAAAACTCACAGAAAGAAAATCATAGAAAATTCACCCACACAAGCTCTGAGAGTTATAATGCTAATTGGGAAAGCAGGGAGGCAATTTTTAATTATAAGAATTTGGAAATGCACTTCCAGAATTCCCAAGCAAAGACACGTTCATGCAATTTCTTTTCAGGACTAAAATCTCTTTCAAGCAGTGAAACAGCAACATTCCGACACTAGGCATAAACAAACAGATTTGAGGCAAAAGCAAAGGCTAAATTTAAATCCAACCAAACCACAGTCAAATCCAAGTTCCAGCCCTATCTGCTCTAGTTCCGAACTTTTGTTTTTATATTCAATCCTAAAACCTTCATGCTAAGGAAATTCAGGAGGGGGAATAGAAACAGTCTGAAAATTCCTACCTTAGAAACCAAGAGAAACCACTTGTTAATCCTGCTCCTTTCTCTTCTCCATAGCTACCTGCAGACAAGGTTGTCAATTGCTTTGAGGGAAATGGAGAGGCAGATGACCAAATGAAAGAGAGAAGATTTAAAGCCTTTCCAAGACTCGTGAGATGATAGTGAGGTGAAAGGAGATGTATCCCTAATTTATCATATCGATAATGAGTGCGGTGTTGTTTTTGCCACCACATGCCACTCAATCCTACCCTCATTATAATCTATATTCTTTAAGGCCTGTGGGCAGTGGAGGCGCCCCCTTTCCTCCATTAAAATTTTATTTAAAGAGGCATCTAAAACATAATAATTTATGATTTTCTAGGGGATTCCTTCTCCCTTAAGAAAATTCGCTCCTTTATTGGTCAGATAATCAGCAATTGTGTTGCCTCCTCTTCTGATATGCCTGAGATTAAAACCTGGGTTTCCACAATATCAGTGATATAGCTTTGAAGGCACCAGTTTGTGTAGCCCTCTTTCTTGACTGCTTCAACTATCAATTTGGAGTCACCCTCAATGTCTAATTTCTTCCATTTATTTTCTTTAGCAATTTTGAGACCTTCAATAAGGGTTCTTCCCTCAGTAAGATTATTGGCACTATTACCAAAGTCGTTATAATATGCTATATAAGCACAGCCTACATGATGTTGGAGCACTCCACCTCCAGTTTACCAAGGGTTTCCCTTGACAGCTCCATCAAAGATGAGCTTGAACCTATCTACTGCAGGGGGCACCCATTTAACCACACCACTTTTTTTTGACCTTTACATCTCTCCCCTTATTGGGTAATTTTTGTTCCAGAATTAACTTTTTTGTAATAGTTTTTGTTAAATTTAGTTTTTTTTTTGTATTTTTTCATAATTTAAAGATTAGTAAATGTGTCCTGTTACACTCTTATATTTCTATTTAATTTTCAATATTTAACCTTAATGTAATATTTTCTTTCAATTTCAATTGTCTTTCCATTTCGTTTTCTATTTATTTTTGTATCTAAGGCATGAATATCTGATTTCTATGGTGACAATTATTGTGTATTTTCCTTGCTGAAATTCAATTACCAGTGATTTCAATAGACATTTGTTGAGATTCACTCTGCACTACACTTGAATTTTCATTTTATGCGAACTTGTATTTTTTGGCTTCCTTCATGAACTAAATTGTATTGCATTCCTATTCTTGAGATAGATGGTTAGTAACTTTAATCGAATTGATTTTTATCTCCTTTCTCGTTATTTTAATTATTTAAAAAAAAACCAAAAAAAAAAAAAAACCTTTGCAATAGTTTGGTTAATGTCAATTGTTCTTTACTGTTTTTCCATATTTGTTGCTTTTAGGACAAAACTTGAAATTCTGGATGAGAATCATTGTATGTTGAATTTTCCATAGATCAGCTACGACTTAAACTTAGGACCTCCCAAGCGCACAATGGGTGCTCTTACCACTAACCTACTAGCACCCTATATGGGTCAGAATGTGGATTTCTCCAACCACCCCCTCAAGCTACATTTTTGCACTTGGGGCTCCTAGTCTAGCTTTAAGATCATGTTGATTTTTTTATGAACTAGCTAGGAATCAAATCTAGGACCTCTCAATTTCACAATAGATGCTCTTACCACTGAACTACTAACCCATTATGTGGTTTGGAATGTATATTAATCCAACAACCCCCTCAAGACACATTTATATGCTTGTAAATTCTAGTATGGCTCTAATATCGTGTTGAATTTCCATGAACCAGCTAGGACTTGAACCTACAACCTTTCAAGCATACACTGGGTGCTCTTAATACTGAGCTGCTAACATCTTATATGGTTCATAATGTGGATTGCTCCAAGCCTCCAACATCCCCCTAATTTTGTTTTTTGATTGCAAAGTAAGCATCATGTTGTTATCGGGCATTGTAGAATGTTAATAGGGATACTAGACTATCAATCACAACATATATAGAATAGTAATTATATATCATACAATGGTACAGCAAATTTACAAAGTGACAATAATAGTAGCTTTGTATTCATAAAAGATAGTTCTTAGTACAATTCATACAGTTAAGGGAGGACCGGATACAAGTGGCCTTACCCCAACATATATCCTTTTATTTTAAAGACAAATGGCATAATGGTTTTTGGCTGGCACAACCATCAACACTAACACATAACCAAGAAGAGTCGGTACAAACTACCTAATGCCAACAGTACAATCAATAAACTCATAACAATCGGCTATTAACATGTAATTAATAAGACATTGATAACAATATTGTACTGATGGTCTACATTATGTCCCTTTAAAGAAGTTGGAGTCCCATCCAACACAACCCATAATCAACATGAATAAAAAATGAAGAGGAAAGATGAGGACATTCCTAGTGGATAGACAGTTGTTTGAAAGCATGCGGCTGAAAATACCAAACACCCGTGCTGAAAATCTTCTATGAAGTCTTTTGGGAGATAACCAAGGGAGTCAAAAAAAGGAGGAAAGGTTATTTCCTTGTTGGAAGGGTAGATCGCTTCAACACTATGCCCTTTTTTGCCTAGTGCTGCCATTGTCAATTACAGAACTAGGTTTGTCATGGTGAGCTCATTAGTAGTGACAACTGTTGTAACAAAATCATCGACAAAAAACCGCGAATAGCTGGTAGAAAACTTTTCATTGAGTTTCCCATCATAATGCCAACACATAAAAAGTGATGCCAAAATAATTGCGAATCTCGAGAGGATCCAAGACATGTACTTCACTTGGAATCCCTCTACCCAAGAGATTCCTTACGGTAGGAGGGATTTTCTTTAAAAACACCAACAATGTGCGGGAGACCAGTTGTGAAAATTGAGATCCAATCACTATTTTATTGATTTTGAATGGCCGTATCTAGAGTAATTTAATTTTTTCTGGCATGACTACCCATTGACCATTACTATTTAATATAAACACCACAGACACGAAATGCTTGTACTTTAAATATTTATCATGCTTGCACTTTTTGTCATTTTTTAACACAAGTTCCCTTGATTTAAAATTTACGTGCCACCAGTATTGGTTACAACAATGCATCATATGCCTAAGCATAGCTTCCATCAGCCAATATGCCATGACTCTATTCATTCAGGTCAAGCATACTTGTCGTATCCAACCATACTTCAAAAATAGGTCATACTTCATCTTATATTATTTTTTTTCTATTAGACTCTATGTTCACAGTCATTAAGGTTGGTTTCCTCAAATTAATGTTGGCTACCTGTTCCATTTGGTGGGTCAACTTATCATCGAACTTTGCACCCCTAACCTTGTATTCTTTGAACTCTAATGGGTAAGCTAATGGTGATGTTGATAGTTCAAAAGGACTTGGCATCACTGACATCTACTTCTAATCATCTCATTGTAAGCCATGGCCTTCTTCAATCTTGACATTGTTGCAATCCAACCAAAACCCTTCATAGTCTTCCATGTCCCAATGGAAGAGATCGTTTTCCATTATACCTTAGTTTGAGCATTCTTCTTTGGAGTTTGAATCCAGTGAGTCTAATGAGGTTGCTTCCTCACTGATGTCCTATTTCTTCACATCTATGACATACTTTTGTCCTTCGGTTTCAATGGATATCAATTTTTTTTCCAGTTATGTCGAATTTTTTTTCTACCAGCCAACCCTAACCCAATAGTGCATCATAAGCATACTTTTGCAATGATATGACCAAAAAATTCAACATGAGTAGTTGGGTTCCAATAATTACCTTTTGTCCCATCAATACACCCAATATCTTAAGGCCATGTTGATCTGCTCCGACTAGTTAGAATGTCAAAGGCCACATAGTTGGCTTGCCAAGACTCTTTCAAAAGAACATTCACCCCAGAACCCTTATCAACAATGGTATTTTTCAAATTCCTGCCTAGAATTTCCATATGTTCAACTGTCGCCTATCAAGATAGGTTCATTGTCTAGAGCATAGGATCAATCACTTGGTCACTTGAGAAGGGGGGCTCAACTATGGGTTTATTATAATGATTTTTGCTCTCTCCATCACTTGACATTAGCTCTGCCATTGTATGCTCCATGTTAGGGCTAATGTCTTATATTGTAGTAGTTAAAGTATTCTTGAGTTCCAGAATGTTTTGCAATAAGTCAACTATCATCACAGGTATAGTGGTTTGCAAGACATGTCATACAATAACTTTGTTGGACTCTAGTTTGTTTATCACTATGCTTATATGGTCATTCGATTAATGTCGTTATTCGACCATTGTCCTCTTGGCCTCCACCCTTGCTTCGACCAACCTTTCCTTCTCCATATGTGGTTAAGGGTAATTGGCTTCCTTCACTTGTGCTTTGGTAATGGCCATAACTTCCTTGTCCTCGGCTATGTCAATCATATTGACGTTAGCTTGATTTGGACAATTGCCATCATTATGGTCATTGGGCCCACACCATATACAGAGAAGTTCAGTGTCATTTTGGTTAGGGACATCTCTTGCAAAATGGCCCCACTCGTTGCACTCCCAACACTATATAATTGGCTGCCCTTGTGAGTCATACTGAATCCAAGTCCTACCATCACTATTCTTCTATCGTCAATAGTTCCTTGGGAGCATGTGAGTGGTGTCGATGGATCTCTTTGTGTGAACAATACATGGCCATTCTTATTCGACAAATTGCATGTGCAGTCCTTGACTGAATGCCCTATAACTTAAAAATGCTACACTAAATGCCTTCGTTCTTACCATCTCCCTTTAGTTCCTTCATCATTCGGAGCATGTCATTTCTCAAGGCTTGTAATTATCTAGGTTCACTATCATCGCTAGTGTTAGGGTCATCTTATTCACACCCTTTTGAATGTGAGGATGTCTTTTTCTCGCTTTCAGTATCCATGGATCGGTTGCAAGTATCTTCATAAGATAATGGTGGGACCACCTTCATCATCCTCCACAATGAGGGAACCAACCCTTCAATGAGTCATCACTTCTGCAAGCCATCAACAAGTCCTTTTTCAAGTTTGTCCAATAGTTCTTTGAGTCTTTTGTTATAAGCATGAACATTCTTGTGTTTACCCTTCTAGGCATTATATATTTCCACAACAATCTCATTGTCATCCCTTAGGAGTGTCAATTCTCTCTCAAAGGCTTCCCTGAGTGTTTCCTATGTTACTTTCTTTGATCTTGGTGCATCTGCATACTAGTTAATAGCCATGTGTCAAATGGTGGCTAGAAAACATGTTAACCATATACGTTCATCTATATACGAATTGGCGATCCATATGGTGATGCATGTTTTGCAGTGTCATACAAGATCGTCTAATCTATCATCGGTGAACTTTGGCAACTTTTGATTTTCTAGGGATGGAATTGATGGGGTAACCATGGCTTTGGCGTGGTTTTTCAAATACGAGTCTCTCCTTAAGAAAGTCTATGTTGGACATTTCTTTGCTCTCTTAGCACTGTTGGACACTTCCCTATGCCCGACCCTTCCTTCAACAGGTTTTCATACACTATCTTGCATGCCATCATGTCCCCTTTTTGCAAAACTCCCTTCAACTTGTTGTTTAGGCTACCTTAAACTTTTCACATGATTCACTGGCAGCTTCCTCTGACCCAACCTAGTCGGCAAGGTCCGCTCTTCCTTCAGAAAGGGCTATGGAAATCTCTACCCACTCCTTACTGTGAGTGGCGTAAGGTTCCCTAGTTTTGGGTGAACCCTTTCTTGGTTTCAGTTCAGATGATCTCTGAATTTTTATGCTTCAGTCTTAGCTTTCGCTTGAGCTTCCACTTCGTACTCGCTTGATGGATTTTAGAAATGGCTGCCTATCACAACCTTTGTCTTCTTCCATGTTGCTTCACCAATCGAGTAGACCATTTAACTTTTTGGTCCCCTCCTTGATTGTGTTTCTCTCTCATATTGTATTTGGAGTCAATCATAAATTATTTCTTGTACGTAATGGTTTTCTTCTTTGTGAACTCTTTGTACAATGTAATAAATTTGGTTATCGTGTTTCACAGTTATGTTCAGCACATAGATCTTATAAGATAATGAGGTGCCTCATTACACTTATATTTGAACCAACTTTAACTTGACCCAATGTTCTTTTAAAGCATGGTGCCAAAATGTAGAATGATTATAAGGATACTAGACTACCAATCACAACATATACGTAATAGTAATTGCATGGCATACCATGGCACAGCTTTGTACTCATAAAAGATAGATCTTAGTACCATTCATATGGTTCAAGGAGGACCTGATACAAGCACCTTTACCCCAATGTATATCCTACTATTTATAAGACAAATGGCTTAGTGAATGGTTGCCAATCAACACAACCATCAACACCCGAACATAACCAACAAGAGTTGATACAAACTACCTAACGTTGACAAGACAACCATTAACCTAATAACAATCGGCTATTAACATATAATTAATAAGACGTTGATAACAATACTATCCTACCAGTCTACAGGTGCATTGATAATCAGTTTGCTTCGACTTAGTTCCAAGGACTCATAGGTATCATTCCATTGAATGTGCTCTAGACTCGTACCCAGCCTCATCCCTAATGGGTGTTGGGCCTTTGCACTAAGAAAAAATTGGTCCTTGGTGAGCTCTTGTAAGCCAAGTAATTTCACTAGTGGAACAAAACCCCTTTGACTCCCATTGGTTAGTGATTTCAATATATTTTTGCTTGGATTGTCACACCATTTTACTTGCATTTTCATTGTGTTACGCCAACTTGTAATCTCATATTTCCTCCTTGTAGTAAATTGAAGCACTTCTTCTATTTTTTAAATTTGTTGGTTAATAACCTTAGTAAACATGTCTCAATCTGTGAGCTTTGCCCTCACCCCAACCTCCACAAACCTGCCCACCCCCCGCTCCCCCTTTCTCATTATTTTACTCAGTTGCTTTTAATTCTCTGTTTCTCCTTTTGAAAAATGATATTTTTGCATTCTATTAGAGTTGATGTTCCATGGGTGGAATTTAGCTATTGGAAATTTCAGAAATTTGTTTGCATCTTTTTAAATTTTTTATGTTAGTCTGGATTTTTGTATGACTGACCATTGTTTCTTGTATCGGCCATCTTTTATTATGAATCTTGGTGTTTCTTTTCTCTGGGTTTAACTGTGGTTTCAGATGGATTTATCACTTCTGTTTCAATAAATTTTAATATGTTCAAATTCTTGTTTGAATTCTTAATTGGCTATTTTTATCATTTTTGATATCCTGGCTGTCTTTTTTCACTTTGAAGTCTCTGCTATGGTTATAATTTGGCAATTTTAGCTGTCCTCTTTCTTATTTTTTACAGTTTTGTTGCCGTCTTTTCTTTGGTGTATAGTTAAAATGTTTAATTCTTGGCAGGCAAAGCTTACCAATGAGAAGAATGTTTTAGCAGCAACTGTGAAGAAGCTTAACAGGGATGTGACAAAGGTGAGGTTTCCATTGTCTTATAAAAAGATTAGGACCATAATGCATAAGCAGATTTATTTGTTAACATATTGGGGTGGTTTCTGCTTCCTGTCAAGGTTTCTGTAAAATATAACTCTTGTACAAGTTTGATAAAGTTTTGTTGTTCTTGAAATACCTTATGACTGGATTTAAGGCTCTTAAGTTAATGGCTTTGGAAAGCAATAAAAAACATAAGGGGGAACATCATGATCTAACAAAAACCCCTTCACGAACTTATGATGATATCATCATGACCTCATTAAGACATAAGTTATGCGATCATCATCATTTTGGTATCTTTGTGACCTATTTATGATATAATCAATATTATTAGCATAAATACCAATGTGATGTTTGTAGGTGGTAACACAATCGAATTATCTTGTATGTGAATACATGCATAAATTAAGTATAGAATATTATATAATGCAAAGAACACGGATGGAGAGATTCCTAGTAAACACTTTCACCTGATATCCAAGTTTGTCTCTGCATTTAGACTGTTGTTACACCTTCTTGGCTCTTCCCTGATCCTTTCTGCATACTCAGGCGGTCTCCTTTAGGTTCATGTTGCTGACTATAAGCTCCACTAGCAGATTATGCCTACTCAAGTGAGTGGAATCAAGTAACATCATCTGCTTGGTCATTTTATAAAATTTGTGTAAAGTACGAATCCATTTTGGATCACTCATACTGACGAACTGATCCAGCTGGCAGTTCGGGACTGAATTCAAACAAAATACTGAAACTAGTATGTCACTTTGTTGGGGGCCTTGGGGCGTAACTCCTCACTGTTGATCAAAGTTAGAAACTATTTAATGCATTGGAAAGCATAGGATGTGTACAACTTGATGAAAGGGAGCTAAATGTTTTTTGGAAAGTTTGACCCTTGAAAACCACTCTGAAATATAAAAAACTAGAAATTTCTGAATACCTTTGAAAACTGCAATTTCATGTCTGGATGAGTTTCATGTTGTGAAAGATCTTCTCAACTTCATAGGTCAATGTTTGTCACATGGATTTTTAGATTCAAAGGCAAATCACCTACCTTTGTACTTTTAGAATCTTCATTTCTTGCCAAAAATAGCTATTAAGGCATAGTTTAAAAACTTGTACTCGGCAATTACTTGGCAGCGCAAAATTTTGACTCGGACTTGGGACTCGGAAACTCAACAACTTTATCGCTACTTTAAAAAAATATACATATTCATAAAATAAACTTAAATAACATGTAAAACAGTAAAACACTATTAAATGACATCCATTGGGCATAGGAGTGATAAAAATAATACTTTCTGTCTCCGTGATTCCCCCCACTGTTTTTGTCTGTAGAACTTGGAAGCAGGGTTTGGGGGTGGCAGCCCCCAGCGGGGTCAAGGAGCAGCACCTTGGGTGCGCTCCCTGTTACGGTACACGGCAGGATCAAGGGACAGACCCCCTGAAGCCAGGCACAATTTGTTTCTTCCACGGCATTTGAGTTCTTCATGTAAGAATTTTCTCCAAGTACAAAATTCAAACTTTATCGCAGTGTTTTTGATTAAAAGCAACATTTTTTCCACTAGCTGTTATTATGCAACAATTGCTGAGTTTTCCTCAGACTCACGAGTTTGGCGAGTAATTGCAAAAATTATTCGCCAAAACTCGCTATTATCCAGAAGATACACAGCTCATGAGTTTTTGGATGATTACTTGTTCTGCAGGTGACTGTCGAGTACTAATGAGTAATTGTGAGTTTTGCTGAGATTTGAAAGTATGGTACAGCCAAATAAAGGGTTTTCATTCAAATGTAAAATCAGTGTGCTGTAGCTTCACATCTCTTGTTAGAGATTGCTATCCTTCTTGTAAATTTCTCATTCAATAAATTTTTCATTTACATTGCAGTGTCACTTGTGCTTATTGGTTCTTTTCCTTTGCTTCAGTTCATTGCTTGCTTAACACGTTAAGTTGCTGTAATTTAGTGTGTTGTCCACTGGATTGCCAGTTAAATCAGGATGATGAACACACCAATAATAATTAATATTTCCACATTAACATGTAAATAACATCAATGACATTTAACGTGACCTATTAATCTAATGGCATGTTAAAACTTTAAACTAAATGATTATAAACATTAACAGGGAATACCTCCAGCCCAAAACTTAATGATCCATCAAATTTCACACTTTGAACCAATCCTACCACAAAGATATTTTCTAAATATGGTCTGGTTAAGAATGTAGTAAGTAATAGGGGTTCTGAATTCACTCGAAACCTTTGGAAAGATATATTTCAACGTTTGTGTACCCAACTAATTCCAGTATCAGAGGCCATCCTTGATCAGATGGACAAACGAAAAGTAAATCAAATGTTGTTTGATTGCTTCTCATATACTGTTGACTAGAAAAGAGTGATAGTTGATTGTGACAAATGCTGAAATATTTGGTTATTAATATTATTTTACTTTTCCAAGTTGACATATGAATCTCTGACACTCGTGAGTTTCCTTGTATGTGGGTTGATGCCTATAAAATTTGTCCCGGGATGATGCTAAGTGCTAGTTCTGTTCTAAGATGCTTGGAAGCCGTCCCTAGAGAGGTTGATGCCTATAAGTCATCTTGTGATAATAAACGATTTAGGGTTTGTATGCTGTTGCCTATAAGTTGTGCCTAGTGTGGTTGACACGTATAAGTCATCCCACAAGAAAGATTGAGCATTGATTGGTTGGTCGACACCAGTGAGCCGTCCATTAGACCTTGTCCTATAGTAGAAGCCTATAAGTCGTTCCCTGTATGTTGTCCCTTGAGAAGGATGTTGTGAGATTTGAGCTCTCTCTTATGAAGAAACATACGATTCTATATGATTCTTTTCCGGGCTATATAGGAACTGCAAGGGATGCCTGTCTCTAGACACGGCTTGGCATTTGTATTCACATGTACTTATACCCATTGATATTTGTTTACTATTATTTCGTGTTTCTATGTGCAGCTATTAGAATTATTCCTTCGAATGTCTCTTGGAAGTCCTTCACTATAATGCTCATCTTTCACTCTCAAACACTATCAGAAGCATACCATGAGTCATGCTTCAAATAACCCTCATGTGGGTTTTTACAGTGCTCCACCCACCTTGGATTTTGGGATTAAGAGTGATTACCTCATTTTCTATTTCTTTTAGATGGTCTCTTTCAGTGTAACCAAAATCGGTATTCATTGCTGATTTTCCAATTAATTGCCATTTTTTTACCAACCCATTTTTTTTAGTAATAAAATCCAGAAAAATGTCAATTCTTAAAAATATGCATTTCTGAAAAATAACGATTTCTAAAAAATTCACGATCTTTCCCAAAACATATTTTTTATGAAAAACGTAATATATTTATCTTTTCCAAAGAAACTACAAGAGTAAATTGAAATCTGTAAGGAGTTTTAATCATTTAGCTAACTTTCCAATGTTCGCACAAATATTTTGGATTTTGCCCCATTAATGTTTTTTGAGACGCTTCTTTGTTTCGAACAGATGTTGGTAACACTCACCCGTTTCCTCTATATTAGGCTTTAGTTTATACTCTCAAGGACATAACATGTCAAAGAGGGTGCGGTAACCTTGGGCTTATTGTTTCTAAAAAGTTAAAAACTGACAGGTTCCTTTGAACCTGCTTTGATGTCAAACCTATGATAACTTGCGAAAGTATTGGAAAAATTATATATTTATCTACTGTAGCGGTTTATGTAATTACATTATGCCTTCTGAAATTTGCTGATTTTTTTTTTTTGTTTTCATATGACAGTTATCTTCTGCCATTAGATTTTGACTTCCTAAAGATGAAGATTATTTTAATTTTACTGATTAGGTGGCAACAGTTGATAACCGATCATTATTGTCAAGGTTGGTTTTGGTGTCAACCGACATCTTTTCCAGTAGTGATTACGGGACTGAACTATTATTGAGAACTAGCATGCACGCAAAACTAATTTGTAGTGCAATTCTAGCACTGATATTTTGAGGTTTTTTGACCGTAAGCTGATGGTAAAAAAAATCGAATATTTAATTTCTCAGAGGGGCCTACCCCAATCATGTTTCATGTATATTAAATATCTGGGTCACATTTAAGAATATTCGGTCATATTTTCAGAACATACTTCGCCATGTCAAACTTCAGAGCACAAAATTAGCCTTATGCTTCACTTTTCTAACACAACCCACTCAATTGTGGATTTATTTGATTGGATATGTTATGCTTTCTAGTATATGTAATGCTTGTTGGTTAGAGTTATTTTTAATGATTTAGTGGCCACTGTTTTGGTTCTTACCATGTATCTCTTTGGTAAAAAAGATTTATGAAGTACATTTATTAACAATATAAAAGGTGAAAGGTAAAGGTAGTTTTTTAGGTCACCGCCAAGTGAGATACGAATTTGTTGCATGAGACCTCAGTTGTTCCCACACAGGAGTCTTGTATGCCCACGGGGTGTGCTGGCTAGGCTGCAACCTAAAAAACTACCTTACTTCTTAGGGCAAAGCAATGAATTTTAGTAAGACCTTGCCAGATTTCTAATATGATAATATATATCATCTCTTTCTACAGCTGGAGACATTTAAGAAGACTCTAATGCAATCACTCCAAGACGAGGACGAAGCTTCTGTAAGTATGGACCTTTTTTTGAATTAAAACCTTATTGCATGGAAGGGAACTCTCATTTAGCACCATAATAGCTCAAACGTGGATGGTGAATGAAGCAGCAGGATTTTGATAGCAAATTGAAAATCAATTTAGTTTTTTGTTGAAGTTTCAGAATGTGTGACAAGCTTTCTTATCTCCCGGAAGAGGCAGGCAATATACATATCCAGAACACAAAAGAAAGCATGAAGTAGAATTTCAGTTGTCAGCCTTTAGAGGCCTATATTGTTTAAATGATTGAAATTGCTGTTTTCTTCTAGCAGCAATTAGAGCCGAAACAGAGTACAGCTGCTCAAAAATCTGCGTCAGCCCAAGCTGCTTTAAGTTCGTATTCAAAAGGTACCATTAATACTGCATTTACCACATGTTCTCATGTGGTGACACAAATTTAACTAACTTGATTTTAGTTTTAACTTGGGTGACCAATGTGTTTCAGGCAACATTCAATCAGACAATATCATATACAAGTATCCTGCATTGAAAAAAAATTATACTATAAAAGTTTCAAATTGAAAGTGTTTATTTCTCAAGCACTAATTCTGAACATGTTATTGTGGTTGCTTTAGTGTTCAACATTTAATATATGTCCTTTTGTAATCTTCTTATTGTTCCGGTCAAAAAGTGAATCAGCGTACCATTCCATGATTTCAAAAAGTGTAGTTAACATATTGGTCTGAAGAAGATATAAATCTTTTAGCAGCTGAAAAATATACTCATTGGACAGATGAGGATGGTAGTGTCCTTACTGGAGGAGCAAATCTGGTGTCAAATGCATTATTAGAGATAGGCGGTTCACCAGAAAACGAGAATCGGTCTGAAACACATGGTCAGTCAAATCACTGATTTTATGACTCATTTTATTATATATTGAGAATGCTACTTGAAACATGCTCTACATGGACTGCACCGTATACACATTGTTATGCTCATTCTCTTTGTCTACGCTACTAGGTCTGAAGGGTTTCAGTTCTACCAAAGTCGGCCTGGGGCTTGTCCGTGGCCTCACACCTTTGGCCACATGCCACAAGATTAGTCTTGAATTTTTATGTGAGATTTACAGAGTATAATAACATTTACTTCTTAACGAGGAAGACAATGTGGTTTTGCAGGCTTGAGGCAGAGCACATCCAAAGTGTTCTCATTGAAAATGCCAAATATCACACCACCACATATTTCCCCTAACGGAACTCCCCAAAAAACGTCTCCAACCCACTCACCAAGTCGACATTCCGCCAGATCTTCCAAAGGGTCATCTGCAAGCCAGTCTCCAAAACGACATTCTGCTTCACCATCTCGACACCATTCAATATCTCCCTCAAAACGCCAATTTGAAGGCAGAGTTTCATTATATTCTTCATTGCCAGCAAGTAGTCATGCAACTGCGCCAAACTCTCCTCCACATCCTGGATCACACTCTGGTTTGTCATGAAACTTAAATCTAGAAATATAAAGTTTTCAATCTTTCAAGTATGATTTTCCTTATGTGTTGGTCTGATGATTCAATGATGTTACTTTCAAACTTTATGGATTTGCAAATGCACTCCTTACTTTGATTTTTGCCTGTGTTCTAGGGCGTATTCAACGAATGGATGGGAAGGAGTTCTTTCGGCAAGCCAGGTGTGGGAATATTTTTACTATCAACTAATATGTTTTGCTTATATTTATTCCAGTTTAGAAGATCAATGACAGATCAGAAGTTATGGTTTGTCTTTGGCAGTCATGGTTACTTTTGGATCTTCGTATCTTGAGTATTCATAAATTTAATCTAACTGGATTTCAAGTTGTGTTTCAGGAGTCGCTTAACTGTTGAACAATTTAGTGCTTTTCTTGCAAACATTAAGGAACTTAATTCACATCGGCAAACCAAAGAGGTATTTTTATTGCTTATTAAATTTAATGTTAGTTGTGTGAAGCAAATGACCTTATTAAGTAATATGTTTGTGAAGAATATCTTGGATAAAAACTGCAATATGTTACACAACTTTCTCTCACATGTTATGGATCATATCATTTTTTGAGTTTCTGAGAATGCTTTTCCACCGCAGGAAACTTTGCACAAGGCAGATGAAATATTTGGTACGGATAATAAAGATTTATATGTTATATTTGACAGTTTGCTTACACGTCATTTGCCTTGATAAGGATAGGGTACAATCAGAATGCATTCAATGCTCAAGCTGAGCAATATTGTATTTATCTAGGCGGAGGTCATTCTCTTTGTAACAGTAAAATTCAGTGTGATATAAGCAATGCACGTGAAATATGGCATAAGAGTTGGCTGTCAAATTGTGAGACTAATATTTAAAACTTGAGATTAGATTTTTTTTTTGGGGGTTAAGTTGTAACTGTTCTTCTGTGGTGACCAATAAATTGGTGCCTGACACTGGACTTTTGCAGTTTCATCTAGCACAAGCAGTTCTGTATTCTAATTTGTTATAAGTGAATCTGAGGACCATCCAACAAACATTGTTGATGACCTGCACACCAATCCTTTGTTTACGCAGGTTTGTATAACATTTACGAGTGCAGGTGTTACAGCCAATAAAAGAATTTCATACATATTCTTGCAATAAATTTTTGAAAGTTCAAAAGTGGAACAATGAGGGCCTAAGAAGAAGCCCTCCTTGTTTACCCCAGCACAGTTTAGTTATATGTGAACTTGAAGCCAACAACTATGCATCTAGAAGCCATAGTTTAGGATGGAATGAGTCAGATCAAGCAAGATGAATGGAACCAGATTGGAGAAGTTTGTTATAGCCTCCTTAGATGCCTTAAATTTTAACATTCTTTGTCATTGTTTCACTCATTGTCTAAAATACCATATTCCAGCTGTAAGAGATCTCAGTGCTAAACTTATCCTCATCTCCCGAAGTTCATGAAATGAGCCCATTTTGATTATCCAATTTTGTGGTTCACAATTGAAGTTGACTTGGCTGTTATACAGTCCACCAGGGTTCCATTTCAACACAATGCTAAGCCTTCACATGTGCAAAAGGGATGAAAGTAAGTGTCAATCTGGGCAAAATTTCATTGTATCGTTAAAACTCAGACCTTGGCTTCTAAGCCAAAAATTACATTCTTCATGAAGCTGCATAAAGTTGCATTCTGAGAACAAGATTGCCCGAGTTATATTATAAAGTTTGGTTTAAGTTTTGTGTTCATTGTTTTTAGATTTTGTTTTGGTTTTTCAAGGGTCTAAAATGTCGTGGTAAGCTTGGAAGCAGGTATACACACTCCCATCCCTACAAGACAGCCTCGGTGCTATTCTTGTTACTTTGTTGTTTGTTTGTTTCTCTCTCTTTTTTAATCCGAGAAATCGGGGGCCCAGAGACCCGGAGCAGGTGCATGATAGCAAGCTCTAAACTACTAGGCAAGCCCCGCTATATCCTCGGGGCATAGCTAGGAAGATCCAATCCCGCCAACCAATTTAAATCAAGAATTGAATACGAGACGTGGGCGACCTAAGTTGTTAACCCCATCTACTCAGCCCCACCCTGTGTGTCTACTGTCGTCTACTTTGTTGTTACTTGAATGATTATGGACACTAACATGTAATAAGTATTTATATATCTTACAACAGTTGGTGTATTATGTACACCATGTTTTCCAAGTATTTATGTATCTTACAACAGTTGGTGCATTATATACACCATGTTTTCTAAAAAATTTAGCATGCCTTTTTGTATGAAAGGAGGCCCAGCCAAAAATAATATTAAAAAGGATTCGGTCCCAATTGTGATATGGATAAATAGACAACAACTAAATGCAACAAAAATAACCAATTTACATTTAACTATATTATTTACATTAACAATACTCAGTAAGGGTTTCAATACATATCTGAATAAGGCACAATATGAATACAATTGAAATATTATAATGAATATTACATTAACAAATATTACAATGAATATATACATTATGTACACTATCAATACGGAATTATCTATCTCCAAAAGAAAAACACGCTTTCAGTACATATCTTGAATAAGTTGCAATATGAAGACAATTCCCTGACTTTGAATATGAAAATTCGAATTTAGCACTGCCAACAACCTTGTCCAAAAGTCTAGATTTGATCAACCCCAGATGTACAAAGCGTCGAGAAGGCTTTAGACAACGCCCAAGAGCATCCCACACTCCGGACAAGGGACATGCTAGGTCTGAGACAAGTTGGCAACAATGTTTGTTTGGTTATGATTCCCTTTTATCTTGCTCCAATTTGCGTGTTGTGACACGTGTGTGAGAAAAAAGGCCGACCCAAAAATAAAATAAAAATGGAATCAATACCAAATTGTGTGCCCAAGTGTGATATGGATAAATGGATTAAAACTAAATGTAACACAAATAACTAATTTATATTTAATTAAATATTAAAAGAAATATGCGCACTATTTATACCAACAAATATCTACAAATCTTGAGTAAGTCACAATACGAAGACAACTCCCTAACTTTGAATATGGAAACTCGAGCAAGATTAGCACTGGATGTATGTACTGTTGAGAATGCTTTAGATAGTGCCCAAGAGCATCCGACACTTTGGACATGTGACATGCAAGTTTTGAAACAAGTTGACAACTATGTTCACTTGGTTCTGATTACCTTTTTTTTTCGCTCCAATTTGTGCACTACACCATTTTTATACACTTGTAAAACAAACTTTCTTTCTCCTAGGGCAGCGTGAATGATAATTGAAAACTTTAAAGAAAACAATGTGATTTTGGGGGATTGTGTTGAGGGTTAACAGAGCTCAAATGCCATCTAATTATCAGCCATATGGGTGAATATTATGATATAAAGAATGCCAAAAACTAGTAAATTCCATGAATGAAAATAACTTTAAAAAAATGTAACAAATTTAGCTTTTGTATCAAAAGTGCTCTATGGGAAATGCCATCTTCAAACAATAATAAATGTTCTAATGATTGCTTGATCTCTAATGAATCCTTGAGTATTCAATAGATTTTTTTTACGAATAATTAATAGATATTGTGTGTCAAATGAACTACAGTGCTTGTGTATTTATATACAATTGAATTCAAATTAGAAACATACTAGCGTGTAAATCAATATCAAACGATGAAAAGTGAAAAAAAGGACAAAAGGATGGCTATACCTTGACTTGACAAAGACTAAAAGAAGGATTCAAAAGTGTTGAGACGCTCCAAAAGGTGTGAGCAGCATCATACATTCCTAGCATAAATCCTGAGAAGCATGAGGGGGGAAGAGATGAATTTTCGAAGAAGAATGGGACCGCTAACAGTGAACAAACATGCCAATAACAATTAATTTGGACCAATAATTGAAAATAGATAAGTGCACTAAAACATGCAAATTAACGATTACTAAATGTCTTGGGGTTATTTTTAGGTGTTTATATTTTGCCTTAGTTTGAGTTGTGTGTGTAAACATATACTTCAAGTAGAAAAATGATCTATATAAAAGATATAATTACATCCTTGGATCTCCAGAATAGACACTGATGCATATTAAAAGTTACAAAACTATTCTTCTTTTTTCTACATATGAGTAAGCACTACATAATCAAATAAATTTTGAAAGTTGAAATTATGCAAATAAAATGTCATCTAATCATGAAACTAAGTCTAAACAAAATCCAAATATAATTTGAGTACAACTTTAGTGCATTTTGAATACAATCTAAATGAATAAAAATGTTCTCAACATTCCTTAACAATTTCTTGTTACTTGGGGGTTGAAGTTTTGAATGAATGAGTTTTTGAGATGGAAGCATACTTAAAGAGGATGAAGATGGAGGATTCACAAGAAGTAAAATTTGCAGCCACTGAGTTGACAAAGAAGTCCTCCATTTGGTGGGAAGAGTTAAAAGAAAAGAAGATTAAAGGAGGGAAGGAAAATATTCATATATGGGATAAAATGGTAGAAAATTTGAAGGGCAAGTTTGACGGGAATGAAGACTCACTTTGCAAGAAAGATAAGACTACCCAAAAAGGATGAATTATGCAAAATAGAAGATACGGAGATGAAGGCAAACAAAGAGATTGAAGCTAAGATTATATAAGGAATAAAGATATTAGAAAAATGAAATATTAATATCATTTAGAAGTGTGTTGAGTTATTATTAGCAGGGAAGAAATTAGATCTTGGAAAGAAGGAAACATTTTAAACTTGGGATAGTGCTCGAGTTGCAATTCTCGAAGAACCATAGAAAGATGAAGGAATCATTGTGTGATATATTAATAATGGAGAAGTCCTTAGTTAAGAGGAGATTCCATTAGAAGGGAATGGACATAGAGATATAAAAGATAGTGAGAAGCTTCAAAGACAAGTTGTGATTACAATTGAAAAAGAGGCCCAACAAGTTGAGGCTCCCATGCTTGATTATAATGTAATTTAAGTTATTGATTTGTGTGCAATTACATAAGTGGAAGTGCAAGATAATAACAATATAGTTGAATACCATGGAGACAAAAGTATATATATGTATCAAAAAGAACCATTGAGATCAAGGAGAAGTCAATAGATGATCGTGTTGTAAGTGATTAGAAAAATGTAAGAATATGAGTAGAGTCAATGAGAGAAAAGTGACAAAAAAAAAGGTGAATATGGAAATGTTCTAGCAAGTAATACAAAGATATTATTGAAATATGATATTATATTAGATGCAAATTACTAAAAGAGTACATAGTGACTATATAGGAATAAATGAAATACATAGTGGTTATATAGGAATAAATGAAATCAATGAGAATTTGTCAAATATCTATTTTGCAGAAGAGAAAAAAACCAAAAAGAGTATGTATATCTTGTTGAAAATGACAAAGTGTCAAATGCATTTATCGTGTTTGAAGAAACAAAAGCGAAATGAATTGATTTTGAGGATCGATTTGACATGTGGAAAAGAAAAATAATAATTAATAACGTTGAACCAAGAGGTTCAAAATTTTCTTCCAACTAGGGGAGGTTGTCGAAAAAGCACAATGCGTTCAAATATTTTTATCATAAAAGGTATCTTTAATAAAAAAATTAGAGAGTGTTTTCTTAGGAAACAAGTAATTTATATATACGAGTTAGGATGACCTACAGCTATCCTTTTTCTCTCAATAGACTAGGACTTCAATCAAATAGATCATGTTGATACTTGGATAAAGACCAATGATATCCATAGATATATCAGAGGGTAACCTACAACTCAAATGTCAAGAGGAAAAGGTTCCAAATCTTAAGCCTATGACATAAGGATATAGCTCTCACTAGACCTCAACGAAGGTAAATGATTGTAAAAGATGAAAGTAAAGTAAATGGTTCTAAATGGGTACAAATAAAGTAAATGATAGGTAAGTGATTGTAAAAAGGGTAAGGTGCAATGACCAACCAAATGAACATCTATGCAAACTAAGGTGATAAATGGAAAGCCTAAGCAACCCTATATCTATACTAGCTTATTCGATATAAAGAGGAGCCTAAGTAAGGATACACACATACATCCACAAAGCAATAAGCAACATCTAATCTACTAATTAAGTAAAAGAAAGAGTGTAAGGATAGATATACTTGCTTTGGGGTGGATCTGTTGACACTTCAAGTGGAGCTTTGTAAGAGATGTTGTAGGTTGAAAACTTCAAATGGCTAATGAATACCTAGATATCCTTAGTTAGGAACTCCCAATGACCCATCCTATCGAGCTTCAATGACACCATAAGACAAGACCTCCAAGATAAGGTTCTAAACCCCCAACTCTCTCAAATACTTCCTTAGGGTAGAAATGCAAGCACAAACAAAGTGTATGAACATGGTATATTTTATTAGGAATGAAATTGAAATATATGTATGTATGTATGTACATACATGTATGATTACAATACCCAAAACTAACCATAAACTCTAAGTTGATGGTATTGGCTAGGCCAATACAATTGGAAGATATGGGTTGGCACAATAGGGTATTGACTAGGTTGATACGATACAAATGTTAGAAGACAAACTTAAAATAGTGTTAGGATGGCCAATATAGTACATGAAGGACAAAGACACAAACAAACAATATCATTCAGGCCGATACCATAGGATATAGGGAAGCTATAAAATCTTGAAAAGAAATAGACGGAAGGGAAAGACATACAAAGACTTGGAGGAGGTCAGATTGATAGTAATAATAGTGTAACATGATAGAATGTCAACATTTATAGAAAATTACGATGCATTGATGCCATTCCATTCTTGGTGCATCGTTTAAGGCATGCACTTATGGAGATTGATGCATCAATAAGCTATTATAAGAGAAAATGTTAGTAAAGTGATAAAGTGAAAATATTATGTGTACATATATGCCCCACCCGAAGCTCATCACGTATCACAAAAATGTAATATGAGATGGTTCTTTAGAATAGTCACATAACAACATGAAAAGAACACAACTAAAGAGAAATTCTAAAAGAATTGAAAGTAAATAAAATGAAACTACATACCTTCACTTACCATTTTGAGTGTAGATAATGTTGTGTGTTGCAAGTGATAAAAGGCATCCATTAAGAAGAATGAAAGGCAGACCTGAAAAATAAGATAAATATCTATTTTTTTTATAAAAAATTTGTTAGCACCAACAAATTCTTTATCTCACCAAGATCCTAAGGCTTTTTCCAGTTCATCGAAAGGACCTATAGAAACAAAGATATGGGTGATAAATAGAATCTTTCAATAAGTAAATAAAAGTTTTGAAATTTTAAATTTTCACTATAAATATTTAAAAACTATTCATTATGTATTTGCCATTTTTGGAAAATCTAGAGCTATGTGTGACCAAATTTATCACTTTAAGATATGATGGCTCATGGACGAGGAGACAAATGGGCTAGAGGATGCATCACAACTATGGCTAGAGCTTAACAGGTAGGTGGTGCATTTAATGCCTATTTTGCCATTTTTTGGTAAAATAAACTAAATTAGGAATTCTACATGATGAGGTAAATCTGTGTAATGGAATTTTCCCCAAAAAGCATCAAAACAAAGCTACATTTAGGACGAATAATGGGTATTCAATAAAAATTCATAAATAGGGCCAAGGGTATTTATTAGGGTCATGGAAAGAAATAATTTCCCTCAAAAAACTATATTGGCATATCCAATACAATTTATAAGGGGAATAATAATCTCCTAACTGATACCATAATGTATGGCCACTATAGTTAGGTAAAGTATTGGTTTATAATGTAGTGTATGGTTGATACAGTAGAAAATTGTTCAATTGGTCGATATCATAGGGCGTGGATGGCAGCATTAGATAAATAAGCTTGGCCGGTGCAATTTAGAACCTAGTTGATATAGTATAAAGCTAAGCATGGTTGATATTGTAGGGTATGGCCAATGTAATAGAGTGATGAGACGGCTTATATCATAGGGTATGACATATACTTGAATGACATCCTAACTAATATCATATGTATGGCCGATACAATTATAAAAATGTGTTTGTCAATAACGTATGGTATGGTTGGTATAGGAGAAAAAATTCCTTGGCTAATATTGTAGGGTATAGTCGGTACAATATAAAATTGAAGCATGGCTGGTGCAGTTGGATGCTTGGCCAATGAAATAAAAAATGAAACAAAATAATTTTACTATTTTTTTTTGTAGTTTTTAATTTTAATTTTAGATTTTAGGATCAAAATTTGATTATTTTTTTGTTGTTTGATGTTTTTTTATGCGAAATAGACTATGGTGGAGTCTTCATGTTATTTGGTTGTCAAACCCAATAGATATATTTCTAATAGTGGATATAGCTCAACCTGTGACACTAGAATTTGGAAGAATTATGTAGATGTGTCATGTTCCTCTCAACATGGAGTTCATTCCATGTTCTTAGGGTGATGGGAGTGGACCACTGACACTTTCAAGTGGGTGGTTGATGGGGATATGATTGAGGTGGTGAACCCCTTAGAGGACATCCATGCTACTTTGTGGTTGCCTATTATGAGAAATCCTATGGTATGTGACATACTAGAGACCACAAATGAGTGGAGAGAGCTATCCCAGTGGACTATTGGGCCATATCAATAAAATCTTCACACAAGCTCATCATACAATTATTTCAGGTATACATGTCAAGTGTTTTGAATAACTGGAAGGCCCTCATGGTAATTATGACCACATACATGTTGTGTCATAAATACGATCAAGTTGTCTTGATGCATATTATAGCCACATGATAATTTGCATAAGATTAGAACACATTATTTGATATGGTAGTTATTATATGGGTATGAGTAGTGTATTATTTTCATAATGTTTTGAGTTGAGGTTAGTAGAAGATGGGCCTTATGATTATTTTTCTAGTTGCATATAAAATAGGTTTCCTATGTATAAATTGACATGGTTACCACATGTGATTGATGATTGTATCCCATGAATGAGGAGATGGGCACATGACCAAGTCATTTGAATGATCCCCCATGTGCCAACACTAGATATTATTAGATAGGATTAGATTATTTGGACACCATACAAAGGCACTATGGATGCGTGACCATCATGGATAACCATTGTACAAGTAAGGGGCTAGAGTCATATTACCAGTCATTACACATGGTGGGTTAAGTCACATCCTTGTGACTATGCCCTTGGGCAATTCAAACCAACACATGCTAGGACACCTTTGGTTGTCCTAGACTATTTAGATAGACATGTGAGGGAGCCATGAGGAATGTGGGGATGAGGGGTGCTAGCTTTGTCCCAACAGTGCGAATTCGTCATCTAGTTATGGCTAGATGATGACAAAGGTGACATCAAAAAATGTATGGAGATGGAAGAGGTGGGCACATATTATTCATGTCACAGAGGTAGAGAAACCTCTAGGCAAGTCTAGATGATAGTTGGATCATACAAAAACAAGCACATAAATCCACTCAACAGGTTGTATTGGTCCACAAGGGAGATGACATGGATTCACTCCAACACACAACCATAATGACATGTTTCTTGGGTTTTCATGGTGATGGTACTAATGTGGGTATGTAAACATTAAGTTCATGTTATAAATTATATTTTTGTAGAGGTAGAGATATACATGTTAGGTACTAGTAATATATATACTATAGATTTTAATGTTTGTGTGTGTGTGTGTAAGATCTATTGTCAATTTTGATTTACATTTTTCAGATGTGTTGATAGAGGAGACACATTTAAGGAATTTTATGGAGGCAACCCACCATGATTTTTTTGACATTGTATTTAATCAACATGATACATCAATGATGCCTTAAACCATGGCACCTTCGGCCAAAGCACATACAATTTTGTTTTGATTGGTTAGAGAGGTTGTCAGGGAGCTTTAACATCATGAGTAGGCTATGGCTCAAGTGGTGGCACCAGAAGGGTTGGGAGGAGATGTGGTAGTGGTGTGGAAAGCATTTCCCATAGAGAGGGCCACACACATGGTTATAATGGGGAAAGTAGTAGGTTTACCAACATAAGTGGATTGACTAGAGGGACAAGTCTAATATATGCACTTGCAGATTTAGACAATATGAATGAGCTTGTAGGTTGCTCGAGCTAGAGTCTCCATGATGAGCATGACACATTTCCTCCACGGGAGTGAAGATGATCCATAAGACTAGAGCCTACATTGTACTCAACTATATTTTTGATGTATATATAATTTATCAAGATGTATTTACGTAGAAAAATGAGACATTGATATAGAGATATATTTATGTGGCACATTGTGTTATTTACATGTATGGAAATTATCTATGATTTATTTTATGTTTAGCACACATTTATGTTTAGGTATCATGCTCTGGGAAAATGTGATGTATTATAATGTATGTTTTATCTTTTCTATAAAATGCAAGCAAATGCATGGTAAAAAAGAACAAAAACTAAAAATGAACATATTAAGTAAGTAGATATAAAAAACAATAGAAAAAAAGATAAAATAAGATTAAAAAATGTAAAACGTGTAAAATCTTGTGACAAAGTATGGAAATTATTATAAAAATAAAATATCTAATGTAATAAAATGCGAAGATAATCAAACAAGGAGATGTATGACAAATATGTCATCTAATGTAATACAAGTAAAGTCAACTTAAATAAAAAAATATAGGAAAGACACAAATGATTATAAATTAAATCCAATGTAAGCTAAGTCATTTCAACTTAAATCAAATAGGAACATAAATTATTGTAAATTAAGCTAAAGACTCTTATGAGTGAAAACTTGAAACCAATGTTTGTTCTAAAAGTATGATGTAGGAAAGCATAACCATCTAAAGACATGAAAATGATGACTGAGATGGTATGGATGTGAATGGTGATGGGTGTTTGTGAGGAAGCCTTGGCTGTATTCCCCAAGTTATTACAATGAAACTCACAAATTGAAAATTGAAGTGGCATTATGAATGTTTTAAAAGTCAAATCTAAAATGAATAGGAAGGGACGTGATCAAGTAAAAGTGATATCGATTGAGGGGATTCAGGGAATATATTATGATAATGTAAAGATTCAATGAACTATGAAGGTGATGCATAAATATTTAGTGGAGACAAGAAACTCTAGTCCAATGGGCAAGGCTTAGAGTTATTGACATTAAGGACCTAAGAAACCCCGCCTAGCAAGCACAAACTTGAGATAACAAGTGAACTATATATATCATCCCATGTAGGCTATATACATGAAAATTAAAAGGATCCTACCATCCTACAATGTATTCCCCACTCCTTATAACCCCTTATAATTTCATCAGTCTACTACAAAGATTGAGTAATTTTGTGAGAAAGTAGGTGGCACTAAAATGTAAGAAGATATGAAATGATGAAATAATATCTCCTACCCCAGTCTACCAGCCTACCATATCCCAATGGACCTTGGATTTCTCATGAGGCTAACTGTGTAGTTTGAACTTCGATTAGAATATGAGATGTGTCAAAAATATCATGTCTTTTAGTGTAGTCTGACTTTTAAAATTTGATCTGCCTTTTGACATTGTTATTTGTTAAGATTTGACTTTTTCTATTTTACTCCTTCAACTGAAATTGGAAAACCAAACATGGGTGATATATATAGCTAACATAAGAGATATTTCACCTAGTTTCTATAAAGGATAACCTAAAGACCATGGCACCTGAAATACTCCTAGACTTGCCTCAAGTGAAAGTGTGCAATCTTGAAACTAACCTAAGTGTGTCTCAAGTGAAAGGAAAGGGGAAAAATGATGATAGAATGGCCAATATGCTCATAGTTGACCACAATAAGGGATAACTTTGATTCAAAAGTGATTAGGTTATGTTATGAAAGGTGATAATCATGCGATTAGATAAATTGTGCTAACCTACATAGGGTCTATCATAAGCACTGATATGAGAAGTCACCCCAAAAAAGGATGAATGCATAATGACACCAAAGAATCACAACGAAACTAAGGCAAATTAAAATATGGTAAAATTATGATATAAGAAACCTGAAGGTGATACCTAAGATCCATAAGAGAAACAAAGGTCGATTGTAAAGTGATTATAAAATAAAAGAAAACTAGAAGGTGGTACCTAAGATCCATAAGGGAAACCAAGGTTGACTGTAAAGTGATTGTAAATGATATAAATCAAACATACATGTTGAAATGTAAAAGATCATGATATAAGAAAGATATGTACAACAAGCATCACATTATACTAAAAATAATAATATGAAATCTAATCATGTGACTATGTGAAGTATATGATATGAATCGATTATCTTCTCACAAGTGTCGTGAAATATATCAGAATACATCATCAATAAAATTTGTTAAATCTTGTTGAAAATAACATTTGGATTATATAATGGTCTCTTCTACTCTTTTTGAGAGTCGTGCTAGGACTGCTTGGCATACGAGCTCTAAGGAAAAAGTAGGCAAGTTGGAAGGAGGAGGTCATGGGGCCTCTTTATGAGAATAATCAATTTTGAGAATATGTTGTGTCATGCCATACATATCTCCTAGTCTAAACTATGGCTTTATCATGGGAGAGGGTGTTCCTCCATCATAGATGGAACTTGTGAGCATTGTTGTAAACTTGGAGATGGGGGGCCTAAAAAGTCTCTAAAATGCTATTGGAGAGTTCTACATCTATATGTGTAATGTGTTGATCCAAAACTCAAAATATTTGGTTGAAAGATAATTCAAGAAAACAAGAACAACACAATTCAAATAATGCTATCTCTGAGACGAGGTGTTTTATTGATCAAATTTGCAGACCCAAACATATGCCTATCTCTAAGAAGAGATGTCTGATTTCCATTTTGGGTTACATCTTCATTTATACATGTTTTTAAGGTGTGAGGATGATGTGGAAGGTCACCAATATCGAGGGAGATTAACTGGTTCTACTTCCATGATTTACAACAATACATAATTCAAGGAATTACTATTTTTAGAAACTTACTATTTTTAGACTACACTAATAGAATTGAAATTTGGGTCAATTCCATTGAGTTTTTTGGGGTCAAACTTCATTTATAAAAGCTCAATTCCATCTCATAGCATCCTCCTCATTATTATCTTTCCAATGGTTCAAACGGTGAGTCAATTGGAGCTACGGTGCAAAAGCTATGGCTCCCAGAAGTTCCGTCATCAATTGGGGTGGACCTGTCACATGAATTGTTGCCCAGATCATGTGTAGAAAACTAGTGCCAAGATAATATACCTTTCCATGTTTAGGGATGTAATTAGGTATAGTATTGGTTGGGGCATGTTTGGTAGACTTTGGATGTTAGTTGCTTCAAGATGAAGTGCATCAATATACCACTAAAGAGCACAAATGTGAATCAAAGAATACATACTAGTCTTGTGTAAGCAATAAGAGTGCTTAATATTAGTAGATCAAGATGATCAAATATCCATGGTGGAAGTTAGGCATTGTGGATTTTATTATTGTAATAATATCTGATAATCTCTATATTATTTAGCTAAATGATCAAATACCTTATGAAACTTACAATATGGCTCTTCTTCTTGGGTGGGTGGGTATGGTGTCAAATTTGACCTGAGTGAAGAATCATAATGGGGTGTGTTTTTAACCTCATAAAATAATTCATCACTATTATAGCATATTTTAGACACTAATTTTGAATTATATAACACCTCAATCTTGTACAGTTAGAAAATACATATCATTGATGTACCTTCAACTTATAGACCTTTCCCACTAATAAAAAGCTCACATACACTATCTCTCTGTGCCTAATTGATTATCTCTTAGTTTAATTTATGTATTATGATAACTCAAAATTGATATCTTTCCCATAATGCTATAAACCTACTTATCTTCCATCTCTACAAGTTTTAGACCTGCACTATCTTCCAACTGCTCGAACACTTGCAACCCAGTTAGACGCTTACATTGATGCAAGTGTCCTAACCTAATGAAAGTGTCAAGTGCCTTAAAGTCATCTAATTTATAAATTAAATGTATCCTAAAGGTTAGCCTAAGTGATTTAATATGAGATATTCTTTGAAAGGATTGGTATAAATATAAGATCAACCCTCATTAATTCCACACCTGGAAACACCTAACAACTCATAAGGCAATTTACTAAAATCATTCTATCAAGAACTCAAGTGATCAAAGTGTTTCTATTCAAATTTTGCTTTCAATTTCAAAGGAGAGAAACTTGAGAAGGAATGGTCAAGGCTTGATGTGTACCTGGATATAGTCTGCGCACTGTAATCCAGACGTTGTGAGTACTCCTCTTTGGCTGTGGAGGAATGACACCTGCAAAGAAAAGAAGCTTGGACAAAAGAAGGCGTTAAATGGACAGATGGTGGGTTGTCAAGTGAAAGCTTGATCCCAGAAGTATGAAAACTTCCTTAAGGGATATAAACCCACTAATCAATGGAAAGAAATGTCTGATGAATAGCTGAATGATGAAGAACTAAAATGATAAAGAAATGGAATGAAAAAGGGAAACAAAGACTTACTTGAAAGAAGCTATCGAATTGATCACAGTCGCCGGCATCGGTTGGTCAAGGTGATGACGTCGGTTAATCTGCCGATGTCGGTTGGGGAAGTGACCGGTGTCGGTCGGGGTAGAGGTCTTTGAACGAGGTCTGGTTAAGTCTGTGGTCCGTGGACAGAGTTTGGTCAGGGTCTGGGTTTATTTGAGTGGTCTGTGGACAGAGTCTGATCAGGGTTTTGGTCTGTGGACAAAGTTTTGGGCTTGGTTGAATGGTCTGGGGTCTGGGTCTGAGAGTCTGGTTAAATGGGCAGAGTGTATGATCTGATAGAGGATGGAGGAAACAGGGGGGTGGATAAGTCAAGATTCGGGTCTGGCTTGGTTAACAGTCTGGTCTAGAGAGATATTGTTTGAAAGCAATGGCTAAAAAAAGAATAAAAACACAGACAATATACTTACATGTGCCTTGTAGAAGGAGTGCTACTGATGATTCCCGTACCTACTGTTGATGTAGCCTGTGTGGAGAACCTGTTGCTACTGCTGCACCTGAAGCTGTTGTTGCACCTGAGAGAGAGAGTGAGAGGCTTGACTGAGAGATTTCACAGGTTGACGGATGGTCGAAGACTGAAGGATTCGTGATTTGCTTCTGGAGATTAGCCGATTTCTGATTGGGATCCCCAAAGAGTCTGAAAAATTGGTTAAGTATAACCGACATCGGTGATTCCGTCGGCGTCGGCTGACACTTGACCGACGTCGGCGGGGTTAGAACGGGCAAAAAGAGCCACTAAGCCCATTTTTCATCCTCCAAGTGCACTATCCATTGGAGAATGTCGAGGGTTGGGCTAAATACGCATGAGAGTTTGTTAGGCAGTTAGAGAGAAGTAGGAATAGGTCTTGGGTGAGTCATAGGATGAGAATTAGTCCAAGGCGAGGTGTCCTAGGTGAGGTGTCATGGGTGATGTGTCCAAGGAGGGGGGGTTAATTTAAAATAAGTTAATTGTTTTAAATTAATAATTGTTAGGAATGGGTTAGGAATGGACTAAGGGGGAAAGTGACCAAGGGTTAGACACTATTTAGGTGTCTACATTTGCCCCTTTTTGTCTTGTTGGTTGCTCAAAGCGAACTGCAAGACAAAAATAGGAGTCGGTTGCCCCAGGTATGAGATAAGGTTGATTTCATCTTGTTGGTTGTTCAAGTGAACTGCAAGACAAAAATAGGCGAGAGTTGGTTGCCCTGATTATGGATGAGGTATCCCCCCTCAAAGCAGGAGTCAAGAGAAGGGAACTTGGAATCGGGTGCTGATTTGACAGAGACTGGATGAAAAGGGTGCAAGATAGAGTGAGAACGCTGCAAAAGTTGTGATTGTGCGTACACCACTTCACGAGGATGATCAGGTCAAATTATCACAGGTCAAAGGTTGAGGAGTGCCAAAATTGAAATTATTGGGCCTCAGCATTAGTCGTAGCTGATCGGGTTATTCAATCTAAGTTGAAGCTCCAATGGTCGTCGTTTAGCAGGTATCCTAGGCTTAGGAAGTGCTCCCAAAAACACGAAAAAGTCACAAGCAGTGCGGATCAACTGGCTGGCGATCCTATACTTGTGAAGGTCAAAAGTGTGCGCACAATTTTGCTAACCAATCGTGAGGTAGCATACAGGCAAAAACAAACAAGAAAAAGTCACTTTGGAAGTAGTCGCGGTTTTAGGAAATGGGTATGATCTCCAATGTCTGGTGGTCAATGGATGGAGGCAAAAGTGATACAAGTGTGCCCCAAGGGGCCAAAATGACGTCTACTGTGAGATCTAGCGGATTGGGGACATGATTTTGGTCATTTTGAAGAGGAATGAAGTTGTAAGCCCATCGATGTTGGTTATAGAACTGATGTCGGTGTCCAAAAGAGACCGACGTTAGCGGAAATCGGTCGACGTTGGCAGATTAGGGCATGATCATGCCGACATCGGCAGTCTGTCAAATCTGACAAAACCAGATTGGCGGCCCACCAAAAGTCATTTGTGAATGTGATTGAGAGAGAAAAAAGAGCTCTAGAATTTGTTGAGTGAAAGTGACCCAGAGCTGACCGAGGAGTGGTGCAAGGTGGCAGAGGAACATTGGTGAAGAGAAGGAGTCAATTGGACGCTGCAGGGACGCGTGTGGGCTAGGTGAAGTGTGAGAGCAGAGAGACAGAACAGAGATGGCAGAGGGGAATAGAGGACCCGCGAGAGGTCCACCACCAGTGGCACCCATCGTGCCACCATGCTGATGATGCCGGGACGAGGTAGGAGGGTCTCTGAACCCTATTTGGATGTTTTTTAGGTTTTGAATTTAGTTGTGAAATTTTGTTGTTTTAGACATAAATCGAGGGGGAGGGTAGCTAGGAAGGTGGATAGGTGGTCTAGGATAGCTTAGGAGTCATTTAGGAGGGTTTTGGGGTGGTTTAGGGGTTAAAATGGGGAAGCCCTAATTTTTAGGGCTCGCCCCATTCGGCCCTAGGGCTGAACCAGTCACCGACGTTGGTGGGTTCGTTGGCGTCGGCCGACCAGAGACTGGCGTCGGCCACTAACCTGCCGACGTCGGTCACTAGGTGATCGACGTCGATCAGGTGAGTGCCATCACCGGCATGATAACCGATGTTGGTGACTGCCTGGTCAAAAAGGGTGAAAAAAAGAAAAAAAAAAGTCAAGTCAAAAGGTCGAAGCGACACCAAGGGCTTCCCGGGTGTCAGGGTAGGCATAAATGGTCAGAGTGGTTGGTAGAATAGGAAAAGTAGCAACAGTTCTAACATGAAATTGACTGTGGATGGATGCAGGTGAGGCAGACCTTGATGCTACGGGATCGGCTCCCGACCTTGCTAACGCAGATGCGTGGAGGCGTGTCAGTCAAGGAGTGGGCGCAGATGAGCGCAGTCGGGTTAGGCGGGTTGAGACGCTACTGCCGAGTGGCGAGGGACGTGAGCCTCATGGTAGCATTGATCAAGCAGTGGGACCATGCCACCAACACCTTCCACCTGCCTACAGGCGAGATGACGGTCACGGTCGAGGACATGTACTGGATTTTGCGGCTGCCGGTACACGGAGCTGATATCTATGCGTGCTAGAGAGAGGCGCATGATATCCACATGGTCACGCTGTTTGGGGAGCATGTCATGGAGATGAGCTACCATTCAGCCAGCTTTTCATATGAGCCTTTGTATGCGATGGATGAGGATGCACATCAGCTGGCCATTTTGATGATGATTGGCATCATAGTCTATGTGTTGCTGGATGCGGAGGGAGGCAGGTTCTCGGTGGCCATGACTGAGGTTTTGATGGATATGCTGGAGCAGCAGACAATGTTCACCTGGGTGCCCGTCTTTTTGGCCCAGGTATACAGAGAGTTATGGGGCATCAGTCGGCGATGACGATACAGCCTGTGTGTAGGCCACCTTCTGCACTGCTGGGCATACGAGCACATTGTGGTTACCCGACCGCTCGGCCTCCTAGTGGTGATCCAGGCCAGCTTTAGGGTCAGGTTCAGGCGATGGCACGAGGTTATGGTGCAGACATGGATGGATAGAGTGGTCAGGGATATTGATCACTATCGAGGCATACTGGAGGCCTTGATTCTAGCAGATATCATTTGGAGACCATATTTGGTCTATCCAGCATTCAGAGACCAGGGTGAGCAGATGGTCGGGACGCAGAGTAGGCGATGGGTTAGAGGCAGGCGAGCTGGTCAGCTCGAGAGGATTCCATTCGAGAGAGTGCGGCGCCAGTACGGGCCGCTACAGGATGTACCTCCCGCTTTCCCACAGTACAGGTAGGATGACATAGAAGCACCACTCCCACTGCCAAAGGAGACAAAGGAGTCCGATTTTGAGGAGTTGTCGGTAGGACCTGGGATAGCTGACCCAGGGTGTACAGAGGCCTACACGGCATGGTGGGCAGGGTAGTATAGAGGCATACAGGTGGGTCCCCAGCCAGATTTGTAGGCTATTACCAGGGAGCGGGATACAACCCGCGAGGAGAGGGACGCTACATGGTAGGAGAGAGACGCGGCTCAGGCTCAAGTCTCAATTTTGTAGGGGCAGCTAGCAGGAGTTACAGGGAAGCTGGCAGAGATGACAGGTTGGGTGGCAGTGCTGACACGGTAGGTCACTCTATTACAAGAACAACTCGCTGCAGCCCAGGCACAGGCAGTGGTAGGTCAGAGTTTTAGAGGGTAGGGCCCATGGCAGCAGCCATCTTAGCAACCAGTATTTTCATAGGGGGCAGGACCATCGACATCAATGCATCTAGGTTGGCCACAGCCACAGGGGTCTGGACAGGGCACAGCAGTAGGGCAGATGGGTCCACCGCAGACTGTATCTCTAGTGAGATACAGTGATGCGCTGGATGAGATCACTTATTATGAGAGGGCCATCAGGGGGTTCCCTTAGATACAACGATACTCAGAGATGCGGGCAGAGCAGAGCTGACATAGATCGATGTCACGAGCGATGGCTTCAGGGTCTCGTAGACGATAGAGATCAAAGGGGGGAGAGGATATAGCCTCTTCCCGGCCACCGCCACTACCACCACAGCCACAGCCTTGAGGGCAGACCTAGAGATGTATTTTTTTTGATGTATATACCGGCCTGCGAACCGAAGACGAGAGATGTATGATGAGAGAGAGAGATAGACACAGATTGTGTCTTATTGTATAAAACTATTTTTGATATATATGATGAGCATTTTTAATTCAGTGACATGTATAATAAAAAAATGTATGGATGTGTTTTGATGTTTATGACATTTTAATGTGATGCATGTGTTGATATTATGTGTTATGCGTATGATGCTATGATAAAAATGAATGTGATGATGACAATGTTTATGAGATGGTTATATAATGATGTTGATTGATTGTGGATGATAGATTATATGATGATGACTTTAGATTAGATGATGATAGATGTGATATTTAATGTTTAACATGTAGATTATATGATGTTAATGTTTAATGAGTTATGATGGATGAAATTTATGACTAATGACTTATGTTGTTATAATGAAAATGAGAGTATACTAATGATTATGTGAATATGTGATTGACTGTGCTGTGATTGACAGGGGATGAGAGAAGGAGATGGAAGAAAGTGACGAAGAAAATGGCCGAGCTAACCCTAGAAGACCCCATGTCAACTGAGTGTTGCCTACATAGCCCCTGTCGTTAGGGCCTTAGGCCAATGTAGTTCTCCCAAGAAGGAAGGAAAAAGATTGAAGTGGTTGATTATTGGTCTAGTCATGAGAATGGTCTAGCACATTCATATGTCTGAGAGAACATGCTTTGAAATGACAAGGAGGAGATGATGCTACAACGTTTTCCAGATGGTGTAAGCTGTAACATTGGTTGGGGTTTTTCATCCCTAGCAACTATCCATATTCGTGATGGATGTTTGCTAAGAATGAATTGAGGTCTATTTATGTTTCAGCAAGTATTGGTTTATGCTTAACATAAATTGGGTGGTTGATAGTTTCCGTAGGTTTGATGTCTATGGAAACCATAATGATTAGGCTATGTGGATAGTTTGAAAAGAGTCGGATTAAGTCATTTTGACAAATGATGTGGGTGAATATGACCAAAGTGTAGGCAGAAAGTAAAAGGCATAAGTGCCATTTTATTGACAAGGACCAAAAAGACAACATAGATAGGGGTTGTTAAAACCAAGAGCCCCATTTATGCATTGCATCATTGACCATAGTTATGTTAGAGCGGTAATCGAATCACTTTTGACATTAAAGTGAGCTTGAAGTCCCTTGAGTAGGTGATATGATAGGAGAAAAAGGTAACCCATTTTAGAGTATGGATAACTTTGCCCCTTTTTATAGGAGGCCTTGAGACAACTATAAGTCAAGTCCATGACCTGGTTTTTTTTTTTTTTTTTTTTTTTGAGAGTGGACTGATCAATGCGGGAAGTCCACATAAAGATGTCATTTGTTTGGTGGCCATTTGTGAAGTTGATCGATGCGGGAAGCTTCTAAGAAAGTGTTGTTTGTAGGAAAATTTAGGCATAGCCATCCTTCGAGGGAGTGGTCTACACTTTGCTTTATAGATTTTGAATAGCTGTCCTTCGAGGGAGCAGTCTGTTTTTTTTTTTTTGGTTTGGTTTTGTGACCTTGGATATTTTGACATCTTGATTTAGTTTTGACAGAATATTGAGTCATGGACAAGACTTATAGAAGGTCAAGGGCTCCCTTTTATTAGGATGAAGCATCCGTACGTCATAAAAGGGTTATAGAGGATTTTGTTAAGGGAAAAAGGGTGAAATGGATTAAGGATTAAAAGGACAAGGATTGCTCAAGGGACGAGCTCAAGTTAAATGTCAAGTGGATGAGTACTCGACTAACAGTAGAATGGTTGTAGATGCAAAGCATTAAGGGGCTCAGGTTCTGGTCGGCCTTCAAGAGAAGACAGACGATAAGTCTCTGATCCATACTTGTGCGTGATGATATAAGGTTCGAGCCAATTAGGAGAGAATTTACCTCGTTTACTCCATTCCATATTGGTCACATGTTGGTTCTCTTTGAGGACGAGGTCTCCGATATTAAAATCTCGTTCTCTCAGAGTTTTATTATAGGCGGGCTTGATGCGATTTTGATAGACATGGAGATGATTGAGGGCAGCGAGACGACACTCGTCGAGTAACTCAAGTTGAGCTAATCGATCTTGACAAAAGTTATCATTAGAAAGAATGTCATGGAGTGAAATACGAAGAGACGGGATTTGTACTTCGAGAGGTAAGACAGCCTCTGATCCGTACACTAGAGAGAAAGGGGTAGCACCCGTAGAGGTTCAGATGCTAGTGCGGTAGGCCCACAAAGCGAAGGGGATTTGAACGTGCCAATCCCTTCCAATGTCGTTGACCACCTTCATGAGAATTTTGGTTAGGATTTTATTAGAAGCCTCAGCTTGCCCATTTGCTTGTGGGTAGTAAGGCGAAGAAAAGCTGAGTTTAATGCCAAAAGAGTCATAGAGTTTTTGGACGGTCTTGTTTTTAAAGGACTTGCCATTGTCGATGATGAGTTTGTGAGGTACACCGAAACGACAGATGATGTGGGTGTTGATGAAGTCGACAATCTTATCGGCTTTTGTGGAGACAAGAGGGATAGCTTCCACCCATTTAGTGAAATACTTAGTGGCAGTGATGATGGATTGATGACGAAGAGATGAATGAGGGTTAATCTCGCTGATGAGATCTAAGCCCCATTGTGAAAAAGGCCAAAAATCTTGAGTGACTTGTAAGGCGTGACTGGGAAGATGAAGCAAGTTAGCATGCTATTGACACTTGATGCAATGCCGAACATAATCGCTACAGTCTTGATGAAGAGTGGGCCAATAATAACCCAGACGAAGGATGCGCTTGGCAACTGAGTTACCACTGAAGTGTCCACCACAAATCCCATCATGGGCTTGTTTAACAGCATGAGAAGCTTCAGTGGAGTTTAAACAATGAAGAAGAAGGCTGTCAAAACCTCTTTTATAGAGAAGGCCCCCTAGCATGGTATAGCGAGCAGTACGTTTGATGAAAGCCCACCGCGCATTGCTAGAGAGGTTGGGAGGAATGAGAGAATGAGCCAAGTAGTCCTCAAGTTGTTTATACCAAACATCTTGTGAACTAGAGTCTATGGTGTGGACGAGATTGATGTCAGTGGAAATGTATGCAGGCAATGGCACACGATGTACCATGACATAAATTCTTGATGAGGATGATGATGAAGAAGGAATATGTGAGGCGAGGGAAGCCATAGTGTCAGCAAACTTATTCGTGGATCGAGGAATAGTCTACAATAAATGATGGTCAAAAGATGCTAGAAGAGTGTCAACATGGTGCTTATACCTTTGTAAAATTTCATTTTTACAAAGATATGAACCATTGATTTGATTGACGACAAGTTGCGAGTCACCAAAGATGTTGATGGACTTGATGTTTAAGGAAAGAGTAGTTTGAAGTCCCAAAATTAAGGCTTCGTATTCGGCCATATTATTGGTACATTCAAAGTCCAGTTTGAAAGACAGGGACATGGGTTCACCTTCATGTGGAATGAGGATGACCCCCGCACCCCCACCGAGTTGACATTTAGAGCCATCGAAGAACATCGTCATTTGGTAGAATATGTCATCAGTCGAGAGAGTGGCGATAGATTCATCGGGAAACTCGCACTGAGAAGGTTGATTGTCTGGAAGAGGGCCATCTGTTAGTTGGTCAGTGATTGTTTGCCCTTTTATAGATTTTTGCTGGACAAATTCTAAGTCAAATTCAGCAAGAAGCATGAGCCAACGAGCCATACGCTGGTTTTGATATGGTTTAGAATACATGTATTTGAGGGGATCAGTGTGGGTGACGACAAAGGTTTTGTGATTGAGAAGATAGTGGCGGAGTTTGGTAGTGGCAAAGACTAATGCCAAACAGAGTTTCTCGGTATGAGTATACCAAGTTTCATAGTTGACAAGTGTTTGACTTATGTAATAGACTGCTTGCTCACGGTGTTGCTCGTCTCGATGCGCGATCATGGCACCTAACGAATGATTGGTTGCTGAGATGTAGAGGTAGAAGGGTTGGTCATCTTTTGGTGGAATAAATACTGGTGGAGAGACCAAATAGTGTTTGAGGGCATCAAAAGCCTCTTGGCAATCTTTATCCCATTTAAAGGAGACGTCCTTCTTGAGGAGGTGATGAAAGGGCTGACAACAGTCAAAAAGTTGCGAAATGAAATGGCGGATGGATTGGAGCTTTCCTTGTAGATTGCGAAGTTGCTTGAGATTAGTTGGAGGTGGCATTTTGAGGATAGCACAAATTTTGGCAGGATCTATCTCGATGCCACAAAAAGAGACAATGAATCCCAGGAGCTTTCCTGAGAGGACCCCAAAGACACATTTCTTGGGGTTAAGACGGACTTGATATTGAAGAAGGCGAGAGAAGATGATTTTGAGGATAGTTAAATGGTCGTGACGAAGCTTAGACTTGCCAAGCAGGTCATCGACATAGTCCTCCATGATTTTATGGAGGAGATCGTGAAATATGTAAGTCATGGCACGTTGATATGTGGCGCCTACATTTTTCAGACCAAAAGGCATGACTCAATAGCAGAAAGTTCCCCATGGTGTAATGAAAGTGGTTTTGTGCTGATCTTCTGGTGCAATCAGGATTTGGTTATATCCTGAGAATCCGTCCATTAGTGATAACATCTCATGGCCAGCCGTAAGATCAACAAGTTGGTCAATGTTTGGAAGAGGAAAGTCGTCTTTGGGAAAAGCTAGGTTAAGGTCACGATAGTCCGTGCAGATTTGGATCCCCCCAGTCGTCTTGGTGACAGGAACGATGTTAGAGACCCACTGTGGATAATCGATGGGTTGGATGAAGGAGACTGAAAGAAGGCACTGAAGCTCTTCTTTGACAAGAAGTGCAACACGAGGATGCATTTTGCGAAGCTTCTGCCTAACAGGCTTAGCCTTTAGGTTTGTGACAATGTTATGAGTGGCAATGTTAGGGTCAATGCCAGGCATGTCGGCATAGGTCTAGGTAAAGGCTTTGCGGTTGTCTGAGAGAAATGTGGTATAGTCGGCTTGCTCCTGAGTGTCTAAAGATTGACCAATCTTTAAGACTTGAGGAACGACAGAAGATGAAAGGTTAATGTCAATGGTTGATTCATTTAACATAACCTATGTTTCAGAAGGGAGGGAGCGCTGAATGAAAGAATCATCGGCACCAATATAGGTAAGAATGGCATCGTCGTCTATGCAGTGGACTGTGTTGATGGTTGCCGATTCATCATCTATCATGCTGGGATAAACGAGAGGGAGAGATTTGGGAACCCCATTGAGCTGATAGGTTAGGGGTTCCAAGCAGATGGTGTTTATGCAAAAAAAAAACTAGGAGGGATGGAAACCACCGACTCCATAGGTGAGGATGGAAGAATAGGCGAGTCTAGAAGAAATTGGTCGATGGTTAGTTTGGGGGAAAGGTTTGTGGAAGCCTCAGTGGGTTCTTGGAAACCCAGTCCATACCGTTGCTTTGCATTATCGTCATTGAGTGGTTCGATAGGCCGATGGGAGCCTTGTTCGTAACGTCCAAAGCCAAAACCCTTCCATGCACACCTATAAAAGTAGGTATGTGCAAAGGTGGGGTTGCTAAGAAAGGAGAAATCGGATGTGAATATTTGAGGCGAGGAGGAAGGATTTGATTCAATAGGAGCTTGATCTAGCCCCCCATAGATGAGATTGGTGCGAAGGCTAGGAGGACCATAAGGAATGACCATTCCGATCTGACAGTCATAACTTTGGTTTTGATGAAGCTATCCATACTCTTGAGGTGTCTGGAACATGTCTAGAGTAAGGAGATGATATTCCCCTAGTGAAAGTCTTTGGAAGATGTCGTCTATGGGGTCCTTGGTTGTTAATTGAGAAGGTGATGTGGTGGCAACCACTATTTGTGTACTAGTTGACGCTTCTGCAGATAGAAACGATGTTTGGATTGATGACTTGAGCGGGATAAGAACGTCGTTTGGGCTATAGGTCGTGTTATAAGTCTTAAAAGGGGATGGGTCGGCGGGAATGACATGGACTTGTTTGTCGTGTTCAAATTTGACACAACGGTGAAGTGTTGAAGGGACGCAAGCCATGGTGCGGATCCAGGGTCACCCTAATAGCATGTTATATTGGAACTCTCCTTCAATGATGTAGAAGAGCTCCGGGATTGTGCGTGGACCAACGCGGATATGAAGGACAACAGTGCCAATAGTGTTAGCGGTGGTGTCATTAAAGGATCTAAGGATTGCGTTGGTTTTCGATACGCAATTCTTGGGAAGAGCCAATTGGTCAAAGGCATGGGAGGAAATGATATTAATGCTGGTGCCCCCATCGATCATAACTTGTTTAATACGGATTCGATCAATGTAGGCTGTGATGAAAAGGGCGGCGTCCTGATCTTCCACGGTAGAGGTTGGAATCTCAGAATTACTGAAAGTGATGGAGGCGATGGGGGATAAAGAATGGACTAAGGCAACAAGTGGTTGAGGGTCTTCAGGTTGGACCTCAGTTGCCTGTAGGGCTTTGATTAGAGCCTGGCGATGCTGGGGGGAACTTTGGATAAGGTCATATAGGGTCATCTTCATAGGCGTTTGGTGAAGTTGTTTTATCATAGATTCTGTGATTGCCTCTGAAGAAGGGGGTTGAGAAGCACCTAAGATAGAAATCTTGGGTTTCGGCGGTTGAGGTGCCTGGACAAAAGGATAGGTCTAAGGAATAACGGCTTTTTCTTTCACCTTGTCCTTTTGTGACCTAGTGGTTATATGGATAGCATTGATTTCAAAGATGGTAGGTGAAGAAGGGGTTATGGCCTGTTGGTGAGATGTTGATGTGGTTGAAGAGGTTGGATGGGAAGGTGTCGAGGGTTGGCCAAGAGTGTCCTCAAGGAGAAGAGTATCTTTCTCCATATAGCGGCGAACGACTGCCTTGAGGGCACAACAAGTCTCGGTATCGTGTCCTGGCGTGCGATGGTATAAACAAATCTTCGTATCATCGAACCAAGATGGTTTTGACCCGAGAGGTTGGAATGGCTTGATGGAAGGAAGGGTAATGCTAGAAGTCTACAAAAGTTGGTGTAATATCAAAGCGTATGAACCTACTAAGGGGTTCGCGCTTGTTGATGCATGACGCGCTGGTGACTTCTACTTGGGGGATGCTGAAGAAGGTTTTCATACCTCCTTTTGGGTTGGTGGTGCGGTGACAGGTGAAGATGGCATTTTCTTTGTGAGAGGTGCCAAATTTTTGAGAGGGGGTTGACTTGTGGTTGGCGAAGGAAGTAATGGAGGTAATTTTTGTTGGTTAAGGGTTGGAGTAGGAAGCACACCGATTAGGGTAGAAGGATGAAGACCTAAGATGGAGCGTAATGTTGACGGTGGAGGAGGGGTTCGCTTCTGTGGTCTGGCAGTCTTCTTCGACTTGGTTGGAAGACTACTTTTGGTCGAGGTTTGGTCCAAGTCCACCTTCACTTGCGGGTGAGTGAGGGTAGAGAGAGGGCGAATGCCAAGTGACTTGATTGGTTTAGATTGGGTAGATGCAGATTTAGAAGTGGGGGTTTGGTCTTTGTTTGGAGTCTTAGGCGATTCTGCCTTGGGAGGATTGGCAGCATGAGACGAGAGGGCACGGGAAAGTTGAAGAACTTTAAGATGCTCCCACAATTCCCAATGCTCCACTTTCCTTGAAGGGAGAAGTTCTAATTTCTCTACTAGTCGAGAAAATGGTTGGGAGGATGTTGGATGAGGTTGGGATCCTTGAGAAGATATGTTAGGTGTGGCAATAGTTTCAGACCCAAGGTGTGTGGGAGTTATAATTGGATTGTCGTTGGTCGAGGAAGATGGAGAGTCAGGTTCTTCTCTTGGTGGAGAAGGAACTGGATAGTGTGACTCCTCAAGCGGGTAAAGGGCAGGGATTATGGTGCCCTCCACTTGCGGTCGAGGAGTGGGTAAGGTCAGGTCCTCCATAGGTAGAAGAAAGGAGGATGGTGAGACCGGTGGTGTCAGCAAGGTTGAGGTGTCCTCCAAGATGAGAGAGGTTGATGGAGAACTAACTGGGGAAAGAGGTTCGTCCACACGTGATGGACTGGTAGATGGGTTAACCTCTTGAGGGTGGTTGGGGATGAAGGGCGAGACCGTATTGACCGTTCGAATATCATGTTCATGCGTGTTGTCAATTAAGGTCTGGACATTATTTTGGGTCGGTGGATGATTGGGGAATGGTTGCTTGAATATGTCGATGCCTTGGTTTGGAGGTGCATTGGGATTATCTAGAACAAGCTCTCCCTTTTCAAGCATGTCCTGGACTATGTTTTTTAAGGTTTTACAGTTTCTTGTGTCTTGACCTTTGACACGGTGGAAATTGTAGAAGTCATTTTCCCTATACCGCGCAGGGATGGCACATGAGGGATCAAATTATGGCGGTGGTCGAATTTGGGGAAGGTTGAGAATCCCCTGTTTAACAAGTTTTTCTAGTATAGACGCATAAGATTCTCCAAGAGGAGTATACTGTCTTTGAACGTATCTTTGCTAGAATTGACAGGTGGTGCTCTGAGATGTGGATGGCTCAGGCTGATTGGATGAAGAGGATGAAGGTCTAATGACCACAGCGTTAGCTGAAGCTTTAGACTTAAGATTTGACGATGAAGGTTTAGAAGAAGAAGAGTCATTAGTCTTAGAGTTGGGGTTCTTGCTTTGCAACTTGACTTTATTCTCCTCGATGGCACGTAATTCAAGTTTACGGGCCATCGTGAAGGCTTCGTCGAAGGTACAAAAGGTCTGAACCCTTAAAGTGGAAGAAATGTGTTTAGCGCAAGCTCGGGAGAATAGTTCAATAAGTTCAATTTGAGGTAGGGAAAAGGAGAGTTGATTGATAAGGCCTCTCCAACGAGCAACGAAGTCAGCTACTGATTCATCCTCGAATTGGCGGATAGTGTAAAGGTCTGTGATTGAGACCTTCTTGGTGATGTTAATGGAGAAGTGATCAGGAAAGAGCTGGGCTAGTTGTGTAAATGTGAAGAGGGAATGACTGGCAATAGAGCTGCACCAGTCGAGTGCAGCTCCAAAAAGGGACATAGGAAATGTGTGCAAGAGTAATGCGTCATCATGGGCAATAAGGTAACAGGCATGTCTAAATGCCCGTAAGTGTTGCTGTGGGTCTTCCTTGCTTTGAAAGCGAGAAAATTTGGGAAGCTCCCACTGGTTGGGGTATGGTCTAATTGGAACAGAAGGATGAATAGGCTCATTGCAAATTTGCTCGTACGAGAGAGCATTGTGTGAGCCAGAAATAGAAGTCTCTAAGCTAGACATCTTATCCATCAGCATTTTGATGATATCTGCTGACGGATTGGTGGGTGGAGCACCCCCTAGATTATAAGGCGCTTGAAAGATATTTGGAGGGGCATATGACGTGGATGGTTGCATAGACGCAACATATGGGTAGCTGGTTATGGGAGCAAAAGTTGGGGCCAATGGCACTTGTGTTATGGGGTTGGTTGGCACAAGTTGGATGGGGGCTGTCAAGGATGTTTGAGGAGTGGCTACGCTTGTTGATGGGTAAACGGTTACTCTTGTGTTGATAGGTGCAAGAGTAGGGGGAATAGAGACTAGTAGGTTTTGGAAAGGTGTGGGGTTTGGTTGAGTGACTTGAGGTTGAGGGAGTACCGGAACCCCCATGGAGGTAGGTTTAGATGGAGAGGTTACGTTTTAAAGGTAGGACACGGTTGGGTTATTGGTGGAGGTATTATCTAGTGGCTGAATTGTAGGGGCTATTGATGTGATTCTTGTGTCAACTAAGGAAGTCGGCATCCCATAGATTGGGTTGCCTAGGGAGTCTTGCATTTGGATATTCACGAGATAGTGTTGTAAGGCTTTGACGTTAAGGTCTAAAAATCATGCAAAATCTTGGTCCCCTTCTGGGACGATAGGAGTTTGAGGCGGGGTTGGGCGAGTAAGAGTTCTTTCAGTCTCCGAGTTGAACTCCATTATAGGACTGGTTATAGATGGTGAAGGTGGAAGCGGTTGTTGACTAGCATGGTCAAGAAGGGCCTTGGTTTGACTGCGTGTCAAAACCATTCAAGGCAAGAAAGGATCAGGTTTCAGAAAACTGTGTTCTATCAGTCTCAGAAAACCAGAATAGATGTTTAGACAGTCAGAAAGTTGGATTTTAATCTTGCTATTTTTGGAAAAAAGAAAATAGACAGAGACCGACGTCGGTATAAAAACCGATGTCGGTGAAGAAGACTGCCGATGTCGATCAGATGACCGATGCTGGTACAAAAAAGTTGCCGACGTCGGTTACAAGACCGATGTCGGTTACTGTGTTTTCCAAAAACTCAGAAAAAAAGTTTTTGGAAATGAAGAAGGCATCCTTACCAGCTCAAAAAAGACAGATAAAAATAGAAAATATGATGATGACAGACAGATCCTAGCGTTAAATCCTTAGAAACAATTTAATTAAGATCGTGTGGCTTATGCCTTAATGTGATGTTTGAGGAAGTTGGCTATAAGAAGGGTCCTAGAATAGGTAATCTAAAGATGGTTTTAGGTATGTTAAGGCGCTCAAAAGTCTGTATTAGCTTCCGTACAGGCTGGTGCTAAGGAGCAAGCTCCCCTCACTTCACGATTCCAGTGGTTAGCTGGTTTCGCTTAGCTAAAATATACTTTCACTATAGTTTAGACTCTGCCAGAGAATAGAGTTGGCTTTCCCCTTGGTGGTGAAATCCAAGTAGGATTGCCAGGTTGGGTAAGGTATCCGCTGGGTGATGAAATCCCAGTCGGGCCTTGTCTCAAGTGAGTTTGATGTTTTATTGAGTGCACGTGGTCTGGTAGTGTAACATCAAGTGATCTACGATTTATTCAATATGCGTTTTACTAATTACTAAGTGTGGACTAGAAAATGCAAGAAAGCAAGAAATGAAATGCAGTAAGTTTTAAAGCCCCAAATCGAAATGTTAAATTGGAATGAAGACAAGTTTGAGAAAGGGTTGAAGAAAATGATTTTTTTTTACTAGTCTAGAAATGCAAGAAAAAGAAAGGAAAAGTTCTTTTTATTTCCTGCTTATGATGTTTTTAGAAAAGAAGAAGGAGATGAAGAGGAAGAAGCCTAATGCACCTAAATGAACAAAGAAGAAAGGGAACCCAAGGAAGGCCCTAAAGGGGTCCCATCGGGCGTGCCAAAATGTTTCTATTCAAATTTTGCTTTCAATTTCAAAGGAGAGAAACTTGAGAAGGAATGGTCAAGGCTTGATGTGTACCTGGATATAGTCTGCGCACCGTAATCCATATGCTGTGAGTACTCCTCTTTGGCTGTGGAGGAATGACACCTACAAAGAAAAGAAGCTTGGACAAAAGAAGGCATTAAATGGATAGATGGTGGGTTGTCAAGCGAAAGCTTGATCCCAGAAGTATGAAAACTTCCTTAAGGGATATAAACCCACTAATCAATGGAAAGAAATGTCTGATAAATAGCTGAATGATGAAGAACTGAAATGATAAAGAAATGGAATGAAAAAGGGAAACAAAGACTTACTTAAAAGAAGCTGTCGAACTGATCACAGTCACCGGCATTGATTGGTCAAGGTGCCGACGTCGGTTAATCTGCCGATGTCAGTTGGGGAAGTGACCGGCGTCGGTCGGGGTAGAGGTCTTTGGATGAGGTCTGGTTAAGTCTGTGGTCTGTGGACAGAGTTTGGTCAGGGTATGGGTTTATTTGAGTGGTTTGTGGATAGAGTCTGATTAGGGTTTTGGTTTGTGGACAAAGTTTTGGGCTTGGTTGAATGGTCTAGGGTCTGGGTCTGAGAGTCTGGTTGAATGGGCAGAGTGTATGATCCGATAGAGGACAGAGGAAACAGGGAGGTGGATAAGTCAAGATTCGGGTCTGGCTTGGTTAACAGTCTGGTCTAGAGAGATATTATTTGAAAGCAATGGCTAAAAAGAGAATAAAAACATAGACAATATACTTACCTGTGCCTTGTAGAAGGAGTGCTACTGATGATTCTCGTACCTACTATTGATGTAGCCTGTGTGGAGAACCTGTTGCTGTTGTTGCACCTGAAGCTATTGTTGCACCTAAGAGAGAGAGTGAGAGGCTTGACTGAGAGATTTCACAGGTTGACGGATGGTCGAAGACTGAAGGATTCGTGATTTGCTTCCAGAGATTAGCCGATTTCTGATTGGGATCCCCAAAGAGTCTGAAAAATTGGTTAAGTATAACCGACGTCGGTGATTCCGCCGGCATCGGCCGACACTTGACCGACGTTGGCAGGGTTAGAACGGGCAAAAAGAGCCACTAAGCCCGTTTTTCATCTGCCAAGTGCACTATCCGTTGGAGAATGTCGAGGGTTGGGCTAAATACGCATGAGAGTTTGTTAGGCGGTTAGAGAGAAGTAGGAATAGGTCTTGGGTGAGTCATAGGATGAGAATTAATCCAAGGCGAGGTGTCCTAGGTGAGGTGTCATGGGTGATGTGTCCAAGGAGGGGGGGTTAATTTAAAATAAGTTAATTATTTTAAATTAATAATTGTTAGGAATGGGTTAGGAATGGACTAAGGGGGAAAGTGACCAAGGGTTAGACACTATTTAGGTGTCTACACAAAGCTTCCCTATTTTCTCCTATTTTCATATCAATCATAAGGACAACACATCTATAGGTCTAAAATATTGAAGAAACACTCTATGAGCCATGTTTTCCAAGTTAAAAGCTATGTCACTATTGTAATTTATTATCATACATTGTATGATTCACACACAAGCCAACACATAGGGGAGAACTACATAAGTCTAAGGCCTTATTTGAAGTATTGGCTATGTAGGAAGCACTCATTAATAAAGGGGTCTTTGAAAAATCTCAACACTATGTGCACACTAACCTATTTTTCCTACAACCAATATGAAAATGAAGAACTAGGGTTTTTCATTTGACAAGAAGTGACAATCCATGACCTAGATCTAAATGCACTAGAGAAAAGGTGACAAACACCTAGAAGCATCCAAGTGGTTGTATCTTATTTCAACATGTATTTCATATTAGAATAGTAGTATCGACACAATCATCCTAGGTCAATGCAAGTGTCCATGGCTATAGAGGTACAATTTATAAAATCAGGTGTCTGCCCTAAAATTTAGATCTAGTCCACTTTTTCCATGTTCTAGATCTAGATCTATATTAATATCAAAATCAATGAATTATCTTGTTTTCATTGTAATTGAAATATCTATCATAGTTTTAATTTCTATCACATCTCAACATAATAAATTTAGTATATGTTTATTCGAGTTTTACAACTAATTGGCCTACTCTAGAGATAGTCTACCATCCCTGTGTCCTAGGCTCTCTCTTGCCCCTTTAACCCTAGATTCCCATAATCTAGATTTTAGGGTTAAACATTTGGTGAACCTGATTCATGTGAATGAATTTTTTTTTTATTCTCAGGGTTTCAATTCATTGTTTAAATTTTACAATTCTTCATTTCTAAGCAATGGAAAATAGTAATAAAAAAACATGATTTCAAATGGAAGATAAAAAAACATTGATCACTCATCAATAATAACAAGGGATCAATAGATGCATTTTTTTATGTTATAAGTGATGAAATTAGTAAGCATGATCAGGCTAAGGATTCCTCACCTAGTGATGGTGACTCCTAAGAAGGTACTACATCTGATTCCATACCAATCAATCTACCTACATCTAGTGGAGGCTTGTATTATGTCTTCCAACCTTTGTTCCCTAGAACTACTATGGCCAAATCTTACATGAGAAACCTTAGTGATTCAACTCAAATACCTATTTTAATGCTTATATCTGACTAACTTATGGATATACCTCCTTTGGTGAATTTTCAAATATCCAATTAAAAGGACTAAGAGGTGCAAACTCTTGTCCAAACTACTAAAAAAATTTCAAACTAAGGTTACAAATATTGAAAAAAATTATATTAAATATCCTTATGTTATTGATTCACAAGAATAATTGCATAATTATCTTGTACCAGATATATATTTGTACCCCTTTCCAACTAGTTTTGTTTCACCTAAGTTCACATTTTATGATGGCAAAGGAGATCCTAAACATCATCTTCAATCCTTTTATACAACATGCCTTGATTATGCCTCCAATGATAAAAATTTGACCAAATTATTTCCACAGAGTCTCAAAGACTATGCTTTAAGTTGGTTATATGATTTACCAACTCAATTAGTACACACCTTCAAAACCCTTGTAGATAAATTTTTTGCCACACTTATCTATTAACATTATGGAAAAGGTTTCCTATGCCCAAATTTTAAAAATCAAATAAGGAACCGATAAACCTATTATCACTCTAAATTTCACCCATAAGAAGGTTATTCAAGCCTTATTATTTATATGATATAATTTAAAAACCTCTAGATTGTGGGTGGCCTGGTCAATGAGTTGAATCTATAGATATGGGCTAGCTCCCTTGATGCTTCACCAAAACTACTACTAAACCGAATCAATTGACAAGGAAAAGAGAGAGAGATAAACATGAAAGTAAACAAAATGTGCTGCACCAAATGTTGATACACTCCAATTATATATACTACACTAAGAACACAAACTAATACTAAATCATATTGCATAACTCAACATGAGTATTCAAGCATCAGTATTTCAATATGGATGTTATGGTCAAAACACTAACCAAAAGAGATGATCAAGAGGTCTCATAGGAGACACTATTGAAACAAAGTCTACACTTAGCCATTGTAGTACCATGCAACACACTTCATATGACCTCAAAAGAGACTAGAAACATATAAATAGGTAAGAAGGAGAGGACAAATTAGATGGAGTTAAGACACTAACACTAGCATTCATCAACTAACCATGAAGTATACACTAGATGCAATATTGAGAAGGCAATAAATTGGCATATATTCACTTTAGAGGTAAATTAAAAATGTTTATTTGAGTGGGGATTTAATATACTTAGATTTAGGATCCATATAATGCCATTCAAGGCTTCATTTATAGAAGAAAGAAGGAGATAGATAAAGTTAGGATGTGGAAAAAGTCCATCATGGCATTCTTTCATCATAAAATAGTTAAAAAATAGAGGTATTGTGCCCTCAAGTCTACAAAGAGTATGTTATCTTCTTGTTCTCAACACTCTAAGCCAAGTGTTGATAGAGATCTTCATGGGGAATGGCATGGAAGATCATGTTGACAAGCTTGATGCTTCTTGAATCTAACTCACTCTCCTTAGAGTTACACATCTACTTATTTGGAGTGTAGTTACAAGTTATTCCTTTGGCACCTAGATTACTTGGAAACCTTATACACCAACCATGATTTTTTCAAAGCTTCTACACCTTGTGAGAGTTAAAATTGATCCTTATACATATTTTCATACTAATCCTTGATAGCCTTATCACCATAAAAAATTTATTGTTAATATAATCTCTTCAAAATTGTTTACCACCATTGGAATATACCTATATATGACTTAATGAGGATATTAAGGATGTCATCAGATGCATACAAGAGTTTCATGAAGTTTATAATGCCTTTGAAGGACTTGAGAAGGTCTACCGATTCATATTTTTTATGTAGGCAAGGGGAAATCCTCATTTAGGCCTATTATGCGACTTAAAATCTTGTCAAAATTTTATGAGAACCACTTGAATATCCCATTGAAGGTTATAAGGTCTCTGTCCAAGCCTAGAAAGTTATAGACCAATGTTTGATATTAGATCTTGTGGTTTTTGTGATTGAGGTTGTTTTGAATATGTTATAGAATGTTTTGAATGTATTTAGAATCACTGAAAGTGTCCTTTCAAGTGTTGGATGCCAAGTAGTTTCATGAGTGGCTTTTGATAGTCCTAGCAGTTTTGAGTGAGCATACTTAAGAGATGAGTTTAAGCCTTTTTGCCCTGATTTGAAGTGTTTAAAGCATATTCTGATGACCCTAAGGTAATATATACTTTGTATATACAATTTTTAAATCATGTTTGAGTGGCTTAAGTGAGTTTGAGCTTTAGTATTGAAAGATAAATTTTTGGTGTACATAGGCCTAATAAGACTAAGTACTAATAAGGGGTTTCAAGTAGTGATTTATTGTAAAATGTCTTTTTGAGCATAGAAGACATAAATGGGGGTCTATTTTATTCTTATGTGATATGTTATTGATGTATGTGGAGTTTGAAAGTGTTCCAAGGAAGGCAAAGTGTAACGTGTCCTAAAGTAGACCTAATGGAATTAGGTCTCCATGAGACCTAAAAGTGAAATGAGGTCTACTAGAGTTATGATAGACTAAAAGGGACTAATTATTAATTTATCTTTATGATATGTCCTAATACCTATTCCATGCCTGACCTAAGAGGTTAAGGGTCAGTATTTGACTAAGTAGCATATGAACAAGGAATGGTATTTATACAAGATAGTTTTAGGCCTATTTGGGAATGTAGAGAGAATGTGAATGAAATTGCACATTATTGAGAATAATGAGGTATTTTAGACCATAAAAGGAGTATATAATATCTATAATGAATATTTTATAGTGTGTCTGCACATGAATATCAAGGTCATATGACCTAATTAGTCTTAAAGAGACGTAGTTGAGCGAAGAAGCCTAGAAGGCAGTTTGAGAGCGATAAAAGAGTGAGAAGAGCTAAAGAAGGTGATAATCATCCATTGTGTGAGAAATAAGGTGTTTTGAAGGTGATCAAAAGTTTCAAGTGGCTGAGTTGGTGTTGAGTCATCTAGGGGGTTGGTGCCTCCTTACAAGTTGGTGCTTCATTAAATATTGGTTTTTATCTTATAAGACTGTAACCCATTTTCAAAGATTAGTGGGTTTTCTTATTTTTGAGGGTTTCCAATATATGTAATGAATATTTCATAGTGTGTTTGCATATAAATATCAATATCATATAACCTAATTAGTCTTGAAGAGACGTGGTTGAGTGAAGAAGCCTAGAAGGCAGTTTGAGAGGGATAAAAGAGTGAGAAGAGCTAAAAAAGGTGATAATCATCCATTGCATGAGAAACAATGTTTTTTAAAGGTGATTAAAATTTTTATGTGGCTGAGTTGGTGTTGAGTCATCTAGGTGGTTGGTGCCTCCTTGCAAGTTAGTGCTTGTTAAAGCCTAATTGAGTGGGTGCTTGATTAGCTGGGTCTGGTGCTCCATGTAGAGTTGGTGCTTCATTAAAGATTGGTTTTTATCTTAAAAAAATTTAATCCATTTTTAGAGATTAGTGAGTTTTATTTTCCTTGAGGGTTTCCCATATATCTAATGAATATTTGATAGTGTGTCTGCATATGAATATCAAGCTCATATAACCTAATTAGTCTTGAAGAGACGTAGTTGAGCGAAGAAGCCTAGAAGGTAGTTTGAGAGGGATAGAAGAGTGAGAAGAGATAAATAAGGTGATAATAATTCATTGTGTGAGAAATAAGGTTTTTTGAAGGTGATCAAAATTCTCAATTGGCTGAGTTGGTGTTGAGTCATCTAGGGGGTTGGTGCATCCTTGCAAGTTGGTGCTTGCTAAAGCCTAATTAAGTGGGTGCTTGACTAGTTGGGGTTGGTGCTCCATGTGGAGTTGGTGCTTCATTAAAGATTAGTTTTTATCTTATAAGACTGTAATCCATTTTCAGATATTAGTGTATTTTTTTCTCCTTGAGGGTTTCCCATATATGCAATGTGTTATCTTATTTCATGATATTGTATGTTTGCATATACTCTGCTAGATGTTCATGTTTATATAAATGGTTAATGTATGATTAAGTGGAATCTAATGAATGTTTTGAAGACACTGATTCACCCCACTCCAATTGATTATGCTTTCAATAATTGGTATTATATCTTAGTCCTTTAAAGCAGGCTTAACAGCCTAAAGGAGATCCTAGAAGCAAAGATGGCTAGTAGTAAAGTTTAAGGAGGTTTCTCTACTAGTAAGGATATATTCTTTAATGAGACTAATTATGCATTTTAGAGCATTAGAATGAGGACATATCTAATTTCAATGGGCCATGACATATGGTAGTCAGTTGTGGATGGATACACTCCACCTCCTACACCACCAACTAATGTAGTAGGAAAGAAGGAAAGTGAGAGTAATTCTAAGAAAATGAATACCATTCTGTGTGGCCTATTAAAGGCAGAGTTTGTGAAGGTGATACACTATGTGTTAGCTAAAGAGATGTGGGACAAATTGAAGACTATATATGAAAGAGACACCAAGGTGAAGATGTCCAAGTTGTAGACCCACCAGAGATAGTTTGAAAATCTAAAGATGAATGAAGATGAAACAATTTCATTCTACCTATTGAGGGTTGAGGAAGTGGTCCATGTCATTAGAGGATTAGGATAATAATTGAATGAGTCTAAAGTTTTTCAAAAATTATTGAGATCACTAAATCCTAAGTTTGACTCTAAGGTGTCTGGAGTAGAAGAGATCCAAGATTTAGACAAACTGGATATGGATGGGCTTCATGGCATTTTGATCACCTATGAGATGAGAAAAAATAAAGGAAGACCTCCCAACAAAGAAGTAGAATTCAAAGCTTAAAAAAATTTAAAACCCAAGAAGGTCAAGGATGAGTTATATTTAGATATTGATGATGATGAACTGATAGCCATGTTTGCTAGGAAATTGAGGTTTAGATTTGGTAAGGATAAGGGTAAGTTGCCTTTCAAATGTTTCAACTATGGTAAGATTGGTCACTTTGCATCTAAGCGTCTAAACAAGGATAAGACTGAGCATGATGAAAAACATGATGAACATCATAGTGATGATATTAAGGTCTATAAGTTTGACAAAAATGAGAAAGATTTCAGGAAGTATGAATGTAGGAAAGGGTCATTCAGGAACAAGAGAAGTTTCTATACCAAAGAAGATAATAACTCATTTGATGTAAGTGACACAAGTACATCTGATAGTGATGATGATAGTAATGAACATGAAAATAATGAAACCTTATTCATGGCTATAAAAATAGACAATGAGGGTTGCTTAAAAGGGAAAGGTCTTATGGATGATGAAGAATCAAATGAAGAAGAGGCTAAAGTGAACCTTGATGTAGAATTGGTGAGTGGTCTAGAGGAGTTGAAGTTCCAAAGAAGGAAGAATTATTAACTAAGATCATTAGTTAAGGACTATGAAGATTAGATTGGTTCATTTGAAGAGAGAATGAGTAACACATCCAAAGAGCATGATGAGATCATCAATCAGGTTGAAAATTAGATGGAGGGTCACTACTAGCCTAAGGGATAAGGAAGAAGAATCCACCATGTATAAATCAAAAATAGAGTATTAAAAGTTAGAATTAGATCAAGCATCTAACAAGTTAAAGACCTTTATGAAGTTTAAAAATAGAACTGATGCTCTAAATAACATCTTGAGTAGTTAGAAATTTGAAAGTGATAAGACAGGTATTAGTTTCAAAGAAGAACAAAAAGAGAAAACTCAAATCAAGGAAAAGCCTAATGAAGACAAGAAAGTCAACATGAAGAGACCAATCAGACAAATTAATGCTATGAGGTATACTAATTCACTCAATGGTTGATATTTTTCATGCAATCAATTTGGTCATAAAGCAAAAGAGTGTAGAAGACCCTCTAAAAATGAATATGTATGGGATTATGAAAGGAACCATCAATCAAGAGGTATGAATGAGGTTATTTTCTACAGTTGTCATAATGTGGGACGCATTTCAATAGTCTGTCTTAATAAATTTAAAAGGCCATCAAGTCAAAAAAAGAGGTTTGAATCCCCTAGAGTGCAACAGAAAAGAAAAATGAATATGTGGAAACCAAAGATAGTAAAGATGAGTCATGACTAGTCTACAAGTCCAAGTCAAATATTTTCTATGGTAGATCATACTTTAGATGTGAAATCAAGTCAGGAATGTCTATTATCAACTCATATTATTAATCAAATAGTTGATGAAGAGGTCAAGCCTAAGGTTCCAATCAAGCCTAAAAGGATCCTGAAGGATATTCAGTCTTGTGAGAGAATGGAGATTTGGGAATATCCTAAGTTTGTGTTATTTTAGTTCCCTATGGAAAGGGGTGACTCTATTAGGCTTCATAGTGGCACTTTTTAGTTAGTATAAGCATGGTGGATGATTGGTTTGAGGGGGAACTATTCAGGTTGTTCATAATATCCAAGTGTAGTTGATTGACAAGCATAGAAGAGTTGTTAAGTCAAAAGGGAAGTTACTATTTCTTCAGTTAATATCAAGAGTTTGGTAGCTAGGTAAGTAATCTTGAGGTTCAGAGTTCATTTGAAGACTATGCTTGGTTTAAGGGGGAGCTTGGTAAGTCTAAGTTATTTTTTAGTTTATGAGAGTAGTTTCCAAAGAGGGGGAATGAGTGGTTGCAGAAGTTCTAGTGTGTATGACCCTTTATCATTAATGTCAAATGGGGAGAAAGTTCAAGAAGGGAGATTGACTAGATTGGGGGAGATGAGAGTGATCAGATTGAAGAATATTTTGACATAAATGATAAAGGGGGAGTTTTTTGGCATATTATCAATAATGTCAAAAGGGTACATATTGTGAAGGTGTACGGTGAGTTATCATTGAGGTAAGCATGTTTGAGTACTAGTCTTTGAGTACAAGATGTCTTGAAAAGCCTAGTCTAAACCCTGTGAGAAGGTGTGCATAGTGAAGTTTGGTGAAATAAGTGAGAAAAATATTGTAAGAGGTTGTTTTGAATTATGTGATCATGTTATTTAAAGGTTAGATACTTTAAAAAGTGTTTCAAGGTCAATTATCAAGTTTTAAGTGCATAAGAAGCCTAGTCATGGCACTAGTAATGGTATGTAAAGTCCTTATGAGCAGGTATGAGCTTGGTGGCTTGGTAATATGAGTGCACACATGCATTAATGTTTGTATGAGGTTTCTTGAGAATTTATGTAATACATTGGATCACTCATGAGAGTCTCAAGGTGAGCCTACAAGGGTAGGAACTTCATACCAAGTTTGCACCTATACCACTTCTAGACCCTATCTGGCCTAATGAGGTATCATGATCTATTTTCAAGGCATGAGAAAGATATATGGTAGTTTTTAAACATGATAGAGGTTTCTTAAGTATGTGAGTGAGGTGGAGAGTGCATGGAAAGGGGCATGAAGGTCAATTTTAAGGCCTAATGTGAGTTGCACATCAAGGTCTAGAGAGCAAAGAGAGAGAGAGAGAGTGTGTGGTCTAATGAGGGGTCATGATCATATTTCAAGGTTTTTTAGATCATGTAATAATTTTAAGAGGTGAGGTATGTTATTTAAAGTTTTTTCATGCAATTTAAGGTCATAACCTAAAAGACAAGGCATGAAAAGTTGTTTAGAGGTCTCTTCAGTGCACAAAATGTAGGGTTCTCAACCTGAGAAGGATTTTATTATGCTCATTAGCTCATAAAACATTTGCATGGAAACCTAAGATATTCATGTTATATGGGTAAGGGTCCTATCTTAGAATTATAGGCATTATTTTTTGAATTGAGGGGCTATGCTTTATGAACAATTTTTAAAAATGAAAACATGTTTAAACCCTTTAGAACCCTAATAAGGACCTGATGTTGAAGTTGTTGATAAAAAGTGAATAAAATGGATTGGTATTCTCAGATAAGATATTTTAAATTTTAGTGGACCCTCCCAAGTACCTCTAGGTGGTATTGGTTAGAGAGAGGAGAGAGAAAATATTGAGTTACCGGCTTATTCCTGAAGAAGTTGAAACTGTCAAAAGTTATATTGGACATAGTAAGAAAATGGATAGAGGAATAAGTTAGATACTCATGTTTCATGTCCATTAAGGTTTTTGGATAGTTTATATCCCTCAAGTGTGCTAAACCGGTCATCCAAATTAGCTAGTTGTTAACAAGGCAAATGGTGCAAATAGTGAAAAACCTAGGCAACAATGAGAAGATGAATAGGAATGTGTTATCATGATAAGATGATGAAACCAAGTACATAGAGATTATATTTAGGAATTTTAAGAAATTTTAATTTTTGTTATAAGTTTTGGAGGTCAATGAATATAGTGAAAAATTTACTCATAAGTTGAACTGTCTAGTTAAGATGAGACAATGAGATATAAGGTCATGAGATTGGTTTGCAAGACCAATATTTTTAATTTAAACATATTATGTTTATAATTGATAATGGTATAATGATATCATAGGATAATATATGTTCATCATAATTTATTTAATATGTCTATACATTTGTTGGAGGTCTGAGTCACCATGATTGGTTTTTGAAAAAAACTAGCAGTTTTGAGTGAGTGAGTTGCAAAGGTGTTTTTTAGTCTCTATACAATGATTTAAATTTTATAATGAATATGGTTTTGTTGGTTGTGAATTTAATTATTGTTCATGATTTATAAATCTTGGAATTCAATATAAGAGGTTGAAAATTTGAAGTCAAAATGGCTTCTCTAGTTCATGCAAGACTGTGTGAGATAAGGTCAAAATATTGGTTTGGAAGATCAATGTTTGACATTAGAAATTGTGGTTTTTATGATTGAGATTGTTCTGAATATGTTATAGAATAATTTTTTATGTATTTAAAATCATTGAAATTATCTTTTCAGGTGTTGGATGTCAAGTAGTTTCATGACTGAGTTTTGACAATCCTGACAGTTCTAAGTGAGCATACTGAAGAGATGAGTATAAACCTTTTTGACCTGAGTTGAAGTGTTTCAAGAATATGGTAATGACCTTGAGGTCATATAGACTATATCTATGCACTAGGTTGATCATGTTTGAGTTGATTGAGTTTTAGGTTCAGTATTGAAAGGAAATTTTTTGGTGTACACAGGCCTAATAGGACTAAGTAATAATGAGGGCTTTCAAGTAGTGATTTATTGTTGAGACTATAATAAATTAGTGGGGTATATTTTATTGTTATATGATATTTTAATATTGTATGTGGAATCTGAAAGTGTTCCAAGGAAGGCAAAGTGTAACATGTTCTAAAGTAGACCTAATGGAATTAGGTCTCCATGAGACCTAAAAGTGAAATGAGGTATAATAGAGTTATGATAGACCAAAATGGACTCAATATTCATTTTAATCATGTTTATGAGATGTCATAAGACATATTATATGTAATAACTAAGATTTTAAGGGCGAGTATCCAACTAAGTGGCATATGAACAAGGAGTGGTATATATACAAGGTAGTTTTAGGCCTGTTTAGGAATGTAGAGAGAAGGAAAATGAAATTGCACATTATTGAGTAGAAAGAGGTCTTGTATACATTAAAATGAGTATAGAGGATTTTTAATGAATATTTTACAATGTGTTTTCATATGAATATCAAGGTCATATGACCTAATTAGTCTTAAAGAGACCTAGTTGAGCGAAGAAGCCTATAAGGTAGTTTGAGAGGGATAAGTTTGCGTGAGAATATCTAAATAATGTGATCATCATATATTGTGTGATCAATAATGTTTTATCAAGGTGATAAAAATTTTTAGGGGGTTGAGTTGGTCCTGAGTCATCTACGGGGTTGGAGCTTCCTTGCAAGTTGGTGCTTGCTAAAGCCTAGTTGAGTGGGTGCTTGACTAGTTGGGGTTGGTGCTCCATGTGGAGTTGGTGATTCACTAAAGATTGGTTTTTTTATTATAATAATATATTAAATTTACATAAATAAGTGGGTTTTATTTTCCTTGAGGGTTTCCCACATATGTAATGTGTTATCTTGTATGGTTGCATATGCTTTGCTAGATGTTCATGTTTATATGAATGGTTCATGTATGCTTAAGTGGAATTGAATGAATGTTTTGAAGACACTGATTCACCCCCTATCAGTGATTGTGCTTCCAAAAATACAAGTCACTAAAATCTTCAAAATTTCAAGCTTACTCAGCTTCATACCTTCTCAACTGTACAAACTTGTACATTGGCATTTCACTCTTTTCATATGTTAATCTTGTTTGGAGATAGTGTAGGGAACTTGTTGGACCTAAATGATATTAGGAACATCATGGGAATATTTTATAAATATCTATAAGTGATAAAATGCCTTATAATATTGTAAATACCTACCTTTTATGCCCATGCCAATAGAACCATGAGATCTCCTTGTTGTTACAATCATGAATAATTATTATGAACCCATGATATATCTTCTCTTTACTTTGTTAGTTTAATAGTTGATGTGGACACATATGCTTTGTAAGTCATCCCATGAGCATTTTATTTTTCCCAAATTCATGGGAAGTAGTATTTGCTTAGATTAGAATTCATATATAAGTAAGTGTTGAGGACTGAAGGCATCCATGAATTTATTGTATTGGGCTTGCTCAAAGGAAGTTGCCCCCTCAAAGTGGTCTATGATCAATATAATCATTTTAGTACTTCTGATAATTTTATAAATTTGTTATTTTATGCATTTTTATCAATTTTTTGTAGGAGGATCCTCTCATCTAGTATCAGAGCGCTTTCTAGGGCCAATTTTTTTCTTTAGAAAGTCTTACCTCTATTCTGCTGCATAATTCCTTTCAATAATTTTTTAGAAAATCTTAACTCTATTTTGTGGCATAAGTAATTTAAATAATTTTTTGTATCACAATAGTCTATTTTGGATCAAGGTAAAACCTGACCGCATAACTCTAGGAAGTGCTTGGGTGAAATCCCTAAAACTCATTGTGAGGAGTACCACAGGAACCCCAAAGTAGCTGGCCCATTGAGAGGACTTGGTAGTGAAATGGGAAACAAGCCATTCTTGATTGAGTCATTCCCATCCATGATTAAAACCAAGAGCTATCGTTGAGAGATAAATTCATGGCCAAATTTTTTTTGGAGAGCGATACTCACTTAAACAACATTGGCGGCTAGAGTGATGTATTTAAACCCTTAAGAAACCATTGAAACTTGGGGCCTATTTTTATCAGTTTTAGAATATTACCATGGATTATCAAAAAACTTGCCATATTAGATATTTAGACTTATCATACCAGTTTCAACATATTACCAGTAGAGTATCATAAAACTACCATATCATATCTTCAATAGAGTATCAAAAAATCACCATAGCAGATCTATAGACTTTTTTTAGCATATTTCTAGTAGACGTGTCTTACAGAGCACAGTAACCAAAACCAGAACCAAAAACACACACACACACACACACACACACACACACACACACACACACACACACACACACACACACACACACACACACACACACACACACACACACACATATATTTCATTTTTTGGAAATATCTCTCCATCAGTATCCCCCTCGATCCTCAAACTTTATCCAAACACCTAAAATTTCATTCCCTACATTTTCTTTCTTGAGGTTCCATATCCCAATTCCACTCCTACTTATTGCAAATCTCAATTTTCCTTTTTTTTTGAGTTTTGCCATAACTTTTATTTTTGTCTATTTGTCTCAAAAAATTTCCACTATGTTCATCGTCTCTTTCTAATACTTTGTCCCTCTTTGAAAATTTTTATAGTTTTTTAATTTTCACTCCTAAAATTGCCCTCGCCTTCATCAATCATACTCCCACTTTGAAAAAAATTTATTAAAAGCCCCTTTACACCTATTTTCATCCAAATTCAAAACTTTCCTTACTAAACGTGTTTAACTCTATGTTTCCTATCCATTGGAAAAAAAAATTGTTATTCGGGTCATGGTAGTAACCTGAGCAGGAGCAAAAAACATGGAGGATGAAATTATTGTCTTCAAGACCCACATCAAAGATCTTGATGAAATTTTTTTTGGCTTCAGTCTTTAACATACCACTATGAACAACATATGACATCCAGAGTCTTCTTCAGACATTAGGTTTTCTTCTTCTAGCAATTATCATGGGCCAAAGCTTAATTTTACTTGATTTAATGGTGCAGATCCAACTGGATGGATCTATTAGGCATACCAATATTTTAGTCTACATAATAATTTTGATGCCAACAAGGTTTGCTTGCATCCTTTCACTTAGAATTTGAAGCCCTTCAATGGTATCATTGGTATACCAAGGCTCATGATGAACCCATATGGACCAATTTTTGCACCCTCATTTTTTGACGATTTGGCCTTACTATTTTTGATAACTTCACTGGAGCACTCACTAAACTTCACCAAACATGAACAGTGAGAGAATATCAAATAGAATTTAAAAAACTAGCCAATCACATAGAGGGATTAGCTGATGAATTCTTTAGGAGTTTCTTTGTCAGTGGATTGAAGGATGCAATTCGATTTGAGGTTAAAATGTTTTGGCCTAACATGATGATGGAAGCCTTAGGGTTGGCTAAGTTGGTTGAGGACAAGATCGTAACTCAGTAGCGATTCAAATCTAATTATGCTCCATTCAAAAATATAGCTTCACAATGATCTCAAATAATGCTAGCTCTCAGAACCACTCCTATCAAGAATTTGACTGAAGCAAAGATGTAATCCCATAGAGAAAAAAGACTATGTTATAATTGTGATGACAAATTCACTCAAGGAGATCGATGTGTCGAGAAAAATATCTACCTATTGGATGTGGACTCTCCACCCAAAACTAAAGATTGAAAAGATGTTCAAGATAAAATAGATGATTTGAAAGAATCTCAATTGATTATGGAACCTACTTCTCAGGAAGACCAACCAAAGATCTCTCTCCATGACTTAGTAAGAGTCACTACCCCACAAACCATGCAGGTTAGGGATTAATTCAAGAAGCTCCCTCTCACAATACTTATTGATTCGATTATCACTCATAACTTCATTGACCCTTGAATCACCAAATAGGTTCATTGACCCTTGAATTGCCAAATAGGTTAATTATTTTATCCATCCTTACTCCAACTTTGAAGTCATGATTGCCAATGGGGGAACATTTCCTTGTAAAGAAAAGTTTCACAATGTTTGTATCTCTATTGGAGATTATAAATTTCACTCCAACACATTTGTCTTTCCCTTAAGCAGATGTGATGTTGTTTTTGGAACCTGGTGGTTATGCACACTTAGACCCATCTTATGGGATTTTACTGAACTTTGGATGTAGTTTTCAGATAATGGGAAAAAATACACATTGAAAGGCTTACAACCAAGATCTCTTAGCATCATAAGTTCACATCACATGGAAATTTTTCTTAAGAATAATTCACATGGCATTATTTACCAAATCCATTCCATTCAAATGCAACCATCAATAGTCTCCACTACTCCTTCTGATCTATAAACCATTTTATAGAGGTATGCATGTGTCTTTGCTAAACTAGTGAGATTGCCACCTTCATGACTAGAGGACTACCTTATTCAGCTCCTTCCTAGAAGTATTCCTCCCAACATTAGGCCTTATCACTACCCATTTTAGCAAAAGACCAAGATTGAGATGCTCATTCACAACTTATTAAAGTAAGGCATTATTTGCCCTAGTACCAACCTATATTCTTCCCTAGTTCTCCTTGTCTAGAAAAAAATGGGTCATGGCATCTATACATTGATTTTTGTGCACTTAATCACCTCAAAATCAATGATAAGTTCTTGATCCCTATTATTGATGATCTTCTTGATGAGTTTCATGGTGCTTATTTTTTATCCAAGTTGGATCTCCACTTTGGATATCACTAGATCTGACTTCATGAGGATGATATCCCTAAGATAGCTTTTCACATGCATGATGGCCACTATGAGTTTTTTATCATGCCCTTTAGCCTCACTAATGCTCCATCAACATTATAGGCATTGATGAATAAAATATTCCAGCCCTACCTATAGAAATTCATTCTAGTCTTCTTCGATGATATCCTCATCTATAGTAAAACATGGTTTGAGCATCTTCAACATCTGGAGCTCACACTGCAACTTCTCTTTGACCATCATCTTTGTGAAAAATAGTCCAAATGTAATTTTGGCCAAGATTAAGTGGAGTATCTCGAACATATTGTTTCAGCCTAAAGGGTTTAGGTGGATCCTAAAAAAATAGTTGCCATGACAAATTTGCCACATCCTCAGACAATCAAGAGCCTTCATGGTTTTTTAGGGCTGATTGGATACTATCACAAGTTTTTCAAGGATTATGGAAAGATTTCATCTCTATTAATAACTATGTTGAAAAAGGATGCTTTTATTTAGACATAAGTTGCTGAGTGTGCATTTGAAGAATTAAAACAAGCTATGTGTGCTACACCTATTCTAGCTATGACATATTTTGCCAAGACCTTCACTATAAAGAGTGATGCATGTGACAATGGAATTGGTGTTGTTCTCCTCCAAGAAGGACATCCCATTTCATTCACTATCAAATCCCCTTTTGGCAAGAATTTAGTGCTCTCTACTTATGAAAAGGAAATGATGACCATTTTACATATAGTACAGAAGTGAAAACCATACCTATTGTGAAATTATTTTTACATCAAAACTGATCACTAGAGCCTAAATTTTTTCCTTGAACAATAGGTATTTATCCCATCACAATAGAAATAGGTTAACAAACTCATGCATTATGACTATGAGATCACTTACAAGAAGGGCATGGACAATATTATGGATGATGCCCTATCTCACACATTTGTAGATCAAGCTTCCCTTTTAGCTATTTCCATGCCTATTCCAAATTGGTTGGATGCTATAGAATAGGGGCATGTCAATGAATCCTCATTATTTCAAATCATTCAATAGTTAGCCACTAACCCCTCGACTATACCACATTATTCCTAGGATGGAGCTTCTCTATGATATAAGGGTCATCTAGTGCTTCCCTAGAGCATAGATCTTTAACATGTTATATTATATGAACTCCATACATTTCCATCCATAGGGCACTCAGGGTTTCTCAAAACTTATGAGTGGGCATGTCACAACTTCTTTTGAAAGGGAAGGAAAAAATCAATTCAACAGATGGTGGCTAAATGTGATACCTGCCAATGCCATAAGGGCAAAACAACACTCATTCCTGGGTTGATCAAACCCTTTCACATCCCTACCAAGATTTGGATAGATATTTTTATATATTTCATTGAGGGGCTCCCTAAATCTAGAAGGAAAATAGTGATCTTGGTTGTGGTTGATTACGTCTCCAAATATAGTCATTTTTGTGCCCTCAACCATCCATATACCACCTCCACAGTCACAAAAATATTCCTGGACCAGATTTTCCATCTTCATGTCATTCCTTCATCTATTGTCTCAGATCATGATGCAACCTTCACTATCCATTGTTAGAAAGAACTATTTTAATACATCAACACCCAAATGAAGATGAGTTCTCAGTATCATCCACAAATAGATGGCCAGAATGAGATTATCAACAAATACTTGGAAACTTTCTTTTGTTGCTTCACCTCAGAACAAAAACATTAGTGGGAAAAGTGGCTCCCTCTCATCAAATGGTGGTACAATACCTCCTACCACACTTTAACAAAAATGACTTCATATGAAGCAGTCTATGGTCAAACACCACTAGTCCTCCTTTTGTACACCCCTCATAGTTCATCAGTTCAAGTGATCAACATGATTATTCAAAATCAAGATTAGATCCTCATTAACCTACATGAAAATATTCATATGGCACAAAATTGAATGAAATAATAGGCAGATCAACACCATTTTGAGCATACTTTTCAGGTAAGTGATATGGTTTTTCTTTGCCTATAGCCCTACAAGAAATCCTCCCTAAAACTCAAAGGGAATCATAAGATATCTCCCAAGTTATATGGGACCTATAAGGTTCCTCACAAGATTGGGTTGGTTGCTTATAAGTTGGAGCTCCCACCTTGTTCCCAAGTTCAGCCAGTATTTCATAGCTCTTGTTTAAAGAAGGATCTTACCACAAACGTCAGAGTGAAGACTATTTTACTAGAACTTGATAATGAAGGATCCATTATTCTTGATCTAGAGGTAATATTGGATAGGCACACATACCAACTTCACTCTCACTGCATCACTAAGGTTTTAATTTAGTCGCACTGAATACAATTAGAGGATATGACATAAGAACCACTATTTCAGATTCAAAACCAATTCCCACATCTGACACTTTTGAGGACAAATATTTTTCTAAGAGGGAGGGGATGTTATGAATCCATGATATCTCTTTTCTTTAATTTTATATTTTAGTAGTTGGTATGGACGCTTATGCTTTGTAAGTCATCCCGTGATTATTTTGTTTTATCCTACATTCATGGGAAGTAGTAGTTGATTAGATTAGAATTCATATATAAGTAAGTGTTGAGGCCAATGAAGGAATCCATTAATTTATTGTATTGATATTGATCAAAGTAGGTTGCCCCCTCAAAGTGGTCTATGATCAATATAATCATTTCAATGCTTCTATTAATTTTATAAATCTATTATTTTGTGCATTTTTATCAATTTGTTGCAGGAGGATCCTCTCAATAATGAAACATTGCAATAAGTTTGATATTAAATTGGTTAATATACTTTAAATTGATGTTATACAACCATTTTCATGCATTTAACAAGCTTGGACATGGCATTTGAAGGTAAAAATCATGTTAGTGGGGTTTAACAAGGGTTTTAGAACACTTATCTTCTTAGTGATTGTTCATAGAGCTCTACCTCTTGAAATCAAAACTCATGCCATGATTTTGAAGGTCATAGGGATATTATACATCCCCTAATATAATTTTGTCCAAAAATTCACCTCCTCCATGAACCGATGTAAAATCATCGACCCTCTTCTGGCTGCCAAGAACCCAATGAAAGAGCTAAGAGGTTTTTGTCTTTCCTAGACCTGTAACTTCTTATTAAGCATGGATTTGAGTATGAGGGGACTGGGAAGAGCCTTGGAAGGGATTATAAGTTGATATTTAGTGAAACCCTTTACAATGAGACCTCTACAAGACCTTTTACTTTAATAAAATTACTTGTTTTGCCTTCTTACCTTGTTAGAGCTGTGAACCAGGTGTCTATGGAATTATTCTTGGTTTTTACGATGGTATAGTAACATATAAGAGAATCTTATACTTTTTTATCCCTTGTAATTTCTTAATTATAATATTATTTGGATGTTATAATGATGAATGAATGATCCCAAAGTATTTTAATGTTAGAAAAGAAGTTTTATGACACTTTTGGACAAGATGTATGGGTAAGGTACATGTAAAATGGAATTCAACAAGTGTTAAATGACTCAAAAGACACTTTTTCATATTTGGACATAAAATTAGACTTTAATTCTTGATGACACTTCAAGGATTTATACCACAATATTGCAACAAGTAATATAAGACAAAACAAGGGAAACCTTAAACTCTCCAAAAATACCTTAGTTTCTCCAAAATGCTTGAAAGTGCAATATTGCCAACTTACTATCTTTGCTCCTTGGTCCACTTGATCATCTTAGAAAACATTATCTTCTTGGATGGTCATCATCTTCTTATCTTCACCATGGTTCAGGATTTACCTTGAATTTCACAACAAACCTTAACATTTCAAAAGTTACCTTAATCTATGTTAAACACCTCATAAAGGATAAAGTTATGGAGACTGGTTAATCCACTAAATGTCATGACTTCAAACTTTAACTATACCTTACACAAGACCCTAAAATAACCTAAGATATAATTAAAAGACATCACCATAGGATAGGCCATGAGATTAAGACATGACCCTTCAAAAGGCTATCAACAAAGTTAAAGAAGCTCGGCTAGCAAGTTTTGAAATGTAATGACCCATGGTAGTCAATTTGGATAACATTTTTGGTGACCTATAGGGGGTTTAAGCCTAATATGCACTTATAATAGTAGCCTTATTGCATCTATTGGGCTATGGGGTTACCTAACAATGTCTCTCAATAAGACCCAAACTGAAAATGAACATGATATAACCTTTGAGACAAATTTAAACTAAAAGTACCTTCCTAACACAACAATAGAAATATAAAACACACAACAAGATAAGGAACACACATAACAAGATACAACTATGATAGAAGCACTTGGAGGAAATGCACACTAATTTACTATGTATAAGGATGCAAACTGAAAAGGCCTACTTAACCTAGATCAAAAGGAAAGTTTTCAAAACTTTCTTCACTGCCTATGAAAAATTTGCACTTGATAGGTAGAGTCTATCATATTTTTGTGAAATGTTGATGGACTCCTTGATTTGGAATCAAACCCAAAACATCCATTCGATTAGTTGGAGAAAGCATATTTCTAATGTAGACATATTCTTCTTATGGCTTTATGATTACTTCATGTTGCTTAATATAGAGATAAATTTCAAAGGTGATCACCTCATGATTTATGAAGGTAGTAGTAACCTTATATTCTACTGGCTCTTTGGGATAGTGTTCTTGATCTTCTTGTGGCATGTTTTGATTAGCACCTTCATTAGTATGCTCTCCAAACTTATCAACTACCTTGGCTATGTTTTCATTGAGGTTTTCTTCATGTCTACTTGAAGGTATAACAACTTCAGTGGCATCTCTATTTTTACCTATAGGGGTTGATATTTTTTTAAGGATTTCAAACTCATTGCAAATAGTGAGGTACTATTACCATAAATGATTAGATTTTACTTTATCCTCGCTTTGAGATTATTGAAGTTTAATAAGAACCAATACATCTTCCTCATTATTTGCTAAAAACTCACTCAATACTACCATGTCATCATCATATCTTTCTCCATTCTTGATCTTTGAACCATTAAAGAATAACTTCCATAGCCCATCACTATCCTCATTTGACTTGGAAAGAACTGGTTTAACTACACCTTCTTCATGCAAAGAGTAAATCCTTAGGCCTTCCTCTTCAATGTCTCTATATGGATCATACTCATTATTTTCAATCCCCCACTCATCAAGAAAGAAGTATGATATGCCTTCAAGAGGTATAACTAGTTCTTGATTAGTAGGATGATCTCCTTTATGAATGATAGTGCAATTCACATTTGAGATATTTGGTATGTAGGGTTATAGATGAAACCTATCAATTAGTTAAGATTTTATTTTGACCTTAGCACCATATCTAGTTGTAAACACCATATTGGAATAGTCAGATGACAAATACCCCCAATTTTGGTAGGGAAGTCTCTAGTCAAGCATAAAGCAAAGTAAGGTGGAAAATCTATGATAACATCTTAGGAGATTGAAAAATTGGGACATGCATGGAGAGTGAATTTAAAACCTTTGATCACACCAACTGATTTGGTAGTTGAACCATCCAATTACAAGACACCCTTGGTATTAGTCTCATACTTCAAACCCAACTTATCATCTAATTGTTTGGGCATTATAAAGCTTCTTGTTTCATTATAAATCATGCAATTGTGAACCAAAAAATCTCTAATAATCACAAAAAGATAGAAAGGAGGAGGCTTATCTATTTTAATTGGTTTACCTTCACTAGGATTTGATGTATTGGTAAAGACTATATTGTCTCTCCTTACTATTTTTTTTGAAAGACTGAGTTTAGACAATTGCTCTTGAAGTATGGCCCTTTGCCTAAAAATGAACAATGTATCCAAAGTTGGGATATTGACATGATCCTTCTTCATTTGATCTATAATGTTGATGGGAGAACCATTAACCTTTGGTTATCTTTTAGGAGCAACAATACGACCTTGAACTTGTGAGGCTTGAGGTATGAAATCACCTCTCTCATTTTGATTTTTTTGAACCTATTGAGATTGTGAGGCTTCAATATGTTCATTAACCTTTTCAAGCATTGGAGAAGATAAAGAAGGTTCCTTCCCCATCTGTTGAAAACTTTACACTACTCTTTTCTTGGATCTTTTATTGGCTATTATGGAAGTATTAACCTTAATTGTGCTTCCCAATTGATTGACTACACACCAATATCCCTCTTGCCAATTCACCAATGTAACATTTGATTGAACCTAATTTCCATTAGCCCGTCCTTGATTATGAACTTTAAATTATGTCATAAGGGGAATTATTCAATTTTGTGCCATAAAATCTTGATTGAACACCTCATTTTTATTAGTAGACTAATCATGAGGCTGATCCCATTGAGAAGACCAATCATACTCCTACACAAGGTTATTTTGAATAGGTACTAGGGTTTTAGATGTGGAGGTAACATTTATATTATGACTATTATGTAGTCTAACATATGCAATCTACCCTTATCCTTGGAAGTTAGCTTTAAAAGGTGGTCTATTAGACTGATAGGGCTAATAGGACTAATATGGATCTTGATAAGGTTTGTGAGGCTAAGGTTGTTGTCCCTTCAAAGACATTATCTCATTTCCTTGGGTTTTGATTACCCCTTGTAACCTCTTTAACTATATGATTGGCTAGGATCATCTTGCTCATAACTCATTGGTGTGGTAATAGGAGTAAGAGTTAGCATATGAGGTTGTATACTATGGAAAAAATGTATAATAGGTCTTGGGGTAAGCTTTCCATCTTGAATGAGTCTATTCATAACCCTGATAGCAATGTCATAGGCATCAGGTAAGGTAGTCCCTATCATGGATTATGTCATAATAGCTATGTCACTATTCAAATATTTGAGATAGTAAAGGAAGGAATAGTTTATAGTAGGCCTCATAAGAGGTGGAATCATATCCCATGTTTTCTAAAATCTAGAGTTTAAATCTTACATAAACTCTTGTGGGGCTCTCTTGATGGTGGTTAATTGCTTAGCCAAAGATAAATGATCACCCTTGTCTTCAAACCTCTTACTCAATTGCTCTCCTAATTGGTCCCATGAATTTATAGAACTAGGAGCCAAGGTCATATACCAGTTTATATCTTTACCCTTAAATGAAATTGCTAACAATTTAATGGCCACATTCTCTTAAGTGATATTATGGATGTTGCATAAATTGGTTATATCTCTGATGTGCTTAATAAGGGTAATGGTGTTTTATCTACTGAAGTAGGGGACACTTTTAAGGGATGCCACATGTATATCATCATATTTTGGAAGATGTAGAGGGATTTCACCATTGAAGGCAATAAAATATAGGTTTATAGCCATGCTATCTTTATGAAAACTTGGCCTATAGTAGAAATGGAACTGCCTTCTAGGGCATTTGGTATAAGGGGTAGAATAGATGAATCTCTTTCTTTTGACTAAAAATAGGGGTAATTGAAAAAATTCAAAAGAAATGCCTTTGGAAATTAACCTTGTAGTCAACTTTGGCATGAAATATCTTACTAGTATGTAACTAAGAGCCAAAAACTTGGAGTTACCAGATGCTATATAAAGGAGGCTATTAAAACTACAAATTTATCAAGACCAACATCAATCTTGGATATTTTTTTTGAAATTATGTCCTCCAAAGAATTATATAACTATTATCACTCTAAATTGCACCCCTAAGAAGGTTGTTCAAGCCTTCTTATTTAGATGATAGCATCAAAACACCTCTAGGCTATAGTTGGCCTAATTAATGAGGTGAATATTTAGATATAGGCTAGATCCTGTAATTATTCACCCAAACTACTAATAAACATATTAAATTGACAAGGAAAAGAGAGAGAGAAAAACATGAAAGTAAATAAAGGGTGATGTACCAAATGTTGATACCCTCCAATTGTCTATACTATACTAAGAACATGAATGAGACTTTAATCCTTTTTCATAATTAACATGAGTCTCCAAGCATTAGTGTTTCAATATGGAGGTTATGGTCAAAACACTAACCAAGAGGGATGATCAAGAGGTCTTTTAGGAGACACTATTGAAGTAGCCTCCAAACTTATCCATTGTAGTACCATGTAACACACTTCATATGACCTACAAAGAGACAAGAAACCTACAAATAGGTAAGAAGGAGAGGATAAATGAGAGGGAGTTAAGACACTACCGCTAGAATTCATCAACTAACCATGAAGTATACACTAAATGCAAGATTGAGAAAGAAAGAAATAAACATATATTAAATTTAGAGGAAAAGTATAAATGGTTATTTAAGTAGGGATTTGTCATACTCAGATTGACGATCCATACAATTCCATTCAAGGCTTCATTTATATAAGAAGGAAAGAGAGAGATTTAGGTAGGATGTGGATAAATTCCATCATGGAATTATTTCACCATCAAAATAGTCACAAAATAAAGGTATTTTTCCATCAAGTATGCAAATAGTATGTTATCTTCTTATTCTCAACACTCTAAGACAAGTGTTGATGGATCTCTTCATTGGGAATGGTGTGGAAGATCATGTTAGAAAGCTTGATACTTATTGAAGTTAGCTACCTCTCCTTGGAGTTACACATCTACTTCTTTGTAGGGTAGTTACAAATTGATATTTTAACACCTAGCTTACTTGGAAACCTTCTATGCCAACATTAACTTTTTCAAATCTTATCCACCTTGTGAGAGTTAAACTTGAACCTCAAACCACTTCTCATATTAATCCTTGATAGCCTTGTCACCATAATAAATTGATTATTCATAGAATATCTTCAAAACTATTTACCACCATTAGAATATACTTATATATGACCTGAGGAGGCTTTTGAGGATGTCATCAGATGCATATATGAGTTTTATGACATTTATAATGCCTTTGAGGGACATGAGAAGGTCGGGCCATTCATACTCTTTTTGTAGGCAAGGGTCAGTCCTCATTTAGGCATATTATGTGACTTAAAAACTTGTAAAAATGTTATGATATCCACTTTAATATCCCATTAAAGGTCATAGGGTCTTTTTCGAGGCATAAAAATCCTCTTCCACTGACCAAGAAACTATTATACATCCCATAGCCATGAAAATATGCCTGTAACTAGCTTTTTAGGCCAATTCATGTACCTTTACTCCTCACACGTGCCAAATTATGGATCAAAATATAATCAACATGTGTGTAGAGATAATCCTATTGGTTTTAGATCCATTCTAATTCATTTAAGTCACTTATAAAACCAACTGACTTCATCGAGCTCCTTTTGGGGTTCTAGTAGGGTTTCAAGGTATCAAAATTGTTAAGGATTGTTCATAAAGAATAAATCCTTGATATTATAAATAATTCCACAAAAATGAAATAGCTGGACTCTATTAACATATAAAATAATTATTGGGACACATGAAAATCCTCATCTAAGTTCACACATAGTGAAAGTTACCTTCTCAAATAGTGTAGGCCTATAGGTGCACTTGACAAGGTTAATTTGGAAAAAAGTGGTCATGAAGATACTTGATTTTAATTTTAAATACATCCTTGAGGTCTTTGATATACCCCATGATGTGTTCATGTGATCCTCTCAACTATTTTACTCCTTAAACTCATTAAAACCTGTATTAACCCATTATTAGGGTTTGTAGACATTCTTGTGAGAATAACCCTAATAGACTCTTTTTAATGGATTCTAAAATTTAAAAAGTGACGTAAATAATTTATAACATTATATAATATCATTAAAACCTATTACAAGCTTTTATACCTTTGATTCTATGCAAAACAAGTGTCTCTTCTTCATGAAGCCACTCATAGGCCTAACATACTCAAGTTGAGCCTGTGTGTTCACATTGCTCATTTGATCATTTGACTATAGATGGTTTATTATGAATTATAAAACTTAGATAAATCATGGATAATAAGGTTAGGTATTCTTATATACCATATTTGATGTTTTCTCATTTATTTATTCTTTTCAAATCTTTAATAGACCTTAAAATGCTCAAGAACACATTCTTCTTAGATTATTTATTATAGTTGCAAATAATTCCTCACCTAGGTAATCATGGGAGTCTTGAAAATATTGTTTAAAACCTTCTTATGGAGTATACAATCTTCCTCAATAAGAAACCAATTATCCTATTGGTTTTTTTAGTACCTGTGATCATAGGAATTTGACAATAGAGATGAGGTTATATTAAGTGTTAGTCCATAAAACAAATGAAATCAACACACTGACATGATAACATCTCTAATCCTAGATCATATGGGGATATTAATTAATAAAACTAATCAAAAACCCAATAAAAATGCAAAATAATAACAATATCTTACCTTCCTTGAATACTCCAAATGGTTCATTGTGTGGCTTGCTTGATTTATGCTCAAAGAGTCTTTGGTAATGGAGTTTTCTTTGCTCCTTCTTTCCTTGGCACTATTGTTAGCTTGATTGTGTCTTGGATCAATATTTTGGTATTATAACATTATGAATATAAACCATGCTACAAAACTTGCATTATAAATCTACTATTTTCCAAGCTCTTAATTGAAGAGGCAAGGGCTTGTATTTACAGGCTTAGGAACTAATCCCAACCCAAGGTGAGTCAAGGTGTAGTTTAAACATGGAATGGGTTCAAACCTAACCTAAGTGAGTCAAATAACTCCAGTAGAGTTAAAATATGTCAATAATTTATGATTTTCAATGAATAGACATGGGTGAGATATTTTGAGATATTTACAAAGGCTTGACAACTCAAAAAAGCTAATCATCAATAGTTAGGATATTTCATATTTTTAAATCTTTTTTTAGTAGTTCATTAATTGCACATGGATAATTCAACTAGGCATTTAATCTGGTTTAGCTTGTTAATTAATTATAATTAAGCTTTTATCATTTTTAAGATTTGATTTAAGTTCATGTGTCCCATTTAATAGGTTCATAGGCTAAATTGATTGTTGTTACACCACAAGGTGATTAGGGATGAATTCGTGAGAGGTTATGATTGCATATGGTAGGATGTCCATTAATTCCTAGGCTTGATTTGCAATGGTTGGTAGGAATTGATCTGAATTTTGGTTGAAGGCCATTGGTGGTCAGCTTTAGGTGTCTATAGTTTTCCCCCATTTGGGAAGGCATTTCAAGCTATAAGCACAATAATGTCTTCTTAAAGAATGAAAATGTCTTCTATGCTTATGAATTCAACGATAATGGATGAACTGTAGGTGCCCCTTTGAGGGAATGGTTGGAAAAGGGGTTGATAAATAATCCCTCAAAAGGAGGAAATGATTGGACTAAAAAGATGAAATGGGGTGGGAGGGACTGATTTGCCCATAGGCGGTTAGAATCAGTGGCATATAGAGTTGACCCAATTAGGATAGACAAACATGATGATTTTACCACAAGTGGTTATAATCAACATAGGTGGGATGAAAAAAGGTAATGATTTGCCCAAAGGTAATTATAATCATCAAAAAGGCTTAAGGTAACAAGAGAATGATTTGCCTAAAGGTGATTATAATAATCAAAAGGGAAATAATGATTTTCCCATATGTAGTTAGAATCATTGGTAAGATGAATACATGCCCCAATTGGGTGGATAGAGATAATGGTTTGCCTAAAGGGGGTTATAAGCATTATCATAATGAAAACATGCCCCAGTTGGGTAGAATAAAGAGAATGATTTGCCCAAAGGTGGTTATAATCATCAAAAGATAAAATAATGATTTTTCCCATAATTCATTAGAATCATTGGTAAGGAAAGTGGGATGGTATACAATGATTTTCCCAAAGGCAATTATAATCATTGGTATCCTAATTATGGCAAACATGATATGGAATATGATGAAAAATTGGTACATATGAGAAAGATGAATTAGGGCAACCTACTAGTAGGGAGATGCGCATCCAAACCAACAATGGAAGATTTTTTTTTGTTGAATTACTTTATGTAGGATATGATTTAGATAAGATCAGGAATGTTTTTGATTCCAAGGACATATATCATTAATTTTTTTGTGTAGACTCCTAGAGCTGATTTTTGATGTAGCATGTAACAATAGGCATCATGACAGAACACCATGATAACTTGGCCAAAATATGCATATGAACTAACATGAGATCTAATATTCAATGTAAAATAATGCAACAATGACAAAAACTAGGATGATATGTTGACATTTGAATATGGATGGATTCAAGAACAATGCACAAAGAATCACCAAATGAATGCACATAGACTGAATCAAGTCACAACAAGAAATCAAACAAATAAGCAAATGAATAAACAAATAGAAAGATAAAACCTTAAACAAACAAAAAAACATAGGACATAAATAGTGGTTAATCACAATATTAGTACAAACACCATGATATATACAAGATGATGAACATTGGCCCTAGAATATAGGAGACAATGTAACAAACAAACAAAATGGGGGAAAAGAAGAAAAGAAAGGGGGTGGTTGAGCTATCTCCATATGCACTAGGTAAGTGGACACTGCCTATATAGTTTCATGTACATAATATCCAATAAAAACTTTAGGCCAAATGTAGTTCTCTTAGGAAATACAATAGAAGAAAATGATGAGAAAGAAAACATGATTGGCATTACATAAGAGTATGGGAATGGGCTCACAAAATGGCAAGAGCATGGGATGAGAGGAAAAAAAGGATGGGGAAACTAAATGACAAGTGGTTTCTTATGAGATATCTAGGGATCCTAGAATCCTTAAGGCAAATAAATGGTCAATGGTTTTAGATTTTTTAAAATAGTTTTACAAATGTTTTTATAATTTTCTATGTATCTCAACTTGATAGAGAATGATGAGAGACTAAATGGTCTAAGCTCAAAAAATGATGAGAGAGTATGGATTTTTAGAGAACTACTCACAAAATGATGAGAGCATATGGCTTAGGTTGCTCATAAAATGGTGAGGGCGTGAAGAAAAAGGTGATTGAGCTAACCTCAAGAAGTATCAAGTTCTACCCACATAGTTCTAGGATGGGACCTCAAGTCACTATAGTTCTAATGTAGTCAAACAAAATAGGCAAAGTAGGAAAATAACAAAATACACATAGACACAACAAGGTGATACTTTAAGGCATGATAAATAAGTGTTGCCCTTAATTTGATCATAGGTAGTAAACAATGGCATAGGTCAATGATACTAATTTTCCCATAGGCAGTTATAATTAGTAACATGATGGCGAGACACTGATTTACCTAATGGCAGTTATAATCAAGTACACTTGGTATAGAATATAATAAGAAATGAAGGATGCAACTACCAAACTACTATCATACTACTATAAAATATGGCCTCTATCTAAAATACTTAAATAACTATCAAAAATTGATCTGAATATTCATGCTAAAAGTGGCCATGGAACCAATGGAATAGAACCTAGGTTAATGGGCTGGGTAGTGTGGGTAAAAGAACTTGGTTGATAGGAAAGGCATGGTAGAATGAAATAGTAATAAAATGATATAGTAAAAAGAAGAATGTTGATATTATGGTACAACTAAAATGAGCCTTATAAATAATACACCAGGTCTCTAAAGCAAAGTAATGCTTGAGGTGTATCATGTTCATTAGCTCATCAAGTTCATCATTGTCTGGTGTAGTGAGCCTATATGCACCAATGCCATAGTTTGCAACAATGATGAATGGGCCTATCTAGTTGGGTTTGAACCTTCCATTATGTTTCTTCTTGGCCATGGTATTCTGTTGGTTTTCTTTAAGAATAAGATCACCAAGCTCAAATTCTTTGTGTTTAATACACTAATTGTACTGGCCACAGAGTCAGTTCTGGTATGCTTGAAGGTTATTAACTATGACCATGCATTTCTCATCAAATAACTCCAATTCTTATAGGTGAGTTACTTGATATTCTTCATCATCTAGGACATGTTTTAAAGAGATGCACAATGAAGGTAACTTGACCTCAATGAAAAGAATGGCCTCAATGCCATAAACAAGTGAATATAGATTGGTTCCTATTGGTGAAAGGTGATTGGTATGGTATGCCCAGAGGGTGTAGAATATTTGGAGGTGTTAATCATGGCCAACATCATTGACAATATTTTTAAAGATGTTGATGATAGTTTCATTAGATGCTTCTACCTAGCCATTACCTTGTGGGTAATATGCTGTGAAAAATGTTGAGTAATTTTGTACTTGACACATAACAATTTGAAATATTTATTTTTTAATGATCCACCATTATCAGTTATAATGTTAGAGGGGATATCATAGTGGCAAATGAGATGGTTAAAGATTAATTTGGAAATTTGCTTTCTAATCACATAAGTTAGGGATATAGATTCAATCCACTTACTAAAGTATTTGGTGGTGGTAAGGATATGTTTATGGCCATCGGATGATGTAGGGCTTATATTCCTAATGAGATCATGGAAACATGTAGAAAATAAACATGGTGTAATCATTGGTTTTAGAGTCTTAGCCAAGGCATGAATTAGATTAGCATGCCTTTAACATTTATTGCATCTTTTCACATATACAACTACATCTACATCCATCATTGGCAAATAGTACCTGATATGTAGGAGATTTTTGGATAGGATTTCCCCACTTGTATCGGTTCCACATACTCCTTCATGAACTTCCCATACTGCTAATGTAAATTCTACCAAAGTTAAATAACAAATCATAGTTCTATCAAAACTATGATGATATAGGGTTGATCCAAGTAAGGTATAACATGCAACATGGTGGAGAAAGGCTTTGGATTATTTTTGAGATAGGTCCAATGGTATTATTTGGTCATGAAGATAGGTGTAAAGTTCTAAATACCAAATAGAGTTGGGACTAACAATATCACAAATCATTGCGATAGTTGAAGGTTCATGAGTTAGCATGAGTAAATTTTCAATGAGTAACTGGTATTATTTAGCCATATTTATATGTCAAATCAAAGATCTAATGATGGCCATGGCATCTAATTTTCTATTTATAGACACCTAAAACTAGTTACCAATGACCTCCTCCAACTAGGCTTTTGACAAATTTCTATGAAATACACAATTTGGCCTAAAAACATTAAAACATGTTAAATGATGTAAACATGCCATATACAAGTGCTGATTTTGCCCAATGTATCCCTAAATAGGGAAATGCATTTTATGAGACAACTAACTTTGATCTAATCATTTTGAGTTAAAATGACATTTTTGCACTTGGGTGTTTTCGATTGCTCTTTTTTACCAAATTTCTTACATGAGACACGTGCCTTTATTATTTTGTGTTGGTAACATCCTAAATGGGATAGCAGGTCCAACACATCTAACATCGCATCCAAATTCTAATTCAGTCAAATTTTGAGCCAATAATATGACATTTTGATCAATTTGATTAATTTGTGCACAAATTGCCAAAATTTGCACCAAAATTAATAAATCATGTTTAAGACTAATTAATTTGGATCAAGAGCTTAAGTTAATTTTCCATGAAACTTGTTGAATATTTCTTTTTAGAAATTTATTATGCATTTTCACATCACCAAGTGACATCATTTCTTGGGAAGGAATACCTAGGCCATAAATGCATAAAATATCTGATTAAGCCCTCCCATGCCTCATTAGGCCCTTTCACGTCTCTCTATCCCAAATATTTATGAAGGCATTTATTGAATTTGGCCTCCAAAATTGAATGGATTCTTAGTCACACATCTTCACCTTGAGATGGATGGTTCAGGTTCATTATGGTCATTTGCAAAAATCTATAAATAGGAGGCCTTGCTTATTGAATTTTAGGCTCTTTTGGTGTAAAGTTATAATTCTAAAAATCTCTCTCAAGCCATTGATGTAGTGCTATCATGTATAATTTTTGAGCCAAGACAAAGCCATCACAAAGCCATTTTAAGCATCCAAGGAAGGTGAAAGGTCATTGTCTTTTGCAATCTAGTTGTGTTTTCCATTTAGTTTTGTTATTATGCTCCCCCCTTGAGATAGGCTTAAGGTGTTAGATTTAGTGTGTTTTGTTTTGTTTTTTGATTTCATATACTAACACTATACTAATTTTCCCTTATTTTAATCTTATGTTCAAAAATGGCATGCTCGATGGGACCTAACATCATAAATTTGATTAAATATCACCTACAAGTAACCTACTAACCATTTTCATGCAGGATCTTGGAGTGTGGGAGCAAAGAGAGTGAAAATTTGAGTGAAACCCTATTTTCTAGAAATCATGGTTTTGTTACTGTAGAGTCATGATTTTATCCTTGGAATAAAATCCCACCATGGACACAATCATGATTTTGTCATTTTAGGTGATGATATTATGTTTAAACTATGTTTTTGGACTAACTTTATCTCTGCCTATAGATCTAGTCACTATATTACAATATTACTACTTGATAGTAGTGATATTACAATACTGTGATTTGATAGTAGTGATATTACAACACCGCTACTCTCTAAGTAGTGATATTATAATACCATGATTTTTTAGTAGCGATATTTCAACACCATGACTTAATAGTCATGATATTACAATACCATGACTCAATAGTCATGATATTGCCTATCCGAGTTATGGTATTATTGGTAAGCTATTAGCGATTAAGTGATAATACCATAACTCTTGTAGTGGTGATATTTCACTATGACCTGAGGTATTGTTAATTTGAGTAGTAACATTATGGATTTATATTAACTAACCTATGAGTAGTGATTTTATGTTAACCAGTCATGGTTTTGCATAGTAGCAAGATTTCACTATGGAGTAGCAAGATTGCACTGTGTGAAAACTTAGAGCTCAATTTTCAAAGTTGTTTATGTCATTTGAAAAAGTGATTCAAGGCTAAATGAAACTTTGACTTTTTCCTTGCAAGGCCAACTTGAAAAGTGATCAAAACAAACTTAATCTAGTCTTTCTAACATCTTTTTAAGGGCTTAAAAAGGATTAGAAACTTTTCATTTTGGTGCTTAAGGAAAAACTTAGATGTTTACTTGAATAGTTTGTAGTTATTATTTACATGTTTTTACAACTTAAGGGCAATGGGATAAATAACATCACCACACATTTCATTTAGTCCTTTAAAATTAGACTCATTTCAAAGTTTTTTGCAAGCTATTTTTCATTGTTTCTTTAGTTAGTTTTGATTGAGCAAATAGGGAATTGTGCGTGTATGCTCTCCCCTCATCCCCTATGGGGAACTTGTGGGATCAAAAGCATAAACTTAATTAAAATTTCCTTAGTCCAAAGGTATAAAATAGAAGTTGTGAAGGATTTACCCAAGACCCACATGACTTGGGTGATCTAGAAACAACCTTAAAGCTCTTTTACTTGGTTTTATTTTTGTTGCATCTTCGATTGTGAGGAAGATTTCATCACTTCCCATAAGTTATTTAGGTATGTTTTGACTCAAGTTTTCATCTCCCAGCATCATATTTAACCCCTTTTTATGGGGGGTATATAAATTGGGATCACCCCAATAGGATGATGGTTTGAGCAGTTAAACTATCTCTTATCATTGGGGATAAGCTCAGGACATTTGAGCACATTGGACATCGCACTAAACTAAGTGAGTGATAGATATTATGGTCGTAAAAAGGGAAAAACTTATTTACAACAAAGTCAAGTGTCATGGACCCAATTAACATGTTGTTTCTCTTGCATTTTGATGTGAAAGTCTTGTGCATCTGATCCATCTAGAAACATTAAAAAAAAATTAGTTTAGTTAACCCCACTTTACCATACCTTGTCAATTTAGGGATTAAGATGATTAGTTAGTGGATTTTTTTGTCTTAGATTACTTGGTTCTTGTTTGGATTCAAAAAAATTTGTTAACAAAGGATTACATAAACCAAACACATTGTCCACCATTTTTTTTGAACAAGGAGGCATTATGCTACCGAAGTGAAAATCATATTTTTCCTTGTTAAAAAATTTATCATAAACTTTGTGTCATATATTCCATTTTCATGCAATTATGCTATCCATTTGATTCTAAAACATTTTTCACATTTTCTTAAGTCCCTCATTGATAATTTAAATTTGAAATTAGACTTCCAAATTTTAAAGGTTGATGTGTTAAATTGGGTTCACCACTTTGTGCTTGACTTGTTTTAACTTGAGTTCAACTTCTAATTTGAATTGAGGGATGTTTTTAGACTCATAATCATTATCATCATTTGGTAAGACTCAAGTCATCTTGCATATTGCTCATGCTTTGAATCCTGGGCTAAATTTTGTACTACCCATCCTATTTTCCCATTTGTCTTGAGTCCATTTGTTACCACACTTTTTCCTTAGAGATTTTTCAAGCTTTATATGTGTGTATCATTTGAGTTAAGGAGATTAGTATTACACTGCCAAAATTATGTCAAACCATTTTTGCCTTAGAGTCTTGAATCAAGCAAGTATCACATATTTTGATCATTTTAGCATGGTTATGTTACTCAAAGCTATTTTCAAAACTTGTTGCATAGGCCTATTTGGATAGAGTCAAAGTTTTCTCTAACTTTCTAACCATATAGAGTATACCTTTATGAATCTTTATCTAGCACAATTATGCCATTAACCTTTGTCTATCTCATCAGTCCAAAGATTCTAGTTTGTACAATTATTTTTGAGAAAATAAACTATCTCCAAGTGCCTTTTGTTTCATATCTCATACTTATTGATCAAGTTTATGTCCAAGAATTAAATGCCTAGTTTTTGTTAGAAGTGTTTCAAATCTATTAGATTAAATATCTCATCTTTTAAAATTCTAGATTTTGATGCCATTTAGCTAAAATTCCTAGCATGTACCTTTGTTTGAGCCTAGATTTTGATGCCACATTTGGCCAAAATTCCTAACAACTTTTATTTTTCCTATATTAGACTCATTTGAAACACTTTGACCTAGAATTTGGAATTTCAATTTACAATCAATTTAATCAACCTTTTTGTGTGAGACATGTAACGTTGGACACTTGACATTATCTTGTTTTATCCCAAACCATTGCATCAATCTTTTTGGATACACATCCATCCTTTTTGACTAGGTTAGACCAAGTGTAAACCTTTTTATAGACATCACTTTTTTAGAGTTTTTAGAATTCTATTCTTTTTAGCTGTGAAACATTTACTATGGATCCCAACATGTTTTCCTACACTCATAGTGGCATCATGTACAATCTGGGATTTAGTAATATGGTCACACAGGATGAAATGGTTTAAGACCCCTATGCATACAATGTTGCTTATGAGATAGATATTTATCTAACTTATAACACTCAAGTAGGGGCACATAGCCAAGACCCATTGGATCGTTATTTGGTAAACATGCCTACATACTCAGATCAGGTACAAGAACAAATAAAGCAGTATCTAGTTTTGATACCTATAGTTGAAGAACTAGTTCCTCAACAACTGTACTATGTTACTACGGTATTCATGTATGATCCTTACCTATTTGAACATCATTTATTAGAGAATAAGGATGAGATTTTGGTTAGAGATATAGAAGTAGGCATTAAGTTTCCAATAGACTTTCCCCATGAGAATTTGTCAAGTCTAGTAAGAATGCCTCACAACATAATTTATAGTCAATAAGCTTCTTCTAGAAATCCTTTAGCTCTAGTCCAAATGACATATTAGGACCCTAGTATACTTTTCAAAGGAAAGGACCTCATGAAGGATCACTTTTTATAAATGCAAATAACATATCAAACATACTTGAATGTAGTGCACAATTTTAATCAAATGATCATGTCAAATAGGCCTCTCAGAGATTTAGTTCCTTCAACAGGATTGTTAATATAATTGACTAGTTAAGACAATCAAGGTATAGACCCATTTGAATAAAACACTTTAATTGATAAATTTTTTCATACACCAACCATTGAAGAAGTGTCTTTTGCTTCTACATAGAATATTGAGTAAAACTTAGTGGATAATACACAAGCAACATCCAATCCAAACCAAGGTGGTATAAGTACACAAACAACTAGTTCATAAACAAGTGTACCTTTAATTAACACCATGAGTGGTTTTAAAAATTTAGGAGTAGGAGTTTATATGTTCTAACCTCAACCAACTACTACCACTAATCCTCAACCAACTACTTCTTCAAGTGTTAAACCAACAATATTATGTAGTCATCCATCAACCAATGTCATGCCTCAACAACAAAATGTGATGAATCTTGCTCTTACCCAACAAGAAATAAGTAATATTCCATAATAAAAAGCACAATCTAACATACCAATATATCCAAGGCATAACATATTACCACCTCAACAAGGGAAAACCAATGTTTCATCTTGTCAGGTATTAACAAACATACCTCTTTCCTTGCAGATCAATATACCAATTCAAAGCCAATTAATGTCTAATCAATAGTGTAAAAATATGGTCAATGATAAATTTTGACTCTTACACAAGAATAAACTTACCAATAAGGATTCTCACTACCTAGAGGTTCCAATTTTCTTTAAGTACCAATCAGGCAACCTTTACCTTGTATACAGAATGTACTGCTAGTTCAAAGACATGGTCTTGGTTCACAAGGACCCTATCAACAACAAGGTTTAATTAGTTGATAATAGGTCTTTATTCAACCCAAATAGGCATAGTATAGCCATATCCCTCCATCCTAACCTCAAAATGGCCAAAGCCATACCTACTTACCCAACCCAAACTAAAATATCACACCATAGTATGTGTAATTTCAATAATTAAACCCTAATCCATGTATGTGTATTCCTAGTCTGTTCCCCAACTAAACCATCATACCCTAATAAATACCTCCATCATACCCTGGTCAAAGTAATCCACTTGTGACTGTTCAACCATCTGCCTAGGCCAATATTCTACCTTAAGCTAATCTTCCCTCTAGTTTCCTACCCTAAGAACTTTAATAGATGAAGGATGTGATTGGTACCATCCAAGCTAGGAAAAAAACCAAATTTTTTAAGTTGGATGATGTGTGTTCTTATCCATTTAACATGGAGTACTTGTAGATACCATTTCCTCTAGGATACAAACCACTAAAATTTGACAAATACCAAGGGAAAGGTGACCCAAGGCTCATTTAACCGAGTTCTTTGTTGCATGCCAACCAGTGGCATATAGTGACATATACTTATTATTGTTCCTAAGGAGTCTAGAAATACAAGCCTTGGAGTGGTTTTTGAAGTTTCTAAATAATTCAATATCAAATTTTGATGATCTTTCAGACAAGTTTGTGCAACACTTTTCATACAATCTTAAACATGAGATTTCCTTGGTCAACTTGATGCAATCCAAGAAAAAATCTAGTGATATTTTTGTAAGTTATCTACAATGATGGAGAGCCCTTGAAATCTAATTCACACAGTTTACCAGATAGATAATTAGCTACTATTTTTACCAAAAATTTGCACAATGAGATATCCTATCATCTAAAACTATAGTGTGTGCATACCTTTAAGGAGAACATTAATAAAGGTTTTTTGATTGAGTGAGCCCTTATTAACAACGGGATCATAAGTTTAACTCATCAAATCATAATTAAGGTACTAATCAAGGAAATGGCCAAAACTAGTATCAAGTTCAAGCGCAAACATCACAACTCGTACATGCCAATAACAATGATAGCCCAAGGCAATTTAACTGTAATAGAAATGTTGTTGGAAATGGAGTAACATAGTTGATTCATGTCTAAATGGTGCAAACACCATTTGCTTAACCCATGCATCATATCCAAATTACTCCTAACCCACAACCTTTTTAGCAAATGCCTCAAGCACAATAGCCTAGACTCGTACAACAAATGCAACATCCTTTACCATTACAAACTCCTCTTCTAAGGAGATTAGTGCCTACTCATCATGTTTTTAGTGACCTTAGAGAGCCTATTGAATCTATGTTTCTCAAGATCATCACCACTAATTTTATTAGTTGGCCTATATTGAAAGATTATCCTAAGGGCATCCCTTATCTTGATTGGTGCCACTAAAATTAATTCTTTTAATATCATCGGGTTAACAAACATAATCTATGCTACTATGTGTAAATTAAACTTTTGATTTAGAATATGTTAGTGAATGAGGAGATAACATTGGGTGGTAGTGATTCCACTTCCAATCATACCCTTAGAATCTATCAAAACTCCTTTCTCCAACAAAACAAATAACCAAAATAGTAGCAACAATAAAAATAACAATAACAACCAATGCAACACCAACAACCAAGGATGAACAATCAAGGCTGAACCAATATAATCAATAGAACCACCAATAACCAAACCAACAACATCCAAATAATGGATAAAACCAAGGTTATAATGGAAATAACCAAAATACCTACCATGTAGTTTCACATGACTACAATAGGTTTTTAGGTCATATTTTAGGAGGTCATGTTAACACCATATCCATTAATCCAAGACCACATACTAATCAATCAAGGCCTTTTATAAATAATACCAACTGCCAACTCACATTGATAATCCTTCCTTGAATTGGGATGACATACAAACATACCAACAAGTAGGGATTACTAATTTTGGGCCCTATACTAATAATTCATCATTACCTTGTGACCATGCATAAGTGAACCAGCAATTGAGACTTATCCTATCTAGTCCCTCATCATTACCATCATTTATTAAAAATCATAGTTCTATGTTTTATCCTGATTGTGCAATCATAACTCAGAGGTCAAAGATTACCATCCCAGGCCCACAACCATCTACCACTTTTCCCATCACCCAATCAACCATTATACCTTAGAACAAACCATTTAACACTGACCAAGAAAATAAGTTTGACATTTTGGAACAATTACAAAAGATGCCCACACAAATATCCATTTTAGATTTGTTGCATATGTCAACAATCCACAAAAACATTTTGAATGACTTTCTGATCCAATCCACTATTTTAGGTGACATTTCCCTTGAAAAATTCCAAGATTTGGTTGGACATCTTGCTCTATCCCAACAAGTCACTTTCAACCAAAGTGATATGTCATCCCTTGGCATACTACATAACAACCCCTTGTATTTTGAAGTTTGCATAAAGTAGCACAAAGTGAAACATGTCCTTATAGACAATGGATCTGGTCTAAACATAGTGTCTCTAAATCTCATCAAGCTTCTTGGGTACACAATGGTAGATCTTCAAACAAAGATTATAACCATCAAAGCCTACGACAATGAAGAATGAAAATCACAAGGCATCATCTATTTACCAGTTATCCTTGGGCCCTTCACTCATGAGACACTTTGTCATGTGCTAGATCTTGATTTTTCATACAATATGATTTTGGGAAGACCTTGGTTACATGAAATTCATGTATTACCATCAATTTTTCACCAATGTATCAAGTTCTCCCATTCAGAGATGAAATTTTGTATATCAAGAGATTTGCATCCATACAAGCACTGCAAACACCTAAAGGCTGAGGTCAAGAGATATAATTATCATTTCGACATGAATCTAGTGGTCAAGCAAGATAAGGGAAAGGTAATACTCCTTGATTTGATAGAGGATAAGTGCATTCATCCTAATACTTTTGATTCCCTTTCCCACATGCCACCTCTTAAGATACCCAATCATTATACCATCTCACCTAATGGCCTAGGAGAGTATTTAACCCATGATACCTTTCATATCTCAAACCTTCCATAGAACCCAAAGTCCTTTGAAAGACCTAAAACCAAGCCACTTCATCTAGAATGGAAATGAAATGGAAAATGTAAAGGAACTATCATGTTTAGAACAGGACCCTCTCAAAGGGGATGAATCATGGTTGTATAATAACAAGCAAGCTGATTATTATGATAATGCAAAATATCTTATTCCCAATAGGATCATAAAGAATCAAGACTATGAAGGTAGAGGCATAGGACCAAATCAATAAGGCACACTTGAGCCAATTTCCATGACCAGATACAAAGGGCCCTATGGACTTAGATTTAAACTACCTAGGGGTGAACCCATGTACCTTAATCATGTTTCATCACCATCAACTAGTGATGAGGATATCAGTATTAAAGCAAAGTCAGATCATGGCCTTTTTGATGACCTAGCTGAGACCAACCTATTTAATCCTCATTTCATTTATACCCTTAGACTAGTCATTTGTCACAACCCATTGCCATTGTATTATCTTCAGCCGATAGACTGGGACCAACAAGAATCCAATGTGCCAATTAATGAGTTCTAAAATGATGAGGATTTCTATGATTTTCTTAACCTTAGAGACAATGTTCCATTAGGGGACCATAAATTAGGGTTCTCAATCAAATTAGATTTTGAAGCCTATTTTGGAGAGCAGTTGTACACCCTTAGCCAAAAGTAAATAATTAAAACATTGAATTCACAAAGTTGAAACCTCTTTGATGCATTTTATGACCAGGGAAAAAGTAAAGAAAAAGGCTAGTCTAGTGCTTAAAACCTATTTTAGGTACCATTAGATGGGGGTGTTCAACCTTTCTTAAGCATAGTTCAAGAGATGACCAATGATGAACATGTCTATGAGTCTGAGTTTAATTTTGAAGAACAACAAGCCTTTGATCGAATCATTTAGGAGTTTCCAATATTTTTTGTTACATGGCCAAAATTCCTATTAGGGGACTCTGATTCATCATGCCTAGGGGAACTTGAAGATCTAACCCTAATAGAGGACTCTAATATTGCGAATCAATTCAAATCTTTACCCACTATTCTTGAAGATTGTTCAACCCTTCTAAAGGAAAATACAATAGAGGTTAACATTAGGTCCTCAGATGAGCCAAAGTGGATCAAGCTAGGCACATCTTTTACTGAGAAGGAGTGCAAAGTTTTTATAGCCCTCTTGAGAGAATTTGTTGACATATTTGCATGGGCATATTCTGACATGCCAGGTTTGGGCCCTGCCTTAGTTCTACACCACCTTTTGGTCAATCTTGATGCTAAACCCGTAAAATAAAGGTTGTGTAAGATGCATCCTTGAATTTTTATATTAGCGAAGAAAGAGTTGGAAAAACTCTTAGAAGTAAGATGTATTCAATCAATTGACTATTCAGAGTGGATCTCTAATATTGTGCTAGTTAGCAAAAATTTAGAAGGAATCAAAATCTATACTAATTTCCATGATATAAACAAAGCTTTCCCCAAGGTTGAATTTCCATTTCCAAACATTACATGATCATCAAATCCATAGTGGGTTATGAAATGATTTTATTAATGGATGGATTTTCAAGGTACAACCAGATCAGGATAGCACTAGAAGACCAACATAAGACAATGTTCACCACTCCATGGGGAACATTCTATTATTAGGTAAAGTCATTTGGTCTTAAGAATGCAGGGGCCACCTATGAAAGATCCATGACCATCATACTTCATGATATGATGAATGAGATTGTTGAAGACTATGTCGATGACATTCTTGGTAAATCAAAGACTAGGGCTGATCATCTAGCAGTGCTACATAGAATATTTGAAAGACTACATGAGTATAAAGCTAGACTTAATCCTAAAAAGTGTGTCTTTGGACATTAGTAAATTTTTTTGGCTTAATTATGTCTCATCAAGGCATTGACGTTGATCTAGTTGAAGTCAATCCATCCGAAGTCTAAGCCATAACAGAGATGAAACCACCAACTAATTTGATATATCTTTGTAGTTTTTAGGGCAAGATCTAGTCTATTTGATGCTTCATATCATAGTTGGTCGATAAATTCCATCCTTTTATGAATCTTCTAAATAAGGGAGTCACATTTCACTAAGATGATCACTACTAGACAACATTTTAGTAGCTAAAAGACTATCTAGTGAATCTACCTAATTTGTTGCCTCCTATATCAGGAAAGCCATTCTTGTTATGTCTATCCACTACTGACAATGCCCTAAGGGCACTTTTGGCTCAGCATGATGATAATGGAAAAGAGCACGCTATGTATTATTTAAGCTACACACTAGTTGCATATGAACACAATTATACACCCATATAAACCCCTATTTAGCCATGGTCTTCATACCTTAGAAACTACACCATTACATGTTAAATAATAATACCATGGCTTTTCAAAAGTAGATCCACTCAAATATATATCATCTAAAATAGCTTTATAAGGCTACATGGCCAAATGGATCATGATTATTAGTGAGTTTAACATTGAATACATTGATAAAAAATCCATTAAGGGGCAAGTTCTTATAGATCAGCTTGCTGAAGCACCCCTTGCTAATACAAAGCTGCTCACATTGCAATTTTTTGATGAATCCATAATGACCATCATTGACACACCTCTTGAGGAGTAGCATTGGAAGCTACATTTTGATGGATCATTCACAACACATGGATTAGGGGCAAGACTTTTATTCATTATACCATAGGGGTATCTAATCACTAAATCATTCAAGATTAGTTTTGCTTGTACCAACAACATGGCCAAATATGAAGCACTTATTGTAGGACTTGTCTAGGCAATACAATAGAATGTATATCATCTCAAGGTTTATGGTGATTCTTAGTTAATCATCAATTAGGTTACTATTGAATCTTGGATTTGTAACCTTAAGGAGATGCCTAAATCTCCTCATCCAAGTGGCACCATGGAGACATTTCTCTTGCTATGGGTGACAATGTTGAGAAATGAATCTCTAGATAAGGGGCTAGCTCCCCTTGATGAACTCTTTGAAGCTTTCTCTTTAACTTAATAACTTGAAGATGAAAAAAGATTAAGAAATACAACTAACACAAAAAAATGGTGATACACAAATATATAATGTCTTCTCACTTGACTGAAACCACTACTTAAAGACAACAAGGATGTTTCATAGACAAGACTCACAACTTAGGATCCATTACTACATCAAATGTTTCATATGTTAGATTCAAGAAAGTATGTGATTATTAGGAAGGGGATGAATGATTCCAAAGAGGGATACAATCATGAAATAATTATAGGATATCTCTACACTTAGGAAAGAATATTATAAAATACCTACAACAATCTCCTTTTTATAAATTGGTAGACCATCAAGAGTACAAGCTAGAAAAGACAATCTTTCACTAGACTAGACCAACAATGATTCAAGTCATTACTCAATATTACAATATATGAGTGCGAATAACACTTGTATATTTATTCAAGAGTTTTTCAAGTACAAATTTGGCTAGTTTTTCCCCATCAACCAATAGCGGCTACCCAAAAAGGCCAAGAGAATGCATATTTATAGATTTTGAGAGGAGGGGCAAGTAAAGGAAGTCCAAGGGTCACTTGGGCATGTGTAACCTTGAGAGAATAAATTAAAATTGCATGTGGAAGAGAGGTGGGGTGAGATATGCCATTTCATAGAGGTATACTTTTCAAAAATAAGTCATAGTGATAGTGAAAAGTGGCACAAAACCTACAATTTTAGCATAAGAAATTGACTTCATGATTCACCTTCCAAAACTACCTTTTCTCTACATATGGTCAGGTATGATGGTTGGTCTAAGAAAGAGGGGTTATAAAGAAGTTCCCACATGTATTGTATTGATCCTTAACCATCCCTATTCTCGTGGACATGTAAAATCATCTATAGAAGTTTCAGAATAGCTCTTTTCCATGCACCTTATACACTTGGCATTCAAAAACTCCAAAATTTCCAAAATAATCCATGAAAAAGAGGGAATGACACTTTTCAAAGGTTTCCATATCATTAGTTTCAATAAAAAACCTTTGAAAGGCTTCCCTAATTGCTTTTCACCACTTTCCACAAGTATTCACTAGCTGGCTCACTGGATTGGCTGAAACTAAGAGCCTAGTTGGGACACTTAGAGGTTGATCCATGAGATGAGATGAATTTTAGGAGTTATACCAAGTGTAAATATTCCTTCCAAAGTTTTCTTCATCTTCTATCTCATCTTGTAGCTTGCACACCATTTAAAATAGTCAAAACAAGCCTTGTTTTCCTCTAATCCATAAAATTCTATAAAAAAACACATGCGTGGGATCCTATGAGAATCCTCTAAAACTTATAGGTGGTTTCATGGCCATTAAATTTCATTTATATTCTCTAATGGCAAGCTTTCTCTAGTCAAGTCCTTGTGAGGGTTTTACAAGGGTTTTAAGTGGCCTAAAATCTTAACCTTTATTAATAAAGGTCAGACATTGAAACCCTTTATAAATTCCATTGAGGGATCTTTAATGACCCTCCATTACATATCCAAATGGCTTATGGTCTCATTTAAAATATGGTGGGAGGTATGAGTGTCTAAAGTTGACCTTCAAGTCATTTCTTTGCTTCTTGTGAGGGTCTGAGCACTCTTTAAGCCAAAAATGGATTCTTATGGAGTTATTTTGCCAAAAATAGGTTATAACATCTCTATATCTACTCCATAAAAACTCTCCAACACCTGAAATGGATTACCAAAGGCCAAAAATGGAAATGACCCCTGGTTTGGAACAAGGCCTTCCTCTTGCCAATGAGATAGTTTGCATTTTTGAGATACATGATCCTCTATTTTCACCTACCAAGTATTATAATATATTTAAAACATAATCATCATTCCCATGGTAGTCATTCAAGACACTATGATGTTTTTTTAAGCTTATAACTTGGAGTGACTTTGCCTTAGGGGCTAGATTTGCATGCTTCATTGTCAGGCCTGCCTACAGACCTCCTTGTCTACACCACCCTATTGGTATTCCAACCATTAAATTTAGTTTTTTATGTTCCTACATGTGTCCCCCAACTTTAAAAACCTCCTTGACTAATGATAATAAGTACAAGCCCTCCATTCTTCATTTTTCCCAAAAACTACCATTCTTGTGCATGAAAGGATTGACCTACCTCTGAGACAAAACATAGGATATTAGGACTGATTGGATGAGTAAAGTGAATATTTTATGAGATAAAAAAAATATTTATGACCACTTTTACTGAAGGGCTTGTTTATATTCCATGCCTAAGTGGTCCAACCATCTCAATTTTCTCAGAAAGGGGTCAAAATCCTATTTTCTGCATGTTTTTGTTAAAATATACCTATAGATACTACCTCCATGAAATTTACTTGTTAAAATTATACCAAAAAATGTTTATCATATTCATTTCAAGATCATGGATCTTTGGGATTAGTCTCAAACCTCTTTATTCCAAGGTCTCCAAGCCTGCTTGTATGGACATAAACAAATCTTGTATGGATGAAAAGGTAAGTAGGTATGTTGTGAGTGTTATAAGCATGAAAAAACATTAATTTTATACTATGGATTCATATTATAATATTTTTAACCTTTTCATCCTAGTCTTCATGCGTGGCATTAGGTCACTCCTTTACCCTTTCATTCTTGCAACTGCCTATAGGACTAAGACAAACTTCATTTGAGAACATTAGGCTTGGGGGGATCATGGTAATGGATATTAGAAAGGTAATTTGATCCATTTAAGTGAAATAAACCTTCACTCATCTTGTCACAAGTCTTCAATCTCCACATATGCTCCCATGGTTTGACTATGTTTTACATTTCTACCTGATTGTAAGTGCACAATTTATTTTGCCTGTAGATTCTAAGGTGACTTTTTTGTCTCAAAATTCCTTACAAACATTTTTTTGTCTCTATATCATAATTTTTCATCATTTCACTTTATTATCATGTTCCATTTGGGCTCAAAACCACCCTACTCCAAACTGAGTTCAAACTTCAATACCTCTAATTGTGTATGCATGTTCATAGGCCTGTAAGTACATGTTGATAGATAACTAGCCTTGAAATGTATGACATTCATTTTGTTTCCTTTATACAATCATACTAGGTCATTTAATCCACTTAAATGCTTTTCCTGAGCTTCCAAAACTTTCCTTACCCCTGATTGAAATCAACTTCAAATACTCCTAGCTGTATATGGATAATTCAAGCTTGTAGGTTGTATTTAGTCATTTAGAACATGTTTAGGGGTATATAAGGCTTATTAATATTGTATTTAGCCTGATATAATTAATTATAATATCTCATTACTTAATTTTAAACCTTTAACACCATCTCCTTTGTGCCAAGACAAGAAACATTGCCCACATTGTCTCTCTGCCCTGTGTACAGATAGGGGATGGGCCCAAGAGGTCACTTGATGCAATATCCTCTTTATATATCACCTAAGCGCTCAAAAATGATTTTTATATTCATTTTAAGTGTTTCCTCTACTTTCACATGCTTATGAATTCATTATATGATGCAAACATCAACCTTCCCCTCAAAATCTGTTAGAGATTATTGCCTTTTTTAGTGCTTTTTAACCATTTTGAGAGGTTTCAAAATCCACCTTCTCTTTCTCCTTTCAAGCTCAAAATTGGCAGAGGTGTTTTTTTTATGTATGAATAAAAAATTAACATAAGATGATATATTAAAATAATCATTCATTCACTTTATCAAAACCCAAAAGACCCCTAGGATCTCTGTTTGGTGTGTTGAAGGACCGAGGAACAAAACTCAATCATCCTTTGTGTTTTACAATCTCACTTCTCTTTAGATCCTTGGTGAGTGAATTATGATCTAACATGTGAAAAATATTACATATATCCTTGAGAAAATACCCATATACCATCTTTATGTTCCATATTCCTCTGTTCATGGCATCCTATAGGTTGGACTAAGTTGGAAGGGGTAGTGAGAGGAAACAATGAAGAAATGCATAGTTTTAGGCCTTATGAGAAGGCTTGTGATAATAAAACATGTCCATGTCATCCCAAAGTGATATAAAATTTTCCAATTTCCTCATTTTGGCGTGGAGGACTACTCAAAATCACTTGTAGGTACACTCCTTTTGAGAAGAAGGCATTACACTGACCCAAAGTGGAAAATAAGCTTAGAGAAGGCTTCCTTGCATTATTGATGCATTTTAAAACCAATTGATGAATGTATAACCTAAAATAACACCTTTAAAATCATGTGGACACCTCTACAAAACATGGAATCATTAGACTAAAACAATAAAATGAAGATGATTGCAAAAAGTGACCCCCTCCTAGTTGCAAACACAAAAAAGGTTGCTTGTAGTGTTAGAGTTGGTTCATGAATGAGATTGAACCAAAATTAAAGTTACTATTATGGATTTGAAGAGGAATTATATCAATACCCCCTTGTAGAAGCACTCTCTCCCATTCCACCTATATGGTTCATACCACATGCTTGAAGTTGCTTCTTTTTTGCTTTCCAAGACAAGAAGAGAGGAAATTAAGAAAGAGGTGAGATTTTATTCATTTTTACTATAATCCAAATGTGTAAATGAATTTTCAGAGCTAAAGAGACACCTTACTAACAGTTCCACCTAAAAATGAGGTGATCTATTCTATACAAGTGCCATAAAGGCCCTCAAAACAAGGGGAAACTAATCTTTTCTGACTATAACTACTTCTTAAACTGTCATAACAAGATTTTTATCTCCTTTAACCTCTCCCACATTAACAATAAATTGGTGAAAATTTTCTCACTTCAGCCATCTGTACAAGTCCTTTTTAGCTCAAAGTGGGCCCACAAGGCAAATTTTTTCATATTGAACATGATAAAAGTAATCAAATGAACTAAAGATGTCTTAAATCATATTCAAAACAATATTAGGACCAAACTAACATAATTAATGCCTTTACTATGTTTGACCCTATTTGACCAAGGTTGACCATCATTGACTTGGCTAGTACAAAGGGCTAGACTTGAACTAAGACTAAGCTTGTCATAAGTGGAACATTTGGATTATAATTACACCCCTATAAGAAAATAATAAACTTCTATAAAGTTTTAAAAAGTAGGGGGTTGACTCAAATTTGATCAAAGGTCAAATTTGGTCAACACTTTTGGTAACTCTTGGGGTAAACATGCTTGTCTATGTTTTGAGACTAGTAGCCTTATCCAACTAAGGGCCAATGGATAGAATGGATTCTTGAAGATGACTAACAAGGATATGCCAAAACAAAACATAAATCAAACACACCACACCACAAAATAAGACCAAGCAAAGACAACACAAGACAAGACAAGGATAAAATCATACATGTGTATAAGCACTTAGGGAACACAAAGAAAGCAAGAAATACAAGGGAAGAGGAAAAACTTAGTAACAATTATTTATGTGTATCCCATTGACTGGGATATGAAGCTCCTCTCCATCCAACTTTAAAAGTTAGAAAGCATTATGTGGCTTTCATTAAGTGATCACATATGGGTCACTCCATAAAGCATCAAACTTTGTGTGTCTTCTAGATTTAACCCTATCTTCATCCCATTTTAGGAAAATGTCTCCTTCCTTGAAACTTCTTGTCAAAATATTTATTTATTTATTCTTGGTGAGTGCTCATAGCTTGCATAACTTGATCTCTTGTCTCCTCAAACTCCATTAACTCACACAACCTAACTTTCATGCTCTCATTCTCCATCAATTGCAGTTGATAGGTGAGGTCTAAAGCTTGTAACTAAAGTGAGATAGGAATCCTAGCCTCCCTTCCATACACAAGTGTGTATGGTGAGTTCCCAATTACTCTCTTTGAGGTGATCCTATTAGCCCAAAGGGTTGTCTTTAACTTGGAGTGACAAGTCCTTTGATTCCCATCTATTTTTCTCTTTATGATCTTGATTAGTTTATTGTTTATGGACTTAGATATTCCATTCCCTTGGGGATAATAGTTGGAGGAGGTGATAAGATATATGCCATGCTTCAAATCCCATTCACTTGTCCTTGCTCTTAGGAAAGCTAATGCATTATCTGAAATAATTATTGAATGATCTCTAAACCTTGTTAATATACCTTCATAGAAGTCAAGGACTAAACTTTCATTGGCCTTATTAAGATCTATAGCCTCCACCCATCTTATAAATTAGTCAGTGGTGGTCAACACCCATTTGTGGCCAATACTAGAAGGAGGATTGATTAGACCTATAAAGTCCAAACCCCATTACATGAAGGGTTGTTCAACTTAGATTAGATGAAGAGGTAGGATAGAAATCTTTTGTTTTCCATCAAAAATAGCACTCTTTTGGCATTTTATTACCCAAGCATGGGTGTCTTTGAATAAGCTATGCCAAAAGTAACCAAACCTCATAATCTTAGCAGCTATAGTTCTTGGAGTAAAATGACCACTGGCTGGTCCATCATGAAACTCATGTAGCACTTTGTCAATCTAATCCAAATCAATACACCTCAATAACACACCTAAAAATTCCTTCCTAAATATCACTCCATTAACAAGTACATAAGGAATGGATTTCAACCTATAATACCTTCTTCTAGCTCTATCAAGACCTTGTGGACACTCACCACTGATTTGAAGGAAATGAATCATGTCTTGTGTGCAAATTCTCATGGATGAAGGTATAGCTATAGTAGGATCATCATGGAGTGAAAAATTAACCTCTATTTTCTCTCTCACATTTGAAGCAAGGTGTTCACATAGCCCTTTACCTTTCACTAGTTTGGTTGTCTTGATGTCAACATCATATTTCATCACCTTGGTGATCCAACCTACCCTTTTCTCATTCAAATCCCTACTCAATATAAATTATTTTACACTAGGATGAGGCACAAGTATGTGAATATTATTATTTGATAGCATGTGTCTAAATTTATTTAAGCTTCTAATAAATAAAAGCACTTGTTTTTCATCATAAGTATACTTTACTTCATACCCCTCCAGAGCTTGGCTAAAAAAGGTAGTAGATTGTTCCAAATTCTCATCATTTTCTTGGGTAAGAATGGGAAAAATCACCTCTTCATTCCCAAAAGTGTAAAAATTTAATTCTTTGGAGAAGTTTGGACTTTCAAGAGTAGGGGTTTGGGTAATGGCTTCTTTGATTTCCTCAAAACTTTCCTTTCTCCTTCTTGTCCAAGTGAATATCTCATCCTTCCTTAGCATATATGTTAAAGGTTTGACCAAATTATCAAATTTTTAAATGAATCTCATAATGAAATTTATTACCAAAGAATCTTTGTTAACTCTTCTCATGTTTAGGCAAAGACAATGCTAAAATAACATTCACTCTCTCATGATCAATGGACAAGCCTTTATTGGGAACAATATGTCCTAGTAATTTGCCTTCATGGAAAACAAACAAACATTTATATGGGTTTAGAGAGATCCCATACTCTCTACACCTCTCAAAATTTTATTTTAGGTGTTTCAAATGATCATTTTCATCCTTGGAGAAAAGTATCACATCATCAAGATAGACCAATACAATGCCATTGATTAGTCTTTGGAAAGCCATATCCATTACACATTGAAAAGTAGCTCCAACATTTGACAATAAAAATTTAATCTTAATATAGGAATATGTGCCATATTTTTTAGTTAAGGCTATCTTGTATTGGTCACTTTCTTTCACCAAAATTTGATTATACCTAGAATAACCATCTAGGAGAGAAAACATCTCACTACCTACCACCACTTGCAGAATTTGGTCCATAGAAGGGAGGGGATAATGATCTCTCAAATATACCCTATTAAAGTCCCTAAAGTCCACACAAAAATTTATATCCCCATTATTATTTCTAATAGGAACTAAGTTGGCCAACCAAGAAGAATTCTTGATAGGAAAAATGATTCTAGACTCAATCAATGTAGTGAGCTCTTTCTTCATGAGTGGTTCAATATTGGGATTGATTGGCCTTTGAATTTTATTGATGGGTTTGGCATTTCCATCTAGCTCTATGGTGTGTTAATCCAAGATTGGATCAAAACCCTTCAATTCACTATATTCCCATGCAAAAATATCACTAAACTCCTTGCATAGTTCAATGAAATCATGCTTCTCTTGACTAGTGCATACATCTCTAAGTGCAAGTAGCTTATCTTTAAAGATATTTAACTTTTCATATTTATCTTATTTGGTTGTAATTCTTACCTTTTCTTTCTTTAGTTGATCATCATTATTGAAAATGCTTTCAAGAGTCACTAGAACTTTGGGAAGCCTATTAGACTTTAGTTGTATAATCTGCCCTCCATATTGTTGTTATAGCTTATACTTATTTTTGGTAGAGAACTCAAATTCTTCTTTTAGGAAGAGGTATATTTGTTTTTCACTCTCAAATACCTATCAATTGGTGACAATATCTAGTATATAATGTCTCACAATTACCTTTAGATGAGGTCGATTCTTGTCTTCTATTATGCCTTTTGGAACATAAAATTGAGCACCAATAGATGCCAACCTATTAACATGCTTATTATCTTCCCTTAGAATATATGTGATGTTAAAATCCATGAAATATTCTAAAAGATCGCAAACTCTATGTTTGTAGGACTTGAGCAAGGAGTTCTTGGTCAAATTCTGCCCTCTAACTTGATTTACAACAAGCTCACTATCTCCATACACTTGTAGTTCCTTAACTCCTCTTTTTATATCACATTAAAGGCCATGGATAAGGGAATCATACTCTACCACATTACAAGTGCATGAGAACTCAAATATAAAGGTTGAACAATACCTCTCCTTAGAAGGAGAAACCAACATAGTTCCACCACCTACCCCAATCTTGATTTTAGATCCATCAAAGAAGAGCTACCACAATCCATTCACATATTCACTTGAATTCATCAAATTTGGAATGAAAGAGTCATTCTCATGCATATAGGATCATGTTCATAGTGCTCATCTCCCCACTCATCGAGGAACAAATCAAAAACTCCTTCAAGGGAAGATGATGAAGATTGGTCAATATGAAGCTCCTCTTCATCAATGATAGCATAGTTAACATTTGATACCTTAGGTGAGTATGGTTCCAAGTGATCTCTATGAATAGGTTCTGACTCAATCTTCACCTTAGTGCCATATTTTATTCTAAACACCATGTAGGACCAATTAGCTACCAAGTATTGACCTATCTTGGATGTAAAGTCTATTAACAAGCAAAGACCAAAATAGGGAGGTAAATCTACCACCACCACATTAAAAGGAATTTAAAAGTTAGGAAAATCATGAAGGATAAAATTCAAACCTTTAACTACCCCTAAAGTCTTGGCTGGTGATCTATCCAATTACAAAACTCATTTAGTCATTGGCTCATACTTGAGGCCTAATTTATCTACTATACATTTGGGTATAATTGATATGCTTGCTCCACTATCTATGATGAAATTATGAACCAATATTGAGGTTTTACATTTTACACCCAACCTTGTATGGATCCTTCAAAATTTGAAGCTTGGAAAGATTGGTTGCCTTGCATTACCATGCCTTGATTGTGCATTTCATTTGCATAAGTCACTTGTTCTTGACCATGTTCAAATGATGGATAGTTGGGTCATTTTGGGACCAAGTTATTTTGAGTGGGGACAAAGGGTTTGGATGATGAGGTAAAATTATGATTATATCTTTGATAAGGCTTGACATGGGTGATTTGGCCTTGTCCTTGTGCATTGTTTTGGAAAGGAGGTTTACTTGTTTACCCAAACTGATTGTATGTTTGATATGGCCTATAACCTTGGACTTGTTATATTTTGAGGGAAAATAACTCATTTTTAAAATTTTTAATTAGGATCTTAACTTCATGGATTTCATTTGAATGAGTAATGGCATGCCTTTCTTGATTAGGCAAAGGGGCTAAAGTGGGCAATTCACCTTGACTAGGAGAATGCAAATCAGGGAATAGTGGCATTGGAGGTATAGGAGATATCTTTCCTATTTGGACAAGATAATTATTATAATTTATGTCTATTTCATAGGTATAAGTCAATTTATTTCTACCCATAGATTGAATCATCATGGCAATGTCACTATTCAACACTTTCAAGTAATAAAAAAATGCATAGTTTGAGGTTAGCCTCACAAGAGTTAGTATTCTATCCCAAGTTTTTTGGAACCTAGTATTAAAGTCTTACATAAATTCATGTGTCACCCTCTTGATTGTGATAAATTTCTTATCTAGAGATAGGTGATCACTCTTTTCCCCAAGCCTATTAGTCAATAGATCGCACAACTCATCCCATGAGCCAATATAATTTACAGGTAGGGTCCCATACCAATCTAAAACTTTTCATTTGAAAGACAAGGCCAAAAACCTAATAGCTACATTTTATTGGGTGATGTTTTGGATATTAAATTTTTTTTTTATATTCCTAATGTGCTCAATGGTAGTAATAGGACCATCCCCACTAAAAGATGGGACACTTTTGAGGGCTGCTCCTAGAATTTGATCATATTAGGCAAGATTCAAGGGAGATGCCCCAATGAAAGGCACAAATTTTTTTCTTATATCCATCTTGGAATGATCACTATGGATGTTAGGAATGTAATGTAACATAAACTTAGAAGTTTTAAGCACAAAATACAAACCTAAACCTTTTGGTGGAATATGGATGTAGTTGCACAAATTCAAAAGGCACACCTTTAATAGTAGACCTAGTGGTTATCTTTGGCATGGAAAAAAGGTTTGATCATCAAAAAAATACTTAAATTATTCAATGGAATCACTAGGTACTAAATGTGGATGCTTCTTTCACTTCAAATATGCCAAGACCAACACCAATCTTGAACAATCTTCTAAGACTTAGAAGTCCCACCGAGCATGCCAAAAACTATTGACACTTGGATTTGCACCCCTAAGGAGATGCATAAATATCCTCATCCAAGTGGTACCATGGAGACATTTCTCTTGCTATGGGTGATAATGTTGAGAAATGAATCTCTAGATAAAGGGTTAGCTCCCCTTGATGAACTCTTTGAAGCTTTCTATTTAACTTAATAACTTGAAGATGAAAAAGGCTTAAGAAATATAACTAACACAACAAAAGGGTGATGCACCAATATATAATGTCCTATCACTTGAATGAAACCACTAATTAAAGACAATAAGGATGGTATATACACAAGACTCACAACTTATGATCCATTGCTACATCAATGTTTCATATGCTAGATTCAAGAATGTATGTGATTCTTAGGAAGGAGATGAATGATTCTAAAGAGGGATACAATCATGAACCACTTATAGGATATATCTACACTTAGGAAAGAATACTAGAAAATAATTGCAACAATCTCCTTTTTACAAATTGGTAGACCATCAAGAGTACAAGCTAGAAAAGACAATCTTTCACTAGACTAAACCAATAATGATTCAAGTCATTGCTCAATATTAAAACATATGAGTAGAAATAACACTTGTATATTTACTCTATGATTATTCAATTACAAATTTGGCCAGAGTTTCCCCATCAACCAATGGAGGCTACCCAAAAATGCTAAGAGAATGCATATTTATAGCTTTTAAGATGAGGGACAAGTAAAGAAAGTCCAAGGATCTCTTGGACATGTGTCACCTTAAGAGAATTATTTAAAATTACATGTGGAAGAGAGGTGGGATGAGATATGCCATGTAATAGAGGTATACTTGTCCAAAACAAGTCATAAGGATAGTGAAAAGTGGCACAAAACCTACAATTCTAGCATAAGAAATTGCCTTCATGATTCACCCTCCAAAACTACCTTTTATATACATATGGTTAGGTATGATGATTGGTTTGATCAAGATGGGTTATACATTTTTTTCCCACATGTATTGGATTTATCCCTAACCATCACTATTCTTGTGGACATGCAAAATCATCTCTGGAAGTTTTAGAATAGCTCTTTTCCATGTACCTTATACACTTGGCATTCAAAAACTCCCAAATTTCCAAAATTATCCATGAATAAGAGGGAATGACACTTTTCAAAGATTATAATATAATCATTTTCAAGAAAAAAACTTTTAAAAGGCTTCCCTAATTTATTTTCACCACTTTCCATAAGTGTTCACTAGTTGGCTCACTAGACTGGCTGAAAGTGAGAGCCTATTTGAGTCACTTAGAGGTTTATCCATGAGATTATATGAATTTTTGCAGTTATATAAAGTTTAAATATTCCTTAAAAAGTTTATTTCATATTATAGCTCCTTTTTTATGTTTCACACCATTCAAAATAGTCAAAACAAGCCTTGTTTTCCCCTGATCTATACAATTCTATACAAAAAAAACACGTGTTGGATCCTCTGAAAGTCATATGAAACTTACAATTTTTTTCATGGCAATTTTCATTTGGATGATCTAATGGTAATCTTTCTCCAGTTGAGTCCTTGTGAGGGTTTTACAAGGGTTTTGAGTGGCCTAAACTCTTAACCTTTGTTCATAAAGGTATGACATTGAAACCCTTTATAAATTCCATTGAGGGATATTAAAGGACCCTCCATAACATATCCAAATGGCTCAGGGTCTCATTAAAAATATGGTGGGAGGTATGAGTGTCCAAAGTTGACCTTCGAGTCATTTCTCTGCTTCTTATGAGGGTCTGAGCACTCTTCAGGCAAAAAATGGATTCTTATGGAGTTATTTTTACAACCAAAGGTTATAAAATCTCTGTATCTACTCCATAAACACTCTTCAACACATATAATGGATCAATAAAGGCCAAAAATGGAAATGACCCCTGGTTTTGAATAAGGCCTTCCTCTTATCAATGAGCTAGTTTGCATTTTTGAGATACATGACCATCTATTTTCACTTAAAAAGTATTATAAAAGATTTAAAACATCATTATAACTCCAATTTAATTCATTAAATACACTATAATTCTTGGTTCAGCTTATAACTTAGAGTGACTTTGCCTTAGGGGCTAGATTTGCATGCTTCATTGTCAGGCCTACCTGCAGAGCTATTTTTCCAAAGCACCCTATTAAAATTCCAACCCTAAAATATAGGTTTTTATGTTACTTCATTTTCCCCCCAATTTTAAAAACCTCCTTTACTGATTATAATGAGTACAAGCCCTCCATTTTTCACTTTTCCCAAAAACTGCCATTCTTGTGCATGAAAGGACTGACCTACCTTTGAGACAAAATAGAGGATATGAGGCCTAATTATATGATTAAAGTGAATATTTTTTGAGATAAAAAAGATATTTATGACCAATTTTATTTAATTTTTATTTTTATATTCCATGCCTAAGTGGTCTAACCATCTCAATTTTCTCAAAAAGGGGTCAAAAACCTTATTTTTTGCATGTTTTTGTTTAAATTTGCCTATAACTGCTACCTCCATGTAATTTAATTGATCAAATGTTAATAATTTTTTTTTATAATATTCATTTAAGTCTCATGGATCTTTGGGATCAGTCTTAAATCCCTTTTTTAATGAGAAACCTTTATTTTCCCTTTGTTCCAAGGTCTCCAAGCCTGCTTGTACAGACCGAGCCAAATCTTGTATGGATGAAAAGGTCATTAAGCATGTTGTGAGTGTTATAATCATGAAAAATCATTAATTTGATACTAGGTAGTCATATTATACTATTTCTAACCTTTTAATCCTAGTCTTCATGCTTGGCATTAGGTCACTCCTTTACCCTTTCATTCTTGTCACTACCTTTAGGACTGAGACAAACTTCATTTGAGAAAATTAGGTTTGGGGGGATCATGGGAATGGAGATTAGAAAGGTAATTTGATAAATTTAAATTAAATAAACCTTCACTCACCTTTTCATAACTCTTTAATATCTAATATGCTCCCATGATTTGACTATGTTTTACCTTTCTGCCTAACTGTAGGTGCATAATTTTCTTTACTTGTAGGTTCTAAGGTGAGTTTTTTATCTCAAAAGTCCATAAAAACATTTTTTTGTCTCTATATAATAATTTTTAATCATTTAACTTTATTTTCATGCTCCACTTTGGCTCAAAACCACCCTAATCCAAATTGAGTTCAAATTTCAATACATCTGACTATATATGCATGTTCACAAGCCTGTAAGTACATGTTGATAGATAACTAGCCTTAAAATGTATGAAATTAATTTTGTTTCCTTTATATAATCATACTATTTCATTTCATCCACTTACATTCTTTTCTTGAGCTTCAAAAACCTTTCCTACCCCTGACTGAGACCAACTTCCAATACTCCTAGTTGTATATGGATAATCCAAGCCTATAGGTTGTATTTCATCATTTGAAACATGTTTAATAGTATATAAGGATTTCTAAGATTGAATTTAGCCTTATGTAATTCATTATATGAGATAATTACTTCATTTTAAACCTTTAACACCATATCCTTTGTGCCAAGACAAGAAACATTACCCACACTGTCTCTCTGCCCTGTGTACAGACAGGGGATGGGCCCAAAAGGTCACTTGATGCAATATCCTCTTTCTATATCACATAAGTGCTCAAGACTGATTTTTATAGTCCTTTTAAGTGTTTCCTCTACTTTCACATGCTTATGACTTCATTATATTATTCAAACATCAACCTTCCCCTCAGAATCTGTTAGAGATTACTGCCTTTTTAGTGTTTTTTAACCATTTTGGTAGGTTTCAAAATCCACCTTCTCTTTCTCCTTTCAAGCTCAAAATTAGTAGAGGTGTTTTTTATACGTGGGACTAAAAAATGAACACAATATGATATATTAAAATAATCATACCTTCACTTTATGAAAACCCAAAAGACCCCTAGGATCTTTGTTTGGTGTGTTGAAGGACTGAGGAACAAAACTCAGTCATCCTTTGTTTTTTATAATCTCACTTCTCTTTAGATCCTTGGTGAGTGAATTATGATCTAACATATGAAAAATACTACATATAACCTTTATTAAATACCCATATACCATCTCTATCTTCCATATTCCTTTGTTCATGGCCTCCTATAGGTTGGAATGAGTTGGAAGGGGCAGTGAGGGGAGACAATGAAGAAATGCATAGTTTTAGGCCTTATGAGAAGCCTTGTGATACTTAAACATGTCCATGGAATGCAAAAGAGATATAACCTTGTCCAATTTCTTCATTTTGGCATGGATGATTGCTCAAAATCACCTGTAGGTGTACTCTTTTTGAGAAGATGACAATACATTGACCTTAAGTAGAAAACAAGCCTAAAGAAGGCTTCTTTGCATTATTGATGCCTTTTAAAACCAAATGAGGAATTTAAAACCTATAATAACACCTTAAAAATCATGTGGACACCTATATAAAACATGGAATCATCATACCAAAACAAGAAAATGAAGATGATTGTAAAAAGTAATCCCCTCCTAATTACAAACGTAAAAAAGGCTACTGATAGTGTTAGCATTGGTTCATGAAGGAAAAGGAAAAAAAATGTAAGTTAATATTATGTATGTGAAGAGGACTCAGATCAATATCCCCCTATAAAATCACTCCCTCCCATTCCACCTATACAATCCATACCACATGCTTAAAGTTGCTTCTTTTTTGCTTGCCAAGACAGGAAGAGAGGAAAAGAAGTAAGAGATGAACTGTTATGAAATTTTCCTATAATCCAAGCATGTAAATGACTATTGTGATATTAATATCACCTTAATAACATTTCCACCTGAAAATGAGATGATCTATTTCGTACAAGTGTCAAAAGGCCCTCAAAACAAGGGGAAATTGATATTTTTTGACTATAAATACTTATTAAAATAATATAACAAGATTATACACTCCTCTGACCTCTCCCACATTGGCCACATCTTGGTGACAATATTATCATTTCATCCATCTATACATGTCCTCCTATTTAGCTCAAAGTGGGCCCACAAGGCAAATTTTTGCATATTGAACATGATAAAAGTAATCAAATGAACTAAAGATGAATTAAATCATATTAAAAAAAATTAGGACCAAACTAACATAATTCATGCATTTGACCTAGTTTTACCATATTTAACCAAGGTTGACCATCATTGACTTGGCTGTTACAAAGGGCTAGACTTGAACTAAGACTAGGCTAGGCATAAGTGGAACATTTGGTTTACAATTACACCCCTATAGGATAAGAATAAAATTATATAAAGTTTTAAAAAGTAGGGGGTTGAATAAAATTTTACCAAAGGTCAAATTTGGTCAATAGTTACAAACGATTTTCAAACCAAAGATGATAAGCTAGTTTCATTTAAGGCCATGGTCAACACTCTCAAGCAACAAGTTACCAACATCCAGTTTGAACATATACCAAGGGCAAGTAACATAAATGTAGATGCTATGGCCACTATTGGATCTCTAATTTTACAAACAAATATAGCTAAAGATTATCAGTTCCTTGTCAAGAATTTGTTAGCACCAACTCATGAACCTTCAACCATCATGATGATTTGTGATATTATTGGTCCTAGCTCTATCTGGTACTCAGAACTTTAAAAGTACCTCCATGACCAAATTATACCACCCAACCTATCCCAAAATCAATACAAATCCTTCATCCACCAAACCACTCATTATACCTTACTCAGGTCAACCCTTTACCATCGTAGTTTTGATGGAACTCTACTTCATTGTTTAACTTTAATAAAATACACACTAGCATTATGGGAAGTTTACGGAGTATTTGGAGCCCACACCAATGGGGTAGTTATATCCAAAAAAATCTTGCATATTGGTTACTATTGGGCCATGATGGATGCAAATACAGTTGTATATACGAAGTGTGACAAGTGTCAATGACATGCTAATCTAATTCATGCCCCAACCAAAACTCTGAAACCAATGTTGACACCATGGCCATTTTATACATGGGGCCTCAACTTCATTGAGAAGATCAATCCCACCTCATCTGATAGCCATAAACATATTCTTAATGCCACCAAATATTTCACTAAGTGGGTTGAATCTATACCCCTCACTTTCATGACTAAAAATCAAATTTCCAGGTTCATTTTCAACCATCTCATTTACCACTACGATATCCCTTTTGACATTATATTTGATAATGGATGATCATTTAAAAACAAGGATGTCAAAAATATATATGCTAAATACAACATCACATAACATTTATCCACAACATATTATCCTCAAGGTAAAGGTTAGGTTGAAGCATGAAATAAAACTATTGTCAACATTCTCAAAAAGATTATTAATGATACCTGTCATGATTGACACCTTTAGATATTTTGTGCCCTTTGGGCATATCATACCAATCACTATATACTCACAAGATCCACTCCATATTCACTTGTTTATGGTACTGAGGCCATTATTTCCATTGAGGTCGAGTTACCTTCTTTACATATCTCTTTCAAACATGTCCTGGATGACAACAACTATCAAGTAGCTCACATGTAAGAGCTAGAATTACTTGATGAGAAACACATGGATGCAGCGAATAATCTCCAAGCTTATCAGAACTAAATTTGAGGCCACTACAATTGATGCATGAAACATAGAGAATTTGAAATTGGTGATCTTATCCTTAAAGAGAACCAAAATAATACCATGACAAAAAAGAAACATAAAGGTAAGTTCAAACTCAATTAGGTTGGTCCTTTCATCATTAGAACAAACTATAGAACTATATCATATAGGGTTGCCACACCAGATGAAAATAAATTTGATGAGCCAATGAACATTATCCACCTCAAGTGGTACTACACTTGAGTGACTTGGTGTATTATCAATAAGGAACAAATTAATTTGTACTATATTGTCAATCTTCTTCTTTGTACTATATGATTTTACATCCTATCATCCTACCAACCTATCACTTTTTTCCTATCACATATCCATTCTATCATACCTTCCTCATTAACCAAGTTGGGTTTTTCCCTCCCTACCTAGCCCTATGACCTTGGTTTTATTCCATTTGGTTCCATCATCACTTTCAACAAGAAGATTTAGATCCAATTTTAGTAGTTGTTTCACACATTCTAGACATAGATAGTATTTTGGAGTAGTATGACAATAGTTTGGTAGTTGCATCCTTTATTTCTTGTTCTGCTCTTTATACCAAGTGTGCCTAATTATAACCACTTATGGGAAAATTAGTGTCTCACTAGTCTTGTTACTAATTATAACCATTTATGTGAAAATTAGTACCAACATATGCCATTGTATCCAAATTATAACCACCTATGGGAAAACTAGGGGAAACACTTATTTATCAGGCCTTGATGTACCAACTTACCATTTCCTATGTCATACTATGCCTTTCTACCAACTATGCCTATTTTTTTTGAATTGGATATTACACTAGTCAAATTCCTCCATTTTAGAGTAGAAATATAGTGACTTGAGGTCTTATCCTAGGACTATGTAGGTAGCACTTGATACTTGTTGAGGTCAGCTCAGTCACCCTTTTCACCATGCTCTCACTATTTTACAAGTAACCTAAGCTACACTCTTACCATTTTATGAGCAACCTAAGCCATGTTCTCACTATTTTTAAAGCAACCTAAACCACACTCTTGCCATTTCGTGAGAAACCTAATCCACACTCTCATTGTTTTATGAGCAACCTAAGCCACACTCTCACCATTTTATGAGCTTGGATTGTTTAGTGTTTTGTCATTCTTGATTGAGTTGAGATACTTCCAAAATTCCAAAAAAATTTGTAAAATCGTTAGAAAAACCAAAAACATTGACCACTTCTTTGCCTTAAGGATTTTAGGAATCCTCACTAAGCCATAGAAAAATAACTTATCTCTTAGTTTCTCCATCTTTTTTGGCCTTTTATCCCATGCCCTTGCCATTTTTCAAGACCATTCTTATTTCTTCTATCACATCCATTATGTTTATTTTTCATCAGTTATTATTTTCTTCCCATTTCCTAGGAGAAATACATTTGGCCTAAAGTTTTTGTTGGATATTACATTGATGGAACTATGTAGGCAGTGTCCACTTGCCTAACACATATAGAGATAGATAGACCACCCCCTTCCTTTTCTTCTATTTTCCCTCCGTCTTGTTTGTTTGTTAAGTTGTCACCTATTTTTTAGGGTCAATGTTCATCATTTTGTTTATTCTAACATTAGGATTAATTGTTATTTATTTCTTTGTTTGCTTATTTATTTGTTGTTTGTGTGCTTATTTGTTTGCTTTCAGCATTGTTGCCTCGATTCAATCTATATGCATTCATTGGGTGATTCCTTGTGCACTTATACTTGAATTCATCCATATTCATATTTTTACATTATCGTCATGGTTTTTATCATTGGTGCAATATTTTACTTGAATTGTAGACACCTAAATTGTGTCGACCCCCCTTGGTCCTAACCCACATCTTATTAATTTAAAATAAATAACTTATTTTAAATTATGACCTCACCCTAACACATCACCTAAGACACCTCACCTATGACACCTCACCTTGGACACCTCGCCTTGGACCATTTCCCACCATATGACTCATCTTGAGACTATGTCATCTCCCTAAGACCTATTCTCACTCCTTTTCAACCACCTAACTAACCCTCGTGCTTAATAACCCTGTCATTTGAACGTTCACCAACGGACTATGCACTTGGCGGATGAAGAACGGGCTTCTTAGCCCTTTTACTCATTCTCCACCCACCGACGTTGGTCAAATGTCAGCTGATGCCGACGGGATCACCGATGTCGATTTACTTAAACCGAGTTCTAACCTCCAAAATGGCTAATCATGAATCCCGAATCAACTTCCTCTTCGACGCTTCTCTCTTGGACTCTGGGACTCTCTCTCACATGGATCAGCTCTCTCTCTCTTTCTTCCTCATGGACTCTGAGACATCAACAGGCATCAGACTTCAACTAATGCTCCCTTGGCCATAGAGACTCTACACCAGTCACTCCAGATTGGACTGAAGCATTACACGGGGTAACAGGCACAAGTGTTCGACATCTTGGTTCTTCTTTTCACTAGAGCTAAGTATTTCTTCCCCCCTTTCATTTTAGTAATTTAGAATAACTTAGTCAGTTTGCTATCTCCAAATACGACCAGACTAGACCTGACCTTCAACCAGATCCAGCTTTCTTCCTAGAGAGGCTATAAAGCCTTCCTTTTGTCTTGACCCTTTTTGACAACCTATCATCTACCTTTATCCTTCTACGGACCTTATTTGTCTCCCTGCAACCCTGCACAGACCCAAACTCCTTCTAGACCCCTCGGTCAACCACAAACCCATCCAAGGCCATTGCCCTGACCGACATCGACCATTACCCATATCAACGTCGGCAGCATAACCGACATCAGCAACTTGACCAATCGACACCGGTAGGACTACCAACGTCGACGACTGTGGCAGACCGACTGCAAAGAAATAGGTACACATTATCTAATTTCCTCTTTGTTATTCATTTGTCATTTCTTTATTTTTGACACTTTTACTTATAAACAGTGGACTGTCATCCCTCAAGGAAGTCTTTGCACTTCTGGGATCGAGCTTTGCTTGGCAGTCTACCATATCTGTCTCTAACATTTTTCTGTTTGAGTCTTATTCCCTCTATAGGTGTCTTCCTCCATAGCCAAAGAGGAGTTCCTTCAATCGTCTAGATACGGTGCAGAGCTTCATCTGGGTACGTACAAACCCCTGACCATTTATCTTTAGTTTCTTATTTCTTCTAAATATTAAATAGCAAAAATGAGTAGAAACATTCTGGCACGCTCGATGGGACCCCTGGAGTTTTCCTTGGGTTCATCATCCTTTTTCTTCTAAAAGGCAAACTTTTCATATAGCTGCATTAGGTAAATTTTATCTCCTTGCAGCCTTCTTCTTTCTCTTTATTTCAAAAGACACCATAAGCACAAGTTAAAAAGAATCTTTCTTTTTCTTCTTGTCACTTTTTACCTGCATCTTAGAGTAGTGAAAATTCATGCTTTTAAACCTCTTCACCATTGTTTGCATCTAAACAAATATTTCAATTTGGGTTAAAATTTAAATGCATTTCACTCCTACTTGAATGCATATTTAGCTCACCTAGTAATTAAAACACATTATGAATAAATCGTAGTGCACATATGTTACACGACCAGACCACATTCACAAATCAAACATCTAAACATACCTGAGACAAGGCCCAACTAGGATTTCACCACCTAGCGGATACCTTACCCTTCCTGGTGATCCTACTTGGACTTCACAACCAAGAGGAAGACCCACTCTGTTCTCAGGCAGAGTATAAACTCTAGGTGAAGTATATATTGGCTAAGTGACCCAGCTTGGCTCTAGGCTTGTGAAGTGAGGGGAGCAAGCTCCTAGCACCAGGCCACATATGGAACCTAACACAGACTTTTTAAGCACCAAAACTAACCCAAAACCAACCTTAGACTACCTCTTTTAGGACCCATTCTAAAAACCCAACTTCCCAAACACACTCTTCTAAGGCATAAGCCAACAAGACTCTAAAACTTATTCTTAGGAATTTAATGTTTAGAGTTTTCTTGCCTTCATCTACCTTTTCTATTTTTATCTAGTTTTTTGAGCTAGTAAGGACGAATTATTCTGAGCTTCAAAAATAACTTAGAATTTTCTTTTTCTTCCATAAACTTTTAGTTTTCTGAGTTTCTAGAAACAAACAGACACCGACATCAGTTTTCCCCACCGACGTCGGCAAATTTTACTCATCGGCATCGGTTTTCCCACCAACGTCGGCAACCTATCTTCACTGACATCAGTTTTTCAACTAACATTGGTCACTGTCATCAAACTTTTTCCAAAACAGCAAGCTTAAAACTTGACTTTCTTGCTGTAAAACATCCCTTCTAGTTTTTTGAAACTAAAATATATAGTTTCTGGAACCTAGACACCGTTTGCCTTGGATGGATTTGACACATAGTCAAACCAAATCCCTTATTGACCACACGAGGCAACAACCACTTCTGCCTTTGCCTTTTATATCAAGTCCTCAAATGGAGTATATTCCAGATATTGAACATACTCCTACTCAGCCTACCCCCACCAATCAATCTCCTATTGTTCTTGAAGGAGATCAAGACTTTGAAAGATTCCTTGACCACAACGTCAAGGCTCTCCAACACTATCTTGCGAGAAGCCAAAGGTGAGACCCTTCAGGTAATCCTGATTATGGGATGCCAACTTCCGTCACTAAAGCAGCAATGACATCAACAACATCCGCTACCCAGCCTTTTATAACTCAAACTATTGCCTCGACCAAAAGCCTGACCATGGCCAATCCTCAAGATTTGGCCTCCTTTTCTATTTTTAGACCTACCTCTATTGGGGTTTCTATACCCCCTCAACCACAATCAATTCAACCAAGTTCTATACCATACTAGAACTTGATTGTCTCAACTCCACACACTCTTGCACCTATAAACGCGGGAATGACTACCTATCCTTTTACCAATGCTGCCATTCAACCACCTTTGGCGGTATCTAATCAACTTGTGCCTTCCAACTTCACGGCACAAGCCCCCTTGACCTCAACATCAGTCCCTATGATGAACTACCAATACGTTGTACCTATACAAATGTAACCAAGTACGTCATATGCCCCTCCTAATGCCTTCCAGGTACCTTACAACCTAGGGGGTGCTCCACCTGCCAATCTGTCAGTAGTTCTAATAAAGATGCTGATGGATAAGATGTCTAACCTCGAGACATCCATTTCTGGTTCAAGCAATGTTCTTTCATATGAACAAATATGCAACAAACCCATTCATCCTTCGGTGCCCATTCGACCATATCCTAACCAGTGGGAACTCTTTGAAATTTACTCGCTTTTAGAGTAAAGAGGACCCACAACAACATCTATGAGCATTTAGAAATGCTTATTACCTCATAGCGCACGATGATGCATTACTACTGTACACATTTCCCATGTCACTTTTGGGGGCCGCCCTTGACTGGTATAGCTCTATTGCCAGTCATTCCCTCTTTTCCTTCACTCAACTCACCCAATTATTCCTCGACCACTTTTCAATCAACATCACCAAAAAGGTCTCCATTATAGACCTCTATTCTATTCATCAATTCGCTGATGAGTCCATAGCTGACTTCGTCACGCGTTGGAGGAGTTTAATCAACCAACTCTCCTTCTCTCTACCTCAAACTGAGCTCATTGATCTCTTTTCATGAGCATGTGCCAAGCACATCTCATCCACTTTACGGGTCCAAACATTCCACACATTTGAGGAAGCTTTCACCATGGCCAAAAAGCTTGAACTCCGTGTTGTCGAAGAAGACGAGGTCAAATTGCGTAACAATGCAAAGTCCAATGACCCTTCTTCATCCAAACCTTCTTCTTCCAACTCCAAGACTAAAGGAGTGGCAAATGTTGTGGTCCTTAGACCATCATCTTCAACCACAACCAACCCATCTCAACCTTCCACATCAGAATACATCACAAAACAATTCCAACAATGGCATGTACAACGTCAATACACTCCAATAGGAGAGTCATATGCTTTTGTGTTGGATAAACTCATCAAGCAAGGAGTGCTCAATCTCCCTCAAATTTGACCACCTCAATTTGATCCCTCAAAAGCCATCCCTACATGGTATAGGGAAAATGACTTCTGTCACTATCATCGTGTCAACGGTCATGACATAGACAACTGCAAAACCTTCAAAAACATTATTCAAAACATGATGGACAAGGGGGATCTTGTTTTGGATAACCCAAATCTACCGATGGTTTCCTCACTCTCATACTTCTTATCATCAATAGGGGATCACACTTTCCCCGCTACTCGACCACACGCAGAAGCCATAACCATCTCATGCCTCTTAAACCTCACTCACCCACAAGTGAAGGTAGACTTGAACCTCAACTCACACAATAATGGTCCTCACATTAAACCAAAGAAGGCTGTTAAACCACGTTGGAGAATTTCTCCCCCACCATCACCATTGCCCTCTATTTTGGGCCCACACCCATCCACCTTAATAAGAGTGCTTCCTACTCCAACACCTCATAGAGGCAAATTGCCTCCATTACTCTGTCGACCTAACACAAACATACTTCCTCCAAAACATCCAACATATCTCATCAACAACGTGCCATCTCTACATGTGGCCACACCACCCATGAAAAAGATGATACGACAAACTCCCCAAACAACTCCTAAAAAGGAGTTGTCAACCCCAATTACAACAAAAAGCACAAAGCCATTAAGGGGATCTTATGCTTCGATGTTATGCCAATTGTTGCAGTTGTCTAGCATCACTCTTCCACCTATTAAACCATATCAACCTCTCGAATCAAAACCATCTTGGTTTGATGACACTAAAATTTGCTGGTATCGTCGCACACCTAGACATGATACTAAACATTGTTGTGCCCTTAAGGCTGTCATTCACCAACACCTGAAAAAGGACACCCCTCACATTGAGGCTTCTTCTGACCACTCTTTTGACAAAAATTCAACACCATCCCACGCCTCCCAAACCTCTTCACCTAAATCATGATCCCCATACAAGACTATGGTCCCTTTACCACCATCCACTCCTTTATTCAAAATCAACACAATTGATGTGGCCACTAGGCCCCAAGCTGTGAAGAATAAAGGAAAAGACCAGACTTCTACACCTTTGACATATCCATTATTTGTTAAGACCTCTCAACCAATACAACCCAAGATTTCTATCTTGGACATGTCTCGACCAACATCACTGGGGGAAATTCTTCCTAACCTCTCTAGTCCACATGATGTATGGTATAAGCAACTTGTGGACTACTTGACATATTCTATTATGCCTCCTAATCTCTCTAGCAATGCACGATGAGCTTTTATCAAATGTACTACTTGCTACACCATGTTAGGGAGACTTCTCTACAAACAAGGTGTTGACAGCCTCCTTATCCAATGCCAACAACATACCAACAAACATCATACTAATCGACTTCACGACCAACATCGACCAAAACTTGCCTACAACAGCAACCAACATTTAACCAATTTGGAATGAAGCAAATGGGGCAAGTTTGCTCCTAATTGACTCGGACCTTACATCGACACACAAGCATGGATTAGGGACTTATCGTCTATCTTCTCTTGAAGGCCGACCAAAACTTGAGCCTTTTTATGCCTTATATATATGACCATTCTACTGTTAGTCAAGTAATTATTCACTTGACGTTTAACTTGAGCTCATCCCTTGAGCAACCCCTGTCATCGTCATTCATCATCCTTTCAACCCTTTTTCCCAACAAACATTAGTCACCCCTTTTTGTCAAGCATAAATGCTTTGCCCTAATAAAAGGAAACCCTCTACACCTCTATAGCCTAGTCCATGACAAAAGTCCAATAAAAAAAAACATAAATTGGGATGCCTATTCAAAGGTCATAAACTATAAGTGTAGACTGCTCCCTCGAAGGACAGCTGCATCATTGCTAAAATTAATAGATTGTTCCCTTGAAGGACAGCTATCAAGACTTCCAAACATATAAAGCACAATATAGACCACTCCCTCAATAGATGGCTATGCCTAAATTTTGATACATACATAGCACAACATGACCACATAATAAAACAACATCCTCAAGTAGACTTCCCGTATTGATCAATCTACAAACTATTAAGTCATGGACTTGTCTATAGTCATTCTCAGGGTCACCTATAAAAAGGGCAAGGTTATTCATACCAAAATGGGTTATAATATTCTCACATATCATAATTAAACCTATTACCCCAACATACTCAAGGGATTTTGAGCTCACTTAATGTCAAGTGATTCAACTACCTCTCTAACACAAATCAACGGTCAAACGACGTAATGTATGAATGGGGCTTTTGTTTCCAAAAACCTTATCTATGCTATCATTATAGTCCTTTTCAATGAAAAAGAAACACACCTTTCACTTCTTACACTTTGGTCACATACAACCAAATCATTTTATAACCCAACCAAACCAAACCAAACCTTTTTCAGACCACTAACATTATCATAGCCCATTCACACTAGTTTATATGGAAAAAATACACATGGAAACTATCGACCACACAATTTATGCCAAGCATAAGCCATTACTTGCTGAAGCATAATTATACTCAATTCATTTTTAGCATACACCATCACCAATATGGAAAATTACTAGGGATGAAAAACCACATTACCAATGTTACAGAATACACCACCACAAATATGGAAAAGGTTGTAACATCATCATATCTTCATCATTTCAAGCATGTACCATCACACATATGGGAAATGTTGACATCTTTAATCTCACCAACTATCAACCACTTGGACCCTTTTTCAGAACTACATTGGCATGAGACCCTTAAAATAGGGGCTATGTAGGCAGCACTCAGTCTTCTGAGGTTAGCTCGGCCATTCACCCGTTCATCTCCTTAATGACGACAGTTATTCATTCATTCATTTATCAAATGGATGAACTATCTATACCAACCCAACATCATGACCAATCAACCAGCCCTTACAACTATAAAAGTCACCTTTGAATTCTCATGGGGCACATTGGAGATCACATACATCTCCCAGACTTGACCACCGACTTTGAGATCGTGACTATCTCCTTAGACCTCGACCACTTTTGAGACAACTCTGCCTTAGTTTGATTGCATTTGTGCTACCTCACAAATAGTTAGCCAAATTTTCCGCACCTCACATTATGACCCTCACAAGTATTGGATCGCGCCCAAGATAATCACATTTTCATGTTTTCTAAGAGCACTTCTTGAGCCTAGGATACTTGGAACACGACGACCATTGGAGCTACAACTTTGATCATTTAACCCAATCAGCTATGACTAAATGCTGGGGACCGGTTATTTCAATTTTAGCACTCCTCAACCTTTGACTATGACAATTTGACCTATCTATCACGTGAAGTGGTATATGCACAATCTCAACTATTGTAGCGTTCACACTCAAACTTCACTATACTCATCCACTGCTTATCAAATCGGCAATCGATTTCAGGTTCCCTTCCCTCGACTCCCACTTTGAAGGGGAATACCTCATCACCACACCTTATTTTTGTCTTGCAGTTCATCAAGAACAACCAACAAGACAAAAGGGGCAAATGTAGACACCTAAATTGTGTCGACCCCCCCTTGGTCCTAACCCACATCTTATTAATTTAAAATAAACAACTTATTTTAAATTATGACCTCACCCTAACACATCACCTAAGACACTTCACCTAGGACACCTCACCTTGGACCATTTCCCCCTATATGACTCATCTTGAGACTAAGTCATCTCCCTAAGACCTATTCTCACTCCTTTCCAACCGCCTAACTAACCCTCGTGCTTAATAACCCCACCATTTGAACGTTCACCAACAAACTATGCACTTGGCAGATGAAGAACAGGCTTCTTAGCCCTTTTACTCATTTGCCACCCACCGACGTCGATCAAATGTTGGTTGATGCTAGCGGGATCACTGACGTCAGTTTACTTAAACTGAGTTCTAACCTCCAAAATGGCTAATCATGAATCTCAAATCAACTTCCTCTTAGATGCTTCTCTCTTGGACTCTGGGACTCTCTCTCACATGGATCGGGCTCTCTCTCTCTCTTCCTCATGGACTCTAAGACATCAATAGGCATCATACTTCAACTAATGCTCCCTTGGCCACAGAGACTTTATACCAATCGCTCCAGATTAGACTGAAGCATTGCACGAGGTAACAGGCATAAGTGTTCGACATCTTGGTTCTTCTTTTCACTAGAGCTAAGTATTTCTTCCCCCCTTTCATTTTAGTAATTTAGAATAGCTTAGTCAATTTTCTATCTCCAAATATGACCAGACCAGACCTAACCTTCAACCAGACCCAACCTTCAACCAGACCTGGCTTTCTTCCTGGAGAGGCTATAAAGCCTTCTTTTTGTCTTGACCCTTTTTGACAACCTATCATCTACCTTTGTCCTTCTGCATACCTTATTTGTCTCTTTGCAACCTTGTACAAACCCAGACTCCTTCCAAACCCCTCTGTCGACCACAAATGCATCCAAGGCCATTGCCCTGACCGACATCAACCACTACCCATACCGACGCTGGCAGCATAACCGACGTCGACAACTTGACCAACTGACGCCGGTAGGACTATCGACATTGGTGACTGTGGCAGACTGACTACAAAGAAACAAGTACATAATATCTAATTTCCTCTTTGTTAGTCATTTGTCATTTCTTTATTTCTGACACTTTTACTTATAAACAGTGGACTGTCATCCCTCAAGGAAGTCTTTACACTTCTGGGATCGAGCTTTGCTTGGTAGTCCACCATATCTATCTCTAACATTTTTCTGTTTGAGTCTTATTCCCTCTATAGGTGTCTTCCTCCATAGCCAAAGAGAAGCTCCTTCAATCATCTAGATACGATGTGCAGCTTCATCCGGTTATTTTGATTTTAGCACTCCTCGACCTTTGACTGTGACAATTTGACCTATCTATCATGTGAAGTGGTATACGCACAATCTCAACTATTGCAGCATTCACACTCATACTTCACCATACTCATCCACTACCTATCAAATCGGTAATCAATTTCAAGTTCCCTTCCCTCAACTCCCGCTTTGAGGGGGAATACCTCATTACCACACCTTATTTTTGTCTTGCAATTCGTCAAGAACAACCAACAAGACAAAAAGGGGCAAATGTAGACACCTAAATTATGTCGACCCCCCTTGGTCCTAACCCACATCTTATTAATTTAAAATAAACAACTTATTTTAAATTATGACCTCACCCTAACACATCACCTATGACACCTCACCTAGGACACCTCACCTTGGACACCTCACCTTGGACCATTTCCCACCATATGACTCATCTTGAGACTAAGTCATCTCCCTAAGACCTATTCTCACTCCTTTCCAACTGCCTAACTAGCCCTCGTGCTTAATAACCCTGCCATTTGCATGTTCACCAATGGACTATGCACTTGGCAGATGAAGAACAGGCTTCTTAGCCCTTTTACTCATTCTCCACCCACCGAGATTGGTCAAATGTCGGTTGATGCCAGTGGGATCGCCGATGTCAGTTTACTTAAACCGAGTTCTAACCTCCAAAATAGCTAATCACTAATCTCGAATCAACTTCCTCTTAGACGTTTCTCTCTTGGACTCTAGGACTCTCTCTCACATGGATCGGGCTCTCTCTCTCTCTCTTCCTCATGGACTCTGAGACATCAATAGGCATCAAACTTCAACTAATGCTCCCTTGGCCATAGAGACTCTACACCAATCACTCCAGATTAGACTGAAGCATTGCACGGGGTAACAGGGACAAGTGTTTGACATCTTGGTTCTTCTTTTCACTAGAGCTAAGTATTTCTTCCCCCCTTTCATTTTAGTAATTTAGAATAACTTAGTCAATTTTCTATCTCCAAATACGACCAGACCAGACCTGACCTTCAACCAAACTTGACCTTCAACCAGACTGAGCTTTCTTCTGGGAGAGGCTATAAAGCCTTCCTTTTAAAGTCTTAACCCTTTTTGACAACCTATCATCTACCTTTATCCTTCTGTGGATGTTATTTGTCTCCCTATAACCTTGCACAGACCCAAACTCCTTCTAGACCCCTCTGTCGACCACAAACCCATCCAAGGCCATTGCCTTGACTGACATCGACCACTACCCATACCGACACCGGCAGCATAACCAACATCAGCAACTTGACCAACCGACGCCGGTAGGATTATCGACGTCGGTGACTGTGGCAGATCGACTGCAAAGAAATAGGTACGCATTGTCTAATTTCCTCTTTGTTAGTCATTTGTCATTTCTTTATTTCTAACACTTTTACTTATAAATAGTGGACTATCATCCCTCAAGGAAGTCTTTGCACTTCTGGGATTGAGCTTTGCTTGGCAGTCCACCATATCTGTCTCTAACATTTTTTTGTTTGAGTCTTATTCCCTCTACAGGTGTCTTCCTCCATAGCCAAAGAGGAGCTCCTTCAATGATCTGGATATGATGTGCAACTTCATCTGGTTATTTTGATTTTAGCACTCCTTGACCTTTGACTATGATAATTTGACCTATCACGTGAAGTGGTATATGTACAATCTCAACTATTGCAGCATTCACACTCAAACTTCACCATACTCATCCACTACCTATCAAATCGGCAATTGATTTTAGGTTCCCTTACCTTGACTCCCGCTTTGAGGGGGAATACCTCATCACCACACCTTATTTTTGTCTTGTAGTTCGTCAAGAACAACCAACAATACAAAAGGGGGCAAATGTAGACACCTAAATTGTGTTGACCCCCCTTGGTCCTAACCCACATCTTATTAATTTAAAATAAACAACTTATTTTAAATTATGACCTCACCCTAACACATCACCTAGGACACCTCACCTTAGACACCTCGCCTTGGACCATTTCCCACCATATGACTCATCTTGAGACTAAGTCATCTCCCTAAGACCTATTCTCACTCCTTTCTAACTGCCTAACTAACCCTCATGCTTAATAACCCCGCCATTTGAATGTTCACCAACGGACTATGCACTTGGCAGATGAAGAACGAGCTTCTTAGCCCTTTTACTCATTCCCCACCCATCAACATCAGTCAAATGTCAGCTGACGCTGGTGAGATCACTGACGTCGATTTACTTAAACCGAGTTCTAACCTCCAAAATGGCTAATCATGAATCCCAAATCAACTTCCTCTTAGACACTTCTCTCTTGGACTCTGAGACTCTCTCTCACACGGATCGGGCTCTCTCTCTCTCTCTCTTCTTTGTAGACTCTAAGACATCAACAGGCATTAGACTTCAACTAATGCTCCCTTGGCCATAAAGACTCTACACCAGTCACTCCAGAATGGACTAAAGCATTGCACGGGGTAACAAGCACAAGTGTCTGACATCTTGGTTCTTCTTTTCACTAGAGCTAAGTATTTCTTCCCCTCTTTCATTTCAGTAATTTAGAATAACTTAGTCAATTTGCTATCTCTAAATATGACCAAACCAGACTCGACCTTCAACCAGACCCGACCTTCAACCAGACTTGACTTTCTTCCTAGAGAGGCTATAAAGCCTTCCTTTTGTCTTGACCTTTTTTGACAACCTATCATCTACCTTTGTCCTTCTACAGACCTTATTTGTCTCCCTATAACCTTGCACACGCCTAGACTCCTTCCAGACCCCTCTATTGACCACAAACCCATCTAAGGCCATTGCCCTGACTGACATTGACCACTACCCATACCGATGCCGACAGCATAATCGACGTCAGCAACTTGACCAACTAACGCTAGCAGGACTACCGACGTCGGCGACTATGGCAGATCGATTGCAAAGAAATAGGTACACATTATCTAATTTCCTCTTTGTTAGTCATTTGTCATTTCTTTATTTCTGACACTTTTACTTATAAACAGTGGACTGTCATCCCTCAAGGAGGTCTTTGCACTTCTGGGATCGAGCTTTGCTTGGCAATCCACCATATCTGTCTCTAACATTTTTCTGTTTGAGTCTTATTTTCTCTACAGGTGTCTTCCTCCATAGCCAAAGAGGAGCTCCTTCAATCGTCTGGATATGGTGCACAGCTTCATCCGGGTACGTACAAACCCCTGACCATTTATCTTTAGTTTCTTATTTCTTCTAAATATTAAATAGCAAAAATGAGTAGAAACATTAATATTAAATTCTGGGAGTCAATCCTTATGCATATTTTGGCCTAGTCCTCATTGTTTTCTATCATGATGTTTACCATCAAGTGCTACAAAAGAAACCATCTTTAAGAAGCCTCTCATTAATGGAAGAACCAACATATCCTTGGCACCAACATCCAAATCCAATCCCAATCATATCCCAAATAAAGTAACTACACAATGAAATATTTTTAACCTTTATTAGTTCAGATGAGTATCTCCCTACTCGTAGGTTGTCCCAATTCATATTTATTGTCTATGTCAAGTTATCATAATCATCATCATCCAATCAATCATGTTTGCCATAATTAGGGTCTAATGATTATAACTACCTATGGGCAAATAATTGTACACCATTCCATTTGCATTTCTCAATGATTATAACTGCCTTTGCACATATTATTGTGTTCTCACCAATTCACTTTTTTTTCTCAAATAGAGGTATGCTGTCATCATGTTTGTCTATCCTAACTAGGGTAGCTCCATCTTCTCAATGATTATAGCCACCTTGGGAAAATCATTATGTTATCATACCACATTACCACTATTAGGGTACAATGCTTATAACTGCCTTTAGGCAAACCACTATACACCATCCCACTTATATTCTCAGTGATTTTGATTGATTTTTAAAAATCATTATTTTCTCACCCCATCATTTTCATAAGTTTTGTCCCCTTGTCACACTTCTTTCTTTTTTAGGGACCTTTTTCTAACCTACTTGTGCCAATCATTCCATTGAGGAGGCATCATAAAATTCATCTATTTTTGTTAAAGTTGTAGGTATGCAAGACATTTTTCATTCTTTGAGAAGACATTACTATGCCTATATCTTGTAATGCCTTCCCAAATAGGGGAAAACCGTAGACACCTAAAACTAGCCACCAATGATCTCCAACTAGGCTTTTGACCAATTTCTACTAAAATGCACAATTTGGCCTAAAAATATTAAAACACATTAAATGATGTAAACATGTCATATAAAAGTGCTTATTTTGGCCAATGTATCCCTAAATGGGGCAATGAATTTTATGAGACATCTAACTTTGATCAGATTGTTTTGAGTCAAATTGATATTTTTGCACCTAGGTGCTCTAGAATGCTATTTGTTATTTTGTGTTGGCAACATCCTAAATAGGATAATGGATCCAATGTCTATAAAATCTCATCCTAATTTCAATCCAATCAAAATTTGAGCCATTAATATGACATTTTGACTAATTTGATTAATTTGTGCACCAATTGCCAAGATTTGCATCAAAATTGATAAATCATGTTTAAGACTAATTAATTTGGTTCAAGAGCTTAAGTTAATTCTCTGTGAAACTTGTTGAATGTTTCTTTTTAGAAATTGATTATTATTTTTTTCATCATCAAGTGACATAATTTCTTGGGAAGGCATCCCTAGGCCATAAATACATAAAATATCTGATTAAGCCCTTCCATGCCTCATTAAGCCCTTCCTACATCTTTAATGCCTCTCTATCCCAAATATTTATGAGGAAATTTATTGAATTTGGCCTCTAAAATTGAATGGATTCTTAGCCACACATTTCATCTTGAGATGGACAGTTCAGGTTTATTCTGGTCATTTGCAAAAATATATAAGTAAGAAGCCTTACCTATTGAATTTTAAACTCTTTTGGCAGAAATTTATAATGCTAAAAATATCTCTCAAGCCATTTATGTATTGTTATCATGTCCAATTATTAAGCCAATCCAAATCCATCACAAATCCATTAGTTTTAAAGAGAAGAGGAGATAACCAAGCCTCCTTTGATGAAGACTCATTGAGCACAAGCCAAGTAAACCACTTAAAAAAGCCATTTGGAGCATACAAAGAAGGTGAAAGGTCATTTTATTTTGCATTCTAGTTGTGTTTTCCATTTCGTTTTTTTATTATGCTCCCCCTTAAGATAGGCTTAAGGTGTTAGCTTTAGTGTGTTTTGTTTTGGATTTTGATTTCATACACTAACACTATACTAATCTCCCCTTATTGCAATCTTATGTTCACACTATTACTAGCCCTTTGTATATGTTCAAATTATACATCAGCAAGCTATTGTTTGAGAGTGTTGACCATGGCTTTGTATGGTAACATCTTGTCATCCTTGGTCTAAAATGGTCTCTAACCTAATTGATGACTAGCTGGAAATCACCATAAACCTTGATATGTTATATGTTCCATTGTACTACCTATCGAAGCCTTGCAACAAGTGATTCATATTTGGCCATGTTATTAGTATAAGGAAAACTGATCTTGAATGATTTAAGGATTAAATCCCCCTATGGTGTAATGAACAAAAGGCCTACCCTTGATCCATATGTTGTGAATAATCCATAAAAATACAACTTCCAGTGCTACTCCTCAAGAGGTGTGTCTATGATGGTCATAATGGATTCACTTGGAAATTAGAATGTTAGCGACTTTGTATCTACAAGGGGTGCTTCAACAAGCTGATCTACAAGAACTTGTCCCTTGATGGATTTCTAGTTGACATGTTCTATCTCAAATTCTTTGAGAAGCATGATTTACTTGGCCATGTGGACAAATCCATTTTAAATAGTAGATACTTGAGTGGATCTACTTTGGAAATGACCATGGTCTTATTGTTTAACATGTAATAGAATTATTTTTGAGCTACAAAGACCATATCTAAAAATGCTTTTTCAATGGGCATATAAGTGTGCTCATACGCTACTAATGTATGACTTAAATACTACATGGCATGTTATTTTCCATTATCATCATGTTGAGCTATAAGTGCCCCCAAGGTTTTATTGGTGGCTAATAAATGTAGTAAGAACAACTTTCTTGGAATTGGTGGCAATAAAAAGGTAAATTTTTAAGATGGTCCTTTAATTTTTGAAAATATTTTTGGCATTCTTGTTCCAATGAAATGTGACCCCTTTCTTCAATAAGTGTGTGAATGACTAGAATTTATTGGCAAATTGAGATATGAAGCATCTAATAGATTGGATCTTGCCCTGCAAATGATAAAAATGCTTCAAATTGGTTGATGGTGGTATCTTTTTTATGGCTTGTACTTTGGTTGGGTTGAATTTAAGGCCTTTACGAGACATAATGAAGCCAAGTAATTTAGCTAAAATAACTCTAAAAACACACTTCGTAGGGTTGATCCTAACTTTGTATTCACACAATCACTCAAATATCCTCCTTAATGCTACTAAATGATCAACCTTGGTATTTAATTTACCTAGTATGTCATCGATGTAGTCTTCATAATGTCATGCATTATATCATGAAATATGATGGTCATGGATCTTTGTTAGGTGGCCCCAACATTTTTGAGACCAAATGGCATAACATGATAACAAAATGTTACCCACAAAGTGGTGAATGCTATTTTATGTTGGTCTTCTAGCATAATTGAAATATGGTTGTACCCTAAAAATCCATCCATCAGTGAAAGCATTTTATAACCTGTTATGGAGTTGACTATTATGTCAATTTTAGATAGAGGAAAGTCATCCTTTGGGTAGGCCTTGTTTATGTCTCTAAAATCAATACAAATCTTGATTCCTTCTAGATTTTTGTTTATTGGTACAACATTCAATATCCACTCTAAATAGTTAATTGGTTGAGTAGATACCACTTCCAATAGTTTTACCAACACTTTATTGACTAATACAGTAATGCAAGGATGCATCTTGTGTAATTATTCTATAGGTTTGGCATCAAGATGCACCATAAGGTGGTGCATAACCAAGGTGAGGTCCAAATCTAGCATGTCAAAGTAGGCCCATACAAATATATAAATAAATTCCCTTAGTAAGGATGTCTATAAATAATTCACATTCCTCTTTAGTAAGGGACATGCCTAATTTGATTCATTTCAAGTCATATAACATCCTGTTGTTAAATTCTATAGTGTCCTCTACAAAAAGAGTCAAACCATCTTCCAGAATGGTTGGCATAGATTTGAACTAGCCTATAACAGTAAATTATTCTATTAGTATTGGCTCTTCAAGTTCTCCTAGGCATGATGAGTCAAAATCCCTAATATTAGGGATGGCCATGTGATAAATAATGTTGAAAAATCTTAGATGATTCAATCAAAAGCCTCTTGTTCTTCAAGACTAAACTCAAACCTGTAGGCAAGTTCATAATTGGTGGTCTCTTGGGCTATGTTTAAGGAACGTTGAACACCCTCATATAATGGCACCTGAAATAGGTTTTCACTACTAGACTGGCCTTTCTCTTTACTATTTCCCTAGTCCAAAAGTGCCTCGAAGAGGTTTTCACTTTTAGACCTTAATGTTTTATTTAATTATATTTGGCTAAAGGTGTTCACCCTTTCTCCAAAATAGGCTTCAGGATCCAAATTGATTGAGAACCCTTATTTATGGTCTCCCAATGGAACATTGTCCCTAAGGCCTAGAAAATCATAGAAGGCCTCATCATTTTGTAGCTCATTGACCAGCACTATTGATTCTTGTTGGTCCCAATCTATAAGTTGGGTATAATATAAGGGAAGTGGATTGTGGTGAATGCCTGGTCGATGGGCACAAATGGCATTGGTATCAAACAAATTGGTATTGGCTTGATCATCAAAAGGGATATGATCAAACTTTGCTTTGCTATTGGCATCATTGTCACTAGTCATTGGCATTGAAACATGAACTAGGTGTATGGGGTCACCCCCAGGTGGTTTAAATCTAAGAGCATATGTTCCTTTATATCGAGTGGAAAAAATTGGCTCAAGTAGACCTTGTTGATTTAGGCCAATGCCTCTTCCTTCATAGGCATGCCTTTCCATTATTTTGTTTAAAATAAGATACTTGGCATTGATAGAATAGTTGGCCAATTTGTCATTATACAATCATGATTCATCATCTACAAGCGGATCCTGTTCTTGGCCAATGGACGGTATAAAAATGATAGGTGTCAGACTATGCAATTTGCCTTTGCCCTTTCTTTTCCATTCCATGCAAGGTGGTTTGGCTTTAGGTCTTCTAAAGGACTTAGGGTTCTGTGGAAGCTTGGCAATGTGGAATATATTGTGGGTCAAATATTCTCATGGGTTATTAGCTGAGATATTATAATGATTAGATATTTTAGGAGGTAGCATGTGGGAAAGTGAATCAAGGGTATTTGGGTCAATATAATTGGCCTCTAGTGAATCAACAAGTATTTATTTTCCTTCATCATTCTTGGTAACCAAATTCAAGCCAAAATAGTAGTTATAGCTATGGTACTCAGCCTCTAAATGCTTATAATGTTTTTATGGATACAAATCTCCATGGATGGTAACCTCCATACATGAATGGGAAAACTTGATACACTAGTGAAATGTTGATGGGATTGCATGAATTTCATGTATCCAAGGTCTACCCAAAAAAATATTATATGACAAATCGAGTTCTAACACATGGCATAATATATCATGTATCAAAGGCCTAACGATAACTAGCAAGGTGATGGTGCCTTGTGATTCCCATTCTTTATTATCATAGGCCTTGATTTTGATGATTTTTGGATAGAGATCAGTTATAGTATACCCAAGAAGTTTGATGAGCTTTAGAGATAAGATATTGAGTCCCGATCCATTGTCTATGAGGACACATTTCACTTTATGACATGTTATGACAACTTTGATGTACAATGGATTATTATGAAAAGGGTAAAGGGATGACATATCTCTTTGGTCAAAGGTTAATTGTTGGCTTGGAGCTAGATGTCGAACCAAAGCTTGAAATTTTTCTGGGGATGTCATTAAGAACTTGGGATTGGCCAAGGAACTCTATTAAGATATTATTATGGATAGTAGATGTACATAATAAATCTAAAATAGAGATTTTTGTAGACATATTCATAATTATTCCATAATATCCAACATATTTTATTGCATAATGGGAAATGGCTTGTTCTGAGCCAGAACAGTTGGTTGGATTGGTAAAGTGAAAGATGGTTATGGGCATGGGATTGTAAAATTTGACTGCTAAGTTGTGATTACACAATTAGGATTAGATACAAGACCATTATTGCTAAAAAATTATGGTGGTGGGGGACCATATAGGATAAGTCTCAGTTACTGGTGCACTTGTGCATAGTCACAGGCCAATGATGAGTTATTGCTATAGGGTCCAAAAGTGGGAATTTATGCTTGCTGGTACACCTATATGTAGTCTTAGGTCAAGGAAGGATCATTGACATGGGTTGGTTTATTGTAATTAATTATTAAAGGTCTTATTTGATTGGTATTTAGTCTTGTATTGATGGAAATGGTAGAAACATGACCTCCCACAATATATATTACAACTTTGTTGTAGTCATGTGTAATTACATGGTAGGTCTGTTAATTGTTGGCATCATTTTGGCCTTGGTTTCATCCATTTGGATGATGTTTTTAGATCTACTATTGGTTTTTTTGGTTCTATATCAGTTGTTGATATTGTTGTTGTTGTTATGTTAGCCACTATTACTGTTGGTTATTATGTTACAAAAAGGGATTTGAATGAATTCCAAAATTTTGATTAGATGTGGAAGCTCTAAAATTCAATGTGATCTCTTAATTTTCCAACATATTATTAATCAAATGTTTGATTTACACATAATGGCATAAATTATGGCCTTTAACTTGATGATACACACATAATTCATTTTGACAATACCAATCAGGACAGGGAATGATCTCAGGATAGTGCTTCAAAATAGGCTAGATAATCAGATTAGCAGTGGTGAGATTTCAAAACATAGATTAAATGGTTTCTCCAAGGTCATTAAATATATGATGATTAGGCATAGTTCTACTTGGGGGAGGGGTTTGTAAAGGCAAAGTTTGTTGCATTTGTTACACTGGTCTAGGTTGTTGTGCTTGCTATATTTATTGAAGAGGTTGTTATTTAGGAGTAATTTGCATATGTGACATAGGTTGAGTAGATGGTATTTGCACCATTTAGACATGACATGACTTGGTTAATTCATTCCCTATAACATTCTTATTATGATTTAACTACTTGGGTTTATCATAATTATTGGCCTGGGTTTGTTTCAATGCTTGTGCTTAGACTTGGTTTTGATTTTGGTTTTGGCCATTTGCTTGGTTTGTAGTTTGGTTCTAATTTGATGATATAATTTTAATTATCCCTTTGTTAATAAGTTATATTTTGATCAGCAAACCTTTATCAATGATTTATTTAAAAGTGTGTGCACACTACAATTTTAGATGGTAAGATATCTCACTGTGTAAATTCTTGGTAAACAAAGCGGCTAGTTGCTTGTATACTAGACTATGGGTGAATTAGCTAGCAATTGCTCTCCATCACTATAGATAACTTAAAATAATTTCACTAATATTTTTTTTGGCTTTCATCAAATCTACCAACAAAATCTCATGTTTGAGATTGTAAGAGAAGTACTACATAAACTTGTCTATAAGATTGTCAAAATTAGAAACTAAATTCTTGGGAAATTTCAAAAACCATTCCAATGCTTGTCCTGCTAGGCTCTTTAGAAACAATAGTAATATGTATATGTCTCTCTAGGACACTAATTGACAAATGACAAAGAATTCTTTCAAATAGGCCTTGGGATCTCCTTTCCCCTTGTATTTGTCAAATTTTAGTGGCTCGTACCCTAGAGGAAATTGTATATGAAAGATACTCCATGTTAAAAGGGTAAGAACAAAATTCATCCAACTTTAACTTTTTGGTTTGTTTCCTAGCTTGGATGGCAGTAATTACATCCTTCATTTGTTGTAGCTCTTGTGCTAGGAAATCAGAGGGAACATTGGTCTAAGGTGGAGGTTGGGTGGTCAAAAGTGGATTAATTTGATTGGGGTATATTGGAGGTATGGTTTTCTATGGAATGTTGGTTTTATTTATGAATTGACCAAGAATACACATACATAAATTAAGGTATGATTGTTGAAATTTCACACATTATTATGCGATATTATGGTTGGGATTTGGTAAATGGGCTTGGTTTCAGGAAAATTACGGTTGGGATAAAAGGATATGGCTCAGAGTGAATTATTATGCATTTTGAGGTTGATTAGGGACTTGTTTTCAATTATTCAAACCTTTATTATTAATGGTAACTTATGAACCAAGGCTCTATCATTGAGCTTGTGGCACATTTGGCACAAAAGGCAATTATTACCTTATCAGTACTTGTGGAACATTGAAACCTTTTGGTTGTGTGAACCCTTATTGTGAAGTGGATGCATGTTCAAGGTTCAAAATTTGTCACTAACCAATAATTTTATGTTGTTGGTTAGACACTATTTATGATTGTAATGATATGTTGGTCCATGATTGAAGAGGTATGTTCATCACTACTTGGTGAGGCAAAACATTAATTACCCCTGTTGAGGTGGCATAATGTTTTGCCTCTACTGCATGGGTATGTTGGATTGTGCCTATTATTTTGGAATGTTAGTCATCACCTGCTATGGAGTAACATTCATCACATTTTATTAGGGCATAACAATGGTTATTTCTTGACTACTTAATCCTTGCAGTTGGGTGCTCGAAGAAGCAACTAGTTGAGGATTAGAGATAGTTGGTTGACGTTTGGAGGTATAAGTTAATACCCCATACATTTGTAAACCATTCTTGGTGTTAATAAAAGGCACATTTTGTTATGGAATATTTATTTGTTCATTTACATCACTTTGGTCTAGATTGGACATTGCTTGCGTGTTGTCCACTATGTTTGCCTTACTATTTTATGTAGAAGAAGAAGATACTTATTTGATAGTTGGGGTATGAAAATGTTTTAAAATGAAGTAATTTTCATAAATGTGTCTATAACCTAATTCTCTTGTCTTTTCAATTTGATTAAGACTCCCATTGAAGTAACTAACTCAATAGGAGAAGCATTTAACATGGTCATATTTTTGGAGTTGTGCACTAAGTTTAGATATGTCTAGTATGTTTTTTGTATCTATATGAAGTGGTCCTCCATGAGGCCATTTCACATGAAAATCATACAAGGTTCATGATATGACATCGACACTATAGCGTGAGGATTGATAGAAGAGGCCTATTTAATATTCTGATTATAAGGCCCTCTTACTAAACTTGGAAAATTTTTGTGGAGAAATTTTGCTATAAACTTAGCCCCTACCTTCATGGCTCTAATTAATACTTCATCCTTATTTTAAATAAAGTGATGATCAAATAAATAAAGGTCATAAGATGATGTCATTATAAATTAGTAAGGTTGTTATTAGACTTGTTCTATTACTGAAGGTATGCTAGCTAGGTATTGTGCCATTTGTTCTTGGTACTACTTCAAGTATGGAGGTGTGTTGACAAAAAATGGGCCAAAGGATCTTGTATTTGTTCCCTCATTTGAGTTTTTTGAGGTGGATAAGGATCCATCTCACAAATTAGATCGTCTCCATAGGGGTCTTAAACAAATTCTTCTTGTGCGACCACATTACTATACCCTAGATTGCACATGATGCCACTACAATTATAGTGAGATATGTTTGAATTGATAGTGAATGTTTAGTGAAAAAAGGGTTAGAGTTCTAAAAACTCTAAAAAATAATGTCTAAAAAGACAAAAGGTTCAAAATTGATCAAACTAAGTCAAAGGATGGAGCTATATCTCCAAAAATGGTTCAATGTTAAAACTTGGTACAAAATAGTATAATGTCAAATGTCTCACACAAAAAGGTCAAGTAGATGAACTAAAAATAAAATGCCAAACTCTAGGTTTAAATTATTCCAAATAAGTCTAATAAAGGAAAATAAAGGTTGCTAGGTCTTTTGGTCAAATGTGGCATCAAAAGCTAGGCTCAAATGAAGGCATGTGCTAGTACTTTTGGCCAAACGCGATGTTAAAATCTAGACTTAAAACAAAGGGGTATTTAATCTAACAAACTTAGAACACTTTGGAATAGACTAGGCACTTTATTTTAGACATGAACTTGATCAAATTGATATAAGTCATGAAACAAAAGTCATTTGGAGATAGACCATTATCTCCTAAATAAAGGCACAAACAAATAGTTTTCAAATTTGGATGAAGAATTAACCTAAGTTACAAAATCCAAAAGACAAAGATCAATGTTTAAGCCCCAATATTACAAGGCATAAACATAAATCAATCAATATTTGGATTCGAACTTGTCAAAGTTAATTAAAAACTTGACTTAGGAAAACTAGGTTCTTTTGGATAATAGTCAAATTTAAAGAACATAATGGTACTAGACAAAGACCAAAAAAGCACACATGGATTGGTTTCAAATGTAAAACTTGGGAAAAAGGCAAGATGAGTCTATGAAATGATTTTAGTAGTGTAATAATTTTATCGCTCTTTAAAGCTGTGACCAATGTTTTGCTTTAAAGATTCCAAGGCATAAAACTTGAAATGATTTGGGCAGCATAACATTACCCATTTCAATCAAGGGACACACATACATTTTTAACACAAATGTTTAAGGCAAAAATCATGGTGTCAAATGAAAAACATAACTCTTCCTCAAACAATGGAGTAATGTGGACATAAGAATCATTTTTGATGTGAGAAGACAAACAAATGGTTTTAGACTAAAAAGACCAATCAAGAAAAGGACAAAGACCAAATATAACTAAGTAAATCTTCCTAAGCCCTAGATTAACAAGGTTGCATCGTATTATTGACATCCATCTATATATGTGTTCTTGGGATGATTTTAAGTGTTAATAAAAAAACAAAAGTTCATGAAGTAGTAGGGTTTTTACATCCCCCTTCTCCCAAGAGATTTTACAATGACATGGACCTTCAGGCTACTTGACCTGCATCAACAATATGTCTACAACATGTGGGGTTTGTCTAAAATTTAAATTTTTGACCATCTAGATGGTCCCAAGTGTGATTAACACTATAGATGCCTCACGTCAATTGAGTTTATAATGATTAACTTACTATGCAAGGGTCTATTCCTTTACATAGTGATTCCATCTATGTAATGCTTAGTGTAATCCTTTGGTTAACCAGACATGACTCAAGTTTTCATTATTAAAGGAGAGGTTGTCCATTTAACACCCTAGCTCTCATAGTATACGTACCCTAATTTATATACCCACTATGGAGCAGGGTTGAAATAATGTCAAGAGATGAAACCTTGAGTCAAAGCTTCCATAAAGAACTCATGAAGAAGCTATGAAGTCTCCTTCACAACCCAAGTTATATAAAAATAAAACTAAGTGAAAAGACTTTAGAGGTTGCTTTTAGATCACCCAAACCATATGGGTTTTGGGGAGAGCCTAGACAACATTTTTTTCATGCCTTGGTGTAGACACCAAAAATTTACACACTTACAATTCCAAATGTCAAATTAGCCCTATAAGTACCCTGGTACCCTCTTACAACAAACCTACACCTATCAGGCCTAAACCAATAAATCTATACTCATTTTCACCTAGTTGAATAACCCTAACCTTCAAGACCCTATTCTTGTGGACCTTGACCATCGCAGTCAAGGTGACCATCGATGGTTAGCCTTGGGGACCCCTAACCATTGATGATAAAGATCCACCTTCTCACCAAGAGCATGCAAGCTCTACTGACCCTTTTTTAAATATAAACTTGTCTAATTTGTGTTGTAAACCTTTGCATGCACAAATTATATTTAGATTACCCAGTTACACCTTCACTTCCACCTCATACTTATGCCTATAAGAGAAAGAGGTTTGGGAGGTCAAATCTATCTGTAATAATTATTAAGAACTCAGAAATTCAATTTTTTTTGCAAGTTAATTAGGTCAATCAGCATTCACCTTAGCATGTACCCTCCTCACAAAGCACCAAAATCACCTAAAGCTCAGTCAAATAATGCCCAATAGTTAAATGACAAATTAAATTTTGTTTTTTACTTTTACCCCCTAGATTTTTAGGGTTTCCCTTGACCATTGATGGTCAGGGTGACCATCAATAGTCACCTTTTGGGGACCCTAATCATCAATGGTTAGGATACCCTAAACACCCAATTTTTACCTTTTACCTATAATACCCCAATTTTACACAATTTACATTAGGCTCTTACCTACTTTGGAGATGCCTTTTTCTCACCTACCTAACCACCTCACCACCTCACCATTGGTATCTTTTGGCCCATCTGGCACATAATTTTATGACACTTTTTTCCTGGTCTTTTGATCATAGTGACAATATTGTCATGTTGACCCTTTTACATTTTGCGCCACCTCATGCATACATACCTACTTGTGTCTCACTAAGGGCACTTCTTACCTTGGATACCCACAACACTTGACCCATTTGTGTTTTCCTTGGGAGCACTTGTAACCTTGGATACCCATTAGATATATAATGATCACTTAGGAGACTTGCATTTATGAGTGTTCTCAACCATCATGCCTATAGGTGATTATGCAGTTCACTCATCCCTTATCTTTCTTAGTATTGACACTTATTTTTACTAACATTGACAACCTAGTCAATGTGCAATCTTAGTTATCACACCTTTTGTTACATTCTATACACACATTTGCATCTCAAATGCCTAACCTCATGTCACCACCTAGTGACTCACCATCTACCACTTATCAAACCCATCTTGCTTCAACTTTACCTCACTAAATCTCAGTTTGAGGGGGAACACCTCCTCCCCTTCTTGGGCTAACCAAACCCATGACCCATACTCCATTTTTATTTTACAACTCATTCACGTAAGCCATATAGCAAAAGAGGGAAAAATATAGACATCAAAAATCCACACACCTATGATTATGAATGTCGAAGTAGCCCTAAAAGTACCTCAAGACCCTCTTAGGACCAACTTATGCCTATTAGGCCTAAAATAACCAATTTTCACTCAATTACACCTAATTGAATAACCCTAACCTTCATGACCCTATTCCTGTGGACCCTAACCATCGACAATCAGGGTGACCATTGATGATCAACCTTAGGGACCCCTAACCATCAATGATCAGGATCCACCTTCTCACCAAAAGCATGTAAGATCTACTGACCATTTTCTAAATATAAACTTGTGTAATTTGTGTTACGAGTCTTTTCATGCACAAATTATCTTTAGATGACCTAGTTACACCTTCACTTCTACCTCTTGCTTATTCCCATAAGAGAAAGAGGTCTGGGAGGTCAAACCTATCTACAATAATTATTAAGAGCTCAGGCATTCAAGATTTTCTTTTATAGGCCAATTAATGTCATTAACATTATCAAGCATTACCATCCATATTATTGAGAGCCAACTCATAATCACCTCTCAACCAAGCTTTTAGGTACCATTATTCTACTGTAATCAAGCCAAATTCCACTAATAGGCTAACTATACCACCCACCACCAAATTATCTTCTGGTAAGACAAGTGCTTGTTTATCAATATTCACGTGCTTTTATTTCATTTCACAATAAATCTAGCCCTTGCCCAATTCTCATAATCCATTTGTGTAATCCCATCATCTTCTATTGATCAAACCCAAAAATACACAACCAATTACCGATGGTTACCTCAACCACTGATGGTCAAGCATAACCATTGACAGTTACTCTAATCGTCGACGATCACTTGTGGCAAAAAAACTAACAAGCTGATTTCACCCACCCACACCTAATCAAATCCACTTTTATGTGTTTCTAACCATTCACATACCCCTTATAACTTTTTGAAGCATACCCTAACCTATTAGTACTAGTATTAATTATCTTATCACTAAGTAGATCATTTCTAGTCTATTATTCTAGCAAGCTTTCTTGTATTCAATTTTAGTACCTTTTGATTATTGATGCAATCACCTTCTTTATAGATTTATCAACTTGATTATTTAAAATGTGTGGATTGACAACCCCTAAGGAAGATCTTTCTTCCAAGATCTAGCTATTGCTAGGCAATCCACTCAACTATCTATCTAACAAACAAGTTTGCTTTAGTACTTTCTTATCGATAGATCTTCCTCCCAAGCTAAAGAGGAGATCTTCATAATTGTTTGGATTCAACGTGCGCACAAACAAATATATTTTTTAACCATACCTGTATCAAGTTTCTTTTCTCTCTTTCTTTCAAACTTAAGTGAAAATTTACATGAAACACTTGGACTAGGCATACATTGCAAAGAAAAGGTATTTTTGGTCACCCAAGTTCCCTATAGGGGATATGGTGAGAGCATACATGTACTCTTATTTTTTGAAAAAACAAATAAACAAGTATAAAATAAGCACTTTTAAGAATTTAAAATCTAAGTTTTAATTTTATACACCAAAATGAAATGTTTGATGAAGTTTTTGGCCCCTTGGCTTAAATTTACAAAATTTTGTAATAAATTTCACAAAACAACTTAACACAAATCACTTAGGCTCTTTTTAAGCACTTAAAACCAAATGTTCAATATTCAACCATTATTTTTAGGCACCAAAATGAAGTTTTCAAGAGTTTAAAATTGTAAATTTATGTTCTAATCTCGCCTTGGTCTTGTAAATGTTAGAGAGTTTCCCTTTGATTTGAATCACATTTATGGATGAGCAAACAAGTTTTGAAAAGAAATCTCTCAGGTTTCTCTGTAATTTTTACATAGAGACTGATATTGATCACCTATGGCCAATTTTGGTTATAAGGTGGCTGATTTCTATTGTAAATGAACCAATGCCAATCAATAGAGACTGATATCAGTTACCTGTGAACTTGAAGGTAAAACCAACACAATGTGAAAAATGTTTACTAGCTTAAAATTTGATAAAAACTCCATAAAACCTATAATAATATGATTAGATAAAAAATATACAAGTTAATGAAACCAATAAATAGCAACTAGAAATGTTAAAAAGATTCAAAATCCTAGTTTTTAAGTCGTGTCCTACCCTACAGCCTGATCAATGATGATTACCTAGAACTGATGTCAGTTAGGCATAATCAATGATGGTTAGGTAGAATTGATGCTGGTTATGCCAAACCAATGTTGGTCTTTATGTAAATTTAACTTAGCACAAAAAAAATACATCAAAAATAAATCTAAAACTCTAATTTTTAATATATTAAAGCATTCATTTAAAAAATTAGGAGTTACATCTTGGTTTCCTTGGTATGTGGGATGCTTCTACATCCCACCAGGTATGCCATTTGGTGTCATAAAAATTTGAGAATAGAGAGGAGATTAGATCAAGTGTTAGTCCATAAAATAAATGAAATCAACACACCAACATTATAACATCTCTAATCCTAGATCATAGGGGAAGCTTAATGAACAAAACCAATTAAAAACTTAATAAGAATGCAAAAGAACAACAATCTCTTACCTTCCTTGAATACTCCTTGGCACCATTTTTGGATTGTTTTATGTGGCTTATGCTTATGGCTTATCTCAATATTTTAGAATTATAACACTATGAATATAAGTCATGCTACAAAACCTACATCATAAGTCTACTATTTTCCAAGCTCTTAAATGAAGAGGCAAGGGCTTGAATTTATAGGCTTAAGAACTAACCCTAACCCAAGGTGAGTTAAGGTGTAGTTTAAAAATGGAATGGGTTCAAACCTAACCTAAGTGAGTCAAATAACCCCAGTAGAGTTAAAAGGTGTCAATAACTCATGATTTGAAATGAATAAGCATGGGTGAGATATTTTCAAAGGCTTGACAACTCACAAAAGGTAATCATGAAACGCTAGGATATTTCATATTTTTGAATTTCTTTTTTTATTAATTCATTAATTGTATATAGATAATTCAACTAGGTATTTAATTTGGTTTAGCTTGTTAATTAATTCTACTTAAGAATTTATCATTTTCAAGATTTGATTTAAGTTCATGTATCCTATTTAATAGGTCCATAGGCCAAATTGACTGTTATTATGCCACAATGTGATTAAGGATGAATATGTGAGAGGTTATGATTGCATAGGGTAGGATACCTCAATTAGGAATGTCTCAACATGATTGTGAGCTTTGATGAATGATGAAAAAATAAATTTGGGATGCTCAGTGATTTCTAGGCTTAATTTTCAATGGTTGGTAAGAATTGGTCTGAAGTCCAATCGAAGGCCATTAGTGGCCAGCTTTAGGAGTCTACAATACCTAGTGTCAAATGCAAGGTGATTGTCTCTAAACCTCACACAGACCTAAAACACTTTTCTCTAAGTGATCTTATCTTATATTGATTATTATTATTTATCACATGAGCTAAAACATATAAACAAATTTTTTTAAGGTATATTACCTTCTAAAAGATCCCTCAATACCCTTGTTCATAAATAACATTGCCCTCACTCTCTATTTTCTACCAATAGGCCTATAGGTGCCTCTTTCCCAAGCCCACATCTTCTTCACATTTGTTCTTGGGTTGGTATTGACTGACCCAAGATAATCTCTAATGGTTTGAGAGGAATTTTAGTTTATTTGATTTTGTTTATGTACCCTTTCTATTGAAAAATATTACAAGCTTTATCATTTGTCTCCCAGACCATTTTGCAGACCTATATAGTCCAGTTGTAGGTGTAGAATTGAATGGTGATTTTTTATTGATCATACATGCTCATGAAAGGATTTAAGATTTTATTGAAGTTATAAAACAATTTTATAACCTAAATTATGTATTTAAAACTATCCATAAATCATAGGATTGCATTTGTTCCTCCAACACTTGAAGTTGTTGTTCATTCTTGCTCAAGAACATTGAATTCAATGACCTTCTTTACTGGTGTCTCTTAAAATTATCACACAAGATGAATTTGGGATACTTGTATACCTATTAAATTATTCATTGATTTATATAATCCTTTTAAAGTTTTAAACCTTTAAAAATAATGCATTGGTCTCCAAACATCCCATTTTCTCATCTGTAGGACTATAGTCTTCTCATTTGAGGGCTATGTGTTCACATTAATGCAAAAGGATCACTTGGAGAATGAAAACAAGTTTTTTATGCATGAAATTGAACTTATGAGTCTTGTACCAATGCATTTCAATAGCTTTGGGTTCTTCCAAAATTCACTAAAATCTTCAAAGTTTCAAGTTTACTTAACTTCATACCTTCTAAACTGTACAAACTTGTACATTAGCATTTCAATCTTTCTGCATGTGAATATTATTTGTAAATGGAATAGGGAACATTTTTGACCTACATGAGATTATGAACATCATGGGAATATGTTATAAACACCTCCAAGTGATAAAATACCTCAAAATGTTGTAAAGACTTGCCTGTTATGCCCAAAACAACAGAACCATGAGGTCTCCTTATTGGTACAATCATAAACAATGGAATATTACACTAATTTTGATGTTTAAGAGGTTAATATAGTCTCAAGGGATATTATCCAACCATTTTAATGCATTTAAAAATCTTAGACATGCTATTTCAAGGGAAAAACTATGGCAATGGGGTTTAACAAGGGTTTTAGAGCAATTATTCATAGAGATTTGATTCTTGAACTCAAAACTAATGACATGGTTTTGAAGGGCATAGGGGTAGTATACATCATATAATGGAATTTGTCTTGAAACTTCACCTCCTCCATGAACCAATGTAAACTTTTTGACCCTCTTCTGGCTGTCAAGAACCCGATGAAGGAGGTGAGAGGTTTTCTATCTTTTTTGGACTTGAAAATTCTTATTAAGAATGGATTTGAGTCTGAGGGGACTAAAAAGAGCCTTGGAGAGTCTTAAAATTTGATATTCAGGGGAAAATCTTTGCAATGAGACCTCTATGTTTCCTTTTCCTTCAAGAAAATTGCTTGTTTTGCCTTCTTACCATGTTATTATTGTGAACCAAGTGGCTATGGAGTTCCTCTTATCTTGTACAGTGGTACAATAACATACTAGAGCATCTTCCACTTTTTTCTCCCTTAAAATTTATTCACTATGCTCTTATTTGGATGTTAGAATTATGAGTTAACAGTTCCAAAGTATTTCAATGTTAGAAAAGAAGTTTTATGATACCTTGGACAAGATGTATGGGAAAGGTACATGTATAATGACATTCAACAAATGACTAAAAATACCCTTTTTCATCTTTGGACATAACATCTAAATTTTGTACTTAATGATCCTTCAAGGAGTTAAACTAAAAAATTGTAACAAGCAATATAAGACAAAACAAAGGAAACCTAAAACTCTCCAAAAATACATTAGTTTCTCCAAAATGCTTGAACATGTATTATGTCCAACTTACTAGCTTTGATCCTTGGTCCACTTGTTTATCTTGGAACACATCATCTTCTTGTATGGTCATCATCTTCTTATCTTCACCATGGTTCAATCTTTACCTTTACTTTCAAAACAAACTTTAAAATTTCCAAAGTTAACTTAATCTATGTTAAACACCTCATAAAGAATCAAGTTATGGAGACTGGTTAATCAACTGGATGTCATGACTTCACACTTTAAATAGACCTTATACAAGACCCTAAAATAACCTAAGACATCATTGAAAAACATCACCATAGGACATGTTATGATATTAATACATGACCCTTCAAAAGGCTATCAATAAAGTTAAAGAAGCTTGGCTAGCAATTTTTGAAATGTAATGACCCATGGTAGCCAATTTGGCTAACATAACCTATTAATGAGTATGTCCTGAGGTACAAGACAATGTTAACTAAAATGTCCAATCCTAGGGAATATAAAGAGCTTCAAGATATTTTAAAGAAATGTTTGCTTCCTCATTTATACAAGTCCATTATATTCAAAAATTTCAAATCTTATCATTGAACAAACTTAAATATGTAACAAATACACCAAATGCATCTACATCCAATACCAAGTTTGATATCAAACCAAGTTATAAGGTTAAACCCCTTGATCCTAAAAATGAACCAATTATCATATTTAATGTGGTGTCACAACAACCTAAACATCTTATCTTATCCAATGCACCATAGAGATAATTTATATGCTTACATGAGACTCCTGCTTCATTACTCACATGGCTTGTAGATTGTCATATTATATCTCTCCTTCATCATATAAAGGTTGATATGAGTATACCTCTTCCCAAAGGGTATGATATGAATGCTTATTGTGATTATAAACAAGGGCCTTGGCATTTTATGGACATATGTTCTACCTTGAAACATAAGATCCAAGAGCTCATTGATGACCAAAAGATTAAATTTGATGATCCTTCAAAGGAATTTGGTTTAAATCTAGGTGACCACCATAAAAAAAATATTTAGTAATCCTTTGCAAGATAATTCAAAGAAGGATCTAGAAGTGAAAATGGAACATAATGCACATCCTAATCCATCACATTATGAGCACCAATTGGATGGGATTATTGGTGCTTATATGCAGCATACACCTCTTATTATTTAGAGACCCTCTATTACTTTTTATGATAGTGAGATTAGGGATTATGACTTAGGTCTTCATTCATTATTAATTTGAGCATAACTTTATCACTAACCTATATATAATGTTATGATTGATAATGGTGCAAGATAAAATGTTTGTACCATGGCATTTCTTATACATTTGGGTTATACAAAACATGATTTACATCCTTTGATTAGATCAGTTAGATAATTTGATGGGTCCTCGCAATAGGTTATTGGTGAGATTGATTTACCTTTATAAGTGGGTCATTCCCATGTGGTTACTACCTTCTCATTTATACCTTTCATAGGTCTCTTTCATATGTTATTAGGACGACCTTGGATACATACACTTTGAGTAGTACCTTCTATAGAGGATGGGTGTGTTAAATGCATTCATGCTATTCATGTAATTATAGTTTATAAAATTATATATGGATATTCTCTTAAACAAGATAAATTTGTACCCAAATAATTTACTATAAAATCTCCTCAAGTTAATCCTTCAAAAAAGGGCAAGCAATAGGTAATTCTCTTTACCAGGCAACTAGTATTTGAGAGATCATTGTACCAAAGGTCCACAGTGGGTTTCATGTAATCCCCATATATTACACACCATATTCAAATATACATAACACCTACACATATTCCTATTACTGCTACTCCAAATAAAACCACAATACACTCAATGATGGGTCCCATGATCCCTATTCCTACCCTTACTACTTCATAACCATAGAGTCATATTTTATATACATAGACCACCATAAATACTATAGTGATAGATATTGCACCTATGCATGATACTTGATAGCATTAATATTTTATTACACTAGATTCATATTGGGGAGATATCTATGAGCATCCTCTAGGTGTGATCAAAGGATAGTGTTTTACTTTCACATATTCTAAAAATACCAAAAAAATAAAAAATTCAAAAACTAAAAAATATGTCCAACATTCACATGTTCTATTAACTCATTGGCATATATGTTATTAGTTCCATGTCAGTATATGGAATATTAGTATTTATTATATACACAAGTGTTTAGCACATCTTCTGAGTATAATTTAGGAATTTTTAGATGTTGAGCTTTCCCTCTACTCACATCACCAAGATGTTTGGGGCATCCATCTCTATGATCATGATACATCCAAGTTATATCATTATATGGTCAATTTATATTATCATATTCAAGTTCATATATGTACTTACACATGCCTTTATCCATGCTTATATCTTTTGCAATGTACTTGATATGCTATATACTTGATGTTTTTTGCTAACACATATGATCCATGGAATAGTATGTTATGTTTATATTGGTTGCTTATACTTACATTTATGTACTTCCTTGAGTGTTTCACTTTACTATTGTCTCTTTTGTTTGAGAATTTTAATATACCCCATTGTTTGTAGCCTAGTGCCTTTTTTGTCTTTGAGATTTGAATATGTCATTTTATTTTTGTATTTTGGGATTTAAATATGTCATTTATTGCTTTATGGACATTTGACCAAGTCATGTCCCTTTGATTGTGTGTCATTTGAACAAGGCCCTTTTTTGTGATCTCCTTAAACCTTTGTCTCTTAATTTTTGTTTTGGGTACTCTTATGTGTGTGATTAATTTATGATTTATCCTGTACTGTTACTATCTATATGTTTCCATGATAACATCATGCACATTAGGACTTGGTGTGATCACATTATTCATGTTTCATTGATATATCTGCCTAGACATGTTCTCTCTATATGCTAAATGGTATATTCATAGTTTACATGGTTATGTTATCCTTTTGAGGTTAGGTAACTACTAGTTGCTACTACCTTCACCTCAAAGGGAGGGGTATATCAATGGGGAAATGCCATGGAGGCATGACTTCCATATTTTTCATAGTTTTAGATTTAGTGGGGCCATATTTTGGAAACATGTTCTCCACACTTATTCAGTATGCAACATACCTAGATTATAGTTGGGATATGTTTTAGAAACAAGTCCTCCACATTGGCACTTATACCAATTTGTAGATCTAGATTATAGAGGGGGCATGTTTTGGAAACATGTCCTCAAAATTGGCACTTATATCAATTTTTATATTTCTCCATATATACTGGGGGCATGCTTTAGAAACATGTTTTCCACACTTATACAATTTTGATTTGGCCAAATTACATAGTTATATGATTCAGATACACATTTATGGAAAAAATTCATACATTGGTACCATTGTTATACATAATTTCAACATGAGACACATCTAAGGTGCATACACTATGTAATTTATAACTAATATTACAAAATCAAATCAGTTTCAAATTTTAAACACTTTTAGGGATTATCACTACCCATTAGGTTGGACTTGTATGGACTATATTGAGCCAATTTACTACATTAGTTGGTTCCCTTTTTGGTATGGTTGAGGTGATTAAATAACTCAATCTTGACAAGTTTATAGGTTGTACTTGATTGCATCATCTAGCCTTACTAGTTTTAAAGTGTGAGTTGACTTGGTTCACTCACACTCACCAGGTTATAAGTATGATTAGGTTTCATGATTGAGCTAATCTCAACTATTGAGTGACAACTAACCTTTTATTTGAGGTTAGGGTCATGTTCCCTCTAATAACTTTCTCTCTCTATTTATTTAGATATATGTACTTTATAGAGCTATATTTGTCCTAATCTAATTTTTAGTGATCCATAATGATATATTTTGCATTGATACATAGGTGTTCTCTTAAAACTTGCTCTCTTTCAATTTTAATCATTTAAATGCTTTCAATTTTAGATTATATGTACTGATTATATATTATAAGATGCTCTTGGTTTTTGGTCAGTCACCGTCAAAGCACTTAAGTTGGACTTAAAAAAAGACAAGGTGCATTATACACACATAGGTATGCATTCATTTTCCTTTAAACTAGAAATTTCATTACTAAATTAAAGGGTGGGGAAATGTAGACACTATTTATGAATTATATATCACCTTGTTCTTGTACACTTGGAAAATACATATCATGGATATACCTTCAACTTATATACTTTTCCCACTGTTAAAAATATCACATACACTATCTCTATGTGCCTAATTACTTATCTGTTAGTCAAACCTATGTATTCTGATGACTCAAATCTGCTATCTTTCCCAAAATGATATAAACCTAATTATCTTCCATCTCTACAAGTTTTATACTTACACCTATTTTCTAACTTCTTGAACACTTTCGTCTTAGTTAGATGCTTGTGTTGATGCAGTGTCATACCCTAATGAAAGTGACCAGTGCCATAAACTCATCCAATTTGTAAATGAAATGTATCCTAAAGGTCAATCTAAATGCTTTAATGTGAGATATTCTCTGAAGGGATTGGTATAAATATAAAATTAATGCTCATTCATTCTACACCTAGAAACACCTCATAAGGAAACTTAACAAAATCATTCTATCAAGAACTCAAGTGAGTAAAGTTTCCCTATTTTCTCTTATTTCCATATCAATCATATGGATAACACATCTACAAGTTTGAATTACTAAAGGAGAACTCTATGAGCCATATATTCCAAGTTACAATCTAGGTCACTATTCTACTTGTTTATCACACATTGCATGATTCACACACAAGCCACCACATAGGGAAGAACTACATAAGTCTGAGGCCCTATACAGAGTATTAGCTATGTAGTTAATACTCATTAACAAAGGGGTCTTTGGGGTAGTTTGATATCATGTGCCCACTAACCCATTTTTATCACAAAGAATATGAAAATGAAGAACTAGGGTTTTCTCATTTAATAAGGAGTGATACTCTATGACCAAGCTCTGAGTGCACCAGAGCAAAGGTGAACATAAAACCCAAAAGCATCTAGGTGGTTTATCCTATTTCAATAGGTATTCCATACTAAACACTTATGTCTAAGTCAGATAATAACATCTATGCAACCATCCTAGGTTGACACAAGTGTCTGTGGCTATAGAGGTGATTTATAGAATCATATGATTGTTCTAAAATCTAGATCCAATCCACGTTTTTCCCATTCTATATCTAGATCTATATTATCATTAAAACTAGCTAAGTATCTTGTTTTCATTATTATTTCAATATCTAGCATAGGTGTACTTTCTATCTTTAACATATTAGCATAATAAATTTAGTATATCTTTATCTGAGTTTTGTAAACAATTGGCCTACTCTAGTGATATTATAACATCCTTTTTCCCTAGGTTATCTCTTCCCCCTTTAACCCTAGATTCCATTAATTTAAATTTTAGGGTTAAACACATATAATGGTTTACTAGGGAACTTGATTTTAGTTTAGCTATTGTTGGTATGACCTATAATGTTCATGTGAGTGATTATAGACTCTATGGAATGAAAAAATGGTGTTACTACTTCTTTGGGAGACATCCTCAATGTAGGCTATATAGTGTGGCCATCATTTATAGAGGAATCAATCTTGAAGGATCATAAAACCTAGGAAATTGTTAGGGTTCAGTCATGCATTTATCCTCAAGCATACTTTAAAGAGGCTCATAAGTAATAATAAATGCATGTGAAATAGAGTTTGGAATGTGATCCATCTCATATTTATGGACATCAACTGAATGGGGAAAAATGTAAAGTAAATCAGAAGGATATTTAGATCAAATCATATGAATTAAATTATTACTAGAAGATGAATATTGCTCGAAACAAATTTGGAGATAGGAATGGAAGCATATGATTTATGCATCCTTAGAATGGGCATAGAAAAATAGGTATGGGTCATAAAGAGTATAATTATCATCATGATCTAAAGTAGTAAGATCTTTGTTAATGGATTCTACCATTATGTCACTAGAGGATGAATACTAAGTAGTTTTTTTAAGATTGATCATGTAAAAGGGAATCGCGTTAGTCAACTTATTACAAGAATGAGGTCACAAGGTAGGATAGAAATAATTTATTATGTTAGAGGGGATATCCAATTTTTTAATTTTTAGAATAATCTCATTAGGCTCATCATAGTCAAAATATAGGAAGTTAGGTGGGATGTTGTCCAAATGCTTGATGTGACCATTATAACCTCAATTTGAATTGATGAGATGATTAAAAAGTTGGTATTCATGAATGGAATGTTAGGTGAAGGCTCGAGGGTTGGTATTGTAAAGACTTCACAATCTTTGAATTGTTCAAAATTCCAAGGGTTAGTATCACCTTGAATCTTGTTGATATCACCCTTATAATGAAATTTGATGCATTAACATGTGATAGATACCATGAACCTCATAAAATGAGTCTAAAAGCAACCAAGAAAAATGTGGTATGATAGAGGAAATTTAAAACCTATTACCTTAACTCTAACCATGATAAGTAGTACTATGATAAGGACTAAATGCATCTTAATGAAGTTATTTTTATTAGTTGTATCCTTAACACGTGTTCTTAAAATTACATTATCAGTATCTTAAAGTTTTGATGAATTATAAGGAGTCAACACATGTGTTAGAGATTTTATTGATCAAGGCACTCTTATCTTGAATATCACCAAATTGGACAATAATGAACAATGGAAGACCATCCACACAAAGTAGGATTTCATCTCAAATCATAGATGTTATATCAAACTTTAATGAGAGATGTTTCCATTGCTTTATCAACTTGTATAGACATCTCTTCACATTATTGTAAAATGTTAAGCTTAAACCCGAGCAAGGTAGCTAATTTCCATATAGGTGGTGGTTGAGGAATATTCATGTCAAAAAAAAATTTCAAAAGTTTGTTTCTAGGATGTGGAGAAGTCCTCATGAAATTGAGGAATGGAATCTGGTCTGGGAACTTAGAAATTTATTCTAGGATCCCATTCGTCAAAACCAATATGAATTGGACATGATTGTGAAGATGAATTTTGAAGTGGATCAGTTGTAGAAGGAACTAAACTAGACCAAATATAATTTTAAATCAATTTGGTGTGTAGTATCATCACTACCAATATAGATGATGTAGATTAATCCAACAATATCAGTGTGGTTGACATACTTGGTTGCATGAAGACATCAAAAACAAACTATATCAGCCTGACCAATATAGAAGAATTAAAATGAAGGATAGAAATGGATTGTATCATCTTAGTTGATGCATTAAAAACATAACTTATCAATGAATTAGACTGTATCAACTAGATTGATATAACTAGACTTAATTTGGAAATGAAAGACTCTAGTAGGTTATCCACTATAGTTTGAACAAATGGTGATGGGGAAATACATTACATTGACCTAGTTGATACAATTATGAGAGAAAAAAATTACATCAAGTTTTTTGGTACAATTACAAATGAATAAAATTATATCAAGTTGGTTGGTATAGATGGACTTTATGAAAGTACAAAAGTTTTAATTTATTCATATTCAATGCCCTCCAAGAGCTGTGGAGGTTTATCTTAATTTTTTCTATAAGTAGGATAATGAATACAAGTCTAAAATGGATAAAGATCAATATAAGATACAACCCACTTCATATTGTTCATATTCACCAAGTTTTACTCATCATTAAAATAATTAGGATTTACTATGGTTTAGACAACATTGGTGGTTGGGTGGGAAGATGTTTTATTTTTAATTATTAGGTTGTTAATTTGAGTGTGGTTTGGAAGTGGATTTGAGTAAATGATAAGGTTAGCATTAGCTTGGTGAAGTGTATCACGCTTGAATTTGGAGTCATGAGCTTTAGATACCTTATCATAAGTTTGGTGTTGCTCTCTAATAATGGCTTCATAATTGAAGTTTGGACTAAGAGAGAATTCAAAAGAAAGGTTTTTAAGTTATTTACAAGTTTCATGGGAATAACACTAATTTTTATGGAACCAACAAATTTTTTTTGGGTTGTACTAATGAGCACTAGGATAAGAAGTATCAAATTTTCTAATCAAAGGTTTAGGAATACATTTCCTAATTCAACTAAGGAGAGAGGGTGATGGATTCAATAATTATTGACTTCTAAAGGAGTATGGATGTTGGAAGGGGTTTTCTTTGATAGGCAAGGAAGGAGTCACTCCATCAAAGCTTCCTGAAAAAATAAGATTGATGGTTCTCTTAGAATCATACATGTTTGAGACACCATCATATATGGAATTATTATTTTTAGATCTCATAAGCAGTTGAGTTCTAATATTTGGATGGGAAGGATCTAATTGTCTTATAAGGAAATCTTGTCATTTGGATTGATCGAGGGCTTCCTCCAATGATTTTGGGAAAAGATTTATGCTAATATATTATATCTCAGGATTATAAATTTTGATAAAAAGGTGGAAAAGGTTGTCTTCCAACATGTTATGATTAGATTTATCAACTAAATATTTTTAAATTTTTATGAAGGTTTAATCAACCTCATTGTTTGTTTGCCTGTAATTGATTATGTGAGCCAGGTTGTTTTCAGGTAGATCATTGAATTGGAACTCTTGAACCAACATGTTAACTAAGTACTACAAGCTAGATATGGAGTTGGATTTAATTTTATTCTACCAATATAAAGTATCAATAGATAATTTTATGGCAATTAGTTTGGTATCATCACATGTGTTGAGCTTAATCAAGTATTTATATAGGTTACCAAATGACTTCAAGTGTGAAGTGGGATCAATGGATCCATTATAGGTGATTAAATGAGTGATGCCACCTATGTCAATGTTTACAATTTTAGGGGTTATGGCCTCATTTTGGAGATGTTTGATGACTTCATTATGAAGTGGTATTTATCGAATAACAATATTATGAGCATATATAATGGTGGTTAGGGTGGTATTTGGATTTTTTACTCCCCACTAAAGTTATTGAGGGAGATTTTGCATTTACATCATCCGAGCACTATTGTTAGCTTAAATATTAACCATTTGGATCATTGATTGTATGATGATTTGATTAGGATTGAGAGAATTATGTATTAGAAGGAGAGGCTTAAGTAGTTTGCTAGGATGTATTAGATGTGGCATTGACATTGGTATTAACATGGGAACTATGGGTAGGTCTACTAAAAGAGAGGTCTTCCATGTTAGTAGCATTGCTATGCATGGTGGATTAATAAGGAAATGAGGAATATGAAAATTTATTTTTCATAGGTCTTGTAGAAAAGTTATGAACATAGGAAGGAGGACATTTTACATGAGGTTCCATCATTAGATGATAGATGACCACAAGGTACTTTCCCTTATGTTTAGGATTTACATGGAGATATATTACCAATTCATCAATAAACTCAATGTCACATTATATTTGACTTCATGATCTTGAATTATGTGATCTTATCCAGTGGTCTTAAGATTTTTATATGGCTCAAAGTTTTTAGATCTAGCAGAAGCCACATGACAATTACTTGCATTTTGGACTTAAGTCATGGAAAAATTATAAGGCATGTAGGTTTTTATGGATAATTTATATGGTTTGGTTAGTTATATATCAATAATATTATTTAAAAATCCATAAAATTCCTAGTAGTTTTTATATTTGGATTGGTACAAAATGTATTCCATAGTAGAAGAGAAAATATTAACCATATTGAACTGGCTGGTGCAGTCAATTACATAAGCATGCTAAAAATAGATTGTATTGGCATGGATAATGTCGTTAGGAACTAAAATGGGAGAAAAAAAATTTATATTGGATTGGATAGTATAGTATGTTCACAAAAAATAATTATATTGGGTTGGCCAATAAAGGCGGCATGGAGATGGTAAAACTAAACTATATAGGGCTTGCTTATGCATTCAAGTAGAAACAAAGAATTATATCAGTTTGGTAGATACAATTGAGAATATAACATAGCTATACCATTCATAGTATAATATCAAACTAATTGATGTAGTTGTCACATGGTAAAAAATGGTATCAGGTTAGATGATATAGTCTGTAAGATAAGCAAGATGAAAATTTAACTAGCTAAGAAAATCAAAGCAAGGTGGTATAACTAGACATGTTGTGATTAGCTTGTAGGATCTTAGATATATGGATATTATTGATAAATAGTGAACATAGTTATAATGGAAATAAATACAAAGGATTCCACCATCTCGTAGCTGCACTAACCTATCTCTAAGGTATATTTAAAATAAATTTTTAGGGATAACTATTTACTAATGCATTAAAAAATAAAATGGTTGAAAGGATACATAAAGGCTAAAAAACAAAACCCTAATAATTTTTTGATAAACTATGAGGTACGTGGAAACTAGATTTTATATATAGTGTTATGTAATGGCTTAAGTATTGAGATGGTACCACTCATATCACAACTCAAGTAAAAATTATGACCACTTGGCCCAAAATGATAACTCCAAATAGTTTAAAAACTACTTAAACATAGTTCTTAGGAATACAAATACAAATAAAGATGAATATGATTCAAGTTGAGAGTTAAATTTATAACATGCAATGAATTAAACAAGCAAAAAAATGGTATTGGCATGGATGATATAATTAAAAGCTAAAATTGATCAAATAAAATTATATCAAGTTGGCCAATACATTTGGAAGCACATACATAATTGTATTGGACTGGTTGATACAATCTATAAAAACATAATTATATCAGGTTGGCTGATACTTTTGGCACACAGACATGAAATGGTACCAGGCTAGTTGTTACAATTTCTAAAACTAATGAATAGTAATGTGTTAGCTGATACAGTCAGATTGAATATATGTGATGGTTTTGATGATGTCACCAATAATATGAAAAGGTGAACATGAAACTGATCTAGCTAAAAAAGAGAGAAGGTTCATATCAAGTTCAGGATGTATATTCGAGCTAGGATGACCTACAGCTATGCTCTTTATCTCAATAGACTAGGACTTTAATAAGGCCAATCAAATAGAACCTAAATATACTTATGTGATCAAGTAAGACCAATGATAGTTACATATTTAGTATAGGGTAACCTAAAATTAAAATTTTAAAAGGAGAGGGTTCTAATGCCTATGGCTATGGCACAATGATATAAATCTCACTAGACATCAACAAAGGTAAATGATTGTAAAAGATGCAAGTAAAGTAAATGGTTGTAAAAGGGTACAAATAAAGTAAATTATCAGTAAGTTATTGTAAATATTGTAAAGTGTAATGGTCAAATAAATACGGGCCTATGCAACTTAAATTGATAAATTTAAGGCTTAATAAGCCATGTATCTATACCAGCTTATTTGATATAAGGAGAAGGTTAAGCAATGACACACACATACATATACATAGTAATAAGCAACATATAATATACTAAGTAAAGGAAAGAATATATGGATATAAAAAATTACCTTGGGGTGGACCCATCAATGCTTCAATCTCCCCTTTGGTTCAATTGGAGCTTTGCAAGATATTTTTTAGGTTGAAGACCTCAAATGGTTAGATGAAAACCTATATATCATTATTTAGGATCTCCTAATCACCTCTCCTATTGAGTGTCAATAACACCACAAGACAAGACCTCCAAGATAAGGTTATAAACCACCAAATTTATCAAATAATTCCTCAAGGTAGAAATACAAATGCAAACAAAGTACATGAATGTGATATATATTATTAGGAATGAAATATGACCCTTATATATATGGTTTCAATACCCAAAACCAACCATAAACTCTAAGCCAATGGTATCGACTAGGTTGATACAATTTGAAGATATCAGCTAGCACAATATGATATTGTCTAGGTTGATATAATATAAATGTCAAAAGATAGACTTATAACTGTATTAGGTTGGATGATATAGTATAAGAAATTTAAAAGAACAAAATAGATGGTATCAACTAAGTTGATACCTTAGGGAAGCTACTAAATTTGGGCAAGAAGTAGATAAAATGGAAAGATGGATAGAAATATTGAGGAGGTTAGATTGATAGTAATAATGGTGTAACAAGATAGAATGCACACATATCTCACAAAGTGCCATGATTTTATCCCACCCCATTCCTAATGCACCTATTAAGACATGTTATTAGGGACATTGATGCATCAACTATCCAATACAAGAGAAAGTGCTAGTAAAATGATAAAGTGAAAACATTGTGTATGCAAAATACATCTCTCTATAAGTTTAATTCTTATCAAAGATTAAATCTTCTATAAAATTATCTACAAATAAGTTTCCTTATTTTAGAGTTTTTATCTCTTAAAAATCTTTATTCTTATAAATTATTTTTATCTCTCGAGAAGCTTTATTCTTCTATAATCTTCTTATCTCTAGAATATTCCTTCTACTAAAAATTGTTCTCTCTCTATAATATTCCTTCTTATATAAAATTACTTGTATCTTTATATAAAAAATTAAGTAGTTTATTAGGAGGAAATAAAATAATTCAAAAAAAAAAAATTAAGAGGTTGAGATGTATGAAATTAAAGATATATACCTAGTAAAAATTTATGAAATATATTTATCTGAAAAATGCTGAGAGGTATCAATATTAAGGAAATTATGTATGAAATTAAAGATATAAAAATAATACAAATTTATTATGAAAAAATTCATTACCTTCTTCACAAATTTCCCACTGACTAAGAATAAATCATGTCAATCTAACTACACCATTGTGTCAAGCTCAAAAAAATGTTTCAGAATAAGAAGGGGGATCCGAAATCCACTCTATGACTAAGATATTACAATTTTTTTTATCAAATTATAAAAAAATAAAGGAAAACATCAAATTGATGGTCAAATTGACATCAAATTTAAGGTCATAATTCAAAGTGAACATACTCACAAACATTACAACCCACCACTACTCCTGCCCACCCGATTACCATTTTAGAATACCTCTCAACGTAAAAAGGAAGAGATGGAAAAAGAAAAGATAAGAGTGATGGATACTAAGAGGAGATAAAAACATAGCTATAGAGTGAGAAAGCCTATGAAAGGAATATATAAATCTTATGTAATGTAGTCTTGAAATTTCATAATAAAAAATTGGCCTCGTGACTTTTTTATAGAATGCAAGCCCAAATTCCCTAAGTGTTTATTTTATGTGAATGTTTTATCTCTATGATTCTTATTATGTCATAAAACCTTAAATTAATTATATGAATGAATGGATAATTATATTTTTAAATGATATGTGTTTTGATGAATTGTGGTTAATAGTGCACAATCCATCGATACAATGGCACATAAAGAAAATATATGTAGATTAATTAATTCAGATCTACCTAGGGTGTCTAAATAAGGGATGAAAATACCATGAAATTATAAATGATAAATATAAATTCAAAGAGAGATAAAAGTCTTGGTCAAGTAAAAATATTGTCACACTAGGTGGACAAAAAACATATAAAAAATCATTCAAAAACAAATCCTAGAAAATACTTTACATTTTTTTGAAAAATGTAGGTGCATTACATACTTGTATATGTAAAATAAAACACATATATCATATTAATATGAACCTTAAAAACTCAATGTGTTCTCATGGGAGATTTGAACTATATGTGACCTATTTATAACAAAAAGTGGGACACAAACAAACATACCGATGTTATGTAGATTATTTATGATGCTAACAAATAGGTTCTGAGACTAATAAAACTAAAGCCTTGAAAGTTTTATGTGATTTTGAACATGAAAAAAATCATGGAACATTTATAAATACATAAATATAATCATACAACCAATTATGGTGGGGTTTTGGTAATTCTAGAAAATTTCTATGATTATGGAAATTTTGACTTTCTAGATCTCAATTTTTTTTTGAATCTTCGGTAAGGATAGAGGTTTGATAGTTTGGATATAATTTTCATATTTTTTGTGTAGTTATCTAAATCATACATTCTTTTACCAAACCCTAATTATCCATATTATCACAAGAATATATAATATGTGCAAAGTTACTAGCTCAAACCCCCTTGAGAGTTACAAATACTTACCTTGCATACTTATGATCAAGGATTAATGTAGTTATAATGCTTCATGAATCTTCACAATCTAAATGAGATAAAAAAATTCACCTCATATCTTTAGATAATCAAATGTAGCTATTTGCTTCATTATGGCCTTCTTTTGGTACAAGCGTATTGGCCCAAGACTTTAGTTGATGTTGAGGGTAAACTTGAATTGAGGATGAGGGTAGATTTGAAACAATGTGCAAGGTCCATTAAAAATGTGTAAATGTATATATACAATGTGAAACTCAATTTATAATGAAGGAGATCAATCAATTGAATAGAGATGTGAGTGTATTAGGGTAAATTTTTATATATATGCTCTACAAAGGCAAATTCTCACATAGGGAAACCATGAAAAGTAGTGAGAACCAATAACAAGGTATAAGAAATAAGCTGAGGGTGATAGGACCCATAAAATATAAGTGACTAGAATTGTGGACCCGTGATTATGTTCAAATAAAAAACATAGACCCACAATTATATTCACTTCAAAAAAAGGGCTCAAAACAAATATCAAACAAACCTGAGGATGATTGGATGGACCTTGATGCTATAATATGATAGATTTGAGGCATTTATGAGGAAATATAGATAACAAAAAGTTATGAAAGGACCAATGTGGAGGTAAAATTATAATAACACCAAATTTACAAAAATAGGCTAAGTTTTACAAAACATTTTTAAAAAATCGGTCTTTTACCAAAATTAAGTGTCTACACTATGATGCATTACACCTAGTCATTATTGGGTAACATATATACATATGAGTCCACCCTTTTGAACATGAGATCAATCTTGGGAGGAATTAACTAGAATTTTAACTACTATTGCAAATGAAAATTTTACTGATAAGGTGTATGTGTAGGTGTAATTTTTAACAATAATCTTATGATAACCCTACATTCTTGGATAGTGCATCAACTAATACATTCTAATTTCCTTTATTTTAGATGATATCAAAATCACATCTCAACATATTCATGACCCATTTTTATTTTTATTATAATGACAACCTCTATTCTAAAAATTATTTGAAACTATCATTATTTATCTTCACCTTAAAGTGTCTTCCCATTAAATATGGTCTCCATTATTTGACTACATGAAGAATAAAAATAATTTTCTTCTCTTAAATGGGAATAAAAAAAATTAACCTTTGAGTTAGTGAATCTCAAAAGTAATATATCATATTTCTTGTATGAGTATTGCCCTCATTTCATGCGTTGAAGCATCACACTCAACAACAAAAGTTTTTGGAAAATATGGTGTGGTTATAACTAAAGTGGTACACATAGCCTCCTTTTATATACATAATATATTTAAATTTTATCAAATATTGATGCTTTACATCTTACAAGAACCCATCGAGACTCAATGTCTTTAAGTACATGCCCTAAGGGGTATACCAAGAAAGGGGTGGGTAGACCTTTGGTGCTTCATAGGATTCTTGTCTCTTATTTCCACATTATTACCAATCTAACCAACTCTTAAAAACCATTACCTAAGCTATTACTCCTCCCTTGCACACTCCTCTAGTATTATTCCTCTTTTCATCCATATTTTCCTCACCTTAATCCCCTTTTTATAGTCAATTTTACTAGGTCGACTAGGTAGACCCTATACATTTTTCATCCTTTGATTATTTTATAGGGTCAATTAGGTTGACCCTATACTATTTTAGGAGATTTTCAATTGAGAGTTGTGTTATCCCTTTGGCTGACCTAGCTAAGGACATAGTGAATAATTGACTAAAAAAATTTAGCCATACAACCAACATATTCGAAAGGATTTAGGGTGAGATCATCCTATAAATACAAGATCATTTAATCATTATTTGAATATGCAATCAATAGTTATTATTCACTTGTGCTTCTTTACAATATGCTCTTCCACGATTATACTTGAGGAGTCTTAGCTTAGAGTTTATACTCAGAAAATATATTTTTATGGATAAGTCTTGAATGCTTTGGCCTTTCTTAGTGATCTTTACAAAACACAATAACCTCTTGCAAATCCCCTTTGGCCAAGGGAGAGATTGAGTCTTGATACGTTCACATTTAGGTAAGTCTATTCTAACTTTATTATCCTATATTTAGTAGATAGAAGTAGCATACGTATTGGATCAAATAATATTACTCTTCATATTCCATGTATTAGGGTCTTCCTCATACTTAGATTAATTGAAATTCTACTATACATGTTTTGATTGCTTTACTAACCCCTCATATTATGCCACAAGCTTTGGTGATCACTAGATTAGATTGACTTTCTTGTTTATTAGACACAAGTGAAATATTAAACCTAGGATGATTTTAGGGTTAATGCATGATTATGTTAGACTATAGGATTTGGAACCCTTCCTAGCATTGTGTATTATGATAAGTGATCCCCTAATTAGGTCTAATGGATCCCCATATTGGTCATGTTTTCACTAAATAAATGTATTCCCAATAGGAAGTATAGGTATGTTCTATCTTCTCTGAGCTAAGATTGATTTATAGACATGATACATTTCTGATTACATACATTCTAGTGAACCCAATGTGAATCCTATCCCACCACTGGTTGGATTGTCTTCATGTTTCTTGGTGTCCCAAAAATTTCACACTTAGAAATTTTGGGTTACCCCTTTTTAAAAATTGTCTTTTGTCGTATGTGAGTCATTTATCCTTGTTAAAACTCAATACCTTGAATAAGACTTATATTTTTGTGGTTTTCACTATAATTTCTTTCATCACCAAAATTTCTTTAGATTGCTCTAGAAGGTTAGAAAATGTCTGATTGTGTCATTACCATAAAATCCATTTATATATCTTTCCAAAAATATCAAAAAGATAAATATTTGGGCTCACTTCTGGGCCAACTCGAGTTATCCAAGTTACTTTACTTATCAAGTGAGAAGTAAGCAGTCATCGTAAACCTAAGCTACATCATCTGATTCAACCCAAAATTATGAGACAACTTTACTTCTCATAAAAAATCTAAGTACATTTATAAACCCACAAAGCATTACTTAGGCCAATCCAAATTTTCCATGAAGCATTGCTTAGATAGAGTTCTGAATACTTCTTACTTCTACTTCATCAAGTTTTCTAACCCCAATAACTTGCTTAGAGAAACCTAAAGTTGTAAGCTAAGAAAAACCTAAAATTGTAAGCTAAGATAAACTTGAATTTGTAAGCTGAGAGAAACTCAAAGTTGTAAGCTCAGAAAAACCCAAAGTTGTAACCTGAGAGAAACCCAAAGTTCTAAGCTGAGAGAAACTTGAAGTTGTAAGCTGAGATAAACTTGAAGTTTTAAGCCCAAATAAACTTGATAACTTGCTCATACCTTCTTGAGATTGATATATCCTATTACTTAGACTAAGTTTCTTGGAGTTTTTAAGGCTTTACTACTACTCAGATTTCTTAAATACCTAAAGCTTACTTAGGTTTTTACAGAAGACAATAACTTGACTTAGTTATTCAACCTTTTCTAAAACAAAAAGAGCACATTATATCTTTTTTCATACACATTTTTGGAGCCATGCTTCAATAAATAAAGACTTGGAAGAGGAAGCTCAAAATATAAAAATAGATTTGAAGGACTATATATTCTATCTCATAAGTGTTTGGTCAAGTGAATAGCCTAGAACACCTGAATAGTTGCATCAACAACTCAAGAAAAAAAATTGAGAAGGCCTCTAGTCCGTTCACATAAAAATATATAAAGGAGTTAATAAAAATTCAGCAAGATGTCAAGAGGATGGAACCTAGGATTGAGAAGGTGAAAGCATATTGCAAGAAGTTGGAAAGGGAACTGCTGAGATACAAAATGGGAAGGCAATCAATTGCCAAATCAAATGATGTAGCTATCCAATTCATGATGTTTTAACACATCAAATATAGAGAGAAGTGCATAAATGAAGTTCATGATTTAGAATGATTGTTATTGCTTCTCTTCTTAGCAAATTCTTCTATTTTCCTATATTTTCTTTACAATATATTTTAAGTAATTATTTTGTAAGTAATGCCATTTGAAGAAGTTACTTGTAAAAGTAAGTTCCTTTGTAAAATTTAAGACTCAATTAACTTGACTAAATGTCATTACTTGAAGTCATTTTTTTGAAAATAAATTACTTGAGAAAATGTTACCTAGCATGCAAAGAGATTGTATGTGATTCAAATAGTGAAACCAAGAATCACTACATATCACCAACCATTGCATGCCACACTAGAGAAATTCAAGGAGGATGTCTCTTAACGGTTTTAAGTTTTTAATGTAGTACATGGGAATTCAAGGAGTTGTCTCCTAATTGATTTTGACATCTAAAATTGTATAACTATAAGTGAAGGCTTATGTTTCAAAGGATGGTAATTTAATTGCAAGCAAATAATTGTAACTGTTATGGAAAAAAGTTCAAACAATCTAAAACTTTGGGTTTAGATTTTTGCATTTTTTTTGTATGAACTTTGTTGAAAGTGAATAAGAGGAAAATCTAGTTTTTGAAGAACTTTTCATCTAAAGAGATCATTCTAGGTATTCTATGAGGATAAAATGGTAAACTTTGTGTTATCTTTTAATCTAGCTATGAGTTCATATCTTTCTTAATCATTTGCTAAAAGGATTATCACACTTTATATGTTTATTTATTTGCACGGATTCAATAAGCTCTATAAAACTAATCATTTTTAAGTGCAATTTTTTTATTTCTCACACATTCTACTCTTTTCTTTACTCATTATCTCCCTAAACTTCTTTACATATTTTTTGAATCAGTTACTTGCTATAAAATCACTCTATTATGCTTCATGAATTTTGTGATTAAAGTAATACACCAAATAAGATAACCAATGAATAAAATGTAAGCTGTGAATAGTTATAAGTAGATATACATAATCATCTAGGATCTTCATCATTAAATGAAGGGGATTTAATCTTGTGATTGCCTAGGTAATTTTTCTAGCCTATAAAATGTTTAGTTAACAGTTTTTGGTGACTCCACTGGGGATACACGAACTTAACTAGACCAAAACTAAAATTAGATCATACACATAAGATAGAGCGAGATAGGCACAAACTACCACTTTTACTAACCACCATTTAAAATGTAGCATGCAAGTAAAGGCAGGCTTGTCTAATTAAAATTCATTATTCTATGAAGTTAGCTTTGCTTGTGTAAAATGAAATGCATTGTCTATCTCTAGTCACTGCATGTTAAGAGACATGTTTTATTTTTCCTAGACTTCTGCATGTTAAGTAACTATCACCTAAGTATTTGAATATAAACCTAGTTACTAAAATAAATCTTCAAAAAAAAACACTTCAGCACTTCAATTTGGAAAAATGACCTTTTACCAGGGAAAGAAGAGCTCAAGGTCAAACTAACAACTTCTTTGAACTACATGAATGGTTTAATTTTAGATTTCCTATCCAAGCCAGAATGAGAAGAGCAAGTCTCTTTCCTATCAAACAAGTACAAACCTACAAATCCTCATTTTTTTATTCCCAAAAGAATGGCACACCAACTTTCTATCCCTTAGAGGACAACAATCGGCCCTCTAAATCTAACTCCTCCTCTCCATGACTTGCCTAAATAATCAAGGAAGAAATTTCCTAAGTTTATAGGGGATGGAAAACAAATTCCAAATGATCACTTGGATACTTTATTTGTAGCTTTTGGAGTGATTAACACTGACCATAAAGACTTCTCAGTCAAGCTTTTCATTGAGACCTTGCATGATCTAGTTGTAGAATAGTTTTATCATTTAGCTCCTGGCACCATAACCAATTGGGCCATTATGCATGAGAAATTTAAGAAAATTTTTAAAGCTACTAAAGACACACATATTGCTCACCCAATTGACTCAGTTCAAAAAATAATCACATGAACACATGCAAGACTTCATTGCTAGGTTCAATAGATTTCTCTACAAAATACCTCATGTTTCTCTACCCACTAGAAATAATCAGAAGTGCTTCTTCATTAATGCTCAGTTACCAAAGGTAAGTTATCAGTTGTGTAAATCATGTCTTGCTAATTTAACAATAGCTCAAGATATTGCTATAAAATTTGAAGATGACTTGATCATGGCTAGAAAGATTAAGAAGACAACTTTCAAGGTTGATGGCTCTGCTTCAATGACCACTACTAATCCCTTGTATAAATTAACTAATGACTTGATGCAACTTAAAAGGAAAATTTCTCAAGGTTATCATTCTTCTCCTATCAAGAATGCACCTACACATAATTTTTATGATCTGAACCAAAATTGTATTACTGAAGATCATATGGATGATGATTTTAATCAAAGATCTACTAACAATGATGATTTTGTAGATCCTACTGGTGACTCCAATATAGGCTACCTAGAATATGAATCAAAATGTGACTATGAAGAAATTCTTTGGAATGATCATAGTCACTCTTTTGCAGTATTTATAAGATCATAAACTCAGCAAGATGGTGACAAATCTTCCAAGGAACAAGGGAAAGAGAAAGAAGACCCCAAGATAGATGTTAGCATCCTCATAAGAGGTAGTATTTTACCCACTTTTTTTTATTCAAAAGATAAGTATGTAACATCTTCCTCTCAACGTCATAAGCTAGTTACTCATACTTCTAAGGCTAATCATATTCTTTCTATGTCTATCCCTTCTTTTGACATTATTGACCACATGAAAAAAACTAAGATTCAAATGTCAGAAACCATGAGAGATGAAAGAAGAGAAAATAAGTTTCTTTGTAAGCAATGCAAGAGAGAAATGATGAGATATAGGTTGATTAAATATCTAAGTAAGCAAGTAGAAGAAGAAAACCAACATTTTGAGATGGAAGAGATGCATGTGAGTGAAGAGAAAGAAGATGGTTACATCCAATTGAGTGATGGAAATGATAAAAAAGAAAGAGATCAGTTTGAAATCCTCAGAGAAGGCCTAAAAAATAAAATATAGGCAATGGGCAAAGGTATGGAATTTGATTAAAATTTTGTATATAAAAGTAGTGAGCAATTAGAGGCAGAGTGGCAACACTTAAACAAGCATTTCAAGGTGATGATATGGAATAAAAAGAGGAAGAACAAGTTACAACAATTGAGGGTCACATGATAGAGAACAAAGAGCCTAAAGATAAAGCATTCATAACAGCAAGGTAATAGATTGAAGCAGGTAATCAAGCAATTGCATTTATCTTTGTAGTAAACATGAAAGTATTATCAAAAGAAAGTAAAAATGCAAGTATATTAGTAGTACGTTGGGGCATCTACAACCCATATGACAAAGGGAAAGTTACAAGAATGAGTGCACATAAAGTGCAAGATGATGGTGCAAGCAAAGAGGTAGGATAGTTTACGATATAGGTAAGGGTGAATTCAAGGAGGAGCAACACTTGAAGCTTTATAAGAACTGGGCATCAGGGTAACACCTATATGTATATAAATAAAATATCTATTTTTCCTTTGGTGTTGGTGTTTTTATTTTTCCTATTTATTTGTTTTTTGATTTTTTTTAATTGAGTTTTACATGAATCCATACCCAATAAACAAGATTCAAAACCATAGATACTAGAATCTCATCTTTGTTTCATTCTTTCTGATTAAAAAAAAGATGTCCTTAGTTGGAGCCTGGTATCCCCAAAATTTCACACCTAAAATTTTTGGGTTACTCCTTTTTTAAAAAATTGTCTTTTACCTTATGTGAGTTAGTTATCCTTGTCAAAACTCAATCCATTGAATAAGACTTAGATTTTTGTGGTTTTCACTATAATTGCTTTCATCACCAAAATTTATTCAAATTACTCCAAAAGGTTAGAAAATGTCTCCTTATGTCATTACCATAAAACCCATTTATTCATCTTTTTAATAAGATCAAAAAATCTAAATATTTGGGCTCACTTCTAGGTTAACTTAGGTTCTTCAAGTTACTTTACTTATCAAGTGAGAAGTAAACAATCATCACAAACTCAAGTTATATCATCCAGTTCAAACTAAAATTATGACAAAACTTTAGTTTTCATAAAAATCTAAGTAAAGTAGGTTCATAAATCCACAAATCATTACTTAGACCAATCTAGAGTTCCCAAGAAGCATTGCTTACCCAGAGTTATGACTACTTCTTACTTCTACTTCATCGAGTTTTCCAGCCCTAGTAACTTGATAAGAGAAACCCAAAGTTGTAAGCTAAGATAAACCTAAAGTTATAAGTTGAGAGAAACTCAAAGTTGTAAGCTGAGATAAAATTGAAGTTGTAAGCTAAGAGAAAGCTGAAGTTGCAATCTGAGAGAAACCCAAAGTTGTAAGATGAGAGAAACATGAAGTTGTATGCCCAAAGAAACCTAATAAATTTCCTAGACCTTCTTGGGATTATGATACCCTATTACATAGACTGAGTTTCATAAAGTTTTCAAGGCTTTACTACTGCTTAGATTTCCTAAATACCTTAAGCTTACTTAGGATTGTTACATAAGACAACATCTTGACTTAGTTATTCAACCTTTTCTAAAACAAGAAGAGCACATTATATCTTTTCACATGCACATTGTTAGAGAAATTATTGAAGAAATAAAGACCGTGGAAGAAGATGATTGAAATATAAAAATAGATCTGGATGACTGTATCTTCTATCTCACAAGTGTTTGGTCAAGTGAACAGCCTAGAACACTTGAGTAATTGCATCAAAAACTCAAGCAAAAAATTTGAGAAGGCCTTTACTCCATTCATATCAAAATATATAAGGAAGTTAATAAAAAGTCAACAAGATGTCAAGAGGTTGGAACCGAAGATTGAGAAGGTGAAAACATATTGTAGGAAGCTAGAAAGAGAACTGCTGAGATATAAAATGAAAAGGCAATCAGTTGCCAAATTAGATGATGCAACTATCTAATTCATAATGTTTCAATACATCAAAAATAGAGATAAGTGTAGAAATGAAGTTCATGAATTGGAATGATTATTATTTCTTATCTTCTCAGCAAATTATTCTATTATCTTCTTCTATTTTATTTGCAAATTTATTTTAAGTAATTTCATTTTAAGTAATTACTTTTTAAGTAATGTCATTCAAAGATGTTACTTTGTAAAATTAAGTTACTTTATCAAATATAAGACTCAAGTAACTTGACTAAACATCATTACTTGAAGTCATTATATGAAAACAAATTACTTGAACAAACATTTCCCAACATGCAAAGAGATTGTATTTGATTCAAACAGTGAAACCAAGAAGCGCTACATGTCACTAGCCATTACATGCCATACTGGATATATTCAAGGAGGATGTCACTTAATAGTTTTTAGTTTTTAACGTAGCACATGGGAATTTAAGGAGTTGTCTCCTAATTGATTTTGACATCGGAAATTGTATAAATATAAGTGAAGTAGTACATGCCAAAGGATGGTAATTTTCTTGTAAGCAAGAAATTATAACTATTATGCAAACAAGTTCAAGCAATCTAAAACTTTGGGTTTAGATTTTTTGCATGTTTTTGGTATGAACTTTGTTGAAAGTGAATAAGAGGAAAAATTGGTTTTTGAAGAACTTTGCATCTAAGGAGATCATTCTGTGTATTTTATGAGGATAAAATGGCAAAATTTGTGTTATATTTTAATCTAAATACAAGTTCATATCTATCTTAATCATTTTTTGAAAGGATTATCACACTTTATATGTTAATATATTTACATTGATTCAATAAGCTCTGTAAAAACTACTTGTTTTGAAGTGAAATTTCCTTCTTTCTCACACATTCTACTCTTTTCTTTACTCTCTAATCTCCCTAAACTTCTTTAGATATTTTTTGAATTAGTTACTTACTGTAAAATCATTTTGTTATGGTTCAAGAAATTTTTGATTAAAGTAATGCCCCAAATAAGATAACTCACAAATGATTTGTATAAATTGTGAATAAATTGTAAGTTGTGAATAGTTATAAGTAGATAGACATAAGCATTTAGGATCTTCACCATTACATGAAGGGGATTTAATCCCATGATTGCCTAGGTAATTTTGTTAGCCTAAAAAATATCTATCCAACATTTCCACTTTCTTCTTAGCATTGTCTTCACTTTGGCTTCACCTTCATAATACATTCTAGTGAACCTGATGTGAATCTAACCTTTATAAGATTTGTTTCACTTATTTCTTAATTTTATCATTACATTTTTATACTATTTATTTTTCCCCTGCTTACTGTACTAGGTTGACTCTATATAGTTTCTTGCCCCTATTTCCTATACTAGGTCGACCTTGTCAACTCTATATAGTTTCTAATCCTTATTTTCTATACTAGGTTGACCCTATCGAATCTGTACATTTTTATACTTTCCCTATTTGCCAATCCATTTCTCTATTTCTCTTTCTTAACATTTTATTCATTTTTCTCAAGCATCATGTCCCCTATCATAATCTTATTGGACAACTTGAATCTGTTTAGACACTATATGGGGTTCTCTTTGCTTCTTATCTTTTACTATCTTTTATTCATATTTATAGCTTATGAGGTATCTTGAGATGCCCATCCACACGTTACTCTAGCCTTTGGGGCATGTTTTGATGCCCACCCACATTTCCTTTCATACTCTAGGGCATCTTTTGATGCCCATCCCTACATCCACTTACCCTTTAGGGCATCTTACGATGCCCACTCTTATTCTCCATTACATGCTACCAAACTAATTCAACTTCAAGAAACCTTTTGAGACACAAACTTATCTCTCACATGCTCATCCTTGATATATACATTAATGTAGGATCATTTCCTTCTTTTCATGCTTTTTATCTATATCTATCTAACACTTTTTGCAGGTTACTTACACGGGTCTCTCCCTTTGCAAAAGTTCTCTCTATTTTTACAAACCTTTAGTCCTCCATTTTTGGTCTTTTAATTTCTTGATGTACAATATTATTCTTTATCTTTACTCTTTTTACATTCTTTTTTTGCACCCCTTGGGTTTATATTTTGTGAGTTTTTTTGTAAGACCATGTATAGGACCCAACACTCACAAAATACCATCTTTTGTATACCTCATTTATTTTCACATACATAATTTTTGGCACCCTTGTGGGTTTCTCTTTTATCTACAGTGTAAGATTTTGGATAGGACCCAATCCTCCTCATAAAATTACCATCTTTTCATTTTTTTTATAGAATACATTTTACAATGGTTACACATTCTTGATCTTTTTATTCAACTTTAGCTTTTTCTTCTTTTGATAGATGGAAATTGCACAAAAATCTATGTTAACATATTTTCCTCTATTTCCCTCATTATTATGATAAGGAATCACACATTATTTTCATTGTATCCCTTTTTACCCTTTGTCACATTTCTTATGATTTGAAGTAATTCAAATTATTCCATGTGTCACTCCTCTTGATTTCCCCTTTCTTTCACTCCACATTGGATAAAACAAGGTCGAAGTCAAGATAACACTTTTATTTTACCTAGATTTATGAGATTCTTAGACCCCATGCTCTTTGAAGTTTCTTTCTCTTAGCAACCAAGTCCCAAGTATTCAAATGAAATTCATCTTTAGCACCCATGTTTAGATTTCCAAATCTATATGGAGGAGGAATAAAAAAATACATCAATAAATTTAAAAGCCAAATCATTTGAATCAAAGGGAAATGATGTCTAAAAGGAAACATACAAATCTTAAAATTCAAATCACACCAAAAGATGTGATTAAAATAACATATCCTATCTCTAATTGAATCTCAAACTCCATAGTAGGCTAGTAGATTGGAATAAGGTAATTAAAAAAACTCTATGGTACTACCTACTTTCCCATGCAAGTACCCAATCTTAACAATAGATCGATGGCTCTATAAGAGGCCATGATTAATGGGAAACACATTATGGGCAGGTAGGTCTATTTTAATTTTCATGCATATATCCTTCATGGGATGATCTATATACTTCATTTGTTGACCTAAGACTTGTGTGGCTAAGAGAAGTTCTTCAAAGTCCTTAAGGTCAAAATTCCTCTTGTTTTGACAAACCTAATTTGAGTGTCTTAACTTTGATAAAGAGTTCTTCTACCTTGGTTTTTCATTCATTCTCCCCTCTACCCATTTCATTTGCCCCATTGATAAATAAATTGTGATTCCAAATTTGTTTTCCCTTCTTTTTTAATTCCTTCTTCATCTCTTAAAAATATGCTAGCACTACTTTGTTTCAATTTTATCTATCCTTAGAGTGAAATGACATGTTTGAGCAACTATAGATTACTTATTTATTTTTCACTATGATTTTATATTTCTAGACTTGTCTTACTTTCCTTTTACCATTTATTATTTTTTGTACTATACTGCTATTACAGACACCTAAGTTCATACCCATTTTCTATTATTGAGTGAGGTTGGCTTGTTACTTGTCACCCATCAATGTTGTTTTACCTTTTATGCTTCTTTTTTCCATTTTTGAGTGAGATAAGGATTGTTACTCCTCACTCATCAATGTTGTTTCACCATTTTATTACTGCTTTCACCTTTGATATTTTTATTACCATCCTTTTTGACATGTATCCTTGGTTTGATTTGGTGAGTTTGCCTTTCTTACTTTAAGTTTACTTGTTTGATTTTTTTGATCTTTAATAACCTTAGATTTTTGGTTATCCAGTTTAATTTTATTTTTGACTTGGTCATTTGGTCTAACATAACACCTATCACCCCAGCTTACCAAATTTCTAAGTACATCCCATCCTCATAAAACCATTTATCTTGGCTTTCCTACATTTATTTATTTTTTCTCTTTAGTTTTGTATTCTTTGGTTTGTCGAAAGTAGTCTTTTTGCCCTACATAATCAAAACTAACAACACAATAGACAACCATCTAGCGATAAAGGTAAGTCAAGGTATGCATCACATTTAATTTTTAGTTATTTTCCCTTTTAGTTATTTTATGCTTTAAAATACTACAACTTTTTTTAGCCTTAGCATTATGTGTCCTTCTATTCTTTCTTGAAGCACCATCCCCCATTGAACCTTAGTAATACATGATGAGATTGAAGTGGGGCATATGTATACACATAATATTTTTAACTTTTATCAAATACTAACACTTTACATCTTGCAAGAACCCATCAAGACTAAAACTCTTTGAGTGCATGCCCTAAGGGGTGCACCAAGAAAGGGGTAGGCAGATCTTTGGTGCTTTGTAGGATTGTTGTCCCTTACTAACACATTACTACCAATCCAACCAACTCCTAAAAACCATTCCCTAAGATATTACTCCTTCCTTACACACTCCTCAAGTCTTTTTCCTCTTTTCATCTCTTTTTTCCTCACCTTAATCCCCTTTTGACAGTCAATTATACTAGGTCGACTGGGTTGAACTTGTATAGTTTTTAGCCTTTGATTACTATATAGGGTTAACTAGATTTACCCTATACTATTTCAATAAATTTTCACTTGAGATTTGTGTTATCCCTTTGGCCGATCTAACTTGGGACCTAGTAAATAATTGACCAAAAACATATAGGGTCTACTGGGTTGACCCCATACAACTGACATATTCATAAGGATTTAGGGTGAGATATACCTATAAATACAAGATAATTTCATCATTATTTGAATATGGAATCAAGAGTTAGTATTATCTTGTGTTTCTACAATCTACTCTTCCACCATTCTACTTGAGGAGTCTTAGCTTAGGTTTTCTACTTGGAGAATCTAGTCTTATGGATAAGCCTTAGATGATTTGGCCTTTCTTAGTGATACTTACAAACCACAACAACCTCTTACAAATCCCCTTTGGCTAAGGGGGAGATTGAGTCTCGATGGGTTCACATTAGGGTAAGTATATTCTAACTTTGTTCACCTCTCTTTAGTAGATAGAAGTAACATAAGTATTGGCTCAAATATTACTCTTCATATTCCATGTATTAAGGTCTTACTTATACTTAGCTTAATTGAGATTCTCCCATATATGTTTTGATTGCTTTACTAACCCTTCATATGGTGCCACAAGCTTTCGTGAGCACTATATTAGATTTACTTTCTTGTATATTAGACATAAGTGAAATATTAAACTTAGGATGCTTTTAGGGTTACTTCATGATTGTGTTAAACTGTAGGCTTTAGAACCCTTCCTAGCATGATGTATTGTGATAATTAAACCCATAATCATGTCTATTGGATCTCCATATTGGTCATTCTCCCACTAAACAAATGTATTCCAAATAGAAAGTATAGGTATGCTCTATATTCTTCAAGTCAAGATTGATTTATTGACATGATGCATTTTTGATTGCATACACCTTTAAATTCTCAAAAAAATTGTGGTTGCCTCATTCTAATGTAAGGATTTCTTATTTGGTAAATTTATGAGTGGTGGTACATTTTTTCCATAATGTTTTTAAAAATTGATGATAATAATATGTTAGCCTAAGCATCCCCTAGGTACTTGAGGATTTTAAGCACTTTCCAATCTATCATAACCTTGATATTGTGAGGGTCCACCATTAATCAATGAGAAACAATGTGACCCAAGTAATCCAACTCTTAACTCCAAAAGCATATGTGGAAGGCTTGGCATATAATTGTTGTCATGCTAGAGTATCTAAAACATGATTCACATTTTGTATATATTTTATCCCATGTTTTTTTATATATTAATATATCAACAAACACCAAGACAGATTTATGTAGAAATGGACAAAAGACAAAGTCCATCAAAATTTGAAGTGTATACGGTGTATTTGTGAGGCAAATTGGTATCAATATAAATTCTTAGTGTCCTTCATGGGTTATATAATTTGTCTTATGTACAAATTGATCTCTTATTTTGATTAATGATAACCTAAGGAAAGATAAATTTTCATAAAGTATAAAACACCATGTAGTTCATCTAAAAAATCATGAATTATGAAAATTAGAAACTTATCTTTGATGGTATACTTATTGATTTCCATAGAGTTTTTACACATATGCCAAGTGTCATCCTTATTATACACCATCACCTCAGGAAAAGATTAAACACTTTAGCTATGTTGGATAATTCCTACCTTAAGAATTTCATGTACCATCTTCTTGATCTCACTCTTCTATACATATGGGTACTTATAAGGTTAGATGTTGGGTTGTTGGATCCCTAGTTCTAAATTATGCCATGATCAGGATCCATTATGGATGGTTGCATTTTTGGCATATCTATAGAATTATCAGTGTAGGCACCTTCACTTTTAGTTATTATAATGGAAAAATTTATGACATAAATTCATCCACTCCATTTTTAAGAATATTATGCATCTGATGAGAGAGAAAAAATTATGGGGACTTTGTACATAGACCACATAGTCCAATTTTCCTTCATTATGCATGAAAACACATGATAAACTCTTGGAAATTAATATTAAATTTTCCCATGGTAGTGAACCATTAGACTTATAAAAAAATGTTTGTGTTACCCATGGGATGGTGAACATAAGGGAATCTAGTAGGTAGTCTCCCATGGAAATTTTAATGCTAAGAAATTTTCATGTACAACTTATTATGCCACCATCTATAATCATGACCTAAAATTATGGAGATAGATAAATAAAATTATTCAAGCGTGAATCTAATTTATTGTTTATAAAGTTGTGGGTACTTTATAAGTTAATTAATACTATCAATTTCTAATTTTTTTAGGAAACCCACTACCTTAAGGGTTTACGAGGTGATAATGCCTAAAATTGTATGGGAATAAATATTTGGTTGGTTATTTTTTGTCTTCTAATTTGGCTCATTAACACCATATATTTATACTTGTTCATCATCATCTTCTTTTTTAGTGTCTTCAATTTAGAACAACATATTTTAGGCAACTTTATGCATGTAACTATATTTTCTATCATAGCTAAACCATAACCTTTTTTCTTGTTTATATTCAATTTTTTGAAGAGTTAATCTAGTAGGTTGAAGGAATGATGGTTATATATTGTTCTAATCTATAATTCTTGTGAAGGCATGCCTCATATTGGTACGAGCCTTGATAATAGAATAAAATATAATAAGTGGATTAAACATGTGTACCTCATGTTGGATGTGATCCTTGAGTCCCCCAAGAAATAGTTCATTCAAGTTTTCATTTGTGATTGTCTCCACACACAAGAATAACTTTTAGAATTGCTAAATATAATACTTAACCATTATTTTTTGACTCAGTTTTGATAACGACATGAAATAATTCTTTGTAACACTATTGCTATAGTGTATTTTTAATTCCCCAATAAAAATTGACTGGTCGACACTAAGATTACTCTTCCTATTTTTATCACATAAACATCGATATCAAAAGAATTATTCCACTTTCAATTATAAGGATGCCATTATGATATTTTATCCATGTGGCATCTAATGTACATCACTAAATCCTCCATTTGGTTGATCCAAGTGACCACACAATTTAAATTGAACTTATACATGTCTATTTGGGGTAGCATGTTTTGAGTACCCTAATTAAAACCAACTAAGGGTAGGGATTGCATTCTATTTGAATTTGGAAAAGGATGAGTAGAAAATCCATCTTGGCTGGGTTTTTCTTTTGTATTCTTAGGTTGGTTTTAGAATCAAATAATTTATTGATTCTCTATCATATCTCATCCAGTCATTGATTGATTTTTTCTAGATCTCATATATTGGACATTTAATTTTGTATGTTTTTCAAACTATAATAAATATGATTCACTCTATGATATATCATAGAAAACCCTATAATAAAAGATACACCAATTTAGAATGTATCTATTTTTTGTTAGGAATTTTACTTGAAGTGTCAAAATCCTTTCTTTGGTCCTTAGTATATATACCATTCATGCAAATATTTCAATCTTTAAGGATAAAAAATGAGGTTACCCAAGAATTTTACCACTTTAATTATATTATCTAGATGAATCCATTGACTAGTATATTATGAAAGGGTATAAAATTTGAAAAAAAATTGAAAAATAAGGTTAAAAAATATGTTTTGATCACCTCATTGAGATGATTCAAATGACTATTTTTATATTTGACAATTTAAGATCAAGTTTTACAAGGACCTAAAAATCATAATTTAATATAATATAAAAAATGAAACAAAATGAAATAAGGCCCACACGGATTGAATACACAATCCTTCAACAAGATTTTAGAAAAATGAGAAACAAAACCAACTAACCAGACACAACCCTCAGCTATATTTCCTTCAATTGATTTTCCCCTTTGCTACCTCCCACTAGATTCTTCACAATGTTGTTCAATCCTATAATTTTAGGCCTCTGGCATCCCACTCAGTTCTTACTCTATCCCACCATACCTTTTATTTTGTCACTCTTGGTGTTGCAATCCCTCTGGGTATTGGTGCTCACCTATTTTCCTTTAGGAGTGCCCATGGTCTTGGCCCCACTTGTCATCTACTCATCCCTAATCCCCTCATTTATGTCATCAATTTATTTTTTCATCTTATTCCATTGTTATATGTAAATAACCATTTGTCTACCTAATATCTATAGGTTTTTATGAAGCCTTGATAACCTCTGTATGATGCCTTATAAAAATTTTATAGGGTCCTCATCTCTCCTCCAAACTTTGGCCACCCTAAGTTTATGAATCTCAAAGTTAGGGTTCTCAATATCTTGTTGGAATTGGAGGCTCCTATCGGCCTTCTTGCCAGGGATTTTTAAAGGGGGAGAAGGGTCACGAGCCTTTCTCTTTTACTTCTTCCCTTCCTACTATGGGGTCAAGTGGATTGAAGGAGAGGTGTCACTTGTTTTAAACCCCATAAAGAGGCATTTTTTAAGAGTTTCCTCTCTAATACTTTTCATCAAGTGAATCTCCTTAATTCTCATGGGGGTTGCCCATTTTGTGAGTTGTAGGATAAAGACTTGATGGATAATGTCTATTGAGGGTATTTCTTGAAAGCCTAAGACCATTGCTTCAAGGGACATGAGAAAATAATAGGGCAAGTTTATCTTATTTCTTTTGAAATGATTTAATAGTAAAAAGTGATGCAAGAAAATATGGGTAAATTTACATTTGAGAGTGAGACCACATTACCTATAGATAAATTTCTAGCCATTTGTGTGGAAGGTCATCTCGAGGGAATCCCTTCTTGCTTGTGTGGTAGACAGTGTCAAACTAGAAAAAGGCTTGCATAAATTCTTGCTTATGTTATTTATCCTTGAATGCCTTCATTCCTTTGTAGGTCATACTAGTCACTTTTATAAGCTCCTCAGAAATAACCACTATGGCCCCCTTCAAGGTTACCTATCTTTTCTTCCATCCAACCATAAAGTCTCTAGCAAAAATCTCATCATGTCCTTCAATCCTAAGCATGAATTTAGTGAAGCCTCCCCTCTGAAGCTTTTTCCATACTTTATGGTTAGTCTAGACTTTTATGCATGAAATTGACTCACATCGGTCCCTCTATCCCCCCATGACATTTTTATTACTTCTAAATATTTGTTTAAATTTGTTGGTAGAGTATCTAGTCATAATACCGATGTTTTGTTTTACTCCCCTGCCATTGGGATGTGCTTTTTTGAAATTACATTCATAGTCCTTGAGTTTAAACTTCATGTCATGTTTATGACATCGAGTGGATTTAGGCCCTTTACAAGTCATGATTGGATTCCATGCCTATCTCTTCACCACCATCCTATGGCTTTAGAATATTTGCATCATTAATAAATGGGGGTTGGATATAGGGTGGTTAGTTGTGGGGTTCAATTCACATGGCCAGGTCCATTAATGTAGGGGCATCCTTGTGGATCCCAAAATAGACTCATTTTTGGCCTAAATTTATCTTGTAGGTGTTTTGTATGTGTAATAGGTCCTAATTGTGTCTTATTTGTGATCTAAGTTAGTATAAGTTTCATAAAATTTGAATTATGGATTTTCCCTCCAAAATGGCACTATTTGAAAATTTGAAATTCTGAGCCTTATTGAAGGATTTCATTGTATTATATGAAGTTGGAAAAGTGTAAGAACATGTACAAGAGGTGTATAATAGGTCTTAGAACAATTAAAATGGTAATTACTATGTTCTTTAGTCTTAGGCATGGTTATAAAGTGTTCATATTGGAAAAACATGAAAATTGTAATGTAATTTCAATGACCCAACGAAGGAAAAGCCTTCAAGATTTAGTTATGCATTTTGGGAGGGTGGTAGAGTCAATTTTTTTTTGATGTTTTAATAGTGTGATCCATTAAAATTTTATGAGGAATGGAATTGTAAACAATGAAGGATGATGAATAAAGAAGATCAGTGATGTTGAAATTATGTGTGCATAGTAATTGTGTAACTGACACAGAGTAATGTCAACCTGGTTGATCCATGTGGTAAGTGAATGATAGTTTTTTGATTGATATTGACTAGGAAAAAATTATATTTATTGTTTGAGATAGGTAAATTCTAAGTGAGTTGATGAGAAGTCACTGTTGTAGAGATTGTTAACACAGTCAGTAGAGTATGCACATACATATACATTTGTTCAAGAATAAATAATCTGAGTATTGATTCATTAGTGTTAAGTTATGTGGAAATATTGGGGATAGGTTTGGATAGTTTTAAATAATCCATTTGACATATATTCACATGTTCAAACTTTGTCAATCCAAGTTGGTGATAGGCAGTAATCATTAGTGAGTATGCAATTCATAAAATTTAGTAATTTGTAGATTAAGTTAATGGCAATGAATCTTGTTTAGGGTTTCAAGATGTTAGATAAGGTTTAACATAATATTTAAAATTATTAATAATTCCATTTTTGGCCACACAATCTTTTGAAAGTGGAAAAGAAATGAAACCCTATTTTTGTCCTATTCCTGCTAATTAACACATTAAAAAAGAGACTGTGATTTACTGGTTATGAATGAAGTAAGGTTTTTTAAAACATGCTTGTCAAAGGAGAAAGGTGTATTACTATTAGATAGACCTATTCCAATAAATATTTAGTCTTGAAACCATTTGTGGTTCATTCTAGGCTAATATGATGTATATTTATATGCCATAACTGAATCACACCATTTTAGGACTGTACCATACCTGTATTATGGATTAATAGATAGTGGCATTGGAAAAGGGATAAAGAAGGCCTAATTTGGAAGGGATACAAGAATTAAAGTGGTCTTAGGGAGTGATATAGACCTTTAAATTGGACACACAAGTGTGTTACAACAAGGTAAAGGTGAATATCATATTTTTAGGTCTAAATAGTTGGTATTTTTTTATACAAGAGTTTTTACTTGCAGACAGGGCTACAAGGAAGTGTAGTTTGTAAAGCATAGTTGCATAAATGGCATATAGGTGTTTGAGATAAGTTTATAAATGGAAATATAGATATATTAGATACTCTTTTTAAGTAATGTAAATATCTTTAAATCTTATAACAGTCTTGTGAACCTATACTTTTGCATGTTGAAGGAACTCCTAAGCATGAGACTTGAAGGAAGGTTTCATTATTCAAGGAAAAGTGAGGGAACACTTGTGAAAGATATACATCCTTTGGTATCAGATCATAAGAATGGTCAGAGGATAAGATAAAAAGGACAAAATGGTATCAAGACAAAGGCAACCTACAACATCTCAAAGAATGCAATAAAATATTGCAAATTTGCTCATTGAAATGAGGAACATCCAAGCTAGAATGGAAGCTATGGAGATAGATCAAAGAAGAAGGGTCATAGTTGAAGATGATAGTGATAGAGAATAATAATATCCTAGAGTAGAAAAGGAGGAAGAAATATAATATAGAGTGGAGGAAAGACTAATCAAATCCATGATGAAGATGGGTTCAAAACCAAAGCTAGATGGGCCAATGTATGAAGGAAATCTTAATGTGGATGAGTTGGTGGATTAGATAGCAGCCATGGACAAGAATTTAAAGTATGAGGAGGTGGATAACATTAAGAAATTAAAATTTATAGTCACAATATTGAGAGGACATGCTTCTTTGTGGTGGGATGGAATACAAGAAGAGAGAAGGAGAAGAGGTAAGTCAAAAACTCAGTCATGGGATATGATGGTGATGAAGACAAAGGAAAATTTCATGCCCCAGGACTATCATACACATTTTTTTAGGATATTTCATAATAGTAGACAAAAGGAGCATTCAATGAAGGAATACACAGAAGAGTTTTATAGATTGAAAATCAAAACATGACACTTAGAAGAATATGATGAGAAGGTAACAAGGTATTTGAATGGTCTCAAGTTATCCATAAAAGATGAGATCAGTATATTGACATTGAAATTAGTTGAAGAAGCATACCAAGCAACCTTGAAATTTGAAGAGAATTTGGTAAGAAGACATACACAACAAGTAAGTGAAAGAGGTAAACAAGTGAGAGGAAGAGGAGAGTATAATAACAAGAATGCTTATGAGGAAGGTGAAAGCAGTGGACAAAGGAATGAAACATAGCCAAGGGGTGCTTATGTAGGTAGGAGACCATAATACAGAGGTAGAAATGCTAGAAGAAGAGGGACTACTAGTTTCACAAGAAAATGTTTCAAATGTAACAAGTATGCAGGTCATAAATATTGGGATTATCCAGAGGATCAGCAAGAAAGGAGTTATAGGAATGAGAGCATAAATCAAATGGTTTAGCCTACAGAGGAAGAGAGTGTTCGATCAAATTCACATATAGTGGTACCTGAAGAAGGAGATTCAATCTTGATGAGGAGGACATTATTGAAGCTAGAAAAGGTGAAAGAACATACACAATGGATAACACTCTTCCAAAAACATGTAAGTCACATAGAAAATGTTGTAAGATGATAATAGACTTAGGAAGTACAAATAACTTGGTTTCAAGTGAGATGGTAAGCAAACTTGGTCTCAAGAGATTATCTCATCCTACACCTTACAAAGTTTCTTAGCTTTAGAAAGGATATAATGTGCTAGTTAATGAATAGTTCTTAGTATATTTTTATATTCAAACCTATAGGGATCAGGTCATATGTGATATCATCCCTATGGATGTATGTCATGTCTTACAAGGAAGGCCTTGACAGTTTGATAGATCAACTAGTTATGATGGTGTGAAGAACACTTATTCTTTGGAGCACAAGGGAGTCAAGTATACATTATTCCCTTTGAATAATGATGACAAAGTGGTTGGTGTCTATTCTCAGGTATTGTTTTTAGGTTATAAGGAGTTGGTATAGTAGCAGGATGAAGAAGTGAAGATGGAAGAATAGCTCAAGGAGATTGAGGCAGCCCAAGTTGAGGAATGTGAACCATTATCAAGAATGATTTTCTTGAGTAAGTTTGTGAATGAGTTGTCTTCAAGTTTGTCTCAACATTTGGTAAATATTTATAGTTTTTAATTCATATAAGGCATGATAGGAAAGCTCATGTGCATGAAGGAAAGTCTTGAAAAGGAAAAATATGAAAAAGAGATAAGTAGTGATAGTAAGTCTGAGAAGGATATCTTAATGAAGGTAATGGTATGAGAGTGTTTATTAAATATCATGAGAATGTAAAATAGGACATGCAGTCCTTATGTATAGATGAGGTAAAGGGAAGTTATGCAGATGATATAGGGAAGCAAACCAAGCATTATGCAAGTAAATGGCATGCAAGGAGAATAGTTGAAGGATAAAGAAAAAACATTTGTAACAGTAGTGTCATATGAAATCAAGATTGATATGAAACATTTTAAATGGGTAGAAGCATGGTTTTCACACCCAAGTAAGCAATAGAAGAAATCAACAATGTTTTCCTTAATAAGTTTATTACATGTGCAAGTACACCAATGAAGAAGAAGAACCAAAAAAGACCAAATTATGGGGCCCAAGAAAATGTTAAAATCTTTAAGAGGTAAGTATTAGAAACAAACTTCAATTTAGAGGTATAAAGCAACTAAAGAGGAGCATACACCAAGTTGATTCTTATGGTAAAATTTCTTCAGCTTGCTAGTATGATGCATAGGCATCTTTTTAGATCCCAAAATGAACACATTTTTGGCCTAAATTTGTCTTTTAGGTGTAATAGGTCCTAATTTTGTCTTAGGTATGATATAGGTTAGTACAAGTTTCATAAAATTGAATTATGGAGTTTCCCTCCAAAATAACACTATTTGAAAATTAGAAATTCTAAGCCTTGTTGAAGGATTTCATTGCATTATATGAAGTTGGAAAAGTGTAAGAACATGTAAAAGAGGTGTATAAGAGGTATTAGGAAAATGAAAATGTTCATTACTATGTTCTTTAGTCTTATGCATGGTCATAAAGTGTTCATATTGGAAAAACATGAAAATTGTAATGTAATTTCAATGACCCAATAAGGGAAAAGCCTTCAAGATCCAGTTATGATTTTTGGGAGGGTGGTAGAGTCAAATTGTTTTTTTTATGTTTTAATAGTGTGTTCCATTCAAATTTTATGAGTAATTTACTTGTAAACAATGAAGTATGATGAATAAAGAAGATTTATGATGTTGAAATTATGTGTGCATAGTAATTGTGTAATTGAGATAGAGCAATGTCAACTTGGTTGATCCATGTGGTAAGTGCATGATAGTTTTTTTTATTGATATTTAATATGAAAAAATTATATTTATTTTTTGAGATATTTAAATTCTAAGTGAGTTGATGATAAGTCACTGTTGTAGAGACTGTCAACATAGTCAATAGAGTATGCACATACATATACATTTGTTCAAGAATAAACAATTTGAGTTTTGAGTCATTAGTGTTAATTTGTGTGGAGATATTTGGGATAAATTTAGATGGTTTTAAATAATCTATTTTACATATACTTACATGTTCAAACTTTTTCAATCCAATTTGGTGATAGGCAACAATCATTGGTGAGTATACACTTCATAAAACTCAATAGTTTGTAGACTAAGTTAATGGTAATGAATCATGTTTAGGGTTTCAAGATGTTAAATAAGGTTTAAAATAATATTTTAAATTAGTAATAATTACATTATTGGACACACAATTTGTTTAAAGTGGAAAAGAAATGAAACCCTATTTTTGTCATGTTCCTACTAATTAACATAATCAAAAAGAGACTGGGATTTGATGGTTGTGAATGAAGGTTTTTTAGAATGTGTTTGTCAAAGGATAAAGGTGTATTACTATCAAATAGACCTATTACAATATATTTTTAGTATTTAAACCATTTGTGGTTCATTTTAGGCAATTTTGTTTAGCCTCAGCTTGTTTAGAGACCACAAACCCTGACAATTAGGGTTTAGTCCATTCTAAACAAACCAACCATGGAAAAATCACCAAATTTTGAAATCTGGTGTATTTTTATATGACATAACTAAATAACACCATTTCAAGACTATACCATACCTGTAGTATGGATTTATAGATAGTGGCATTGGAAAAGGTCTAAAGAAGTCCTAATTTGGAAGGGCTACAAGAAGGAAAGTGGTCTTAGGGAGTGAGATAGACCTTAAAATTGGACATACAAGTGTGTTAAGACAATTTAAAGGTGAATATCATATTTTCAGGTCTAAATAGTTTGTACTTTTTCCATACAATATTTTTTACTTGTAGACAGGGCTACAAGAAAGTGTAGTTTGTAAAGCAGAGTTGCATAAGTGGCATGTAGGTGTTTGAGATAAGTTTATAAATGGGAATAGAGAGATATTAGAGACTATTTTAAGTAATATAAATAACTTAAAATCTTATAACAGTCTTGTGAACCTAGACTTTTGCATCTTGAAGGAACTCTTAAGCTTGAGACTTGAAGGAAGGTTCCATTATTCAAGGACAAGTAAGGGAACACTTGTGCAAGCTCTTCATAATCCATGCTGGTAACCCCCAAGTTCACCAAGGTCTCATCCACCTTTTTCCCTTCATGTAAAATATGATAGATGTTAAAATCTCATGGGAAAAGGAGGTGTTTGGCATCATCAATAATATGATTGATGATATGGGAGGGTTAAACTTTTTGATGAGAGCATTAATGATGTTGAGAGAGTCACCTTTAATGGCAATCTTTAGGATGTTAAAATATGTTTCAATCTAGATCCCCTAAAGTATAACTATGGATTCTATAATGTGGTTGGTTTGGGTGCCCATGGGTCCAACATAAGCTGTAATAGCCATTCCAAAATCGTCTCTGATGACCCCTCCTCTGCTCACCCTACCTGAGTTTCCTTTTGAATCTCCATAAAAGTTAAGTTTAAGCCAGCCCACTATGGGTGGTCCCACTTTGTGTGTTTTCTTTACAGAAAGGGTTTTAGATGGGGGAGTGAAGTTCCACTTAGACATAATGCTCATCTCCTCTTTAGAAGCTCCCACTTTGTCATTCATAACTATCATCCACCAATTCTCTGTGATGGCAGAGAGGAGGTGATTGATTCAAATGATTGTTATATTACACAAAGGTTATTGAAAAAATTATATATTTTTTATTAGAAGAAATTATTAAACCAATTGTGTTGATGAAAATTTTAAATTCCTTACAAATCAAAAGTTATGTTTTTTCAATCCTTCAACAACACTGAATAGAGACTAATATCCACTCAAAAAAATTTGGTGAAAAAACATTGCACAAATTGAAGCTCTAATATCATATGTACTAAAATTACTTAGATAGATAAAATAAATTCATACTAATGGATGGAAATAAATATATCAAGATGATGATGATGATGATGATGATGATGATGATGATGATGATGATGATGATGATGATGATGATGATGATGATGATAATAATAATAATAATAATAATATAAAATTAAAGTAGATCCACACTAAATATTTATAACAAAGCAAAATACTATAAATTTATGGTTAAGCCACTTCGAGGGGAAAACCTCCATAACCTAAGAACAAAATTCATAATATGATGCTCTAATAATAAACACTACCTCCTATATATACTCTACTAAGGCTATGGATACTTCATAAGAAAAGATAAATCCAAAATGAAGATATATAAATTATCATATGGCTAAGTAAAAGGTTATGTTATCCACAAGTTGACCAAACATATATGAATACATGCTAGTGGTTAAGAATGTATCATGTCAGGTCATAAGCAATATTTCACTCTTGGATTTAGTATGGAAGGATATCATCATATGGAATCCCTATAGAGGTAAAATGGACACATGGCGCACATGACTGTCTATAGTGTGAGCTTGGGGATTGGCCAAGTTTATATGCTACTTTACTTGGTGGATAGAGCTAGTTTTTTATGATAAATTTCCTACCTAGTTTGGACTACTACACACAAAAATACTAGTAACCTTTACCTTATATAAGGAAATACATGCTAGAGATTCATGAGGATATACTAGTCCTAATTTTGAGACCCTGACATTCTTCTCAGCCTTGGGGAGGAGACAATAGTGGAGGTTAGAGGTGATGATAGTAGCAATAGTAAGAGATGTAGGGAGTCCCATACAGTTTTTTCATGAGGCACAAACAACTAAACTAACACATGTGGGATAGGTGAAGGATCCTCAACTATGAATGAGATAATGGATATTATGTTAATCTAATGGAGGGTATTTACTACATAAGGGGATCCAAATTAAAAAATATTTTATAGCATGATATAATGAAACATCACATATACATTAAGGGAGGGCCACGAATTTTGGTGGTACACAAAGGTAGGTGGGTGACAACCTTTACAAAACATTAGAGATAAAATTATGATGAGGACAAGGATGATGGGGTCCTCAACATTCATCAAGATAAGGAGACTATCCATGAGGAGTGCATGGGTCTACGCATAAATGCTCATTTTAAAATTATATCACTATATTTTTCTGGACTTATATATAGTCATGTTAGAGGATAGTATATTGATATATAAATTTGATTTTCTATATTCATGATTGATTTTTAATTTTTTGGGTTTTCAAAGATGAGACAATAAGGTGGAAATATATAAATGAGGCCATAAATCATGATATATTGTATGGTTTATTTCCTTAACATGATATTATAGCTAATTCAAATGTAGTAGCACTATTTTTAGGGGATAATTTTGGTTCATTTATACTTTTTGGAGAGGCAACATCAGTGCTTCAATAGTGGATATATGACGTATGTCTTTCTATATCAATGATAACACTTGTAGGAGGATATTTTAAGAGTGTAAATAGGTGATATTAGTAAAATAAACCCTAATAAAAAATGAAGTGGCACACCATGAAACTAATATATCACACATGGAAAGAAAGTAGACATTTGCAACCTAATTTTAAGAGTTAGAGAGGCAGCTACCCAAGGTTTAGGGAGATATGTGAGGATTAAGGTCAAGGGTTGAATCCTTAGCTTGATCTCATAGAGAGGTTGTAGCACCAAAAAGTGTATTCCCTCACCCACATAGGGATGAAGGTAGTTGTAATGTAAATTGTTTATATATTTTGTATATTATGATGTAATACCATTTAATGTGTGTGTGGGTGTGGGTAGGTGTGGGTGTGGATGTGCATGTGTGTGTGTGTGTGTGACATTGATTTCATATTATTATCTACATTTCCATGTGTTGATAAAATACAATATTGTAGCATGATTTTTATTGTTGTCAATATGTTTCATTATATCATTAAAAATATCAACATCTATATAAAAAAATGAAAGTAAAAATATAAAATGGCATCTAAAGCAAGTAAATAGAAGAATCTAATAAATAAAATATGTGTAAAATGTAAAATAGGGTTATTAAAGGACATCAAATGTAAGTATAAAAAATAAATTTAAGTCAAGAAAGAGATGTATAGTAAATGAAATAAAAACTAATATCAAATGTAAGTATATAAATAAATCTATGTTAAACAAGATAGAGTTAAAAGTGGAGATAGGGTTTCAAGTCACAAGAAGACAAATTAAAATCTATTCACACGACTAAGGATCATAGATAACATAAGAATCATATTGAAATTAATTCATAATGATTTGTGGCAAAAAAATTAGAAAATTACATAAAGACAGTTCTAGTAGACAATGGACATGTCTAGTCATCTCAGGTATCTGACCATTTTATGGTAGATTCTGATACTCTATTTCTTGAAAAAGTAATCACAAATCCATTTTAGGTCATTTCACTGTTATGATCACAAGTCTTGAGAAAAAAAATATTAAAATAGCTACATACCCTCTCTCTTGATTCTTTATATATTTAGTAAGTTCAATAAATAACTTTTTAGCATTCATATTTGTATGATAAATGATATATCTTATGCAATCTAAGTTTCAACAGTTTTATACTTGTTTAGATCACTAAAATTCAAAATATGTTAAAAATTTCTAATTAAACCCTTTATTAGTCTTGAGGACTAAAATCCTTAGATATTTTTACCTTAGGATTTCATCCTTCTTTGTTAGGTTTTAATATTTATGCATTAAGGTATGATTTTCATATTTGATTTCTGATTTCCCTTTCATTGGTATCTATTTCTCCTAGGGTTTTAGTTGTTTTTTATTGTTGACCTCTAATCCTTAAAACCATAGAGTTATATGTTTTCTCTTATCTTAAGAGTAGGGATTTATTCTTATTTTACTTTCCATCTTAGGGTTTTTTAGTTCCCTATGTGTGTACATACCCAAAACCCTATTATGCCCCATCTTATGGATTCCTTGTTATCTACCAATGCTGTGCCTTATATTTATGCCAATAAGTGGACAAATGTGGATGTAGATGATCATGTTTGTCTGATTAACTATAATGATTATGTATATGAGAAACATGTCTGTGTGAGTGAATGAAATGACTATGTTGATTATGATTATGATGATATGGACAATTGATATGTTAGTATAGATATTTGTATAATAGTAGTGAAGGAGATTTAAATAAATTTAATGTTACAATTCAAGAGATTAATTATCCTTCCCCTTCCTTATATCCTTATACTAATCATAAAGTAGAATAGGAATAAATTATAAATGGATTAAAGAACACACATTTTAATGCTACTAGGCTTTCAATTAAGAACGATGATACAAGAAATAAATGAATAGGTGATATGCATTTTGAATCTCATTATACCTTGAAATGATGCATCTAATAAAGTCAAATGTGATGGTAGTCCTCCTCTAGAATTCAAATGTGATGTTATCCCTTCTCTAGAAATGAAATGTGATGTTATTCCTTCTATAGAAATAAAATATGATTATAATTATAAACTAAACAATGATGTATATATTTATATGGAATGTGATAAAGTCTCCATGAAATGTAACAATAGGAATATTTTTTATTAAACCAATGAATAAATCTTTCCAAACCACCCCCATACCTAATATTTATATAATATCCATGATGTATGCCATAGGTGAGCTCTGCAATCATGTTTCCATATTAAATTTAGAATCCAACTAATATGATGCTTATTCTAATAATATTATATGAGGGAAACTTGTAGTGCATGAAATAATCACTAAACCTTATCAAAGAGAGTTTGTTATGATAACATTCCATTTATTTTATGGATGCGGAGATTTTCATACCCATATTTAATTCATTACATCTTCTCTTAGAAAATATTTATGCAATGAGGTGATATTATTAAAAACATTTCATTGGAGCCTAACAAGTTCAGTCTTAAATTGGTTCCATAATTTACCTAGTGGATCTATATAATTTTTCCTGAAACTAGAAGAGGCTTTTGTTGGATAAAATCTCCATATGTGAGAAGAAAATTCTTTAATTTTATTAATTCATCATATTACATTATTCAATATGGTAGGTTACATATATGTAGGCCTCTGAACTCCTAATAACAAGGAGAAAGGCAATAAATAATCACATATTAATATTTTATTACTCACAAAATAAATAATCACTCACCACTATGTGAATACTTACTCCTAAAATTTTCCCCCTTAGTGCACACATGGGTGGATATAACCCCCAAAAAAAAAATGGACATCAGGTTTATCCGATAATGCACTTATTACAAAAATTGAAAAAACTACATTGAAAATCATCTTACATGTTTTATTTCAACATAATGCTATTTCATGGTTTCAAAAATAAATAATAGGAACAAAAGATAGAAACAATGATGACTTATAATGTGTATTTTAACTACTTATTACAATATAGTTGAACTAAAGAAATAATATTGATGTATAAAGAATATTGATAACAAAAGACATTTATGTTAAATAATATTATTAACTAAAACATAAAATTATAACTAAGTCACATGAGACGATGATAACACTACAAGACACATAAATTTAAATTTAAACATTAATACAGATGAACACTAATATATCTAAAAATAACATTAAATAAATAAACTACCCAAAATACAATATGAGACATATAAACTCATAACCAAACAACATTAATCAACAACTTAACAAACCTTAAATACTATGATAACCTAAATACATAAAATAAATACTTAACATACTATTTAAAAAAATTAACTAAACAAAATACACACGAGGACTCTGTAAACCATAATACAAGATGTAGGGTTTGATTTGCTATTTAAAAACCCTAACTCAATCACATAGGGTTTGCATCTACTTTTTTATTTTATAATGGATTTATTGGTTTTGTGAACAACAATCTATATTGCTTCTTAAGAAACACCTATCTTAGAAGCATTTTCAATATTTTGGTGGTAAGCTTGAAAAAAAAGCAAGCCAAAATTATAGATCCCATCATGATTATATTTGTTATATTTTTTGAATCCATGATGTTTGCAACAATATGTAATGGTAATACCTAGGAACAACCCAACAATGTTTATTCTATAGTACAAACTCCAATTCTAGTTTCAAACATGCATTTCCGCCAAAATATTAGGCAACCAAATGATTATGGTGATGAAAATGACAATTTTTTTATAAATTTACCCCAAAATTTTGAGACTTGGAAGGATTTATCCATCAATTACATAGATTAATAGAACCCTTGTAAGCTCGCCAAACACTATATTGAAAATTATAGAATTAGTGTTGGAGATTTGTCAATGATGCTATAGTGATATCATAGTGATGTCATGAATGTATATTAGTGAGTAGATGAAGTGATTTGATAGCCTAAGTAACAATGACATTGTGCAATGTGCTTGTCAAAGTGTGCTTGAAGTTGGCTTAGTTGATCTTCAGTTTTGGCATGATTAGAGATGATCAGGGATGAGTATGGAGATTTGAGCATGTGAATTAGGTCCTATCAGTGGTTAAGGGTGATTGGAGAGATTTTGTACATGAGTGGAATTCATCTGGTAGTCCATATTTTTCATCTAGACATTTTGGGTCTAGTGGAAAAAAATTTAGTAGGTAGTTTGATGACATCATCATTACCACATGTGGATGAGTTAGGGGGAGTTGGTCATATGGTTGTGATCACATTAGTCCCTAGTTTATATTCACTAAATCTTAGGTCATTCACCTAAGTTCATTCAAATATAGGTGGATGTTAATTTGGGCTCCCAAGCATTTTGACGGTGTTTTCTCATAGCCAAATTTACAATGTGGCAAGAAGCGCTGAGTAGGAATTTTGATGTAGTTATATTTCACACATGTGGTAGTTTTAAGAGAATTTGATCATATGGGTTTGTTTAGTTTTGAGCCTAGTTTATTTTGGCTAAATTTTAGATCATGAAATGAATCACATTAAAAGATATTCATGGACAAAGTTGGCCTTCCAAGTAGGTTTTGACATGGTTGGCTCTGTAGGCAGAATAATTTGAGTAAGAAAACTAATGGAATTATATCTCACATGTGTGAAGGTTTCAAGAGTATTTATATATATATATATGGATTATCCTTTTGAATTTGATTATGTGGTCCAAATTCTAGATCATGCATATAAACGCAAGCATTTTGACGGTGTTTTCCCATAGCCAAATTTACAATGTGGCAAGAAGAGCTGAGTAGGAATTTTGATGTAGTTATATTTCACACATGTGGTAGTTAATCATATGGGTTTGTTTATTTTTTATCCTAGTTTATTTGGGCTAAATTTCATATCATGATATTAATCACATTAAAATATATTCATGGACAAAGTTGGCCTTCCAGGCAGGTTTTGACATGGTTGAAACTGTAGGCAGAATAATTTGAGTAAAAAAATTAATGGAATTATATCTCACATGTGAATGTTTCAAGAGAGTGTGTGTGTCTATCTATATATATATATATATATATATATATATATGGATTATCCTTTGAAATTTGATTATGTGGTCCAAATTCTAGATCATACATTTAAACACAACAAAAGTTATTGAGGTCCAAAGTAGGCTTTCTAGGTATATTGTAGTTAGTCCCCATACTTTGTCAATTTGCATGATGTTAAAGATTTGGAACTAGTGGATATCCAATGATTCATGGGATTTCATAATTCTAGATCCAATGGTGTACATAGATTCAAATGGGTCAATGTGAAAATTATTTAACAGAGGTAAAGATTGAGCAAGTCTCAAGGAGATCGAAGGAACTTGTTTGCTCCAAGATGTCAAGAAGTAGCGACATGAGGACAAGTTCATATTGTTTAATGACTGACCAAAGGTAAATGATAAATATATAATGGATAGTGGGTGCTCATATATATTAATCAAATGATGAGTGTTACTAGTTAAAGACCTAGTTGATTCATAGAGATCGACAGAGCGTGTTGAGTCAAGGTTTCTAGATTGCATGGGATGAGATCAAAGTAACTGAGGTTTAACATTCAAGAATTGGTGCCTATGCATTAAATTTTAGACAAGATCAATGGTGCATAATTTATAATATAAATGAGGAAATGAGAAATGATCTAAGTGGTTGAATTTTAACTATGACTATTGTCATTTAAATATTCAAATTTAACAAGGGAAAAACCAATGTCTAGTATTTAGGACATATCTTTTGATATAGATAGAATTTTATCATTATGTAAAAAGAAGAGATAAATAAGACTCAATAAAACATATAATGAACCTAATTTAAAGATATGAAAGTGTGTATAGTCAAATATATTAAGGTTACAAGTTGACTATGTGTTCTTGTTGATTCTGCAAGTGACCTGAAAAGAGTAATAGAGATTATGTAGATGTTGTTTTGATGTTTCATGGTGAATTAGATTTTGGGGAGTGTTTTAGACTCCATGAGGATGATTTTTGTGCATTATTAAGGTTTGAAAAATTATATACAACATGAACAAAGGTTTTTAAGTTGATTATGTTTTCGTTCGTAATGATTATGTGTACAGAGAGCTATTTAAGTAAATTATGCTTAAGAAAAAGGGTATTGTAATGGTTTTTTACACTCAAGGGGGACCTATAGATCATTTATATTTAATCCATTCTATTTTAAAATGTTCCTATATTCTTTTTTTTCTTGAATAAGTGTCAAGGAGTTGAATGGGTCTCCATAGGACCTAAAAGTGACTTAGGCCTATTTGAAAGTGGATTGTGCTTAAGTGTGACCCATGTGAGATGCCTTAAGGGTGAAGGCATGTTTTATGGCCATTAGTAAATATTATTATCTTGTTAATTCATGATTCTCTATATATAGTGAAACTAAATGTGTTGGTTTCTTGACTTGTATGTGAGATTTTAAGAGAGTGATTGGTCGAGGCTTGAAGTATGGACAATATTTGTTGAAGCAAAGAAAAGAGGATACTGAGTGTGCCCAATGGTTGGGTTGATGAGAAGAGTAGATTTAGGACTTTATGTATGGCCTTTAGGTTATAATTCTAAAGGTATAATAGTTCTCTTACAAGTTGAAGATGAGTGAAGAGGCTTGTGCGAGTGGATTAGAGTGAAGAGTTGAGGAGCAAAAAGAGGAAGTATGCCCAGTGGATGGTTTGATGAGTAGAGTTGGTTCATGATTATTTGTATGACCTCTAGGTCATATTTCTATGTCATAAAAATTAATCTTGCAAGTTTGATGCTTTGAAGTATGAGCGAAGGATAGGTGATGTTTATGTGAGCATGGAGGTTGGTTTGTGAGGCAGATCAGAGTATGGTCTATGTGAATGATCTCATGGTTAAATTAATATTGTGGTGACAAAATTATTGTAGGTATGTTGAAGTGAGTGTTAGTGAAGAGTTGGAGAGTGGGGTTAATTGGTATATGTAATGTGTCCTAATTGATCTTTGTGTGTTAGTACAAGTATGTAATGTGCTTTGGCCAACTGGGAGTATTAGGTGAAAGAGTGAAGGTGAAGAGTGATAAACAAAGATCCATCATTAGGTGTTAAAGACATTAGTTCTAAGGTGGAAGTGTTCAAAGGAGGGTCTAAAGGACTTGGTATTCTTTAGGGGTAGTTTCTCCTTGTGAAATAAGTGTTTCACTAAATTCATTTAGTCAGGAGGATATGATCAAGGTTTGCTAGTCTGAAGGAGTTGATCAGTCTCTTGTTTGTAATTTATTATAGGACAATTGTCATTTGTGTTATAGACTTGAGAGTGGGTTTATTCCCCATGAGGGTTTCCTATAAGAATTATGTGTTATGTGTTTGATCTTATGTATGCATTAAATGAATGATCTCTCTTGTTAATGTTACTTAATCAAGTTGATATATGTTGATTGGTTAATAATTTAAAGGAATACATTTAAAATTAAAATATTTGGGCTCACTGATTTAAACCCCCTCTTAGTGATTTTACCTCTAAAAATTAGTATTAGAAAGGGTCCTATGGAGGAATCCTAATAGTTTGAAGGTGATCCTAAGTAGGTACAAATATGGATAAGCAACTGAAGAAATAAAATTAATAGTGGAAGGTTGTGAACAAGGCACTTGAAGAATAAATATGTACTTTGAAAAAAGATGCTAAAGAGGATGATAAGGTTATCAATAACCTCAAGGATTAGATATAATATTCCAAGATAAGTTTTAATTCAAAAGAGGAAAGTTGTTCAAAATAAAAGGACATCATGTGTGATGAATAAGTTTGCCATGATAGTGAAGAAGAAGTTGACCTAGAATCTGAGCTCATGGGTGCTCTTAGTGAGTTGAAGGAGCACAAGAAGAAGAATCATAAGATGTGAAATATGATCAAAGGTCTTAAATCACAAGTCAGTTCTCTTGAGGGAAGTTTGGTAGAGAAAACATATAGAATAAAGGATGACATGGTTAAAGAAGCTAAGAGTGATAAGGAGATTATCCAAGTTATTAGAGGTCAGTTAATGGCTATAATTTCAAGTGTAAGAGCTAAAGAGGATGAGAGTATTCAATTGGAAACCAAGCTAGGTTTATTGATTGATGAGCATGATCAATTTGTTGTCAAGATAAGAAAGCTTGAAAAAGATCAAAAGAAGTCAGATCAGGTCAAGAGAAATGAAATAAGAACAGTTAGACAACTAAATGCTTCAAGGTATGGTAGTTTATTTCATAGTCATTGTTATACATGTAATAAGTATGGTCATAGAGCTAAGGATTGTAGAATGAAGTTAGTAAAGTATAGGTATTCATGGAGTTATGATAGAAGGATTTTTGGTCAAATATTGATCACAATTCAAATTTGTAAAAAGACTTGAATAATGTTATTTGTTTCAGTTGTCATAAAAGTGGACATATTGCTAGATTCTATCCAAATGTTGTTAAGAAGTCTTCAAGGTATGTCAAAGGATATAGAGCACCTAGAAGGTCTAAAAAAGGATAAACTCAGGTATGGAAACCAAAGGTAATCATTATAAATTATTCTAATCATAAGGTTGATAATAAAAATGCTTTAGAAGAATGTGTTATAAATTAGTCTAAACTCAAAGGTCAAATTGGTAAGTTGATTGCAAAAGATGAGAAGAGTCAAACTATGGTATGGAGACCTAAGGCAGTAAAGACAAAGGGAATAATATTGTTGTGTCTAAAAGCCTTGATGGGTTGGTTTCCAATGTGGAAAAGGGATCAAAAGTGAAGGAAAGTAAAGAGTTTTTGTTGTTAGCATTTTTTGAAAAATCTAAAATATAGAATATGTCAACTATCCAGATAGAAAAGGAAAAATAGAAGTCATTTCAAGTCAAACTCAAGGAGAAGACTGAAGTATTAGTTGAGGCTAGCCCTAAGATGTGTATGGATCTAAGTGAACATCCGATTGTTGTTGAGAAAGTTTCATGCAAAGAACATAAATTGTCTATACCTAATGATGAGATTCTAGGATACAAGGTTGTTGCTTCAAATGAAAAGGTATGTCATGAATTTATGTTGTCTCCATGTATTGTCAATCCAATCATTAAAAAGGAGAATGTTGTAGTGAATGATAATGTTACTTCTCTCAAGACTAATAATAAGAAGAAGAACTATAAGAATCAAATGACCAAGGAGGAGAAGGAATATGAGGAGTTGTGGGCAACTCTTGGTTTTACATTATTACAAGACATTATGAAATAGGGTGTCTCTGCCTATGATTCTTAGGAGACATAATTATTATGGAGAAGTAAGTTTGTGTGCTCAAGATCATAATTCCAATCTTTACAGAGACTTGTGTTGATCTTAGGTCACTAACTAATGGGGAGTAAAAATTTCATGAGTTTGCTCCTGATGTTTGTGAAGGAGTTGTAATGCAAGATCAGAATGGATGGTTCCAGGTGGTTTAATGAGATTGATGGAATGATAATAAGATTTTGGTGATCAAAAAGGTATGTACAATTATTTTTTATGGTTTTTAGGTGATTTCAATATTTGAAGATATTTTGTGTGCAATTGGAGATTTTTGTTTGCTCTGGGGTTTCCTAGTTTATGCATAAGAATATGCAGGTCCTAAAATGGGTTATAATATGTATGGATTCCCAAAGGTATGGAAACTCAAACCTTGGTTCAAAAGTGTGTAATGGTTGTATCAAAGTGTATGAGAAGTTTCAAAGGTGAATATTGACCAGAAGGAGGTTTGTTGACCCTGTTTGTTTTGAGTTTCTAGGGTTCTAGGATATGCTAAAAAAGTGGTCTTCCTTATGAGTTGAGGTATGAGGCTTTATAATAAGTTTAATGGTAAAAATTAGTTGTCAAATCAAGCTTCATATATATTTTAATGTTTTTATTTCTTAAATTATTCAATTTTTTGTCAAGTTGGAGGCTTAATTGGGTAGTTGGTTTGTGAAGGAAGTATATTTCAAATGATGAGCTAGTTATTAAAAATTGGTGTGATTTATAGGGCATATGAGATTCCTCTATATATGAATTTTTATGTCTTGAAGATGTTTCTATTTATATTTTTGGGCTCTGCAAGTTCTAGGTAGGGCTACAAGGAGTCTAGACATGCCTAGTCTTGAAGATGTGTTTTTTGCTCAATTTCTCCAAAAGAGAAAGGTATGTTTCATGGAGAGTTATCAAGTTTATTAATATAATTTTTCCTATTTGGTGAGTGGCATGAATTTTTGTTGATGTTTATTGCGGTTGCTTGAGAAAGAAGGCTAGTAAGCATGTCAGGTGGCTCTTTATGGTGTATGGAGATCTAAGATGCTCAGAAGGTGAAATTGCTCAAAAATATTATGGGGACCCCTCTTAGATTTTTATTGGTAATTTACGTCAGATTTTATTTTTTTGTGTGTTATTCCTTCAATGGTTACAGTGCTTGGTTGAAGAGAGTGATGGCATGGAGCAAGAGGAAGGTGTCAAGGCAAGAAGAGAGAAAGTAATCAAAGTAAGGGGTAGTATATATAATATTTATAATATGGTCCTTTCTTTTTGGTGGTCTTTTTAGGTCCTCAAAATTATAGTGAACCCACTTTGTCATTATGTCAAAAAGGGATAAAGTTCCTAGTATGAAAGTTAGTGTGAGAGTGCTTGAAGAGAGAAGGTGAGTTGAATGATGTTTGTTGACATCAATGACAAAGAGGGAGATTATTGGAGAGTTTCAATGATGTCATAGTGATATCATGGAGGTGTCCTAGTGAGTGGATAATTTCTTTAATAACTTAAGTAACAATGATAAAGTGTGCAATGTGCTTGTCAAAGTGTGTTTGAAGTTGGCTTGGTTGATCTTCAATTTTGGCATGATTAGAGATGATCAAGGATGAGTATGGATATTTGAGCATGTTAAAGGGGTCCTATCAATGGTCAAGGGTGATTATAGATATTGTGTGCCAAATTATAATTCATTTTGTAGTCCATAGTTTTCATCTAGACATTTTGGGTCCAATGGCGAAAAATTTGAGTAGAAAGTTTGATGACCTCCCCATTACCATGTGTGGATGAGTTAGGGGGATTTGGTCATATGGTTGTGACAAAATTAGTCCATAATTAATATGTGCTAAATCCTACTTCATTCACCTAATAAAAATAAAATATATGTGGATGCAAAGTTGGGCTCCCAGGCATTTTGATAGTGTTTTCCCATACTTAGCCAAATTTTCAATGTGGCAAGAAGAGATGAGTAGGCATTTTGAAGTAGTTATATTTGGCACATGTGGTAGTTTTAGGAGAATTTTATCATATGGTTTTGTTAATTTTTTATCCTAGTTTATTTTTAATAAATTTTAGATCGTGCAATGAATCACATCAAAAGCAATGCATGGAAAAACTTGGCCTTCTAGATAGGTTTTGACATAGTTGGCTTTGTAGGCAGAATAATCTGAGTGAGCAGACTAATGGCATTATATATCACACATGTAAATATTTAAATAATATTTTTTTATATGTCTGGATTATTATTTTAAAGGTGATCATGTGGTCCAAATTCTAGATCATGCATCTAATCATATCAAACATTATTGAGGTCCAAAGTAGGTTTTCCAAGCATATTGCAGTTAGTCCCCATACTTAGTCAATTTGCATGATGTTAAATATCTGGACCTAGTGGAGATCCAATAGTTCATGGGAGTTCATATTTATAGATACAATGGTGTGTGTATATTTAAATGGGTTAATGTGATAGCTATTTAGTATAAGTAAAGATCAAGCAAGTCTCAAGGAGATTGATGGAGCAGGTTTGCTCCAAGATGTCAGGAAGTAGTGAGATGAGGACAAGTGCACATTATTTAATTACTGATAAAAGGTAAAATATAATGATCTAATGGTGAGTTGGTTTTCGTATAAATTGATATAATGGTGAGTGTTACTATTTAAAGACCTAGTTGATCTATAGAGATCAATGGATCACATTGAGTCAAAGTTTCCAGATTGCACGAAATGAGGTTAAAGTAACTAAGGTTTAACATTTGAACATTGGAACCTATGTATTAAATTTTAGACAATATAAATGGTTTTTAATTGATCTAAGTAATGAGGACACAAGATGCAGGTAAAGTGGTTGAAGTTTAACTATGATCGTTGTCATTTAAATATTCAAATTTAACAAGGGAAAAACCAGTCTTTGGTCTTTGGTACATATCTTTCTATATAGATATAATTTTCTCATGTTGTAAAAATAAAAGATGAAGAGGAATCCATGGTTCATATAATGAACCCAATTTTAATATATAAAAGTGTGTATATTCAAATATATTAAGGTTCTAAGTTGATTGTGTGTTCTTGCTTGTTCTACAAGTGACCCAAGAAGAGTAACTGAGCTTATGTAGATGTTGTTTTGATGTTTCATGGTGAATTAGATTTTGGGGAATGTTTTATATTCTTTTCTATGTGCATTATGAAGTTTTGACCAATTGTATGTAGTATGAACAAAGTTTTTCAATTTGACTGTGTTTTCATTCATAATGACTATGTGTACAAAGAGTTTTTTGAGCAAATTGTGCTTAAGTGAAAGGGTATTGTAATGGTTGCTGGAACTCAAGGGGTACCTATAGATCATGTAGAATGGATCTATGTGGTTTTAAAATGTTCCTATGTTCTTTATTTTCTTAGATAAGCATCAAAGAGATGAATGGGTCTCCATAGGACTTAAAAGTGACTTAGGCCTATTTGAAAGTGGATTGTGCTTAAGTGTGACCCATGTGAGATGATTTAAGGGTGAATGCATGTTTTTTGGCTGACATGAAATATTGTGATCTTATTAATTCATGATTTCTCTATATATATTGAAACCAAATATGTTGGTTTCTTGACTTGTATGTGAGATTTTAAGAGAGTGATTGATAGAGGCTTGAAGTATGGACAATATTCATTGAAGCAAAGAAAAGAGGAGACTGAGTGTGCTCGATGGTTAGGTTGATGAGAAGAGTAGATTGAGGACTATGTGTATGACCTATAATTCATAATTTTGATGGAATAATAGTGCTCTTGCAGGTTAAAGATGGATGAAGAGGCTTGTGCAAGTGTAATAGAGTGAAGAGTTGAGGAGAAAAGAGAGGAAGTGTGCCTATTGGATGGGTTGATGAGCAAAGTTGGTTCATGATTATGTGTATGACCTATTGGTCATATTTATATGTCATAAAAATTACTCTTATAGGTTTGATGCTTTGAAGTATGAGTAAAGGATAGGTGATTTTTGTGTGATCTTGGAGGTTGATTTGTGAGGCAGATCACAGTATGGTCTATGTGAATGACCTCATGGTCAAATTGCTATTGTGGTGGTATACTTTTTTTAGGTATGTTAAAGTGATTTTGATTGAATATTTGGAGAGTGGGGTTAGTTGGGATATGTAATGTGTCATAATTGATCTTTGTGTGTTGGTACAAGTTGTAATATACTTTGGCCAACATGGAGTATTGGGTGAAAGAGTCAAGGTGAAAAGTGATAAATAGGGATCCATCATCAAATGTTGAATACATCAATTCTAAGGTGGAAGTGTTCAAAGGAATGTCTAAAGGACTTGGTCTTCCTTAGGGGTAGTTGCTCCTTGTGAAACAAGTGTTTCACTAAATACCTTTGGTCAGGAGGATATGATCAAGGTTTGTTGGTCTAAAGGAGTTGATCAGTCTCTTGTTTGTAATTTTTAATAGGATATTAATCCATTTGTGTTTTATGATTAAGAGTGGGTTTTATTCCCCATGAGGTTTTCCCACAAGAACTATGTGTTACGTGTTTGATCTTGTGTATGCATTAAATGAATGAGTTCTCTTGTTAATGTTGCTTGATCAAGTTGATATATGTTGATTGGTTAATATTTTAAAGGATTGAAATTGAAATTAAAATATCTAGTCTCACTAACTTACCCCCTTCTTAGTGATTGTACCACTAACAATTGGATGTGGAGAAACTAAGGAAGAATGGGATGTCAAACTATGCAAAGTTAACTAGGGTGAGATAATTGTATTTCAAACACTGTTGAGTTGTTTTATAATTTGAACATGTCAAGGTTTGAGTTTTTGATTCAATTTTGAGATCTCGATGTGTATTTGAGCTTTAAATAAAAAGGGCCAAGAATTGTTGAGGTCTATAAAATTGAATGCATGCAATGTCAAATCCTCTAATTTGTAGATATGATGACTATAAAAATTAAATCCTAATGAGAAAATCTATAGGGCCTACAAAATAATTATTGAAACAAATCCTTAAACTATGTCGAGCTTCAAGCTAATGAATGTGATGAATAAATGACAATGGGGTTTACACGTGGTCTACACTAGATAGCCATTGATATAAACAATGAAAGCATGGAGGAATAATAAGCAACAAGGTTTTCACATGGTTTTCACTACATCACCATTATCTTTCCCCTTAAAAATAAAAATATTTTTTAGAGAGGCCTCTCACAAAACCTACTCTGATACCACATTTTGTATTAAACCTCTAGATGTGAGATCAAAAACCTTGAATTATATTAATTCATCATATTACATTATTAAATATGGTAGGTTACATATATATCAGTCTCTTGATCTCCTAATAACAAGGAGATAGATAATAAGTAATCACATATTAATATTTTATTACTCATACACCAAAAATCACTCACCACTATGTAATTAATAACTATTAACTTTCTTATCTTATTTCACCAAGAGTCAAGGTCCTATTTTGACATTAAACATCTCTATAATCTTTGGAAAATTTAGAGTGGACCCATAAAGCAATAAATTTTAATATTTGAAAATACATTACATTGCTAATATATCAAATAATTCATTTAGAGAATAAATTCATCTTTGTCAAGGTAATTTTATCTCCAGTTAAGGAAAATAATTTCTATCATGTTTATTCTTATGTTTTATTTTAAGAAGCTTTATTATGACATCATTTTATGTGAGGGAAAAATATTTAAATCACACACTCTATGGAGATACTAAAAATTCAACAAATTCAAGTCTTAAAATTGAGTATCCACCTAAGAAGGAAGTTCCAAGTAAGACAATTGATAGGAAAGAAGCTTCAAAGAGTATAAATAAGATGATAACTTGAAATATTCCTACTCCTTCAAATGTGAGTCAACTTATCTAATTTAATGGCTTCAAGAATTAAAAAATGATATTTTACATACACTCCATAATAATTTGATTAGATTATCTTTTAATCACCATCACCTAGGCAATAATTTAATATGAGTGGGGGAAAGATCATTTTATAACTATCATCGTACCAATGGGCATAGAGATAACAATTGTTATGCATTGTAAAACAAAATTGAACAACTTGTGAATAGAGGTGTTATTACATTTGAAAAATATAAAAATATTCCCAAAAGGTTGAATTTTCTTTATATTTCATAATTTACAAAGTTTGATGTATCTTAGGATGTTCCTAAAAAGGAACCAATGGGAACTCAATCTGTTAATGGTGAACATAAAAAATGCATCATTTTTTATGATACAATATAATGTAATACATGCACATTTGGTCTTATTCAGGAATTGGGATATGATGAGCATAATCTACATCATATGAGAATCATGAGGATACAATATGACATATTACTTTATTAGTTATTTTGGGCCAAATATAGTGCAAACATTATTCGATGGGAAACATACTATTTTACATTACAATGCAATACTTGGATAATCATGGTTAAGAAAAATGAAAGCAAAATTGGATGTGGTAATATGACTATTTCATTCGATTTCTATGGTGGGTTGCTTATATATCAAATAGATATAACGTTTGACACAAATATTTATACTAATATTATTGTTACATCTCAAATCACCCAAATATGGGTGTCAAAGCAAAGTCAATAGTTTATAAGTCAAATAATTCAAAAATTAATGAGAGCTTCACATAAATAGCAAGAAAAGAAATAATCTCAAGTTATTTCATTAGATAATTCATGCTTCATGCATAATCTAATTAACTTTAACACAAGTAAATAATTTAAGTGTAAATATTCCTAAAAAATTAATGTCATTTATACAACCATAAAATTTAACTATTTATCAACTACATCAGATCACTCCAAATAAGGTAGTGTGTGAAGAATATCCAATTACAACATGTAGTTTTCTAGGAATATTTTGAAAGGAATTCATCTCATTAAATGATATAAAATGCAAGGAGATAAAATTTGCATACATATTCGTGAAAATTAGAGGAAATACAATAAGTTAATTCTAAGATATGGTGTAGTTGGTTATACATATCCTATTATAAATATAAAATGTGATTGGGATGATGAGTCTAGAGTATACTTTGGCAATACAATTGGTAATTATGACATATATGATACAATACATACATATGACTACAATATTGATGAGATAATTGATTAACCTAAGCATATTTCAAATTCAAAAATTAAAAAAAAAACTAAAATATTCAAAAATAAATAATCATGACCTATGCATGACATGATTTTATAGTTACACAATTGATTTATGTTATTTAACATAAACATTATAGATTTCATATCCATTTTCTACACACATGGTTTTCAAAATACACATGAGTGGGACGTAGGACATACACATTATATATGATACATGGACATTTGAATGCAGAACATTCCTTTCACCCTGGGGTTAACTTTTGACATTGGGGGCATGCCTACACTCAAGGCATCTTGGAACACTTTACAAGTTATATATGTCTATAACCATTCCATTGATCATATTGAGATAGATACGATAATTTTACATGAATTATTATTATGTATACTATTTGGGGTGCTATATTCCATGGATATTGTACTTTGCTACATGTGATGATGACATTAATTGATTGTGTAGACTAGAATTGATTATTTTGTGAATGTTTGATGTTGATGAAGGTTACATGGTGTGATCATTAATTATGTGTTAAAACATGTTATGATTTTTGTGTGTGAAATTTCATGTTATATGTCTAATCATTAATTGTGGTTACATTTTGTGAGCGTTGATGTGTGTTACATTGTGTGTTATTTCATGTTTTTATGATTGCATTGATACTATGTTGTCACTTCATCTATCAATTTTGTCGAGGATCCTCTAGTCCATGCCATGGCCATGTTATCTTCATGTCAAGTTTGAATCAAGTCATGTATTGATTTATTATGTGTGACATGATCATGACATGGTGTACATGTGTGTGTGTATTTACATGCTTGTTGATCATGTGGTGTTATGATCACTATCACACATTATTCTACTTGTGTGAGATGTCATTATTGATATATTTATGTCTTACTACTAAGTGCCTATATTTATGATGATTATTACTATGATTATTATTAATGTATGTATGGTTGATATATTTATTATACATGACACTTGTATGCCTTGAGTTACATGTTTCATATGTCCATGAATGATTAAATAGTTATATGGTGACATAATCTTATCATGTTAGTACACATTATTTACCTACTTACATATTTTATATATCACATGGATAAGATTAAATAATTTATTAGATTATATGGGTCAAATTGAGCATGTTGTCATATTTATCAGATTCAATATATTGACATTTAGAGTATGACATTCTATGTAACATTGAGGTACAGATGGATAAAATTTTGGGCATGGATGTTTTTCATGCATGAACTAATTTATTTATATATTAGGGAATGATGGTACTACATAATCACTTTGAATCTTAAATCTATATGCAATGGTTGATTCAAAGTTTTCATATTTACATATAAAATTGATACATGGTTCCATATTTTATATAAAAGCTTGGTATGGGATATACCTTTGCATATAAACCTAGTTCAAGGTTACAAAAAATTATTATTATGATATTATGAGTAGTATAGTTGAGGTTTTTATGCCCCTTAACTTCTAACACTTCTCAATCTCTAAGGGATAAAGGCATGTACTTATCAACCCATAGTTTTAACGGTGGCATATCCTTGGCCCATAATCACCCCATAGGATTATTATATGACTCCATAGGGTATCTTGGTTCACATACCCATACATGTATTCATTCCTTCATAATTTCAATTTCAGAAAGCTCAATGATCTAGAATACATACATCAAATTTTATATAATGAGTGGACATTGAATTATGCATGTTTTTTTGCATGTTTTGCATGGAACAAGTTTGATATTTTAGGCATACATGTTAACATAAACTACCATTAACCAAAATTATTTATCTTATCCTTTTAATCTAGAATTTTCAATACTAGAATAAAATGGGGGAATTTTTAGACATATAAATTTTGTATTAAACATTGTTTTTGACATACATGACTTATTGTACACATTTGAATCTTTATCAAATTCTCTGATAACCATTTATCTATCTATGGACTTAGCCAACCTAATTTTTCATCATTTATATATAATATTTATGTATTCTATGTTTACTGCTCTATTATGCTAAGAAAATTATCACCATAGTATAGATTATTGTTTCTTCCCTCCTAGATAGTTATGGAAATAGTTAGATTCTTCCAATTACTGACATTTTCCACCTTCATCAATAATGTCCAAGGTTTATTAAATGAATATTTTTCGAGTTCAAATCCCTCCCTTGGGTCAACGTACATGTTTCACTATTGGTTACAGGTTACCCAAAGAGTCATTAATATATACAAGACAAGCCTAAGGTTGGTCTTACTTGCTCATTATTGTAAAACCACTTGCACTTTGAGAAATCTATCTGCACATGTTTGAAACATTATAAAAAATAATCAAAATCTAAAAAACCCTCAAATGAGTAGTCCAAAATCTAAGTTTGGACACTATTTTAAACATCAAAGTTGCATGTTATCAAGTATCAAAATCCAAAGCTATGCATTACATTCCAATGGAACACTATTGACCACACATACAATAGGTGGGATAATTATGTGTGATTTTAAATCTCTTCAAAGTATTATAATGTGGGAAATACTCAAACACTTAGAGGGGTGTGGTCAAGATTTTTGAACCCATATTTCTAACTCATGTTATAGGCCAAATAAGTGACAAAATTGGGGCTAGGGTTTTAAGGAAAAGGAGGGAAAAAATTAGAGTCTTCTTAGAGTATCTAGGATCAAAAATTACATAGGAATCATCTTGGGAGGCATGCATAATAATTTATGGTAGAAAAGATTGAAAAATTACAAAAGGGTAGTTCCAAAGATAATGGACATATCCAATCATTGTAGATGTCTGAGAGTTTTTTGAAAGTGTCTTGGCATATTTTTATACTCTATTTCATGAGCCAATAATTGATAGAGCCGTTTTAAGTCATTTCATAGGTGTGTGCATAAGGATTGAGCAAAATAGAATTGTAAATCATCTAAGTGCCCTCTCTTGGTCATTTTTATATTTGGTAAGTATAATAAATTACCTATTAGCATTAATTTTTTTATGATAAGTTATATATCTTATATAATCTAAAATTCAATAGTTTTCTACTTGTTTGGATCATTAAAATAAAAAATAAGTTAAAATACTCCTAAATCTAAATTGTAAAAGAGAGTGCAATCTCATCTCCAACCTAAGTGTGCCTCAAGTGAAATATATGAAAGGGTAATATGAGGACAGTGTGGGTCCACAAAATTTAATAGGATACAATAAACACTTGATAATAGATAACCAAATAGGGAAATTCTTTACTTTAAAAACACTATGGATTGGGAAGTTCATGAAAATGTAGTTTAATCACATAACAAGTATATGATGATGAAGATAATCCTTAAATGGGAGGTATTATGAAGGAAGGTAGTAATGTCTCTAGATAAGTCATATAAAACTATAATTAGTCTATAACAAGATTTAAGTTAGTGGTAAAACCCAAGATGAGAAGATACTAACAAAGTAAAGATACCAAAGAATCACAATGACATAATGGCCATATGAAACAAAGAGAAGATACATGAAAAGTAAAGATAATAAATAATCACAAGGGATGTAATATATAAATAAACCTAAGAGGGAGATACAAAGAAATTTAAGATACAAAAGAATCTAAAGGATGCAATAGAGTAATAAACACAAGAGGGAGATAAGATGAGATTTGATATACCAAATAATAATAATAAGGGAAGTCATGCCCAAATAATCTAAGAGAGAGATAAGATACTAATAAGTAGGATATATAAAATTAAAGTGCATGATGTAGGAAAAGGAAAGAGAAAAAATATAAAAGTGCTAAAGATAATTATATAATATCCAAAACATGATAAAATATGAGATGAAATGTATAATAAGATATATTGCTACTTATAAATGTCTTATAATTCATTACATGTATCATCATCAAAAACATAAATCTCGCATTACAATTGATAGTGGACCTTAATCATGGACTCTTCTACTCTCTCTAAAATCAAGGCAAAGACAACCTTATGAATATCCTCAATAGAGAAAGTATGTGTGTTAAAATTGGGAGGATTCCAATCCTTTGACTATGAGTAAGTTATAGTGGGAAGCAAAAAATTTTACCTTATTTTTTTATCATTGTATCTAAATAAGTATAAAATTTTGGATATTTAGGTTGAAAAATATATATCAATAATTACATAAAATTAAATATTGTTTATGATTTACTATACATGATTAATATATAAATAATCAAGCATCTAAGGGATAAGAAATAATTAGTTAGATATAAGTTGTTTTTGGTTTATGTATTTTGTTGAAGTCATCAGATGAACTCTATAATAACTTTGTATTGACTCTAATTAGGAATAGACTATGAAAACCATGTGGGATGCCTTTAGAATTTTTCACTTGCCTACATATTTTCAAATCCATCCATTGTATGTTTAACTTGTCTGAGATGATTTATTTGATTTATTTATATTCAAGTTGTGTATCTTTACCTCTAAAGGCCTTTTTAATTTTATAACCTTTGGTCTTACGAAAATAATCATGTTTTCCCTCTCTTTTTTTCAAACCCTAGCTTTCTATTCTTGATCGATGAAACCTAAAAAATGTATTAGTGAATTGGGTTGGACTCACCTCAACCAATCCTTGATAACCGATGAGCATTGCCTACATTTCCAATACTTTGAAGAGGGATAAAATCAAATATATTTCTCCCTCTAATGTGATTGTGTGCCAAATCATGTATTTTCAATTATAAGTGTTATTTTACCTAGGCCCTAATTTAATATAAGTATGAATAATAGACATGACCTTTAGAAATTTCACATTTTTAGATAAGTAGTAAATTATAAATAATGTGCACATTATATGTACTTTTGTGATCAAGAATGCCTTTCCTTAAATGCCTTTAAGGGATTTTTATATAGAGGATTCTCAATTTTGAATTAGGGAATTTTTGGGGTGTAAAATCTAATTAAATAATATCCAAATGTGTAAAATAAATCACCCCAAATGGAATTGTGACCCAAAGCATATCCCAAAAATATGTTGGGATGTTTTTAGAAACTATAGACATTTATGTCAAACTAATTCATCTATAAATTATTAAACCATCCCGAAGCTATGGAAAACTTAGAGATAAGAAAATCATGACTAGGGATCCTTATGACAAAGAACATAAAGATGGAAAGAGTAAATTAAATAACTACATATTTAATTAAATCAAATGCTAAGTCAAGGGACTAAGACAAATGTGCCAATAATTTCCCTATTTATAACTAAATATATACATATATAAATTCACATTAAAAGCATTATATAAACAAGGCTTATACTAAAATAAGGTATATATAACTGCTTCCACTTTAGTCTAGTATTTAAGAAAAATTAAAAATATTTGAAAGAGTGTGCCAAGATCTCTGAATAACATTCAAGCAATCAATGTTGATTCCTATAGAGAGAGCTCCAAAATTCCAAGAGAGGAAAAATATGCATTAGCCTATCTATTAAAAAATGTGAATGAGTCGATTCACCTTCCAAAAAGGAAAAGTGGGGTACAAATAGAGAAAATTAGGGAAACGTGAGGAAGCCTCTCATTTTCTTAATTAACTAATTAAAATTAAATAAAATTAACCTATGGACCTTTTATAACTAACCTAAGGAATATTAAATACATAGGAAGGCCATACGACCATCTAGGCAAAACCCAATGGGAAAAAACACTATACTAACCACCCCCCTTAAGCGTAGCTTAGGTGAGATGAGAACTGGGTCCCAGTATTGAAAGCTTGATGAGGTACCCAAGTACATAGTGATGAACCTCCATAGGAGGAAGAAAAATGTGGAGCAACCCTAACCCCAATGAGAGCTCACAGATCAACAAATTAACTCTCTATGAAAGGCTTGGTTAGAATATCTACAATCTATTTTTATGTTGGATAATATCAAAGATCAATGACTTACTCATTGATAAGCTCCCTGATGAAATGCATGTGAATCATTATGTGTTTGGTCCTTTGATGGAGAAACATATTCTTACAAATCTAGATAGTGCTTTGTTTGTCATAGTAGATGATTTTTGGTGTATGAAATTGGACACCAAACTTAATGAGAATCCCCTGAAGCCAGATTGATTTAATGGTGGCATTGACAACCCCTCTATATTTTGCCTCTATAGATGATAAATCAATTGCATATTTCTTCTTGATTGACCAACTTATTAGACCCAAACCAAGTGAGAACTGTAGCCTAAAGTGGACTTTTGACTCTAAATATCTCCATCCCAATCTAAATTTATGTATCCAATCAAATCAACCTCTATTCTTGCTTTGAAGTGTATCCTATAGTTGTGTAAACCCTAAATGTAGTGAAGAATCTACTTTGTTGCTTTCCAATGCAACTCATATAGATCCTACATAAACTAGGAGACCAATCCAATTACATAAGATATGTTAGGTCTAGTGTGTGTGAGATAGATAAGACTACCCATGAGTTACCAATACAAAGTTGCATCAACAAGTGGTATAGGAAAATTAGCCTCAAGCTTCACACCAGACAAGAAGGGAGTAGGAGTTGGCTTACAATCAGCCATGTTAAACCTTGTAATCAAATCAAGAGAATACTTGGATTGTGATAAAGTTATCCCAAAATCTGACTGAATGATTTCAATCCCAAGAAAGTAGTGCAACAATCCCATATCTATCATTGAAAATCTATCTAAAAGTGTAGTTTTCACTATTGAGATGGATGATTATGAGCTCTCTATAATCAGTAAGTCATCCACATAGAGAACTAAGATCAATAGAGAATCATCCTACCGCAATATGTAGACATTTGGATCTGAGTGGCATTTTGTGAACCTAACTGTGAGGAGAAATGGGCTTGTTTGAGTTCATAGATAGATTTCCTAAGTCTACAGACCAAGGAGGTATCTACCACAAAGCCTTGTGGTCGCTCCATATATATCTCTTCCTTGAGATCACTATGTAGAAAAACACTCTTTATGTCCATTTAGTGAACATCCCACCAATGTGTGGCTGTGATGGCTAGAGTGAGTCTTATAGATATCATCTTGGTTATAGGAGCAAATGTCTCAGTGTAGTCTATGCCAAGCACCTGAGAAAACCCAATTAAACTAGATGAGATTTATACTTATTGATTGACCCATATGCACCATACTTGGTCTGATAAACCCATTTACACTGGACCAATTTTCTTCTTTTAGGAAGAAGGACCAAGTCCCATGCTTTGTTCTTGATTAGAGAACTGTACACTTCTTGCATAGTAGAATCCCATTCTAGAATGCCAAATGCCTCATGAAATTTTTGTAGATCTGAGACAATGTCCAAGTAGGCATGTGATGTCCCCTAAAACTATGATCATGTTTTCCTTGTATCTGATGGATGTCTAACCCATTTCCCAGCACTTTAAAGTGTCTATCTAGCCCAAATCAGACTAGAATTGTATAAGACTAAAGAATCAGGAGGTGATTCCTCATCATATTAGTGTGATTATGAGATAGAGGAGGAGAATCCTCATCACTACTCTCATCACTTGAACTTGAATAAGAAGAAGAAGAGTCATCCTCATCATCAAGAGGATCTTGAGGTGGATCTATGTCACTATTTGAAGTAGAATCAATGTCCAATGAGACTTTTGAAGAGTCTGGAGTACTAGGATTGTGTTTAAGTGGGCCCTCATGAAACTTAACACTCCTTTCAATGAAAAACTCATGATTTTTAGGATGTAAAAGCCTATATCCCTTAACACCCTCTACATACCCCACAAAGATGCAAGACTGACTCTGAGGGTCTATTGCCTTACATTTCTTCTTGGGAACAAGGGCTATTACTGGTAATCCAAACACTCAAAAGTGATCTATTATGGACTTATGACTATCCCAAGATTCAAAAGGAGTGATTCCCTTCAAGGCTTTGTGTGTAACCTAATTATAAATGTAACACGCACTATTCATTGCTTTGGCCCAATACTGAGGAGAAAGAGACTTTGATTGAGGCATGTAATTTGCCATTTATTTCAAGGTATGGTTCTTGCATTCAGCCACACCATTTTATTAAGGACTTTATGGAACTATGTGTTGCATATGAATCCCCTCTGATGTGCAAAACTACTCAAACCTATTTTTGACATAGTATTTTCCTTTGTCAGTCCTTAAGATTTTAATGGAACATTCTGACTGTTTCTCCATAAGTGCCTTGAAGTCCTTAAATTGATCAAAGACCTTAGACTTCTTTTTGAGAAAAAAACACCCAGGTGTACCTCAAAAAGTCATTAATGAATGTGAGCATGTATCTTGTCCTATTGAATGAAGGTTTTGAAAATGGTCTTGCTAAGTCACTATGGATTACCTCTAGCTTCTGTTCAGCTCTCCTTACTTTGCCCTTGTCATATTTCTCTTCTAGATGCTTACCAAGGATGCAGCCATTCCATAGGCCATCCAAGAATTTGAATTTAGGCAACCCTAAAACCATGTCTTGATGACTGAGTTACTCCAAGTAATGGTAGTTTAAATGGCCAAACCCTTCATGCCATAGTTTGTTCACTCCATCTACATGAATAAGTAGTGCAAAAGAGGGCTGATCTAGGGCAAATTGTGAGAAGTTATATAGCCTAGTTTGATGATTGGCCTTCCCATAATCCACAATGGTGTCACTATGTATCTCCTTGATGACCACTAAATTAGGTGTGAACTCAACTCACTTCCTTTCACGTATGTGAGTGATTTAATATACTGATAGAAGATTGGTGGATAGTGAAGGAACATATAAAACATCATTTAAGGTCTTGTCACTTACTTCTATTGATCCTTTACTGTTGACTTCTACCCAAGTGTCATCACCTATGAGAATTGAAGGCACAGAACATGGCTTTATTTTTGAAAATAGATCCTCTGAGGAGGCCATGTGATAGGAAGCACCTGAGTCAATAACCCAAGTCAAAGTCTGAGAAGCTATTGCAACAAGTGCCTTGCCCTTGTTTTTACCCTTTTTATTGTCTTTACCTTTTGCAAAATCTTGTGTTGATGTGTTCTGAGATGAGGATTCAGGAACACTGATGTTGTTCTTCTCAAGCATCTTAGTCAAGGTGTCAATATTCTTTTTCATGCACTGAGATTCATCATGCCCAAGTTTCTTACAAAAGTTGCATTTGAGTTTTTCCTTCTTAGGTTTCCCACTTGAGGAGGACTCATTTGATGATGCTTTAGGCTTGGCATCTGATTTCTAATTCTTCTTGTGCTCATGATCAGTTTTAAACTATTTCTTCTCCTATTTTCCACTGTTAGAAGGCTTCTTCTTATCTTGATTGACAATCAAGACATGTGATTTTAAAGACTTTAGTGTACCTATTTAAACCAACTTATCTTGTTTTTGAGTTAAATCAGCAACAAACTCAACAAATGATGGCATTTTCCAAGTGGATCCAAGTGCACATTTGGTAGCATGAAATATAGAGACAAAAACTAAATAGTCATGACCCAATTTTGCAAGCACTGATAGATTCAATTGGTCATCTATTTTATCAATGCCACATTATTTCAACTATAATCTCAATGATTTGAACTTTGTAAGGAAGCCTTGTAGGGTGTCATAGTCACCTGGGCTCAATGTGATGAGCTCATTTTCTAGCTCATGACCCCTCATGATGTCTTGTACTCTAAAAATCTTGTCTAGGATTGTTTAGACTTTGTTTAAAGTTTTTAAAAATTTAACATGAAACAGGAGGTTAAGAGACATTGACAGGCATAGAAACCCATAGGCCTCATCACATCTATTGTACCACTTAAATTTTTTTGCATCTATAGATGGGTCAGTTTCCTCACCCATAGTAATTTGATAGAGTCCTTTACCTCTTAAAGTGAGTTGTATTTTAGACTTCCATTCTAGATAGTTAAACAGTGTGAGTGGTTCGATGTGAGTGGCTCGATGTTTAGATCTATTAATGCAGATTAGAATGAGACAAATTTTAGAATTGAAATGAAAGAAAAAAATAGAAATCACATAGTACAAGTACCCCCTGAACTATTAAAATACCCCCCCTAAATTTATAATGCACACTCGCTCAATCTTAGATGTCAAGCATAGCTAAGAATGCATCTATGAGCAATCAGTGTGAGAAAGTATGAGAGGGACATCGGGAACTACTGATAATTCATCCAAAGAGGAAAGGTACAAAGGTTTGAAGAGAGTTTTAAGCTATTACACCATGTAAAAAATGGATGTTACAAAAGTCCTGAAATAATGTCACTAATGCTTAGAGCTCAAGAAAATATGCACTTTCAAAAAAAATGACACCCAAAAAGGAGATACAAATTGAAATTTATATCACTTATTGGTTCTTACTCCCAATTGTGTTTTTTCATCCAAAAATTTAAAAAAAGAAATAACTTAACTCTATTTCTTCATTACCTTTCACCTAAAATTTGATACCCTCCTGAATGTCACATAGGGTTTCACAGTTACTTTACTTTGGGTTCATGTAACTGCATTACTTATAAAAAGTAATAATCAAAATATCTTTAAAAACCTAAATGGATCTCCTAGTGTAATTTGGTTTCTTCTAGTTCCTTCACTTCAGGTTCTTCCAATTGTACTACTTCAGGTTCTTGCAACTGCTTTACTTATAAAAATTTATAAGTAGTTAACCTTGAGAAACTTGATTACTTCTCCTCAGTGTATTTTGAATTATTCAACTAATTTAATTATAAATTAAATGAGTAATGAGTAATCACCTTAGAAAAACTAGATTGGTCTACCTCGGTGCATTTTAGGTTCTTCAACCTGCATGACTTATTACTTATAAATCAAGTAATGAGTAATAAGTAGTCAACCTCCATAAACTTGAATGGGTCTTGCCAGTGTTGATCAAGTTCTTGGAAAAAAATAATACCTCAAAAACCCAAATTAGTCTACTATCAAGTTGTCATGCTGAAAAAATGTGATTACTTCAAGTACTTACCCTTGAGAAACCTGATTACTTCTAAGTAATTGCGTTAGAGAAGTTGAAGCACTTCAAAAACCTGATTTGGTCTGGAATCAAGTAATTACCCTCCAAGAACCTGATTAATTCCAAGTAATTTCATTTTGAGAAGTTAAAGGAGTTCAAGAACCTGATTTGTTTTATGAAGAGTAAATTGGGGTTTTCAGGCTGTATTACTTTGTCTGTATAGATGTCTAACCAGATGGAAGAAATGGATTTTCTAAAAAATCTATGAAATTTCTCAAAAAACTAAGAACAACCCATTTTAGATCTCAAAAAACCCAAAAAATATATGCAAATAGATTTATTATCAGAGGCCTTTTGACATAAGTTTTGAGTTAGATTAATAAAACACCTCCAAGGTCAAAAATGGTGGCCAAGATAGAAGAAAAACCAGCAAGGTGAATGCATGAAGGATCTTATTAGGGAGTTTGATGCATGAGACTATTAGGATAGCTCTAGTACCATGAAAGAGTGTGCCAAGATATTTGAATAACATTTAAGTAATCAATTTTGATTCCTATAGAGAGAGCTCCAAAATTCTAAGAGAGGCAAAATATGCATTAACTTGTCTATTACAAAATGTGAATGAGTCGATTCACCTTCCAAAGAGGAAAAGTGGGGTACATATAGAGAAAAATATGGAAACATGAGGAAGCCTCTAATTTTCTTAATTAAATAATAAAAATTAAATAAAATTAGCCTATGGACCCTTTATAACTAACCTAAGGAAGCTTAAATACATAGAAAGGCCATACGGCCGTGTAGGCAAAACCTAGTGGGATAAAGCACTACACTAACAATATTATTTAAAGGGATAAAGAGAATGTAAAACTGCATTAGTAATTTGGAATTTTAACTTTAGACTTTTCATTTCCCAAATGCTCTATAATGTCCATGTGTACCTACAAGCAAAGATTTGTGTAATCAGATAGATTGTTGTCCTAATAAAATAAATTATAGTCATAATAAGAAATCAAAATATATTTGAAGAACAAGTACAATTTTATGTATATGTTATTGTGTCACTCATAAATTATTATCATTATACAAGGATTTGAGATGTTGTGGGTCCTTAAATGGATTGAATGTTAAGAATATGATATTATTATTTTTCTCTTCTTGGCCAAAAAATTGAAAAACTTACAAATAATGTTGGGAGAAGTGTGTTAGTGTAGGTATTTATTTTCCTTTATTGTGTTATTTAGGATTTTCCTACACTTGTGATATTAGCATTCTTAGGTGTGCATGTCATAGGGAGTTACCTTTACCACCCTATTTTAGCTAGTGGGAGTTACTCCTTTGACTGGTTGAACATTGACCATCTATTTTGGGTTTGTGGGTTTCCACTATTCTAGGGGGAATCAATCATCTACTCACATATTTGTACTTATATGTTTGTGGGTTATTCAATGGATTATTTTAATGGTTTCCAATCTTTATTTCTCTCACATATCTACTTATTCATTTGTTGTTATTACTTTGTTCAAGCTACAGTGCATTTGGTATTCCATCTTTGATCTTGGCAGGATCTCCGATAAAGTGATCAAATTTTGAGTGATGTATAACCTCAACTAACTCTCATTTCACTGATCTTGAACCTAAAATAGATTAAATATGGAAATGTTGAGCCCCATACTAGACTTTTATGTAAATATGGAACCCCCATACTAGGGCTCATATGTAAATTGAATCAGCCATTGTAGGCATATTTTAGATTCAAAATGTTACCTTCAATACCTTTAGTGCTAAATTTAAATATAAAAATATAATATTAAGTGCATGAATAGTGTTCATGCCCACAATATAATCTAATTGGTGACAATATGTGATATAGAATGACATAATCTTTCATTCAATCTAATAAATATAGAACTTGTCAAATCCTTATATATGTAACTTGTGTGACATATGCATTACATATGCCCCAATTGATCCAATTGATGAAAACATGTGATATCTAATGAAATTAGTTTTCTTTCAATCTAATCCAATTGATGCCAACATATGATATATAATCCTATAATATTCCATTCACTCTGATCTAACTAGTGTCAACATGTGATATAGAATGACATAGTTTGCCATTCAACCTTATCTAATTGGTTCCAACATGTGATATAGAATGAAATAATCTATCATTCAATTTTATCCAATATAATAACCTATAACCCTAAGTTATGATACTTGTGTGACATATGTATTTCACATGTTCCAATCTATATGAACCCATATATATGTATACTATAATTTGTCCCATTGTTTATCATATATATCATGAAATGTCTCAATCTATATGTATTTGTCTCATAATATTACCTAATCATAGACAATCTAAAATAGTCAAACCACTCTGAATATATGTACCAATTTGACACATTTGTACCACTTTTAGTATATGTACTAATCTAAAAATCTATACCAACGTCAACATTGGAACCACTCTAAATATTTATAACATCATAAACATGTATTTTAATAAGGACAACTAAACCAATATGAACAAATTTGATCAAATGGAGAATCCCTAATGTATGTCACCCTTTTGATGTTAGGGGTGAGATTAACAAATCGATCATATCAAAATATGTAAATAGATAGGTAAATATGGTCATCATAAAAGTGTTTAAGATAATGTGTAATCTATATGCAGTGATGAATTAATATAACCATCAAATATAATAAAATTATTTTCAAAAAAAAATATTTTCAATTTTTTTAATTATTAATTTTGATAGGCTTCTCAAAACCTTTGAAATTTAGCTTACATGTTTGTATCTTGAAATTGGTATTGATTTCCTCCAATGGGTATGGAAATGGGATAAGAAATAATTTCAAAACTATTTGCTCATCAACCTATATCAATAATTCCCATAAGCAATATTGATTATCTTGAAACATAGGTATGAATTTCCCACTGGTCACTATTATAAGGCAAAAGTGAGTATGAAATCTTTTCTTAGAATGTGGCAATAAATGAGCATGAAAATATTACCATGTGGAATAATATTTTGTGTGTGTTCCAATTCTTTTGATAGGGAGTGAAATTTATATATAGGTGTCAAGATATTGCATACCATTTTGGCATATACTAACTATCAAATTTACTTTTTGTAACCTATAGTAACAAATCACAAAGTATAAATAGGTTGATTTTTTTATTTTAATAATTCATTTGAACTTTATGTGATTATGATTTTGATCTCTGAGTGTCAATTTATTTATGATGAGATGTTCTATTGACTTGATTTGAGTGGTTAGAGAGAGTGTTGTATGGCAAGTAGCCTTAGGGACTAGTATGTTTGAAAAAACTCACTTTTTTGAGTTATTTTCAATATTTTATTTTTTTTATTTTTGTAAATTTATTGATAATTAGGAATTTATAGGTATATTTAATATTTTTATGGAGGTGTTTTGCCTCTAACAGAGATGTCCAAGGCTTGCCAAATTTGTCCAGGATTTTTTTAGAGGTTTCTACTACATGGTTACAATTTGTGATGGAGGAGTCTAGGAGTAACAAAAAATTGTTTTATGATATTTTGAGCAATTATATTTGATTTGTGCACTTGATACATGTTGTATTTTATCTTTTATTTTTTTAGAGTGATGTTTTTATTAGATATTTTTGGCAAGGATACCATATAGAGACAATGTGGGGATTGGATACCAATAATGCATAAAAACATATGCATAATAGGTTTGGGCTAGGCCATGCTAGCTAGCTTGGTTCTATGCCATATGACATGCACCTCATGAATACATTAGTCAAGAGGTGGAATGCATATACTTATACCTTTATATTCTGAATGGAGAGATCTTAGTGACCTTAGAGGATATTTGACATAAATTTAGATTTATACTGGTATGAACCAATGATTTTGTACAATGTACAAAGGGATAAGGCCCAAAATAGTGTTCTCACTAGTACATGATTGACATGCCCATGGATAACACTATAGAGTAGGAGATATGACCATTTTTTCTAGAGATTATGTTATTAGATTTTATGATTATGAAAGTATTTGTGTGTTCTTTTGGATTCTTTCAAAGCTTTGGGTAGAGGTGTTGTGGTAATATCAAATTGTATGTATCAAATTGTACATAATATTGAGGAGTGTGGTACTAGTTATTCTTTGGGTCACACTATGTTGGCCCACTTGTTCATAAATTTATATAGTTTTACCTAGGAAGATTATTATGTAGATTTGGGATCTACCACTTTATTTCATGAATAAGCCTATGATCATATAGTTGTCACACTAATGGTGGGGGTTTCTCATGTAGATTGGGCTCATCCCCATATCTATGTACAAAGGTGGTTGGTAGTGCATGTATTATTTATACTACCATGGAGTATCAAGTTTTTCTTAACTAATTCACACATGATAAGATTGTGTAGAGGCAATTTAGAGGGTTCACATGTTATCTTGAGGATGCTACAAACTTACGGCCTATAAGTATGATATTTTAGTTGCATGATTGGTTAAAAAGTCTAAGAAAGGTTCCAGTATGAGTGTGTTACATGTTAGTTTTGAATTAGACATGGTGTAATCCAAATGGCATAAGGTTGGACACATACTCATAGGCTATCTTAACATCCAAGGAACAAAGCTCACCCTAGTTCCATAAATATACATTTATTCTTATGAGGGAGGCAAATCCCCTAATAGTTATAGATAACACTAATAATGAAATATGTATTATTGAGTATAATTAGTGGAGGAGGAATTCAAGGTGGAATTTATTGTTTCCTATAGTAGTAGAAGGAGTAATAGGTGCATCTCAAGCATAGGCTAATGTAGATATGGGTGATGGAGGAGGATCAAGGCCAACAACTACACAACCTAATGTAACCAATTTAGATGGATGTAAGTACACATTTGTTTTTGTATGATATCATATATTTTTTACTCATTACTAATATGTATTATAAATATCATGTGACTTTGAAATAGATTCCTACTAGATTTTGATTATTAATGCTTTGATTAAAACACTTAAAAAGTATATCCCCAATGATGTAGTGCTAGGTAGATTTCTCGAGTGAGTAGATGATATAATAGGTGTGAATACACCTTTTTTTGATTGAGTTATAATTTCCAACAATGCTTATGTGGTTGATAGAGATGACCTTAGATCTCTATTGGGGATACAAAAAATACTTCCACCTATTAGTGGTAGTGATATAGGATAGATTATATTTGTTCATAGAGTGATCATGTGAACCTATATGCTAGTCTAGTTATATATGAGGACTAGGAGAAAGGTAGTATGTCTCGGTCCTAAGGTTTTCAAGCGGATAGTGGTGTTATATCTTCTAGAGGAGCTAGGTATATATAATATTATGATGGTGTTAGGGGATAGGGGAAACATGCCATAATTATTGAGTGATACCTTTATTATTGTAAACGCTTATTTTTTTGGATATATATTGTGTTATATTTTATATTCCATGTCGTAGTTTTATATTTAATTAATGAGATGATGTCACATTTTATTTAATGAATTTATGTATTTTATTTTTTCCTTGTAATTACATGAATAAAATGCATAAATGATGTGGTATTATTGCACAATAGATATGTAAATTAACTAGCCTATGGCATTCCCATAAATGGTCATATCAGTTGGAAAAAGGTTTTGTGACCAATCACTCAAAAATAATGTTACACTATACTCATCTAAACAAATATATGAAACTAACTGATGTATCTATCCCATGAATATTTGCAATGTTTTTTTTCTTTCTCTTTTTTTGAAATTTCCTTCCTTGTTCCATTCTTTGATCCTTAAATTTTTTAATTTATCTTTGGTACACACACTTGTGTATTATCATATGTAACACTATTATTATTTGTACCTTTTATATATCTATGATATGCAAATAAACCACCTTGGAAAGTAAATGAGATATTTATATTAATGTTATCAAAATTTGCCCCATGTGTTGTAACCATGATTGTCCCAATATCGCATTGTCTTTTGGAGTATAATTCTTCACACATAATAATGTATCTATTATCATAGGCCCAAGGGAAATTAGTATAGTGAAATTACCCATTAAATCTTCCATAAGTTTGTGTATGTTATAAATCTCAATCACCCTATCCCAATTCATTAAAAAATCAAACTACACGTGTATTGCATTGTGCCCTATCATATAAGAACAATGCCTTATTTATATTCACCTCTAATAAGGGATTGAATGACCATTGGTTACTTTATTGAAACATCATAGGAAATATTTATCCTTGTAGAATGTGTTCTATAAGAAAGTAATATTCTAGTGGTACCTTCCATAGAAGCCTAAGTGACCATTAGCTCCTTTGGATGAACATCTTGAGATAACTCAACCTTCCTAGAATGAGTAGTAGAAGAATATGGAAAGGGGGAACTTATTGACCTATTGTTAAATATGTCAAGTGTAATAACCCTTATATCCACAAGTTTTTCAATATTTTATCGTAATGCATAACATTTTTTTATCTCTATGTTCATTCATATGATGACATTTGAAAAATGGTTTTTCCTCTATTTTTTTAAGGATGTGGGGAAGGTGATAATAATTAGGAGGTAATTTGATTAATTTAATTTATAGTAATGTTTAAAATAACACTTGGTCGATATTCAAAACTATAAAATTTAATAGGTGGATTCTTATTTGCAACAAGTGAACCAATGTTAGTTTTTTTTATTTCAAACCATGTTCTTTGAATCTTGTATTTTATTAAGGACCTTAATTGGATTTTTTGTTTTATATTGTGATGCACTTGGATTAAATTCCTTATGTGGAACTTTTTTTTAAAGTTGAATATGCACTTCTATCACGTGAAATTTTTGACTTATGTGAGTCATAAGTGAGATTAGAGGCATATGTGAAAATTTCCATGTAAAGTCTCTCAAACAAAGGATAAGAGTTGTAAAGTTATCTTTCCTTAAGTGGAGGCATAATACCCTCACTAAAGATTTTTTTTTTTCTAAATCTAAGAGTTGATACATTATATAATTTATTGTATTATTAAATCATAAATATTATCTTCAACAAGTTATTGATGACATAGTTATAAGCTTTGAAGATGTTCCAATGTGAATTTATTACCCTTATTATTAAAATTTGGATAATCTTCTAGCTTGTTTAAAAAAAGTAAAGACCCAATAGGAAGACTATATAATCAATCTAAGGCTTCTCTTGTTAAGCTTTTGTGGAATGCTTTTAATAAAATTTGTCTATCATTTGAGTATTTCCAAAAAGAAAATATATAGATAGTCAAATGATTACTAGGATATCCATGGACATAAAAACTTGGAATTTAGTCATCACAAATATCTTTGCATAGTTATGAGTAAGTATGATTAATTTTACATATTTCCTTAGAGTGACATTATTATCCATATTAGGATTATGTGATTTAGATTGTAAAGTGAGAAATAAATTGATTTTAAGGTTCACATATGGCATGCATCATAGAGATGATATGGCTAGTAGGGATAGTAGTGGTTTGGAAAGATTCATTAATTGGCTTCAACTCACTATCTATCCTAAACATAGGTATAATGGATTCATCACAAACATTTTCATTATTGCATTGTTTAGTATCATATTCTCTATAAACATCATTTCATAACTTATAATTATCATCACATTATTTCTATTAAATGAATAGAAATAACATCACATTGTTTTTCAATAGAAGCCTCATGTAAAGGAGAAGAAATGACATCACATTTCATTACAAGAGATGAAGGAATATTATCACATTTAATTTATAGGGAACAAGGAGGAACATCACATTATTTTAAAATAAAACATCATGTTTTATTTCAAGAGAGGAAGAAATAAAATTATGTTTCATTTGAAGAGAAAAAATAATATCACATTTTAGTTGAGAAAAATGAATAACATTACTTTTTGTATCACTAGAAGTATCATTTCAGGGTATAACATCATGGGAATGAACATGTACATCATATATACATTTCTCTATTGTATTTTACTTATTTGGTGGAATGATAGAAACACCAAAAAGTGTATTATGTAATTCATTGTTACTTTCCTCTTATTTTAGTGTTTGATTAACAAAAGAGTGTATACAAGGAGTATGATAATTGATTTCAACATTATCTTATTATTATTCTATTTCACAAGATACATCACTAACATACCAATATTTTTTGGTAATCACAATCACAGTCATTTCCTTTACAATCATATTATTCATCTACATAAGTATCATTATTAATCACACAAGCTTGATTATTGGTCCTTGTTAGGATAGGTTCCTGGAAAACCCATTAGAATATGATAATATAGGGATAGTTGTGTGAATCAAGGACAAAATCAAAAAATAGATATGATCATAGACTAAACAAATTTATTCTTTAATTAAATATGATGTATTTATGAAGAAAAATTAAATATTAATAGATATTGAACATTCAATATTAGTCTACATGATTAAATAAATTTAGGCAAATAGAGCATTAACTACACATAGAACAATGATAAAAGACATTCAATAAAAACCATTACATACCTCTATATTAATCTCTATCACATCATAACTCTTTTAAAATACAACGGAGAACTATATATATATATATATATCTTTTATAAGGTGTTGTCACTTCATAATCTAGGCTTTCTCTACAAATAACAGAAAGACTCTTCACATTATGAAGACTCTTGACATGCTTTTAAGTGTTGAATATATACAAAGAGAGATACAAAAGACAAAATAGGGTGACTCATACATATGTCCACCAATTACACTCTAAATTTTTTACTGTTATTTACTACAATCACTTTTTTGGACTTAAATAGTTGTCTCATCCCTAGACAAAGTTGAAGGAAATGTCTTGGTATCAAAGCTAAAAACTTTACATATTCTGAAGAACTAGAACAAAAGCATAAGTTATAGTAATCACTTAAGGTGTCATTTACCAATTTTCACCTCTTATGCACTATTATCTAGCCTTTCAAGCTTTCAACTAAGTATTGTACTAATCTACCACCCTTGAATTTTTTTTAATAAATTAGCATAATCAAGTGGGTGCCCTTTATGGGTTTTCAACCAATCTAGCCTTTCTCATAATGTTTAAGGCCTTCTTAGTACAAAATACTTCCAAAAATACAAAACTAGATTATACACAATACCTAAAATGTAAGTGGTGGCATGGATTATATTCGATGAGCTAGAGGAAGCTATGAAGATGGTTTCACTTGAGCTATTAAAGATGTTGATATAGAATTTGGAGATGGAGGTGTTTTTTTTGGTTGAGGTGTAGGACACATGACTACAATAACCTTTTCTAGTAGAGTTCCTACTGAATTTAGTTTGGAGGAATGAATTGAGATTACTAGATGATATCTGTAATAAATATATCTAAATGAGACATGTCCTTTTTAAACAATGTCCAATTTGTGATAGCTTATCTGACCATATTAATTCTAGTGTGCAATGACACTTGACACTTAACCAAACTTTGAGCATCCTCATCTTCCATCATTAGGATCATAACGTATACATTAGATACTTTTAATTGAATTTTTTGGGCTAACTCCTCCATATTATGTGTGCCCCTTATTTAAATATATAAAATGTATTACTTAGCCTTTCATTTTTCTAAGTCTACATTTTTCAGCATGACATTGTTTCTAGATTTGAGTGATTGCTTAAGTGCAATTTCTAGTGAATTTAAGGTAACAAAGTAGTCTTCCATGGTAGCTTTGGCTTTATCATATACCTTTATAAAAATTTGGCTTCACCTCCTTCCATGTGTTAGACAACTACTACTTCTAGTTGATTGTGTTATGAGCTATGTTGTGATCTTGGTGCACAATAGTGTCGAGGACTTGTTCATATCTTTGAGGAGCTCAAAAATGTCTTATGTCTTAGCCTTGAGATTTTAGCTTGTGTGCAAATTTTTTGTAGCATTTCTGTATTAATCCAAAAAAAATTGAGTTGAGAGAAGAGGGATGTGAACTGCTTATCCTCAAACATGACTTGGTCACCCAAAACTTGAGTTACCAAGGCAAGGCATGTAGCATCAATAAACTCATGAGATATTTTGAGGTAGAGGTTTAGATCTACATTCTGCTCCCGAAGTTTTAACACCTATTGTTCCAAGGTAAACACATTCTATGTTATGGATTCTTGAAAGATAGTTGCTCCCTTAATTTTTGAAAATATTGTCATTGATGTCAAAGGTCGAGCATTGGTGATAAAGGCCCCATTGCATTTAATAGTAGTTTTTTTATATTCATATCTTAGCTAATGTGTGTTAATGTTTATTTAATATTAATGAATATATTTTTTGTTGTATATAAGTCAAAAGAGGGCCCATGGAGAAGTCAAAGAGTCACGGGATAAATATAAAAGAGGAATGGGATGCATTTTCTCATGAAGATTCATCTTGAATAATTTCAAGAGTCACCATGTGAAGATAAAAGAGGGTATGACACATTTTTCTATGAAGAGGCACTTTGAGAAATATGAAAAGTTACCAAGATAAAGATAAAAGAGGAAATGATGCATTTGCTTACAAAGGGTCACCATGTGACTTTTCAAATGCAAGGATACGAAGGGTCATGTAAGTTTGGCACCATTTTCCATGAGGATTGAAGGATTACAAAGGGTAAATACCAAAGGTCATTTGGAAAGATATAAATAAAGGATTGAAAAGCCATTTGTATATGTAAGAGAGTGCATGGTTTGTATTTGTTTTAGATGATAGAAAAGTAGGAGATATTGTAGAGTTATATCATTTGTTGAGTAAGTAATATTGAGAGATAGTTGTGTTTTATACACAAAAGGGGTTGGTGCTCACAAATATTCGCAAGGGGTTGGTGCTCCTATGGGTTAGTGCTCACAAATATTTGAAAGGGGTTGGTGCCCCTGTGGGTTGGTGTTCACAAATAGTTGATGTGTTGGTACTCGACAAAGGGGTTGGTGCTCTTGCAAGTTGGTGCTTGAAAACATTATAATTTTAGTTGGTGATTATTCATATACTTGAGATTATTCTCTATGGTTTTTCCCACTTTGAGTTTCCACATAAAAAATATGGTCTCTCTCTCTCTCTCTCTCTCTCTCTCTCTCTCTCTCTCTCTCTCTCTCGTGTGGTGCATGTTATTATTTAATTTTTATGGCATATCTTGAATGTGTGATTAAGTGACTAAAGAAAAGAAATCAGATTAAATAAAAGATATATAATATACTGACTCACCCCCCCCCTCTAGTATATTTTGTACTTAATAATTGGTATCAGAGTAGATTCTTTTTTTAAAAAGTTTTACAGCTTGAAGGTAGATTGGGGAAATCATGATGGTTGGATCACATAAAAGTTTTTATATAAATAAGGCACCTTCATTTGATGGGATAAATTATGTTTTTTGAATCATAAAGATGAGGACTTATTTGATGGCCCTTGGATTTGACATTTGACAAGTAGTGGTGGAGGAAGAGCCACAGACACTTGTAACTACTCTGACAGAAAAGAAAGAAAGTGAAAATAATGATAAATCTTTAAATATTTATTTTATGTGGTTTATGTGAATCAAAATTTGTTAAACCTATGAAATATAAATCTTCTCATAAAACTTGGGTAAAAGTTGAGAATATTTACAAAAGTAATAGAAAGGTTCAGCAAGCTAAGCTTCAAACTTTCAAAAGATGTTTGAGAGTTTGGAGATGGAATAGGAAGAAAATATAGCAAGTTATCTTTTATGGGTTGATCAAATAGTTAATCAGATTTAAGGTCTTGGAGAAAAGTTAGAAGAATCAATTGTGGTACAAAATTTTTTGAGATTTCTACTATTGAGATATGATGCAAAAGTTTTGGCAATTGAAAAGATGAATAATTTAGCCAAGATAAAGATGGATGAGCTGCATGGTATTCTTATGATATATGAGATGCAGACTGAATAAGAGAAACCCTCAAAAAATAATCTACTATCAAGACATCAAAGAAAGATAAAGTTAAGATTCAAGAATCAAGTGACAATTTTAGCGATAATAAAGATGACAATGGATCTCTATTCATTCACAAATTGAAAAAGGGCATAGGTAAATATCAAGGAAAATTACCTTTTAAATATTTTAATTATAGAAAGATTAGATATTGTGTAGCTAAGTGCCTAGATAAGAGTAATGGTGATAATGAATAAGGAAAGTATACATACAAAAAGAATTTTAAAGAAAAATTCAAGAAGGGATTTGAGAAGAAGAGTTTGTATTCTAAAAATCTTAGCTCAGCTAAAGATAGTGGAGTCAGTGATTCATAAAAAAAAAAGATTCTATTCATGGCCATTCATGAAGATACCTCTGCAAAAAAAAGTATAGATGATCAAGAATAAGAATAGGATGAAGCCAAAGTGAATCTGGAAGGAGAACTCATTTATGCCTTAGAAGAGTTAAAATCTTTTGAGAAGAAGAATCAAAGATTAAATCTCTAGATCAAGAAAAATTAAAAGGATTCAAAGAAAATAATTGAAGATCTACAAGCACACTTTGAAAAAACCAAGAGTAATAAAAAAAAATCTAACACAGTTGCAAAAAGTAAGTGTAGAATGTAAAATGTATATTATTGAAATTATTTCTTTAAAAGTAGATATTGAGAAAACAAATAAAGAAATCAATGATAGAGCATCCAATGATTCAAAATTTGAGAATAGCACTAATATGTTGAATAAGATATTATAAATTCAAAGATCAATGTCAGATAAGATAGGTATCAGATTTAAAAAAGAGAAAGGGGAGGTCACTACTTTCACAGACAAGCTTAACATAGAAAAAGGAAATAGCTATGTTGAAGCTCTTACAAAAGAAGAAATGAAAAAAGAAGTTAAGAATATAGAGGACATCTCAAATAAAGAAGGTTGGAAGGAACAGAGCTACAAAAAATAATCAGGTCAGAGATAAACAAATAAATCCTAATTTTATGGTTATTATTTTTATTGTAATGAATATGGTCATAAGAAAATAGAATGTTAAAAAAAGGCTAACAATTTCATAAATAAGGAGAAGAAAACTCATGCAGAGTCAAGCAGAAGCCACAACTTTTTTGCTCTTCTATCATGCTTTAATGAAGATGCCATAATATGTTATAAGTACAAACACTTTGGACACATAGCTTGGTAGTATATAAGCATGTTCAAGTCAGTCAAGAAGGACCAGAGTTTCAAGTCTCCATTCATCAAGAAGAAAGTTCAAACAAGTTCATGGTAGAAGAAACAACATAAAAAATGTATGTTGGTATAGACAGCTTTGCATGCAATAAATGAATAAAATTCATGGTTCATTGATAATGGATATTCGAGGTACATGACAAGAGATAAGAGCAAGTTCATAATCTTGGAGAAGATCAATGGTGGCATAGTGAAATTTGGAGATAATACTACTGCCAGAATTATCAAAAAAGGTACACTAAGTTTGGATAATGGTAGAACTAAAACTGAAAATGTATTGTATGTAGAAGGTCTTAAGCATAATATTTTGAGTGTAAGTCAAATATGTGATTAGGGTCACACACTAGAGTTTTATGTAGAAGGTTGTGAAATTAGGAGAAAAGATTTAGATGTGTTGGTTGTAGATGCTTAGAGAATAGGCAATAATTTATATATGTTATCAAACATCAAAAGTCAAAGATGTTGTTTGAGTTAGATTGAAGAAAGTTGGATATGACATAAGAGAATAGGACACATAAATTTTGACAATCTTATCAACATCAGCAAGAAGCAAGCAGTCAAAAATCTTTCAAAGATTATAAATCCATCCAACATGTTTTGTGAACCTTGTTAGCATAGGAAGTAGGCCAAAAGGTGGTTCAAAACAAAAGAGTATTTGACCACTCATGTTAGAGCTTATTCACACTAATTTGTGTGCACTTATGAGAACTCAAATTACTCAAAGTGATAAATATTTTATGTTGCTTATTGATTATTTTTCACGTATGACTTGGGTAATGTTTTTAAAGAAAAAATTAGAATCTTTTAGACATTTCAAAGCATTCAAAGCATTAAATTGAAAATAAAACCGGTTTGAAGATTAAGTTTCTAAGATCATATCAAGGAGGATAATTCATATCAGATTAGTTTATTGAGTTTTATGAAGACCATGGAATAAAGAGACATTATTCAGTAGCTAGAACTCCATAGCAAAATGGAGTAGTTAAACAAAAAAATAGAATAGTTTAGGAGATGGTGAGGAAAATGCTAAATGAATCTAAGATACCAAATAAATATTGGAGAGAGGTAGTTACTATAGTAGTGCATATTTATAATAAAGAATTATTGAGAGTCAATAGTGACAAGACTCCTTATGAGTTATGAAAAGACAAACTAACAATAATTAATTATTTTAGATTTTTTGGCAATAGATGTTTCATAAAAAGAGCTGATGAAAAACTTGGTAAGTTTGAATCCAGAGAAGATGAAGGTATATTTTTTGGTTATTCTTAAAAAATTAAATCTTATAAATGTTATAAAAAAAGAACCAAGAAAATAGTTGAAATTGCAAGTGTCAAGATAAAAGAAAATGGAACACAAAAAATCAGTGATCCACCACTAGACATTCCTAAAATCATTGAAGAGGAAGACTTTGAAGAATCAGATGAAGATGAGAAGGGGGAAAAAAACACCAAAACTCCATCCAAATATGTCTAGAGAAATCATAATGAAAGTAACATCATCGAGGACATAAATAAAAAAATTCACACCAAAAGAATGATGGTAAGTGAATCTGAGCAAGTCAATTTCTCTTTGTTATCTAAAATTCAGAGTAAAACTTTTTCAAAAGCTAGATATGATAAGCATTGGGTTAAGGCAATGGATGAAGAATTAAATCAGATAGAAAATAATGATACTTGAGAATTAGTGCCTAGACCAAAAGATCACAATGTGATAGGAACAAAATAGGTTTACAAAAATAAGTTGAATGAAAATGGAGAAGTGACCAAGAATAAATCAAAATTAGTATGTAAAGGATATGTTGAGATTGAGGGAATAGATTTTGAAGAAACTTTTGCACCAGTGGTAAGGTTAGAGGCTATTAGAATGTTTCTTTTACATGCAATGTTTAAAAATTTGAAAGTGTTTTAAATGGATGTCAAATCTACCTTGCTAAATGGGAATCTAGAAGAAGAGGTCTACATTAAGAAGCCTAAGGGATTTATTCTCTCAAATATTAGTAGCCATGTATGTAGATTGAAGAAAACACTGTATAGATTGAAATAAACTCCCAGAGCTTGGTATGCAAGACTTGATAATTACCTACAGGATCAAGGTTTCAAGAGAGGATTTGATAACAATAATCTCTATATCAAAATAGAAGATCAGCATCAATTGATTGTTGTGGTATATACTAATGACATCATTTTTAGAGGAAACACTGAAAATATGACAAAAAAAAATTTTGGAAATATGCAAAAATAATTTTAGATGTCTATGTTTAGAGAATTGTCATTTTTCTTAGGGTTGCAAATATTTTAGTCAAAAAAAAGAATTTTCATATCTCAAAGTAAATATACCAAGGAAATGTTGAAAAAATTTGGTTTTGAAGATTGTGTCCTAGTTGGCACACCAATGAGTATAAGAAATAAGGTGAGCAAGGATGAAGATTCACCTGTTGAAGATCAATCTTTATATAGATCCATGATTGGTAGTCTTTTATATTTGATAGTATTGAGGCCAAATATCATGCATGTAGTTGGTATTATTACAAGATATCAGTCAGCTCTAAAAGATAGTCATGTTTAGTTGGTAAAGAGAATATTCAAATAAATCAAGGGGACATTGGATTATGGATTGTGGTGTCCCACACGCAAAGATTTTACTTTGGTTGCTTATATAGATTTAGATTGGGTAGGTTGCTTGGATGATATAAAGAGTACAAGTGGAGGAGATTTCTTCCTTGGTGATAGCTTAGTATCATGGCTAAGCAAAAATTAGAATTCAGAATCACTTTTTATAGCTGAAGTAGAATATATTATAGCGTTATTGTGTTGTACTCAAGTGCTTTGGATGAAGCAAACTTTAGAAGATATTAGGGTAAAATATGATGGACCTATTTCTATTTTTTGTGACAACACAAGTGCTATTAATATTTTAAAGAATCTAGTGATGCATTCAAGAACAAAATATATTCCCATCAGATATCACTTCTTAAGAGAGAAGGTTGCATATCAATAGGTTAAGATAGAATATATCAGTACTACAAAGTAGATTGTAGATATTTTCACAAAGGCACTATCAAAAGACACATTTGAGTATCTATGGGAGAAGTTAGGAGTAATTTCTTTTACTTCCTACCTTTGAGGATCAGCATCAGTTGAGGGGGAGCTAAATGTTAGCTTCAGGTAGGCCCTTTGTCATTAATGTCAAAGGAGGAGAAGAATAAAAATTGGTATAGGTACAGGTACAAAGAACAGGTATAGGTTGCTACAATAAGGGGGAGTTACTATATGTTTTTTAGATGGTAGTATGTGTAGGTTGACATGTGCAGTATAGGTTTCAAGATGTGACAGTTTTAGTTTGAGGTTGCCATCAATGACAAATGAGGAGATTGTTGAAAATATTGTCATTGATGTCAAAGGTCTAGCATTGGTGATAAATGTCCCACTACATTTAATAGTGTTTTTTTTATAATCATATCTTGGGTAATGTGTGTTAATATTTATTTAATATTAACAAATATAGTTTTGGTTGCATATAAGTCAAACAAGGGGCCCATGGAGAAGTCAGAGTCACGGGGTAAAGACAAAAGAGGAATGGGATGCATTTTCTCATGAAGAGTCATCTTGAGAAATTCCAAGAGTCACCATGTGAAGACAAAAGAGGGTATGGTGCATTTTTCCATGAAGGGACACTTTGAGGAATATGAAAAGTCACCAAGATAAAGATAAAAGAGGAAACGATGCATTTGTTTATGATCACCATGTGACTTTTCAAATGCAAAGATACGAAGGGTCATGCAAGTTTGGTGCTATTTTTTATGAGGATTGAATGGTCACAAATGGTGAATGTCAAGGGTCATTTGGAAAGCTATAAATAAAGGCTTGATAAGCCATTTGTATATGTTTTAGAGGAGATAAAATCAAGAGATATTGTAGAGTTCTATCATTTATTGAGTAAGAAACATTGAGAAATAGTTGTGTTTTATACACAAGAGGGGTTGGTTCTCACAAATAGTTGTATTGGTGCTCAGCAAAAAGGTTGGTGTTCTTACAAGTTGGTGCTTTCAAAATTTATAATTTGAGTTGGTGCTCATTCATATACTTGAGATTGTTCTCCATGGTTTTTTCCACTTTAAGTTTCCATATAAAAATCTAGTGTCTCTCTCTCTCTTGTGTGGTGCATGTTATTGTTTCAATTTTATGTCATATCTTAAATGTGTGATTAAGTGATTAAAGAAAAATTAATTAATTAAAAGATATATAATATACTAATTCACCCCCTCCTCTCAGTATATTTCATGTTTAACATTAATTTGCTTAAATATAGGTAGTTGTAAAACATCAAGTGATGTTTCTTGTGCTTTTATATCCAAGGCCAAAATTGAAATCATGGTCATCATAGGCACTTTCTTGATATGTTCTATGAGTAGATAAAATTTTGTGTGACACGTTGATGGTGAAGGGATATCCCATAACCATTGGCTAGAGATTTAGGACCTATGTTGTGATGCCTCCTCCTATGCACCCCCTAGATAGAATTTGAGACCCAATATCTGGATGATGGTTGTTGGGTCTCAAGTATCCCCACCATCTTGGTGGCCTCTATTTATTATTTGATTTTACTTTTTAGTTCAACATTATGCTCTATTTTTGCCTTAGCTTTGGCATTTGCCTCTACCTTGTCTTTCACATTTACCTCTGCTTTAGCTTTTGTAGTTACCTCAACCTTATCATTCACCTCCTTTTCTTGGGCTTGCTTTTTTGATTTCTCCTCTTGTAGTTACCTCAACCTTATCATTCACCTCCTTTTATTTATCCTCTTCTTACCCCTTTATTGTTGCCTCAATTTCATATTTCTACTTTTGTGTTGCCTACACTTCTTGGTTTGATTACTCTTGTTGTTTCCTTATAACTTCTTCCTCTTATTTATTTTTTACCTCCACTTCTTTGGTCCTTTTCATTTCTACCTTAGCTTCCTCAGTCTTTCCCCTACTTTCTTCTTCTTGATTCTTTCATTGCTCCTCATCCTAAATAGCCTTGTGCTCTACCTCTACTTTATTCTTCTACCTCTCTGCCTTTCAAGCTTTATTCGTAGCTACATGCTATAGATTTTATTCTTCTTGAAGCATTATGGTAGATTATTCTTGTGTTATGATATATAATTTTTTGGTTGGATGCTTGGGTTGTGATGGAGTTGTCTCTTGAAGCTCCTACATAGGATTTGGTAAACCAAGAGATGATTAAGAATCAGATGATGAGTTTGATTCAATCATAGTGCCCTTTTATATTGATGTATTTTTCCTAGAATATGGTGGAGGAGCCAAGTTCTTCTTCAATCTCTTATAAGCTCAAAACATCTCCTAAGGTTATTGTTTGGTTTCCTATGCCTATTATGTTTTGAATTACACTAATGGATCTACAAAGGAAACCATCCATTCCTTGATTTTTAGGGACACTCTAAACACATAATAGGTCTTTTATCTATGAACCAAAGATGTTGATGGGATTTCCTATAGTGGAAAGCATTATACCTATGCATCGAAATATCTTACAACTAGATCTACATGAAAGAGCTTAACTTGAAGGCATTTGTGTGGTACTTCTTACCCTAAAATATATACTATTATTTATAAAGGAAGTTAGGTGATATCAACCCATAAGTCTTGTCACACTTGGTTCTGCACTTGTTAGGTGTGTGTTACCTTCCAAAAGAAAAATTATTCTTCTTCTTCTTGATCATAGACCTCCTTTCCTATGTCTATGAGCATTGCTTGAAAAAATTCCTATTCCTTGATGCCCAACTCTACAATATCACATTATGCAGTGATTTTTAGTAAATACCTATTTTAAAACCAATATTTGGTATTGCAAGTCATCTCCATTCATGGTGGTGGTGAGGCTCGTTGCACTGGTGCCTTTTACTTACCCTTAGTAGTCTATGAAGGAGCTTATTTTACCTCTATATGTGCCCAAGATTATGCTTGGGATTTTATAGGCAAGGTATTTTATGGGCCCAAAGGCATAGACTAAAAATGTTGCACTGATATGATAACCAAGGATTTATATCATAGGACTTTTACCTTGACATCTAGTATGGTAATGAAAAGGGTAGTGGAATTGTTGTTAAATTGGGTAGTTTGTGGACTCTAATGTGAATCCCATCATGAAACTTTGTGACCAATGTATGTTGTCCTAAATTTTACAAAATGTCCTTGGGTACCTTGGAGTGTGAAATGATTAAGGCTTGGATCTCAACCCACCATTGATTAAACCTAGCCAACTCATTGTAGTATTACCCAATCTTGGTCCAGGGAAGGTTGGCAAATGCAATCACATGCCAAAAGTCTTCATGTAGGTTGGATAGATCCTTTGGAAACTTCTATTACATAAAACTAACTAGTAGGACTAGAAATCGGTATTGGAACACTTGCTATGTTCTAAAGAGGACATTCTCAATATTGGTTGTGAGCTTGAAATCCAAAAACTTGGGTCAATTAAATTTCTCATGCATCTTGATCATTTTTTAGGTAATGTCAATTACCCATTTTGTTATTTGGTGTGCACTTTTGGTGGTCTATTTGAATCACTTGATTATTTAATCAAAGATAATGCACATTAACATGTCATCCACCATGTTGATATGGATCCCCTTATATGCCCTATTATACTTATTTGTATATGAATGAATAGGTGAGCCTTGGTTTTGTAGGGCATAAGATATTTGACCTAAGTAGGTAGTCTTGTTGCTCATGTCATTATTTCAGAGATGATGAAAATGGTGACATATTGTGAGAGACGGACCACACCATCTTATATTTTATAAGTATTGTAAGCATCACCTCATCCAACTACCTAAAATTAGGAAGTTTGATGAGTTTTTTGGCATCATATCCCTATAGTGGGTGTTGGAGAGCTATGGCTCATGCTTGTGCTTCTGTTGACTGGTTATGGCTGACCATATTGGCTTTTGTAGCATATATGAATTCAAACAGGTTTGGATCATGTTATTTAGTTTGTCTAATCACCAAAAAAATACCTATTCTTCCTTCTATGCATCTATGAGAAGGATTAAAATTTGTGTGTGACGCATGTTCTCTTTTATAGTCATGTTTGAATAATTTCTTTGGTTGTAATGGAATTCTTTAGGAATATGTGTATGATTGACTAAATTAGACTTAGATCATAGAGTTCCTCGATTAAAATAGTTTTTAATGTCCTTGTGTTCATTATGCCCTTTTTATATATCTTTTACTACTCAAATATATCTAACAAAATAGTTTAAATGTGCTAAGTTGGTTGTGCATAATTTCACATAATGAATAAATGTCAACAAGTTTTTATTGATTTGATACTTTCTAGTTTGTGTTTAGAACCATTGATTCATCTAGTGGAAGTTGTTGATGTGACATGTCATCTTCTCACCGATCCATTTTCCTTTATTGTACATCCTTATGATACTTGATCTACTTTGGGAAAGAAGCATTATTTCAAATAGTTTTTGAATGATCATTAATTATCCTTTCTTTGCACTTTTATTGTCAATGCCTCATTCCTATACTTAATTGATGATCCACATGTAAGCATTGAAATTTGTCTTCCATTTACACTGGATTTGTTCATAGATCACACTCTATAATTTTTAATTTTTAACCTTAGTTTCAATATCCTACGATATAAATTTTTCACTATACAAACATACACAAACCTAAAACCAAAATAATAATAAAATAAATTAATCAAAAATTCTAATTTAGATGGTACTACTTAGCACCATCTATCATTTTCTGTGAGAACTAATATATATTATTGATGGTATGGCTTAAGCCTAAAACCATTTACATGTCCTAGTATAATAGTTCCTTAAAAATATTTTAAGACAAATGTTACTTGCTATGATACATCATGAATGATGTAAGGTCTATTTGATATAATGCACAGATTAACTAGGAATGTTCAAAATCTACTATAATATAGTAAGACCGCTTGTTCTAGAAATAATTCTTTAGATCATAAGTTGTGATCATGCAACAATTTCTAACTTAGATTATTAAATTATTGCATTCATTGTTCCCTTTGCTTATTTTATTCCATTATTTTTAAATCCATGAATTGTAATATGCAGACTAGGAACTATGTATTCCATGGGCATTACTGCTTCAAGGCCATAACCTAACTAAAATGGTGTGAAACCTATTGTAAACTTGTAATTTATAATGTATTTCCATAGGATCACAAGAATATGATCCTCCCAATCATCTCTTTGGGCATTGCATATATTTATGAACATCTTGCCAAGGCCTTTGTTTGATGCTTTCAATTATCCATTTACTTGTAGATGATATGATGTACTATTATGGTATAATATCATAAACTCTTATATTAAAGTCTTTATGGTGTTATGTAGGAAATGTGTGCCTCCATCATTGACCATTTTAATCAGACACCCAAATCTAGTAATAATATTTTCATACGAAAAATTGGTTGTGTCCTTAGCACTGTAGTTTGGTGTCACAATAACATCCACCCATATGATGAAGTATCATGTCACATTTATGATGTATCTTGCATTACTGAACTTACTAGGTGGATTGATTGGCCTTACAAATTTGATTCCTCAATGTTCATATGGTTGTTCCATTGGCATAAGATTCAATGGCATTTCATCTATCTGATTAGGCTTTCCAATTCTTTATAAAATATCACAATGTTTTGCTATTCGGTGTGCATCTTGAAACAAATTAGGCCACCATAAACCAATTTGAAATGTCTTCCTTGTAGTGGATTTTCTTGTGAAATGTCCACATGTGATTCCTTGATGTTCTTCCTCGAGAATTTTAGGACACTTGTGCTACAAAGACACTATACATAGTACATCATCTTTCCCCATTTTATAAATAAACCCATTAATGATGATGAACAAAATGGCTCTTGTAATCAACTACTTTTTATCCCTTTTTACTTAGTGCATAGGAAATATCCCATGTTCTAGAAAATGTGCCATGTATTCCATGTCCTTAGGAATCACAATGGCATAAAATAAATGTGCATCGAGTGATTCATCTTGAAGTTATTCTGGTTCTTATCCATTTCACATTCAAATTAGATAGTCTGGTCCCACATTTTCCATTCCTAGCTTGACAATGATCCTAAACTAAAATTATTGAAATAACATTAACTAATGAGATATGCATCCCCCTAATATAGCCTTATTTACTAGATGTCATATAACCTTATTATTAGTGAATAATTCAAATGATGTTTCTATAAGGTAATGTCTAAAATTTTGGTGTGTGAACACCATGCCCAAAGCTTTTCATTCTATAGTTGTATAATTTTTCTCTATAGCTAAGAGTTTATGACTTGCGAAGTAGATTGGATGGTATAATCCTATGTTTCCTAGTTGTGCAAGAACAACTCTTTACATAGTTATTGAAGCATCTACATGATCATGGAAAGGTTTGATCTATTCAATAAATACTGAAATGGGTGTTGTGATCAATCTCTACTTTAAATACATGAATGTTGTTTGGCACTCATTTTTCCACTCAAACCTTATATATTTATGTAATAATTTCACCATTGGGGAAGATATAGATACATATACTTTTCTAAATTTATTTTAGTATCTTATATGCCCCAAGAATGATCACACCTCTATAAAGTTTGATGGAGGTAGAATACCCAAAATTACTATAGTTTTGGCTTGGTCCACCAAGATCCCATCCCTGCATAATAGGTGTCCCAAAATGACACCAAAAGTTATGAAGAACAATCACTTATTTAGGTTTGTCAAAATGCTTAGATATCGACATCATTATAACATAAGTTAAATTTTAGACAAGTGCTCCTTGAATAAAGAAAATACAACCCAATCATCTAGGTAGACTTCAATACAATCATGGATGAAGTCTATAAAAGCAATGACCACAACCCTAGAGAATATAGTTGGAGTATTATTCAATCCAAAAAGCATTACCTTATATGCAAAAGTTCCCCAATTTGTTGTAAATGTTGTCTTGGCTTGATCCTATGTTTTAATTAGGATTTGATGGTAACCACTTAACCCATTCATGAAATAATACACTTTATGTCCTACGAATGACTCTAAGACTCCATCTATGAATGGAATTGGAAAAGGATAATTTGTAAATGCATCATTTAGTGCATAGTAGTCCTCACACACTCTAATTTTCCTATAATTCTTAGGTTGCACTATCATTGGTATGACCCAATCTACCTTTTCCCTAGATATATAATGCTTGCATCTTGCATGTGTTCAGCCTTTACTTTCAACTTCATGTTTGGGTTTAACCTGTATGGTATATTTTTCACAAGACATGCACATTCCTTTAGTTATATATGTATTTTTCCCAAGTAAGGGTATACCCCTTTCACTTCTATGAATTTCATTAGAAATACATATTGGTAATCTTGTAGTAATTACAATCCTCTAAAGTCTCATTATACATCTAGTAGTCACCCAAAGTCATAAGCTTTGGTATTGGTTATGTCCCAATATTTCCTGCCAACTTCTTTAATGGTTATAATATATATTTTTAGAACCACTTGGAATAGAATCTTTCACTATTTTGTATACTTGCTACTAGATATTAAGATTTCACAACTACTAATCTTTACTTTGGTCTATAACTTTAACTTTAGGCTCCTCTTTTTATCTTTATGGTTCAAAAAACATGTTCAAATCTAAGTCATCATCATTTATAATCCTATTACATGGTTTGATGAAAATATGCTCCTTATGCTTACTTTCCTTGTAATCTTGGATAGCTACATTCAAATATTTATTTGCTTCTTATTGTGAAGATGAGTCTATCGCAATACTTAATTCTTATGTTCACCCATAACATATAAATATTTTTGACTTCTGTAGAGCATTCTACACTAGAGGGTTCTCATCCTAAAAACCAAAAGTCTAAATGAAATTTTATTGTACATGCAACCAATTATTTGTCTCCCATTTTCATTCTTGGTGTATTACCAATATTTTGGGAGCGCTGCCAGAGTATATTTAAATACGTACACCTAGTACTTGTGTTATGCACCTTGTATAGACCATACATACACACACTTATGAACATGAATTTTTGGGCACTATCCTTCCTAGAAAAAGGGCCATTGTTCCTTGATGGTAGGTGGTATTTATAATCAAGTGTGAAACACTTTTAAACCTCATCCCAGTGTAATTGATTTATCCTGTGCACTACCCACCAAGTCACACTAGCTCCTTTGAGTGCATACTTTAGTGCACTCACCCTCTAATCTATATTATTTACATGATGTTTAAACCTTAGAATAAATTGATTCAAGTCATTAGTTGTAAAGTATTGAGGTAGTTGACATTTTGTGGCAAAAACCATGTGCATAAGGCATAACTCATGATCTCCCATTCAGTAATTTAACATGTAAGTATACGAGTCACCACTGACTGAAGATGCAATGTCCCAAGGTAAAAGTCCTTTTGTTGGATTTGTGTATTCTATGTCTTTAACACATTTTTTTAAAACAAAATACACTTTTGACCTACTTGGTTATTGAAATAAAAGTGACCTACATTTGTCCATTCAAAACTAAAAAATTGATGCCTTTGTGATCACAAGCATGGATGTAAGTTGTTCAGTTGGTTGTAGATACTATTTAGGTTGTGTTTCTTGATGGAAAAAATATATTATGCAGATTGAAAAGCATTAGGTTTAGATTCTATACTCACCTTGAACCAACTATTATCTTCATATGTATATGGTGAATCTAACTCCTTGGTATGATGTATGGATTGTATCATGCTTTATTAAGAGGTATAATGATGATTTTTACCTCTTAGTGTACTTCCAACTAATTATGCACTATACTAATGGTTATTTGACCATCATAGGCCCACTTATTACCAATTAATGTAGTGTAGTAATTTTCCTAAGTCTCCACATCAATCACTTTAAAATATCCTAATAGACTTAGTTCAATCACTTTGATTTTGACATCTTCCAGTTGACCAATAGGCTCTACCCTTCCATAGTTTGTGAGGCTTACTGTTATTGGACTATTACTGAGTGTTGGCCATGCAATAGCTTCCCAAGTATCTTAAGGAATCATATTTATTGTGATACTAAAATCAAATACATATTTAGGTAATTCATATCTTTCCATCTCAATATCCATGTGGGAATCAACATCCCAAGGTTTCTTAGTCTTTGCATACTAAACTACCTTGTGAATATGTTTTTAACCTCACTATGCACACTCTAACAAGTTTTGCATAAGATTTATAATATTATGTGAGATATATTCATTTCAAAAATTACTCATAAGTTTTAAAATGTCAATCAAGGTAGTCATTACACCCTTTTGCCTCATTATTTGGACAATCTACCCATACATTTGTGCATTGATGATTGTGACATCACTGTCTGACATAGTCTATTGTTATATATTCTGAATAACTTTGGTTACTTGGTAAATCAATATTTTTATATAGTAGGTTTAGGATATCTATATTGTTGAACATTTCTAATTTTTTGATCCTATGGAATTTTTAAAGGAGGAAATCCATACTCTACATATTGTTGTCTTATAACTGCTTACATGAACACATTATCCTTGGTATGCAAATTCATCATGTTTATGTTTCATAAAAGTTTCTCTTTCATTTGCTTCTCTAAAACTAGATAATCTTAAGCATGGTTTTGTCTTAGATCTCTATAATAAACATAATACATCTAACTTTAAGTATTTGTAGGGTAGTTTCATGCAAATTGGTTGTATTCACCACATATATATCACTAAATTGGTTGATGAGATTTTTAGTTATCATTATTATGACCTCCATGGTATGCATCATAGAAACACATCTGTATCCCCCTATTTTTTGTTATAAAACCCAACCTTTTTATTATTTCCCATCAAATCCTCCTTCGTGTTATTGTTGAGCATCATATCCTCCATAGTGTTGTTGAGGAGACAATGGATCCCAATGTGAGTGTTATGGTTAGGTAATCATAGTATTACATGAATAGTGGTATATATACCATGGATACTATTAAGCATGGAATATACTGAGAGGGGGGGTGAATCAGTATATTATATATCTTATAAAACTTTCCCTTTATCAAATTCCACTTAATCAAACATTCAAGATATGCAATAAAACTCAAACAATAAACATCACACAAAATAGAGAGAGACACCAAATATAACGTGGAAACCCAATGTGGAAAAAACCATAGAGAATCAATCTCAAATATATTCGTGAGAACCATACCCCTTTGCCAAGTACAAACCTCAGCTACAATTTGTGAGCACTAACCCACAAGAGCTTCAAACCCCTTTGTTGAGCACCAACTCAGCACCTATTCGTGAGCACCAACCCACAGGAGCACCAACCCCTTTGCTGACCACCAACCCAGCAATAATTCATGAGCACCAACCCACAAGAGCACCAACCCCTTTGTGTATACCACACACCTATCTCTCAATGTTTCTATCTCAACAAATGATAGATCAATACATCTCCTTCCTCTCTCTCACCTTTGCTCTTCTAAGCTAGATATAATAAACATAAATCATATTCATCTCTCACAATTGCTCTTCTAAGCTAGATATTACAATATCAAATCAACCTCTATCTTCCATCTTACAAATGGCTTCTCAAGCCTTTATTTATAGCTTTCCAAATGACCTTTGGCCTTCTCCCTTTGTGACCCTTCAATCTTCATGGAAAATGGCACCAATCTTGGATGACCCTTCATATCTAAGCATTTGAAAAGTCATGTGGTGACCCTTCATGACCAAAAACGTCTTTCCCACTTTTGTCCTTATCTTTGGTGACTCTTCGTATTCCTCAAAGTGTCTCTTCATGAGAAATTGTGCCTTTACTCTTTTGTCTTCACTTGGTGACTCTTGGTATTCCCCAAGATGACTCTTCATGGGAAAATGCATCCCATCCTTCTTTTGTCTTTATCCCATGGCTCTTTGACTTCTCCATGGGCCTTTCTTTTGTCTCATATTCAACCAAAAATATATTCATTAATATTAAATAAATATTAACTCATATTAGCCAAGATATATTTATTATAAACAACATTAAATGCAATGGGGCCTTTATCACCAATAATGTTAAACCTTTGACATCAATGACAATATTTCCAACAATCTCCTTCTTTGTCATTGATGGCAACCTCAATCTTGAAACTGCCACATCCTGTCACCTGACATACCATCATCTGAAAACATACAGTAACTCCCCCTTACTGTAGCAACATGTCCCTGTTTTATGTACCTAATTTTTGCACATATACCTATACCTGTTATACTTCCCCTTTGACATCAATGGCAAAGGGCCTACCTAGAGCTAACACTTATCTCCCCCTCACTTGATGTTGAACATCAATGGCATGAAGTAATAGAAATTACTCCCAACTCCTCTCACCGATCTTTGAGAAGATATCTGATAACGTATATAAACCTTTACCTGTCCTTTGAGAATCTGCAATCAACTCATTTGAATATTTTATTCTAATCTCATAACCTTCCGCATGAAACTTTAAGGTGTATCTTTGAACACATATTTGACTTACACTCAAAATATTATGCTTACAAAATATTCATAGCTTTGGTTCTACTAATATCCAAACTTAAAATACCTTTTCTGGCAATCTTGGCAGTGGTTTTATCTTTGAATTTCACTATGCCACCATTGATCTTCTTTACTCTTATCCCCTGTCATACGCTTCGAACATCTACTATCAGTGAACCATGGTTGATCTTTATTTCTTACATGCAAAGCTATTTGCACTAACATAGAATCTTCAAGTTGTTTCTTCTGCCATAAACATGTCTAAACCTTCTTCCTGATGAATGAAGCTTTAAAAATCTGATCCTTATTCTTGATGAAATCTACATGAGTATCATTTTCCTTCTTTCTGAAACTGTTAGCTCTTTTTCAACATTCTAATTTCTTGTGACCATAATCATTTGAAATACTTTAAAACTATTAAACACTGCATATGCAAGAATCATTCTAATAGCCTCAACCTCAACACTGATGCAAAATTTTCTTCAAAAAATCAATTCCCTCAAAAGATATATAAATTAATTTTCCAACTCACCTTCTTGTCATGCAACATATCCAAGACCCAATAGCATCAACCACGCTTCAATTTTTAAAAGTGTCTCCTTGAAGCCTAGAAGAGACACCCCACACAATAGGGTTCTAAAAATAAATCTTAGGAGATTCCCACATCTCCTCTGTTTCTTCCTTGATCTTATTGTGTTTTTCTTTTAGAATTCATTTAAGCATGTCTAACCTTTTTGACCTACTAACCTTATCATTTATGATGTTTTTCTTTTTCTCAACTTTTGCAACTACCTTATCTTGACAAAGCTCATGCTCAAATGTAACAAGAGATTATGCACAATCCTTCCTTTCTAATTCTTTATCTACTATAGCAAGTAATTTATTTTCATTCTTAAACTCAACTTGATCAACCGTTACTATTTTATGTCTCCAAACTTGAATTTATATTTTCTCATATTTTTTAGGGTCTCTATATCCTTTGACATACCTTGAATATCTCTTTACTTTATTTTGACATAATCTAGCAATATGGTCAACCTCATGACAACAAAAGCAAAAAATATTTCTCATACCTTTTTCTTGAATGTGACTGAGATCTCCCTTTGACTCATTGCTTCTTCTCATACAATATTTTGCCCTATGACCAACATGATGACAAACAAAACAACGGCCATGAAAAAAATTTGAAAACTTAAAAGCATTGGGCTGCCTGATCGACTTCTTTGATTTGCCTTCAAAACTTGCATCCTTCTTTCCTTTGACCAATATTTCATGATCTTTCTCAACCTTGATTATAAGCTTCTCATGATTATCCTTTAAAGAACCTAACTCATCCTTCAAATGATTACACTCTTCTTCTTTTGATGTTAAAATTAAAGTTAGAACCTCTAACTGATTCTTAAGATCCTGAATAAATATCTTATTTTTTGTTACTTCTATAGCCAACTTAGAATCCAAGATACACGTCTTTTCTTAAGAGCCTCAACCATAGATTTCAACTCTTGATTCTCCTTCTTTAGCTGCTTGGCCATCTTATGCTTTTCTTTGATCTACCTTCAAGCTGTTAAACTTTTTAAAAAAGAATTTGCTCTGATACCAATTGTTAAGCACGGAATATACTGAGAGGGGGGGTGAATCAATATATTATATATTTTATAAAACTTTCTATTTATCAAATTCCACTTAATCAAACATTCAAGATATGCAATAAAACTCAAACAATAAACATCACACAAGATAGAGACATCAGATATAACGTGAAAACCCAATGTGGAAAAAACCATGGAGAATCAATCTCAAATATATTCGTGATAACAAACCCACAAGAGCACCATACCCCTTTGCCAAGTACAAACCTCAGCTACAATTCATGAGCACCAACCCATAGGAGCTTCAAACCCCTTTGTCGAGCACCAACCCAGCACCTATTCATGAGCACCAACCCACAAGAGCACCAACCCCTTTACCGAGCACCAACCCATAGGAGTACCAACCCCTTTGTGTATACCACACACCTATCTCTCAATGTTGTTATCTCAACAAATAATAGATCAATACATCTCTTTCCTCTCTCTCGCACCTTTGCTCTTCTAAGCTAGATATAACAAATACAAATCATATTCATCTCTCATAATTGCTCTTCTAAGCTAGATATTACAATATCAAATCAACCTCTATCTTTCATCTTACAAATGGCTTCTCAAGCCTTTATTTATAGCTTTCTAAATGACCTTTGGCCTTCCCCCTTTGTGACCCTTCAATCTTCATGAAAAATGGCACCAATTTTGGATGACCCTTCATATCCAAGCATTTGAAAAGTCATGTGGTGACCCTTCATGACCAAAAACGTCCTTCCCACTTTTGTCTTTATCTTTGGTGACTCTTCGTATTCTTCAAAGTGTCCCTTCATAAAAAATTGCGCCTTTACTCTTTTGTCTTCACTTGGTGACTCTTGGTATTTCCCAAGATGAATCTTCATGGGAAAATGCATCCCATCCTTTTTTTGTCTTTATCTTATGGCTTTTTGACTTCTCCATGGGCCCTTCTTTTGTCTCATATTCAACCAAAAATATATTCGTTAATATTAAATAAATATTAACTCATATTAGCTAAGATATCTTTATTACAAACAACAATAAATGCAATGGAGCCTTTATCACCAATAATGCTAAACCTTTGACATCAATGACAATATTTCCAACAGATACAATAGCATATATCCTATTAGATCCAAGATTTGATGGGGTAGATCTTGTTATGTCACGCTAAACATTTTTACTTCTAAGCCTAGAATTCTCTACTTTGCAGTGGGTATATGTTGTGTTGCAACTAAAAATACATTCTTAGTGATGTCTTATTTTAGTTCCTACAGAGCATTACAACTCTTCTCATCATGATTTGGTTAATTACAATGAATACTATGATTTTCAAATGTGTTTTTGTAGTAGATGACATTTTGATGTCACATGCCCTACTACCTTACATATGTCATCGAACTCTATTTTGATTTTATGGAAATCAATCCTATGATTCCCTTATTTACCACACTCCATCCACTACAAGATCAAATTTGGTTTGTTACTTTCATTAATCTCATACATTCTTCTCAGAAAATAAACTATTTTCATCTTAATTTTAGTGTCGTTCGATGGAGCATCTCCATAGTCCTCAATTTAATCTACATGAAGTGGAGTTTCTTATGCATCAACCTTAGTAAGGAGATTTAACCACATAATTAAAAAGATAATCCTCGATCATAGTCCCTTCAAAAAATAGGTATCCTTATCTTTATCCTCCAAAATGAAGTTGATTTTGTTCATTACATCTAAGAATCTTTGATCATAATCTCAAACTAATTCTCCACTTCTTTGTTGAATCTATTTAATCTACTGAATGGTCTCACTGGCACACTTCTTCATTTTTAATTCTATGATTAATTTTTCCTTGACATATTAAAAACTTAAGGAAGAAACATCCATTTTGTATATGGTGTCTAACATTTAGCCTATTAAGGCCCTGACAAGCTCAAACTTTTTCACATCATCATTGGCCACTCCCTTAACCTATCATTTCATGTCATAGGCTAACAAATATTTCTCAAGGTAATAATACCCATCATATGGTGTCAAAAGAAGGAACATTATTGCGTTCAAAGCTATGCTTAGTGCAGTTGTAACTACTACTAGCTTTTGTGAACTAGTCTTTACTAGTGCCTTACAACTTGTTATGAAATAAAAACCAGCTTCCTATAAATTATTCATGTCTATAGTTTTTTCACCAAGTTTAATAAATTTATCTATAAAAAAATCAAACCAATTACCACCTATCCCAACCTATACACTTTGATTTCTCCTTTTTTATTATAAAATGGGCTTGGGTATGCATACTCAAGAAATTAATGATTTGTGTTTTTAACCTTTTCTATCTATGACCTTGAACCTATGATAATCATGTGATTTTTCATAACTTCATCCAAATAATTCCTTGGTCCAAACAATATCCTTCCTTATAACTATGATCTATCACTCTACTCTATCGTTACTCTACTTCCCTCTTTCTCCTCACTTTGTTCCATATCTTCTATATCCCAATCTATGTCCTCTTCTTTCTCATGCCCTTTCATTCCTCACTCTACATAATATCCAAATTATCCATTTTTCATAAATTGTGTAGCCTCTCTTTGGTCTCCTCTCTCTTATACATCCTCTATTTTACTCTTAATCCTATTCATAGTTAAATTTTAGTTATCCTATTTATTCCACCTTCTTTTTTGTCATAACTCTATTTCCAATTCTAGAATTTTATTCTCACTTTACTTCCTTATGTCCTCCATATTATGGGTTCAGGTTCAAGTGTTTATGCTTAGTTTTCCATCATTCACTCCTACATTGCATGAAACCCCATAATGCCTGAAATGACTAATCCATGTTGGTAGGGGTAAGCACCAAAGCCTTTTCAATAACCAATATCTTGATAAGAGTAGGTAGTCATTGCAGAACCTTTCTTCTAATGCCTCTCACATATAGGTCATACACAACTTTAAAATCTAGATATCCTTGTAAAATAAATCTATAATATATATGTCGATGGCAGTTTTGTCTAGTGATCTATTACATGAGTTCATTCAGTGTCTAATATTCATAATTTTTCTAGCCTATCTTCTATCTAATCTATAAATTATATCATCCTTAGTTGAAAACAATAATATTCCAATCTTTATAACCATGAAGCTAATTTTCCAAGCAATTTTTACCATAAAATATCATATATTTTGTCATAAATGTGCTCATGGATAACTTATTGCATAGAAATCCCTATTATTCTTGCTTCTTCCTCAATGAAATTGTGAATTCATTCATCAAATGATCTCTCTAAATCTATTTGTCCCAGTAACCATAATAGCATTTTTTAGCTCTCCATGCTCACTGCACCATTGTTAGCAAAGGTTCATGGAAAACCCATCAGAATATGTTAATATAGGGATAGCTTTGCGAATCAAGAATAAAATCAAAATATAGACATGATCACAAAATCAATAAATCTATTTTTCAATTAAATATTATGTATTTGTGCAAAATAATGTAGCTTTAATAGATATAAAACATTCAATATTATTCTACATGATTAAATAGATTTAGGCAAACATAACATTCACTATGCACATAATAATGATAAAAGACATTTAGGAAAAATCATTACAAAACTCTATATTAATTTCTATCACATCAGAATTCTTTTACAATACAATTGAGCACTATATATATAGCTTTTACAAGGCATTGTCACTTCATATTCTAGCCTTTCTCTATAAACAAAATAATTACTCTTTGTATTCTAAAGACCCTTGACATGCTTTCAAGTGCCAAATACATACAAAAATATATAAAAAAAGGCAAAATGGTGCAAGTTGCATATGTCCACCAATTACACTCTATGGTTTTTTAGCCTTGTTTACTATCAACATTCCTTCATTAGTATAAACATAAGGCATGGAATTGATAAATAATATGAAATCTATATGACAAGGGATATTAGTGGTTTTTGAATGATCGCCTATTTTAAATTTAATACAACCTAAGATAAATTAAAAAAAGCACATGCACATAACCTACCCCTAATAAGAAATAAAACATATAAATATATGGTTTTAAGAATGGAAACCCTAGGATTGAAGCCACTTATGAACAAGAAATTAGAACTTAGATCTAAATATAGAAATTTTAAACCCTAGTGACAAAAGGAAGAAATCCTAAGGGAAACTATGGTTTTTTTCTATGTTATATACATTGAATGGGTTTGCCAATATGTTTTACCTTATTTTTTATTGTTGTATCTAAATATAATAAAACTTTAGATATTCATATTACACAATATATCAATAAAATCACACAAAATTGAATGTTTCCCATGATTTATATCACATGCTAAATATAGAAATGATCAAGCATCCAAGGGATAAGTACTTAGTTGGATATAAATCAATTCTTATTTATGTATTTTATTGTAGTCATTATATGTGATCTATAATATCTTTGTATTAACTCAAATTAGAAAAATAAAGTGAAAACAGTGCAGGATGCTTTCAAAAAAATTAGACGCCTACAAATTCTCAAAATCATTAACTGTGTGCTAGACTCATATAAGATGATTAAGTCATTCCAATTATATTCATGCCTATGTGCCTGTGCATATAGAATCCTTTTCTATGTTTTATCACCTTTGGCCATATGAAAAAAATCATGTCTTCCCTCTCTTTTGTCCAAATCTTAGCTTTATATCCTTGGTCAAGAAAACCTACAAAATGGATTAGTAGATTGGGTTGGACTAGCCTTGACTAATGTTTGGTGACCATCTGAGCATTGCCTACATTATCAATATTATGAATAAGGTTCAAATCACATGTACTTATCCTGCTAATGTAAGTGTGTGAAAAATCATGTAGATGCAAGTCTAAGTGTTATTTCAACCAGGCCCTCCTTTGATACAAGCATATAAAATTTATATAGCCTTTATAAATTTTAGATTTGCAGGTAAGCAGTAAGATAGAAATAATGTGTTCTTTTGTATGTCCTTTTATTATCTAGAATGCTTGTCCTTAAATACCTCTTATGGATTTGTATATATGGGGTTATTAATTTGAATTGGGTAATTGTTGGTATGAAAACTTTATTTCAATAATATTTAAATGTGTAAAAATAAATTGCCCCAAATGTAATCATGACCTAGATTATATCTAAAAAATATGTTGGGACATTTCTAAAGTCTCTAGACATTCCATCAAACGAATTTGTCCATGTATTTTGGAACCATATTGAAGCTATGGAAAACTAAATTATAAGCAAAAAAGGACCACATATCCCTATTTTAAAAATAAAGTAAAGTTTGAAAGAGCTAAACATAAGATTTCACAGTCAAGTAAGGTAAATAATAAGTCAATAGACTATGAAAAATGTGTCAATAAGCTCCCTATTCATAACTAAGGATGTGTGTGTGTGTGTGTGTGTGTGTGTGTGTGTGTGTGTGTGTGTGTGTACACACACACACACACACACACACACACACACACACACACACACACACACACACACATCCTTAGTTATGAATAGGGAACTTATTGACACATTTTTCATAGTCTATTGACTTATTATTTACACACACACACACACATACATATACATATGCATACATATATGTGTGTGTGCACACACATATATACATATGCATATACATACATGTGTGTGTGTGTGTGTGTGTGTGTGTGTGTAATCACATGAAAAACATTGTATAAACAAGGTTTGTACCAAATTCGGCATCTACACAAATATTCTAACCAAAGAGGATGTTATGGCTATAGGGGAGGTAGTTCCTTCATCTTATGAAAATGATGTGAATTTCATGTAGGAGATTGGTGTTCATGTATCTAAAAATCATTGATATGATTTTGATATGCTCAACATTCATATATGGAGTAACAATAACTCTCATTACAAAGATAATAGCATGCCCTTTCTTGGGGACATACATGGGAGTTGATTTTAGAGGTTTTCTATTTAATCAAAGAGATGAAGGTAGTGAATCATGATGAAGCATCTCTAAATATTATCAATAGGATTGATAATTTTCCATGAAATAAGTAGTCTCATGAAAGTCACAAAAGTGCCTAGGTGGGGAAGACAAGCATGGTTGTCTGCTATCCATTAGAGGGGCTTGACCTTGTAACTTCTGCTACACTAAACATCTCTTAAATGATATATAATTCTAGGTAAGATACAAAATGACTTATTCCATGTACAGTAATATGTTAGATGATGATGACCTAAATATTTCATTGAAAACTTTTATATTTTTTATCATGGTATCCAACATCTCACATGGAATAATAGTCTCCATACCAATTGGCCTAGCAGAAGGTACCAGATCGATGTTAGAATTTTTAGATATGTCACTAAGAAGATTGTAAGGAATTAAAAAATCATTATGCATGTTAGAGAATGAAAGAGTAATAATGTTAATACTAGATTTAAAATATTTTTGGTCATGTGATTATTGAGGGGAGGATTGGTAATATATAATTTTTGCATGATTTTCTTGGGCATAACTAAATTAATAGGGATTATTTAACATGTAATTATTATCATAGTCAGGACCGATGATATTCACATGGATGGATTCAACCATGATGTCTTTACGGGATAAGTGTCAATATGAGGTTATTTTGACAGTCTTGTCAATTTTCATTTTATGAGAATGGGGTCACAACGTAGGAGGAAATTGAGCTACGATGTGAGGAGGAAGGTCAAAGGCTTTGATTTTTAAGTTAATTTCATCATATTCATTATCATTATAATTAATAAAGTTTTTTGGGACATTCCCCATAAGCTTGAAGTGGCCACTTTAACCTTTAAATGAGTTGACAAGATACTTGAAGCATTAATATTCATGAAAAGGACACTTGGGAGATCTTCAATGGAAAGTATTTTGAAAATACCATGTTGTTGAAATTGCTCAAATTTTTAAGATTTTGTATCATGTTCAAATTGATGTATTGGAATGAAAATGAAGTTGTGACCCTCATGTGATGAGTACAAAGGTGACCAAGCAAGAGATTATAGCAAGAGCGAAATTTAAAGATCATAACCATCCACCTAACTATTATAGGAGGTACTATGATAAGAAGCCAAATGCATCCCATTATATGTGGCATTTTTCTTTGTTCATATCCTTGGGACATACTTCATGTAGTTTAGGGTTTCTTGTTGAGTATCCAATGGATCTAATAAAGTCCAAATAGGTAGCATAAGTGTTGGAAACTTTGTCAATGATGGCTATTTTGAATTGGACATCACCAATTTGGTCATTAATGAAGAGGGAAGGATCATCCATGTGAAGAAGGATTTCTTCAAGAATCATAGATTGGATTAGAAAATTAAGAGGTAAATCTTGATCCATTGTTTTATCAACTTGAATAGAAAAATATTCATAATAATGTAACATACTTTCCTCATAACTAGGAAATTTAGCTTCTTGCCCCATAGCTACTGGTTGAGGAATGTTCATGTCAAAGAGAGTTTTCATTAAGTGATTTTGATGTTTAACGGAATTATGCATGAGTTCAAGAAAATGAATCCACACATGGAATTTAAGAAGTTATTATACAAGATTACATTCCTCAAAGATGGTATGTATTCTCTATAATTGAGAAATAGAGGGATATACGATATTATTTTTTTCCTTAAAGGAGGTTAGATTCAAGTTTTTTATTTTTAGTTTCTATTCAAAATCATCAATTAGGACAAAGATGTAGGCATGTTCAAATAACATCAACAACTCATCCAATGAAGTTAGATTAGACAAAGAATACTTTATTGGTATGGACGATGAAGTTTCCGAGACATAGGTAAAATAATTAACTTTGGTTGGTCCAAGATGTTAGAAATTACTATTTTTTCACAATTATAAATGTTTATCCAGATAAGGTAAATAAATTTAACCTATAGGATAGGCTTGAATAAATATGTAATTTCTTTGGGTAGCTATAGGATTGAGTTGAGTGATAGGTTAATAATAGATGTGAGCTATGATGTGATTCATGTCATTCATGTTAACTATGGTTCTATGAAATTGATGGATAGAGTTTAATTTTGTTAATAATTGATGTGAGATTTGTAGCACAAGACATTCCTAGCATTTCTCAGGTCAATACTTATACACCTTTCTTTCATATCAAGGGACATTCACCACAGTTCCATCTTCTTCCACATCAAAAATGAATGATGTCAAGAACATCCTTAGAACCTTTTCTAATGAAATTCTCAACTTAAGAGGAACCAAACTTCATATCAATGACGTCCTTACCAGGGATTCCAAGGGAATAGACCCTCATATTAGTTGAATCAGTATTAAGGGACTCAAATAATAGCTCCATCACAACCATCCAATCAGATCATCTCTGTACCCACACCATTTCAAACAATCCCACCAAGCTCAAGGAGAGAACTAGTCCCTAGCCAAAATAACATGGGGAAAGAGACAAATGCATGGTGTTTTCCTTGTAATGACTCTCACATGCCAAGGGATTATCGCATGGGAAATTTATAGTAAAGAATAGTCTAATAAAGAAGTATGGGAAATCAATAAACTACCTCATCAAGACCATATCAGTCACCCAGAGTTCAGAATGTAGCCATGGTGGCTCAGATGCAAGGCATGTCGTTGGAACAAGAATGAGAGATTGCACCTAAACACATTTTGTTCTCATGGATTGAAGGTGAATAATTTGTGTTCATTAATGAGGCATCTACCTCTAAGAGTCGGGTTTAGTCTGATTATTTTACATGGTCAAAAAGGAGAATGGTAGAAGATGTTTTTCCTACTATTAATACTGAATCAAGAAAGGTACCATTAGCTCCAGTTCCTCAGGTCCCTGAGACAAGACAAGAGGTTCTAATGACTATATAGAATCAAGTAATATCTAAAGCATCACTTGAAAGGATAAGGTATCCACAGTACTCCAATACAGCTACCCAGATAAATTAATGTGGTAGAACAACTGAAGAAAGTTCCTACTAATGTCTCATTATGATATATGTTGGCCATTCCTGAACAAAAGGAACTATTTCAAGAAGCACTAAAGGATTAAAATGATCTAGAGTCTAGTGCCACAAAGGAAACTCCATCAAGTAGAGGTGAAGAGCAACTAAAAAAATCCCAACTACAATAACCATCAGCGTTGGTGAATGCCAAAAAAGAGGTAAAGAAATTTAAACCTAACCCTTTCTATATGACTCTTATAGTGGGTAAGAAATTTCTTCATAATTCTATGATAGACTCAGGTTCAAGTACTATGGTTATACCTAAGTTAATAGTTGACGCCTTGAAGATTAAGTATGAGCCACTAACCAAAGGATTCATGTAGTTTGATGGGAAATCAGTACAAAACATAGGGATAATAGAGGGCTTCCATTACAGCTGTATTCTTTCCCAAACATAACTATTTTTTAGGATATAGTAGTCATAGATATCCCTCCCATTTTTGGTTTATGCTTATCTAGGGACTTTACAGCTAAAATTGGAGGGTACATGTCTCTTGATTGGTTGCATCTTATTCTAAGAACTACGTATGGTTCAAAAATGAAGGTATTATCAAAACCTCTCAACAAAGAGCATATTACTGATCAAGTAATATCAAATTTTGAAGCATCTCACACAATGATTACTAGAGAAGAGAGATTCTATATGGAGGAAGGCACCGAACATGATGATAATCAAAAGGGTGAAAATTATCTCTCAGATATGATACTCAGAGACCCTTTTGGTAATTTTGAATCTAATGGTTTGGGAACTTATGTGATTTATGACAAAAAATCTTGAGATGCCTAGGATTATGATAGAGGTGATAAATGAAGAAGAGAGTCCCATAGATGATTCTTTGATATGGACCCTAAATTTTTATGGGGCAAGAAGCAAGAATGGGTCAGGAGTAGGCATATGCCTTATCTCTACAAAAGGGAAAAATCCTTAAGGCACTGAGTTTTCATTTTAGTTGCACTAATAATGAAGCTAAGTATGAATCTCTAGTGTACGGCTTAATCCTTGCCCAAAAAGAAGGAATAAATAATTTAAGAGTCTTTGGTGACTTGGAATTAGTGGTCAAGAAAATCAGGGAGACTACAATAGCAAAGAATACAAGAATGAGGTCTTATTGTCATAGGGTGTGGGACTTGGTTGAAGGTTTTGATGCCTTTAATATTGAATTTATCCCAAGGTCTCAAAATGTTGAGGTAGAGAGAATGGCTTAAATTAGATCCCAATTCAATCCTAACAAAGATCTGTTGGTTAACAAAGAATCAGTCAAATTGGTCATACATCCCTCTATTCTTGACAATGTAGATAATTGGCAAGTGTTTGAGAGTGATCTTTAAATCATTCTATTTTTATAGCAATCAGGAAAATTTTCTAACCAACTATAGCCTAAGATTGAAGAGGCATATGGTGGCCAAATAATTCAACTAAGGTCCAACAAGCTTCTAAGGGGATTGATAACCCTTGAGAATTTGTTCGACTCTGATGATGAAAACTTCGACAAAATAAATTTCATAGCAAGCAAAGAAGATTATTTAGAACTTGAGATCTAAGAGGGGAGAAAGTTAAAGGTGGGTAAGATTATCACTCAAAAAAAAAAAGACAAACTGGTATCTTTGTGCATAAGTATAATAAGATGATAGCATGGATGTATGAGGACCTTCATGGTTATAAAAAAGAAATTGTCCAACATACTATCAACCTGATAGAAGGATCAAAACTTGCCCACCAAAAGCAAAGACCAATGAATCCAATAATCGAGTCTCTCATGGTAGAAGAGCTCAAGAAATAATTGGAGTCCAAAATTATCTTTCCTATCAAACATTCCACATGGGTCTCCAAATTGGTCCTAGCAAGGAAGAAAAATGGAGAAATCAGACTCTGTGTAGATTTTAGAGATCTAAATAAAGCTTCCCTTAAAGATCACTACCCCCTACCTTCAATGGAACAAATTCTGCAGACACTAGCTGTGGTAGAGAGATTATCCTTATTGGATGGCTTCTTAGGCTATAATCAAATATGGTTGACAAAAGAGGATCAACCTGACCACTTTCACAAAAAAATGGAAAACTTTTGCTTATGAAAAAATGCCATTCAGACTCTCCAACGCAAGGGCCACATTTCAACGAGCAATGGACATGAATTTTAGGGAGTTAATAAATAAAATGATTCTGATTTACCTAGATGATCTCACTATTTTCACCAAGTCTATTGAAGATCATTTTGATCAATTGGAGGCCATCTTTTAGAAATGCCAAGAGTTTGAGATCTCTCTAAATCCTAAAAAATGTGTATTCGGAGTACCTCAAGTAAAGCTACTCAGACACATTATTTCAAAATAAGGGATCACCATAGACCCAAATAGAGTTACGTCAATATCAGACCTATCAATACCATTAACTAAGAAAGCAGTACAATATTTCCTTGGGAAGATTAATTTTGTAAGTAGATTCATCTCAGAATTTGTGAGAAAGGTTAGACCCATTACTCTAATGTTAAAAAAGGATCTTGGTTTCAAATGTATGAGTGAAGGACAATAAGCTTTTGAAAATATTAAAAGGGCCATTGTATCTACCCCAGTATTGTGCAATCTAGATTTCTCCAAGGATGTCATCATGTATGTTTATGGAGGAGAGCACATCATAGCAGTAGTGTTGACACAAAAGGACATGGAATAGGAAGGAGAGCATCTGATTGTCTTCTTCTCAAAGACCCTTTGATATTATGAATCCAGGTATAATTTTGTTAAAAAGCAAGCTTATGTTATTGTAAAAGGTCTAAAGAAATCCAGACACTTAATAACAAGTAACAAGATTGTCGTATGACGAGCCTCCCTGTTATCTCAGAGGGCACGGCCCTGCATATCCCAGATGATCTGGTGGAGAAAATCGTGGCATCCATGGACCTTATGTTGGTAGGTAAGTTTTTCTCTTTCCGTCCTAGTATCAAAATGATTAGAAAATGGGTCCTGTCTAGGTGCAAAGTTAAGGGTAGTGTTTTGATAACTGCCATGGCAAGAGGCCTATTCCTTTTTAGTTTTAGGAATAGGGAAGACATGATCGCTACTTTTGTTGGAGGACCATGGCTATATGACCCACATTCTCTTGCCCTATGCTCGTGGAAACCAGGATTTGATCCTAACTCAGACCTTAATAAGTCTGCTCCTGCTTGGGTAAGACTGACAGGGTTCCCTTTAGAATTCTAGGATGAAAAAAAATTCACAGCTATTGGCAATTCTATTGGTCAATATGTCACTATAGATCATACAACTATAACAAAGTCTAGATGTGTGTACACTAGACTTTGTGTCAATGTTGAAATAAATAGGACTCTCCCTACGACCATAGAGCTAAACTCTAAATATGGGACTTGGACTCAGCCGATCACTTATGAAAATGCTACCACTTTCTATCAAATATGTAAGAGAAAGGGACATTTAATGACACAATGCATAGCAAAGCAAAAGGGGAGAAAAGATGATTCCTAGATTGAAGGGGAGGATCAGGGTCTCAATTACAAAAAGAACAAGAAGCAGGAAATGGAAAGTAAAATGGAAAATCCTGACAACACAGAAAAGGGAGAGGAGGAGACAGGAAAGGAGGGTATCACTAGTAGTGAGGGAAAAGCTGTCCCAAAGGAAAATATAGTATCAGCTGATAGTCAAAAGGGTATATTTAACACTGCCAACCCTCTAGAAAAATAGACTAATATGTCTAAGGAAGAAGAAAGAGGTAACCTTTTGATAGAGGAAGTCAATGAAGAAGACAAAGTTCCAAGAGTTGGACAGGAAGAAGTAACTCCAGAAAGTCCCATTAAAGGAGAAGCAGACCCATAGCTAAATACAAACATTTTCCATGCTCTGGAAGTCGGAGACCAAGTAGGAAACTACTTAGCAATAGGTGCAACAGGACAAAGTGGCAGTAATGAACAGGAGGAATGGGTTACCCCAAAGAAAAAGAACTGAAAAGGTAAAAAATCTGCAGATATTGGCACTGAGCCCAAACAAGGGAGGCCAACTCTAAGAGAAACAAGACAAAGAGAGATTGCTAGGGAGATTGCCAGTGGTAAATAGAATACACTAGAGACCCAACCCCCCAAACCCTCTAAATGAGAATATTATCTTGGAACCTGAGGGGCTTTAACAGTCCCTCAAAGTGGTTTGAGGTTAAAAACTGCATTTTAAATAATAAATTAGATATTTTATTACTTCAAGAAGTCAAGATGAATGAGGAGAATTTTACGAAAATTGCTACCTATATATGGCCTAAGGCAGTTTTTTGCATTAGTCCTATTCAAGGGGCTTCAGGGGGGATGGTCACTATGTGGAATAGTGCTAAAATCCAGGAGTCTCTTATGGCTTATAATAAGCACTTCTTGATTACCTATTTTTCTATGAAATTTTTGAACTGGTCATTGATCAATGTCTATGGACCAAATAACAGAGCTTTGAGACAAAAATTATGGATAAACTTGACCAGTTTCAGGAATAATCCCCAGAACATTAGATAGATGTTAGCCAGAGATTTTAACACTCCTCTATACCCTTCTGAAAAATAGGGTGGAATTATGGATTACTCGGACAGCATGTTCGACTTTGCTGAATTCATTAATGATTGGGATTATTGAACATAGCGCTGCAAAACCAAAATTTTACCTAGACCAATAGAAGAAGAGGAGATCAAATGATTCAGGTTAAATTAGATAGATTTTTTATATCAAGCAACTAGAAGAATTATCATAATATGCAGGCGCAGGCTTTCCCTAGAACCATGTCTAACCATTGCCCGATCTTCCTCAATTGGAGAGAACATGAACATTCTGGACCTTCTCCATTCTGTTTTGAAGCTATGTGGATCAAACACAAAGACTTTAGACAAATGGTGGCCCAATGGTGGAAAATTCATATTCAAGGTACTCCTCTATTCAGAATAGTCAAGAAACTCCAACACATTAAACAAGAAGTTTATGGATGGAATAGATACAGCATTGGGCAGGTCTTCCAGCAGAAAAAATATATAGTGAGAAAACTCAAAGATATACAGCAACTGATAGATCAAGGGGATGACTTTAAGGACACTTTAGAAGAAGAGAATATCTTATATTTAGAATGGAAGAATCTTATGGAAAGAGGAGGTTTTTTGGAAACAGAAATCTCATGTTTAGTGGCTTAAAGAGGGGGATAGGGACACTGTCTTTTTTCATCTCTCAGCGATGAAACATAGTAAAGCCAACTCAATAACTAAGCTTGTCCTAGATAATGGCGACATTATTACCGAGGATAATGAAATAGGGGAACAAGCCAGGGCTTTCTTTTAGAATATGCTTACGAAAGAAAATAATAATGATAGAATCGATAGACCTATGAATCAATTTATTGATAAAATCCCCTGTTTGATGATGGAAGAAGATAATTTGGAGATGTTAAAGCCTATATCCGAGGAAGAAGTTCATGATGTTTTATTCTTCATGGGTGCTTTTAAAGTCTCGGGTCCTGATGACTTTTCTCCTATATTCTTTCAAGAATATTGGGAGATAGTAGGAGTGGACCTCACGACTGTTGTGCGTGATTTTTTCAGATCAGGTAAACTTTTGAAACAAGCTAATAATACCTTCATAGTACTTGTTCTTAAAAAATCACAACCTTCACACCTCACTGATTTTAGGCCCATTAGTCTATGCAACACTATGTATAAGTTATGTACTAAAATGTTGGTTATGAAGATTCAACCTTTGCTAGACAAAATTATTTCTCTTGCTCAAAAAGGTTTCATCTCAGACAGGCAGATTCTTGATGTTGTGATCACCACACATGAGACTATTCACTCCATGGATAAGAGAAGAATCCCTGGGATGGCTCTCAAGCTTGATATTTCTAAAGCTTATGATAGAGTCTCATGGACTTTTCTGTTCTGAGTGATCAGAAAATTTGGGTTTAATGATAAAATGTCTCACTTGTTATGGAACACAGTCTCTTCTACAAAATTCTCAGCGCTGGTTAATGGTGTTCCTAGAGGGTTTTTCTCATCTTCGAGAGGAATTCATCAGGGAGACCCTCTCTCCCCGTACTTATTCATCATTATAGCTAAGGCACTGGGAAGATACATACAAGCAGATATAGCCTCAAAAAAGCTAGTGGGCATCAAACCTGCCTCCTCCCTTCATCCTATGGTGGTACAGTAGTTTGTGGATGATACCATCTTTTTTGGCATCTCATCAGTGATTGAAGCTAGAAGATGGAAGAATATCTTAAATAATTATGCTAGAGAGTCGGGACAAAGCAATGTGTATTTCTTCAACACTACTAATGGACTTAGGCATATAATCATTGATATATTAGAATGTGTTGAAGCTGGCCTACCAGCTACCTACCTGGGTCTCCCACTCTCGGTCAAAGAGGTATCTCCTAGATTTTGGAATGGAATTGTGGAAAGAATGCAGAGGAAACTTCTTGGTTGGAAGGGGAAACTACTCAGCAGTGCTGGTAAACTACAACTTCTTCGGGCTTCGCTGCAAGGTATTCCTACATACTTCCTGTCTCTTTTTAAAAAATTTGCGTATTTTGCTGAGAAACTGGAACAAATCCAAACAAAATTGTTATAGACGGGAGTGGAAGACAAACAGAGAATGTCTTTAGTTAGATGAGAAAGAGTGTCTTCCAAAATCTCATGGTGGACTTAATATTAGGTCCATCAGGAACATGAACAAAGCCCTTCTCTCAAAAGTTAGTTGGAACCTGATCCATAAAAACAATGATTGGGGGGAAATAATGTATGCCAAATACATGCATAGCATTGATGATTCAAACTTTTTTCCATAGACGGGATTACCCCAGAGATCTGTGATATGAAATAAAATGCTAAAAAGTAGAAGCCTTTTCAAACAGGGAATTAGATGAAAACTTGGAAATGGCCAGCATATTAAATTCTGAGATGATTTCTGGTTAAAGGACAAGGCTCTCATCACACAGGGAAACTATGGAGAGATTGTTGACTTGACTACCCAATTTTTTGGAGATAGGGTTAGTGATTATATGGAAAATAACAATGGGATGAGGAGCTGGAAAAATCTTTTGGATTGATGTGTGCACCAGCCTGAGCTTTTCTCAAGAGTTTGAGAGATCCAGCAGTGTGTTCAGGAGATCAAAATCTCTCTCTTTTCTCGAGATAATGAACAATACTGGTGGCCAGATAAGAATGGATCACTCTCTGTCAAATTTGCTTACCATCTGCTCATTCCTGAAGCTCAGAATAAAGATGTATGGAAAAAGGTTTGGAATCATAAATTTATTCCAAAAATTAACATGTTTTGGTGGGCTAATGCTCATAACAAAATCTTTACTCAGGATAACCTTCAAAAGAGAGGGTTTACTTTGGTTAATAGATGTTTCCTGCGTGGTTCAAAAGAAGAATCAGTTTCACACTTTTTTATCCACTATGAGTTTGCCCAAGAATTATGGGGCACAATACTTAACAACTTTGGTATTGAATGGGTCTGCAATTCTGACCTTAAAGAAGTAATTCTCAGTTGGAACCCAACCTTCACACATCCCTGGCTTATGGAATTATGGAAGCAAGCTCTGCCATGTTTGAGTTGGAATTTATGGAAAGAGTGCAATCACAAATTTTTTAGGGACACTGCTAGAAATGCTTCTCAGGTGTTTAACTCCTTTGCTAAGACCATTAAGGAAAGTGTTACAACAGCTCATATTCGTGTTGCAGAAAAACCCCTATCTCAAATTGAAATCCAAATTGCAGCCAAATGGAAGGTTTTAAACCAGATCCCTGGGTATAATAACTCCAAAATACTACAGAGACTTAATACTAAATGGATCCCCCCTAAACCTAACTGGATGAAACTCAATTTTGATGGGGCATCCAAGTTGGATGGTAAAGCTAGTAGAGGAAAAATTATAAAGAATGATAAAGGATGGATGTCTACTGTCTATGCTGGTGGAATTGGATGCCATAGCAACAACTATGTTGAAGCAATGGCTTTACTATGGGGATTAAAGTTAGCTATATCCCTAGGAATAAGGAACTTCAATATACAAGGAGACTCTAAGATGGTCATAGATGCCGTTAATAAAGCTTCAAATGTGGGAATCAAGCTAAAAGACATCATTATTGATATCCAATTTCTTTTACAAAAGTTTTCTGAAGTTGAGATTTCTCATACCTACAGAGAAGGCAACAGGGTCGCTGATGCTTGTGCCAACCTTGGGTAGTAATTTTCAGGTTGGAGGGTGTGGCGACAAGGTGTTCATATTACCTTAAACATTAGAGAGATCATTCAAAAGAAGATGACTTGTCAGGAATGAGGCGTATTGATGACCCTGAAAAGACCCCTGTTGATACCTCCAGCTCCTTTGCAAGCAAGAAGGACAAGAAGAGAAAGGTTGATGAAGAGGAAGAAAATATTAAAGAGACTATGGAAGGGACCCACAAGAATCCAGGCAGGGCCACGAGGGGCCAAGGTGGCAAATCTCACAAGCCTTCCAAAATAAATAAGGAAGGATTCCCCTCTGGAGTGCGAAGGTCGGGGCAGATTGCTAGTAAACCAGCCCCGAAGCCTAGATTGATTGATTATTCAAAAAGTGCTTTGGAAGAAGCAACCCAAGAGGAAGAGTCTAAGGAGCTGGAAATCCAAGAAATTTTGGAGGACACTGGAGGGAAAAAGGCTACTAGGGATTTTGAGGTTACTAAGGAGCAGGGTGCTGACACTATTAGAACTGCTGACAATAAGGGGAAAATGTATGTCAAATAAGCTGGTGAGAGCACTAAGAATGAGACTGATTGAAAAACTAAAATTGGGGCCCTAAAGGACCGCATTCAGAAGCTGGAGAAGGCCTTCGCCAAAGGGCTTTGCAATACAATTCTGCTAAACATGTCTATGCTGGAAGTGGTGGGTAATATTGGGTATGCTGACAACACGGAGAATGAGAAACTCAATAATCTTATCAAATCAATAGTTATGTAAGGAGAGACCTCTCTGACTCTGGTCTTCCCGTGGCTTGTGTTTTGTTTATGTCTGTTGTTCTCGGTTGTGTCGTCTTCTCTCTGAAGGCATTTTTTGTTTGTTTGCCTTCTTGTCTTTTCACTGTATAGGGTTCGGCCCCTGGTTTGCCACCTTACTTTATCAAAAACAAGATTGTAGTATTGGTGGCTCACCCAAATGTGAGAGAATACATTATGGAAGGGGAAATAATTGAGAAAAAATCCAATTAGATAACCAAAATATTAGAGTATGATATTGAGGTTAAGCCTACCAAGCTAATAAGAGGAAGGGGTCTTTATAAATACATAACCCAAGATTCAGTAGCCTTACTAGAGGAAGAATCTATTACAGAAGTCATGCTATGGATACAAGAAAATGAAATAGACTCTTGGGTCACCAAAAAAATTCATTTTATGAAGTCTGATCAATATCCAAGATAATTGTCTCCTGAAAGGAGAAGATACTACCAACAGCAAAGATCAAGTTTTGTTGTGATAGACAATTTCCTTTTTAAAAGGAATTTTGATGGAATCTTGCTCAAGTGTATTGAAAGTGAGGAAATTAAGAGGATCTTGCATGAGTTTCACTGTGGAGCATCTGGAGGACATTTTTCAATGAGAACTACTAATGTCAAGATAATCCAAGCAACATATTTCTAGCCTATAATGTTTTTTGATTGCCATGATATGGTCAGTAAGTGTCAATCTTTCCAGTTTTACATAGGTAAGAGAAGAAATGCAGCCTTGCCACTCAATCCAATAATTGTTGAAGAACCTTTTATTCAATGGGGCCTAGATTTCATTGGGATGATTAGTCCAATTTCAAGTGCGTGGCAAAATGGATTCTTACTACCACTGATTATTTTACAAGATGGATTGAGGCAATTCCTTTGAAAGAGGCCATAGAAAATATGATCCTAGATCTCCTAAGATAGATTACCACCAAGTTTGGACCTCCTCGACTATCATATCCGACAATGCTAAGGCATTCCTTGGGGAAAAGGTATTTGATTTTGTGCTAAATAATGGTATATATTTGAAGACTTCTTCAAATTATTATCCACAAGGAAATGGTCTGACAGAATCAACCAATAAAAATCTGATTAGACTCATCAAGAGAATGGGTGATGATCATAAGAGGGCATGGCATGAACATCTAAAATTAGCTTTACGATAGACTAAATTACACCCAAAAAGGTGATTAAGACTTCACCGTATGAGCTGGTATATGGGATGAGTGCAGTAATGCCCATTTCAATTGAAATTCTAGCCTTACAATTAATAAAGGAGCTGCAAATGGAAGAAAATGATCTAATGAAAGTCAAACTTGTAGAATTATTGGAACTCCAAGAAAAGAGAGAATCAGCTCATGACTCAATGATAAATCACCAGCAAGTGATCAAGAGCTAGTTTGATCAAAAGACATTTGACACTGAGTTTAAGATTGGGAGTTGGGTTTTAAAGTGGGATGCAAGGGCTGCCAAGCCCAGGAATCATGGTAAGTTTGACTCTCTGTGGACAGGTCCTTTCAAAATCATTGCATGTAAGTAGTGCAATGCTTATGAGATAGAGTCTCAAGAAGGAGTGGCATTAGATATTCTTGTTAATAGGATCTTTTTTATGCTCTTCACATAAAAATTTTGATCCTGTATATAGTTAGATTAGTTTCCCTTTTTGTTTTCTTGTTTTGAGGTTGTTTGCTCACCTCTTTTTAAATAAGTGTTCTTTGAACACATTTATATTCATGGAGGCTCTCTAAATTTTCATATGATATTTTCACCTATGACCATCCCAAAAAGATACCTATCTAACAAATTTCCTAGGGTCTTCAATGTTAAGTTTTAAAATTTGAATTAAGGATCTCAAAGATTTGATAATCGGTGCCTTGGAGCCTCGAATTGAGAGTCTTTTAATGAGACATGACTAATTCATCAAGGAGTTTCAGTAATTCACGTTCATGGGAGCAATGGAATTAAAAGGGAGATTTGAGTCTCATTTTCTTCACCATCAAGCAAATAATTTCCTTAGAGTCAAGCAAAGAGTTAGCATTTGAGTCTAATCGAGCAAAAGAATTGAGCCAAGGAACAGCAAGGAAAGATCTATAGCCTAGACTCTTAGTTGAAATGGCAACCATATCAGCGCCATCAAAGTCATATGCCTTAGCTCCTGCATAGCCCAAGGCAACATACCCAAGAACTAGAGAAGTGAGCAAAGGTATTTTCCAATACTCTTCCCTCGTCTTCGATTATGTAGATGAGATTTATGACCCTATTTTGTTGAAAAAGACTAAGACCCTTAAGGAGGCAGTGCATGAAAAAATGTTGATTCAAACCAAGCCTAAAACCTTTGGTATGAGGGTTTGGACCTCAACGTTAGCCCAATATATGGTGCCAATAGTGCACCCATACCCTAAGTTGGTGGACTTATGCGTGCAAAATTATAATTCTAAAAACTTGACAATTCATAAGGGATGGATCAGGGTAGTAATCAATCCCCAAACTATTCATGGCATGCTAGGTTTACAACATGATCCTTCAACCAGCTTTTATGACATGACTTAGCTGAGGCATGTTTGGTCTCAAGTGCACTAAAAATAATCATTCTTGAATAAGGAGATATGTCTTGTAGATAATAATACTATGCCTCAACCCATGCCCTTTCCCTTGGGCATGTTGACGGTAGAGTCAGAAGAGGCAATATCCATCAGACATAGAATAGACCGGTTTCTAGCCTGCATTACAGAAGCTCTGAGTGAGTTATGACAGGGATAAATTTTGAGCAAGTTTTGGTTCTAGTTTTTGCAGCAGTCCTTCCATGCAAGCACAAAGTCCTTGGTGAGTCACCATAAACTATAGAGTTAAAATTATACATTTTTTTATTTTATACCTTTAGGACATGTATATATTATTCAGGTATTTGGGTTATATTAATTCATGGGGCCGAAGAGACCTCTTTTTGTTAAAGCCTTAAAAAAGCTTTAAGACCCTAACGCTAGTAGAGGGTATCCACTTGTCACTTTGATGCACTTCAAATGCAAAGTGAGTATCAAAAAGATTCCATTGAGTGTGAGGTCGTCATGTGGATAAATGACGGTTCACCTTGAGATAAAGGGGCAACAGAGAGAATCAATGGCTCAGTTTGGAGTAATAGATCCATTGGTGCAGAATATCCAAAAGTCATAAGGGTTAAAAATCTAAATAAAAGAATGAGGGAAAAGCTTTGAAGACTCAAATAAATGTGGATAATGCCACTTATCACTTTGATGCTCTTTGAAGGGAAAGTGAGTATGAAAAATATTATATTGAGAGCAAAGATAACACATGTCAGCACAACGGGTCCCAGAGCCCAAAAAAACTAAGAAAGCAAAAGAGTTTTCAGAATGAAGGGGAAAGAGGAGTCAAGTAATGAATAGCCACAAAAGCCTCCATGTGTCCATGCTTCGAGAAATTATGGGTAGATGAAATAGGAGCAATATTTGAAATAGAATGAAAGAGACAGTTAGCAGAAATAATGAAATCAAGCTCCAAGTTATTCAGTTATAATGGTATGCAGGTTTCAGATCTAGAATTTGTGGACAGGTAGTTGGAATCTGAGTAAGTTGTAGTGACCCACGATGGATAATTTGGGCTATAAGTAGCAGATCAAGGAGGAATATCAAGAGGAGGAGAGATCACTAGAGTTTCATCTAAATCAATAGAAATTTTAGAAGCTAGTTTCTGAAGCATTTTCTACTACTTTAACAGGGGCCTCTCCGGAGGGATAAAACATTGTATTTTGTGCATTTTGCCTTATGTAATTTTTTCTCCTATCAAACTATGGAGAGAGAGTGGTTTTATATGCAATCATAGTATGTTTCTCACTCTTGCTTCTCATTTTTTGTTATGAGCCTTTGTTAGCTTTACATAAACACTGAGATTGTTAATCATGCTATATGCTCTTTAATTTTGTCAGTGAATGTTTTTTAAACTAATATTGTGTTGTTCAGATAGATGAGGATTTAGGTTATATTTTCTATTACGACCATGTAATTTGGTCTATAGTCTATGCTAGAATTATTAATCATGCTTTATGCTCCTTAATATTTTTAGTAAATTCTGTTAGTAGTAATTACTATGATGTTTGGTAGAGGAATACAATCTTGGTGCATCACCTTAGTAGCTTAAGTATTTATTTTATGCATTGTTTCTTTCCTCTTTACATCAAACCCCAAAGAGAAGAGCCAGCTTCTTTAAAATCTGAAGGTCATTTCAAGGATCAAGTCCCACATCTTTGAAACTTCCCATGACTTGGTGATTAGTTACAAAATTAAGCATTAACAAGTGATAAGCATCATAACGTTGGTATGGGTTACAATATGACTGATGAGGCTCATTGTAGGATTGATAGGGGTCAATATAGGATCTCTCTCCATATCCAGCCATTAGACATTATAAGGAAAAATGAAGAATGAAGTGAAAAATCAACAACACTTATTCTTACCCTTGAGTGAAGACCTTATGACATCTCCCAGCATGGAATCAGACTGCAAATCTACCACTAAAGTACTTGAAGCTCTTTGATGTCATCCAAGTCTGCAAGTGCATGCTCCAACTCACTTGAATGCTAGTCCCATTGGGCATGCCAAAACTATTAACACTCCAAACTACACCCTTAGGAGAAGATGGTTTAGTTCTCTCTAAGTTTGGGGTAGCGTGGGATCGGTCCGAAGGTTGTGGGTGACCTATAGGAGGACCAAACCCTAGTTTATGGGGCTAGCTCCCCTAGTGCATCCATTGAGATCAAAATCACTAAACCTACTAATTGTGGGGGTGAAAAGGGATAAAAGGAAAACATGAAAAGGAAACTTTTACTACTAGAGGTGATGCACCAACATAATCCATCCAATCTATTTGACATTAAACAACACTAATGAATAGTGCAAGGACTGAACCACTCTTTCCAAGTGGTTCTAAGCAATAGTGTTTCACATGGAGGTTGTGCTTGGTGAGAGAACATGAGGTTCATGAAAATAAAGTATGATATAATATACTTACCAGTAAGGTTCCACTCCAAACTCGATCACTTACAACTTTTACAGACCATGTGACATGCATAAACATCCTAATAGCACCTAAGTGAGGCAAGGACCTTGTTGACACAGTGGATTGCACCCGAGGGTAGGAAGCCTAGCTCCTGCCCTTCCACACACAACAATGGAAACTCCCTCTCGCCTGTGGGACCGGCGAAGTTGGAGGGGAGAGTCTCTAGATAAGGGCTAGCTCCCTCTGATGTATCTTTTAGGCCTTGGTTTCTCCTACTGCTAACAAAGAAATGTAAAAAAGGGGGGATGAAAAGGGAGAGAGAGATGTTGAAAATAGAACCTAAGCCTAAAAATGAAAAGGTGATACACCAAAAAAGGTGACCCGCCCAGCCCGAATATACGTTTTTCACCAAAAAGAAATGCCCACACACTTCATCTGAAGTGGGAAGCTCTTCTGCAACAGTCAGTTATGGGTCTGTGGAAGTACAGGGAGGAAGGAACTAGCAAAGGTGTTCTGGGACACACTTTGACAGCCTATTCACAGGCACCTATATTCTTTCTGTAGACACTTCTGGTAGACCTACAGAAAAGAGACTTCACAATGCACTGGACATGTTGTAATCGATCTGTGAAAAGCATGAAAGACAATGGCTTAACACAAAAGAAGAACACATACATATACTTTAAAGTGCAAGTCTAGATAGAGGTAAAAATGCTACGTCCTGATTCAAGGTAAAAACTGGCAAAGCTCTGTCTTACAAGTGCGAGAGACTTTTGGGCAGAGTTTTGCCTTAAGGCTAAGAGAGTGGATCTTCCCAAATGAGAAATTTTACAATATATAGAGAGAGGAAGAGAACTTGGCGCTTCTTGGGAAAGATTTTGGCACTCTTTTTTCAAGTGGCCCATGTGCGTTCTGAACCTTGGGAAGAAGCCGTCTGATTGTCGACTTCTACTTTGACTTTGGCGTTCCATATTAATGTAAAAACATGGCCGTGCCTCTTTTTTGAAAATAGACTGCAGTTTGTCCCCTCATAAATGCCAACCGGAGGAAACAGGCCGTGTCACTCATCTGGCAATAACTCGCCTCTTCTTTGCCACTTGAACTGCTTTGTCTTTTTTTGCACCTTGTTTTCTTCCTGCTTTGTCTCCTTCTGCTCTTTCAGCCCTCGGGAGCGATCTTCTAGCGGTTTGTTGCGTTCCTTGGGCTCTTTTCATGGTTGGCGCTCAGGGAATTCAAAAGCAAACGGCTATTTCACTGTCTTAAAATTGACGTTCGCGCAGCCATCATCTTGAAATTGAAAACCCAACAGCTAGTCCGTCTCCTTAAAATTGACGCCTTTCGGGACGTCACTGTCCTTGGCAAAAATCCTTCGGGTCTTTTTTGCGGATTTCTTCCCGCAGACTTTTTCCGCAGACAATTTTCCCGCAGACAAAAAGTCTGCGAGAATTGTCTCAATCTTTTGTCCTTTTGTTTCGGGTTCTTTGGCTTTTCTTTGTGCTGGGGGCCTTCCCCTAAATTCCTTCAGACAAAAAGTCTGAAAGAATTCATGCTTGTCAAAATTCTGAAAAACTTACCCTTTGCGGCTATCTTTTCTTTGAAGTGCTTCCTGCCCTCTGCAAGGGCTCCTGAACCCAGAACTGTCCTCTGCAAGGGCACCTGCCCTTCGGCTTTGGGACGCCCCCTTGAACCAAGCCGTTGAACCAACCCATTGAACCAAAAATGGTTCAATGATTCAACACTGCGCGTCGAGCCTTTGAACCTTCTGCGGTGAACCAAGTGATTGAACCAAGTGATTGAACCCGTGATTAAACCAAATGTTGAACCTGCCGATTGAACCAAGTGTTGAACCCGCCGATTGAACCAAGCGATTGAACCGAGCATTGAACTAAGTGTTTGAACTTTGCCGACAAACTTAAACGTTGAACCAATCCATTGAACTTTGCCGATTGAACCAAGCGTTGAACCTCGTGGTTGAACCAAGTGATGAACTAAGGCCGATTGAACCAAGGCCGATTGAACTTGAGCTATGGTTCAACGATGCCAACCTTCCTCATGATTTTCTTCAGACAAGAGCCTGAAGAAGCCTTGTAGAACCTAGCACTCTCTGAACTGATCCTTCATACGCCAAAAGACTAACCTGCAGGGTCCGAAAAAACCAAGCTCTACAGAGTCCATAAAAATAGACCTGCTAAGTCCGTAGAAATTTTGCAGAGTCTGTAGAAATGGACTTGCAGAGTCTGTAGAAATTTTGCAGAGTCCGTAGAAATGGACAGATTCATGCAAAATTAAAAAATGAAATGGCCTAGAACAACAGGGACAGAAGGTGACCGATTTTGGCCTGTTGGGCAAAAATGGTCAACAAATTGGCGACTCCCAGGGGAAGCATGCCTGCTATGCTTAGAGACCATTTGCCTTGTAGTCCATTGGGCACAGAGTCAGATGCAGCACTTTGAACAAAGTTAGCAACAGCCCCAGAGATCCAAGAATCAAACATGAAGCTTTTTACCCCAGACATAAGGGAAAGCACACACAAGACTAAAAAACACTACTTGTGCAAACTGCACTTAGGGAAAGCAGGAAAGACAACTGAAAGCAAACTACTATGTACAACTAACTAGGTGTATTTGCTTCCCTCCTGGATCAAAGGGAATACTTCTTAAGTCCCCTTCCTGGCAAGAAGACTTATGGTGCCAGACAAGTCGCTGAATGGAAAGGAGATTTTGCTTCTCTTGATTGTCACCTAGATTGGTTGGTATCTGAGTGGATCATATTCAAACATGATTCCAACATATACGTACTTTGTTTGTTCCTGGAAGCTTGTTGAATGCTGGTCCTTCATGCTGGTTCATTTTACCAAGAAATCTGTGGCTATTGGCTCATCACCATAAGCCCTTTGTTGTGCATGATCCCTCTGCAATGCATCATGGTCTGACTCGTCTCCTTCTGCCTCGCTAAAAAATATGTCAAACTCATCATCTGCTCCCTCAAGGCCTTCTTGAAGAAGGGTGACTATTGTGATGTCTGAAATGGACTCACAAAATGATTGCTCATCCCACAGAACGTCGCCTCTTTGTTCAAAGCTTTCTTCTTCAAGGCCTTCCTCCAAGAAGACAGACCTCTCATTTTCCTCCTCAAAGATCAAGATCTCTAGATGTTCAAAGATATCCTCTTGATTTTCCTCCAACTCAAGCTCCTCAGCGTATTCGTCTTCCTCATCGAAGCAACAGGGAATTTCATCAAACAAAGGAGGAGGGAGCTCACCATGCTTATGTTCCTCCTCGTATTGCTGGAACATCTGCATGTATGCATGCCCCCGTGTCTTCTCCATTGTTGATGAGGTCTTCACTAGGAGCATTAATGATGATGTATTCTTCGTTGTTGCTCATGATAGCCTCTTGGAAAACTGCAGATTGGATCTTCTGCTCCTCACTCGCCTCCTGCAGAATAGGTTCCTCCTTGAGAAGGGATGAAGTGGGAAAAATATGTGGAAGAGGAGGCAATCCTTGAGCTAGAATCGAATGATTCTCCTCCTTCCATCTGGTTAGCACTTCATCAATCTCAAGTGTGGCCTAATAGCTCTCTTGGGGATGTGTAGATGGGGTGTGTTCAGACATAGAATGTGCCATTGGGTCCGAACCGTCCATCACACATTGGCTAAGAAATCTCTCTCTAGATTCCAACTCTGCAATTCTCTTGGCCATATCCTCTTGGAAGAGTCTTTCCTGGAGGTCACCAGCATCATCATGAGCAGGAGCAGCCTCATCTTCTTCAAGGTTTTGAGAAAAACCCTTCTTCTCCTCCTTCCTGCCCCATGATTCTACTGTTTTCTTCCAGTTCACGATCTCGGAATTGAAATTTTGCTCCTGTGAACAGGTAGCAACTTTGTTTTTTCTAAGGTCATGGGGCTCCTCCACAAGGTTTGGAAGTTCTAACTCTCTTTCATGCAGCAGTCTCATCTTAGCCTCTAAATCTTCAATTTGCTTGGCTAGATTATCCTGAAAGAGTATTTCTTGGAGGTCACCAGCATCATCATGTTGAGTAGGATCAGTTTCGAGAGAGATGTGTTGGTTCGTAATGCTCCCCCCAAAGGAAAATTCATGATCTAAGGAATTTAGAAGGTTCATCTCCATGGGAGGTTGTTCTAGTTCCCTTTGATGCTTGAAGGCTAAGCGCACGGGGTCAAGAGTAGGGTTGATTGATGCATCAGATGAGCTGGAGTGAGCAAGTGTCATCTGATAGAAAATATTTGGTGTACAAGAGGGGGATTTCTTTAGGATAGGAGGGGGCGTGCAAAGCTGACTACCTTGAATGAATGGATTCCTCCATTTTGCTACCTCCTCCTCCATGGATTGCAAGCCCTGAGCTTGCCTGAACAAACATGCCTCTTTGTACATCAACTCATACTGATAACCATACTGCTCATCCAGTTTGTCAATCTCCATTACCTGCTTCTCAAACTCCAGCGCCACCTCCCTTATCATTGAAGGGCAACTAGGAGAGCTGCTTGAGGGGATTGTATAAAGATCTTGAGCTTGATTAAAATCATACGAAGGAAAACAAAGTCCATGATTCTTATCAAAGGGATTATACATACAAAAAAGTGATTTCTTGATGGCCCCTAGACTGCTTAACCAGTTGATTTAACTTAGAGTTGCCATTGGTGTTGATGCAAAAGCCTCCAAAGGCTGGTTGGTTGAAGAACACACCAAAAAAAATTTAACTCTTTGGACAAAACTTGTCCTAGTTGGTCCCACCGGGCGTGCCAAAAACTGTTGACGCAGTGGATTGCACTCGAGGGCAGGAAGCCTAGCTCCTGCCCTTCCACACGCAACAATGGAAAGTCCCCTCTCACCTGTGGGACCGACGAAGATGGAGGGGAGAGTCTCTAGATAAGGGTTAGCTCCCTCTGATGTATCTTTTAGGCCCTGGTTTCTCCTACTGCTAACAAAGAAATGTAAAAAAGGGGGGGATGAAAAGGGAGAGAGAGATGTTGAAAATAGAACCTAAGCCTAAAAATGAAAAGGTGATACACCAGAAAAGGTGACCCACCTAGCTCGAATATACACTTTTCACCAAAAAGAAACGCCCACACACTTCATCTGAAGTGGGAAGCTCTTCTGCAACAGTCAGCTAGGGGTCCGTGGAAGTATAGGGAGGAAGGAACTAGCAAAGGTGTTCTGGGACACACTTTAACAGCCTATTCACAGGCACCTATATTCTTTCTGTAGACACTTCTAGCAGACCTACAGAAAAGAGACTTCACAATGCACTGGACATGCTGTAATCGATCTGTGAAAAGCATGAAAGACAATGGCTTAACACAAAATAAGAACACAGACATACTTTAAAGTGCAAGTCCAGATAGAGGTAAAAATGCTAAGTCCTGATTCAAGGTAAAAACTAGCAGAGCTCTGCCTTACAAGCCTGAGAGACTTTTGGGCAGAGTTTTGCCTTAAGGCTAAGAGAGTGGATCTTCCCAAATGAGAAATTTGACAATATATAGAGAGAGGAAGAGAACTTGGCACTTCCTGGGAAAGATTTTGGCGCTCTTTTTTCAAGTGGCCCATGTGCATTCTGAACCTTGGGAAGAGGAAGCCGTCTGATTGTCGGCTCCTGCTTTGACTTTAGCGTTTCATATTAATGTAAAAGCATGGCCGTGCCTCTTTTCTACAAAAAAATTGTGATTTGTTCCCTCATAAATGCCAACTGGAGGAAACAGGCCACGTCACTCATCTGGCAATAACTCGCCTCCTCTTTGCCACTTAAACTGCTTTGTCTTTTTCTGCACCTTGTTTTCTTCATGCTTTGACTCCTGCTCTTTCAACCCTCGGGGGCGATCGTCTAGCGGGTCGCTGCATTCCTTGGGCTCTTTTTATGGTTGGCGCTCAGGCAATTCAAAAGCAAACTGCTATTTCACTATCTTATAATTGACGTTCGCACAGCTGTCATCTTGAAATTGAAAACCCAACGGCTAGTCTGTCTCCTTAAAATTGAAGGCTTTCAGGACGTCACCGTCTTTGGCAAAAATCCTTCAGGTCTTTTCTGCGGATTTCTTCCTGCGAACAAAAAGTCCACGAGAATTGTCTCAGTCTTTTGTCCTTTTGTTTCGGGTTCTTTGGCTTTTCTTTGTGATGGCAGCCTTCCCCTAAATTCCTTCAGACTTTTTGTCCGAAGGAATTCCTTCGGACAAAAAGTCTGAAAGAATTCATGCTTGTCAAAATTCCAAAAAACTTACCCTTTACAGCTATCTTTCCTTTGAAGTGCTTCCTGCCCTTCGGCTTTGGGACACCCCCTTGAACCAACCCATTGAACCAAAAATGGTTCAACGGTTCAACACTGCGCGTTGAGCCTTTCAACCAAGTGATTGAACCCGTGATTGAACCAAGTGTTGAACCCATCGATTGATCCAAGTGTTGAACCCACTGATTGAACCAAGCGATTGAACCATTTGATTGAACCGAGCGTTGAACCAAGTGTTTGAATTTTGTCGACGAACTTAAACGTTGAACCAATCCATTGAACTTTGCCGATTGAACCAAGCGTTGAACCTAGTGGTTGAACCAAGCGATGAACCAAGGCATTGAACTTGAGCGATGGTTCAACGATGCCAACCTTCCTCATGATTTTCTTCAGACAAGAGCCCGAAGAAGCCTTGTAGAACCCAACACTCTCTGAACTGATCCTTCATGCGCCAAAAGACTAACCTGCAGGGTTTGTAAAAAACCAAGCTCTGCAAAGTCTGTATAAATAGGCCTGCAGAGTCCATAGAAATGGACCTGCAGAGTCCGTAGAAATTCTGCAGAGTCCGTATAAATGGACAGATTCATGCAAAATTAAAAAATGAAATGGCCTAGAACAGCAGGGACAGAAGGGGACCGATTTTGGCCTGTTGGGAAAAAATGGTCAACAGACCTACAAAGGAAGATAAATATGCCACATATGCAAATTAGACAAGCATAAACACACTAGATCAGTATTGAAGAAGCTGAAAATAATCCTTTATAAGTTCAAGAGGTCTATAAGATACAAATCTAGGCAGAGTTTCCTCATACCCAGTGGAGGGATAGTTACAATGGTCTCAGAGACTCATTATATAGAATAATAAGAAGATAAAGATAGGGAAATTAGCATGGAGGTGACATGTATAGGTCATGAATGACCATAGTCCAATCACACAATAATTACAGCAACCGTTATGACTCCCTTCATGTGTTGCCTTCATGGTTGGTGGTATTCAATGGTACCTTTAGGCATTGAGGTGGAGTGGTGGAGGCTGGTTCAAACTTATTTGACCTCTTTCAAATCATGTACACACCCAAATATGGTCAATGATTCCTCCTTTGGTAGTTACAAAGCATTGAAGTGATGTAATTAGGCCTCCATAGATCATTTAGCAGCCCATCTTCTCTTTGTGCATGTCAACTAGGCTAAGAAACTTCCCATTATCCATGATAACCATAGAATGTGTGCCTGTCTCCTTCAATGTATTAGTTATAGGGGTGTTATGACCCTACATTGACCTCCTTAACAACCCCTCTATGCCATTAGTCCTCCTCTTGACCAAGTAAGTCTACTAGGCCACTAGGCCTATCTACTTGACTGCAAGTTGTTTGAATGAATAGGAAACCTGAATAAAAGCTTAGGAACATATGGATAAGCATGTTACATGTCTAATAAAACATACTATACCATGATTTATACTTTCCAAGCATTGCACACATTCAACTCTACTTTATTTAGGTGACTAGGTCCCCTTTACTAGCTTCTGCAGACTGGCTATTTGGTGTAGACACCTTTACAGAGATAAATGTGAGCAAATTGTGGCCTAAAAGGGTCGAATAACCCTCATACTACCTTCCCCAATAACCTGAAACCTTTCAAATAACTTTGCACCCTATTCTCTACTCAATTCCTTGTAAAAACATAGTTTCTGACAAGTCCATACAACTTAATATCATGGGTAGTACCTTATCAGAGTGGATCATGTGTTTTAGGTGTTTACCATGCCATACCAATGCAACTGGATGAAAATTCTTCAATATATTCTCAATCAGATAATTATTAGGGTTTATGCAAGGTTTTAGAGGTCTACCATCTTAACGATGAGTCATAAATTACATCCCTCCAATCCAAAACTTTCTACCGTGGATGTTTATCCCATAGACCCCCTCAAATATCCTAAATATCTCATAGTCCCACGCAACTTGTATAGTGAGATGTGAGTACAAGTTAGCAAACTTCAAGCTCCTTGCTAGGCATTCTGGGTAGGTTGCAGTCTTAGTGATGATTCATAGAGATGGGCTCTTGAATCCCACTCCTTCCTCCATGGATCTTGAGTGTATAAGTTTCCCCAACTACATCTAAGATCATTGTCCCTGAGTCATATTGTTATGAAAGATATGAGTGTTTGAATTAGTGGCTCGAGGTGGCAACCTAGGATAGTTGGGTTCGAGAGGGATCTTAAGGACAAATTTAACATTTGCTTGCTTTCCTTTGTCTGTAACACCCTCCTCAGAGTATAAAACATCCTAATATGTAATTTTAAGGCCTTAAATCTACTATGAGGATTTTTACATGCTACAAAGTGGAGGTGGGATCTTGAGGCCTTAAGGTTGGTTTTAGGCCTAATAGGCTAAGACTGCCCTTTAGGGCCTGAGTTACCTGTAGGTAGTCACTGATGGTTTCAATTACATCATATCATCTTCTCCACCTAGTTTCCATTCTCTATACTTTCCCTCATCTGCCTAAACCATTATCTTTGCAACCTTATCTTGTAGGTCTACCTTGAGTGTTCTTACTATCACACCCAGTCTAAGTATTTGACCAGTTGGGTTAGGGACTTTAGTAATCTCTTCTACCCTTTCTACTATTGATGAGGCTGGAATATCTATGATTTTAGGGTCTGACAACACCTTTTGATTTGGACCTTCCTTCAACATGTTCTCTCTGTATACTCCCCATACTCTTGCTCAGGGTTTATGGATAATTGGGCTTGTACAGCCCTAATGGCTGGTCTAGTTCCCTTTTGCCTCAATTGAGACTCTCATCTCTTCTTGGAACCCTATTATATCTCTTCCCACTTCCTTTCTTGATGGTTTCAAACCTCCAACACCCTAAAACATGTAGATGTCTTCCATTTCTAGGCACATGCATGTTGATACCAGTTTAGGCCTAATAGGTGATTAAGCTCTCCTTTACCTCAAAGGACTAAGACATATAAATGGGGGAACATTGAGATCACTTTAGGGAGAAAGTGAGAGACCCTTACTTTATCTTTATGTTTCACCTACATGCAGGTTTCTAGACTCTAGCTCTCCTTCTTTTGACCTTGACTATAACTACCTGTATAGGCCTAAATAGGACTAATTATTTTCTTATCTCAAAGGATCAAACTACCATATGGAGGTATTGAGAGAATTTAGGAAATAAGTTAAAGGCTCTATTCTCACTGTTTCACCTCATCTTTATTTAAGGTTCCTCGTGTCTTCTTTACTCTGCCTGTAGGTGTTAGTCTTGCACTTTGACTATGCAAAAGAGAGTGGACCTTGCCCTCATAAAAACTCTCTCCATTTATCAACACTGATATCCTTCTTATTAAGTTATTCATATTTTTTCTCTTTATACACTTCAAGACACCCTAGCATGGATCCTTTGCTCAATTTGCCTTGTTCCTACAATCAGGCATGTAGGTTCAACTTTGAATTCCTTGGACTGTGAGTGGGAAGGTGAGAGGTGGGTTGGTGTTCCAATATTTTATTAAATGCCACCAACATGTGTATGAATTATCATTTCTCCTCTTGACCTTCTAAACCTATTTATATTCATCATACTATTAGGCTTCCTCCAACCTTGCAGTCATAGTCAATGTCCCTTTAAAATCTTGATTGAGTCCTCATCTTGGGTTGGTTGAGATGGTGTTGATCATTTCTGCCCCTACTCTCTTCATCTCCATACTTCTTGATAGTTCCTTATGACTCTCAAGTATCCTTAATATATATATATATATATATATATATATATATATATATATATATATATATATATCTCATCCAATAGTCAACACTCCATGCATTTAGTCTACATAATAGGCATGTAGGTGATAGGTGAGGGATTATCTCTCAAGGGCCTAAAGATGAAGGTTTGATCCTTGTTAGACTCTGTTTACTTCATCTGCCATGTCTATCCATAGGTCCTTATGACTCAAGGAGGTCTCTCAATGTCCTCAAGACCCAATCCAAACAGTCCATTTGCTTGGTCTGAATAATAGGTTTGTTGTGACTATGAGAGTTTGCCTATAGGTTGAAGATGAAAATGGTTCTTTGGTATAAGGCATTGATGGGAATGAGGTAAATAGTATGGAGCTTAACCATGAGGTGAAACCCATGCATATTTTATCATGAATTGATAGCTCTCTATAGCCATTATAATAACATTCTATTTACACTTGCAAGGGGGATGCATAATGCATACATGACATTCACCTTAGAACAAGACTTGAAGGAGTTCTTAGGCCTAATAACTCAGTTGAGTGCTTAGGGAATACATAAAAGATATTAAGTGGGATCCAAGTAACTCACCATCTAATTTAAAACCACCACACACTTCCATTTTCATGCACCAAAGGCTCTACAACATGAGAAACTATGTCTTCAATCTACAAATGGAGAAAACCTGAATGTTTCCTTGCTCTTAGGGCTCACACATGCGAACTAGGGGTGGAGAGTGATGGAGATGTATCTTGAGGACTTGTAGAAGACATATATAATCATTGATTGCATCAAACTAACCAAAATTGCACTAAAACCATTGCAAGTTTGACCCCTACACAGATGGAGAAGGAAACTCTGACTACTTAATTTCTTAATGTTTGTTCATAAAGAACAGGGGATCAATCTTGAAACCAATGCCCAAGATTAGAAGGGCATTAGACCCCCTTCCTCTAGCCAAGAGATTAGACCCTCACATTCTCTCTCCTATATAGACTGAGCACAAACCTGAAGTGAAGTCCATGGATACCAAATAGATCGATGGAGAAAGGGAAATAGTTTTATTTCTATCTTGCACATTTTGGATGTGAAACTTCTCTAGAATGCCTACCATAAGCCCTCATGCAATATCTAACCTCCCTCTGTACAGCCCTGACCATACAGATCTGTACAAGTTTGAAAAACACCTGTAAACACCTTATTTTCTTGCATTTTACCATGTTTGAAGCTTTGAGAATCCATTAGAGGGCAGAGGGAGGTAAAATAGGGGTCAAAAACATTTTCAAACCCTGATGGTATGGTTGGGGAAGTTGAAAAATCATTCTTCTCATGTGTTGGGCCCATTTAGTGAATGGGAAGTGGGTTTGACCTTCAAAATGGACTCTTTTATGCATAGAAACTCCTTATATGACCCACAAAAACAATGTGACATTTTATCTAGAAGGGATTTCTAATGGCAAGGTTTCTCCAATGACATGCTTGAAATGTATATTTGGTGACCTAGAGGGTGAAATAAGGCTTGAAATAGTTGAATAAGTATACCATAGAGAGTAGCCTTAGATGCATCATAGAACTCATGTTATGAATTGAACAAGTTTGAGCACCCCTATATCATGCTAACAAAGGTCCTATCATAAGAACTAGTTTAAAATAGGCCTAAAACCATGAGAACTAGAAACATTAATCTTATCAAATTACCTTAACTTCTGCTAAAGATCCTTAATTTTGTCAAACAATGCTTAGACCACCCTTTATGCCTCAAAACCACTTTGACACTATTTCCCTCACTCAAGGACCACTATGATAGCTGGCACATCACCTAAGGACCCAAAAATAGACTATGACATATAATGATCTCTCAAGCAATGACGAGGACAAACTTGATACCTTAAATAGTGCTAAAAGGCTAAAAAATGAGTATTTATAAGACCATGACAAGTTCTAGAACACCATGAATATGCTTGAAGGGGATCATGAGAAACTTTTTGATTGTAGGGGTTGACATTTGGCCTAGGAGGCCAAATTGTCAATAGCTAACTCTTTTGGCTACTCTTGAGGGTATGATATACTTTGTACCATCAAAGTTTGATTTATCACTCCATTTATGCAGGTAGGTTAATTATGTCGTTGATTGCAAAGAAAACACCACTCATAATCTTGGACTAGATTTTTTTGAATGGGAACAAGGGCCCTAGAGATGCTATCATTATTAGCATTTTGCATATTAGGCAGTCTAGAGTAAGTGAGTTGGCCTTGGGCTTGCGCATTACTTTGATAAGGTAGCCTAACATGTTGGTAAGATTGATTAAATGGTTGGTAAGGTCTAGAATGTTGGGCTTGCTACCTCTTTTAGGCTACTAACTCATTCCCAAAACTTTGTAGCAACAACTTAACTTCATGTAATTCACTAGGAGGAGTGGCAAATGTAGCTGGTGAGTTGATTGCAACAAGGATAGGTACCAATGAAGGTTGAGCAGTAGGTTGATTGGATGGTGGTTCTAGAAAGAGAGGCATGGAAGGCCATGGAGCAATATTTTCAGCTTGAATTAGACAATTATCAGCCTAGACATCAATGTCATATTTTCATTAGGAAGTACTCCTCCCGTAGATTGGACCATTACAAAGATACCAATATTTAGATCCCTTAGATAATATAAAAACATAGTATTTGGAGATGGCTTGGACAACGGTGTTATTTTTTCCCAAACTCTTTGGAATCTGAAGTTAAAATCAACCATTAGCTTCATGTGGGGCTCTCTTAATGGTGATAAGTTGCTCCATCAAAGATAAGTGGTAACTCTTGTGTTCAAATTATTTGCACAATTTTTCTCCTAGTTCATCCCAACTGTGAATGGAGTTAGGTATCAGACTCCTATACCATTAGAGGGCTTGTCCTTTTAACAAAGAGGTGAGTACCCTGACCATTACATTATCTTCAGTGACATTATGGAGTGAGCAGATGTTAACAATATCTTTTATGTGCTTTATATGGGTGGTTGCATTCTCACTGGTAAAATATGACAAGCTCTTAAGCGCTAAAGATGGAATGTCATCATAGTGAGCTAGAACCAAAAGACTACCTCCATTAAAGGGCACAAACAATTGGTTTCTTTGGGCATCCATAAAGGGAATAGGAAATAACCTTCCTCTAGGTAGGGGAAATCTACCAAAATGAGGGTTAGACTGAGCTCTTGGGGAAGATTGCCTTGAATTGTTAGCTCTCCTAACAGGGAACGAGGATGCTCTAACTCTTCTAGAAGGTATAGGTAATTCAATAAAATAAAAAATAATACCTCTTAAAGATGATCTCGTTTGTCTTGGAATATAGATGAAGCACTGATCTCTGTAAACCAGAAATAATTAGTCTTCAATTGCTCTATAGAGTGTCTTCAACACTATGAACCAAGAATAGCACTAAATTTTTAGTTAAATATTTGATATCGTTCCATTGGACGTGTTAGAAACTGTTGTCACTCAAACCATTCACCTGCTAGATTGGAATAATTAGTTCAGTGGAACAATGGGATCATCCCCCAAGGTGTGGGATTTTTGCACTCCTTGGGATGAAGCTCTAGAAAAGGTCAGCTTTCTTTTAATCTAAATGCATCTGATTTATGATCAACATGTAGGCCTAAAAGAGTTGAATGGAAATCTACAACTAATCCTAAGTCTAAAATCTTTTGAGGGGAAAAGAGAGGGGTTTGCTAAAAAAATAATAATCGTGATGCACCAAGACTAGACAGAACACCTCTACAAGCCTTAAAGAACACACTAAAAATCTTAGAGGATGAGAAGATATCACACAAACTCCAAAATAAACATTCTAATTACATGAATATTTCACATGGAGGTGCAAGATACAATACAAAACCAAGAGGGATGACTAATGATCTGCAAGTGGTGTATGTATAGACCTTTATGCACACAACATACAACCTGCAAGAGAAAGACAAGTTCTGTATAGAGGTGTTGGGGAATGAATGGTAATGACAGGGATAAAGATCATCCACAAGCAAAGATCAACAAACCACAGGATGCACATAGAATGCCAGAAGAAAGGAAAAATTTGAACTCAATTCTCATTAACATGCAAAGCTCAAGTGGTAAAGGGCCCGTGGGGTGTAGATTTCGGTAGTATTACTGTGCTCAAAAAATGACAACCATTTTAAAATGTTAGACCCGAGATTTTATAGGCAATAAGAATCCTATAGGTCATTGATTATAATCAGAACTATAGCTAAGAGAATTAAATTGAATGTCAAAAATTGAGATAATCTCCCTGCAAATCAGATATGGATGGCCAAAGGTAATTGAGATTCGAACTACGTCTTCGAGGCATGGTGATGATTGCCTCAAGGCTGAACTTGTTAGCTCAACACACACTCTCATTAGTTATGTAGCGACCAATCTTTAATCACTCAATGACCACAACTCAATTTGAAAGGTTTCATGTGCAGGAATGTAGTTGTAGATCTCATGAAATTACTATCTTGGAAGATTTTGGCCCAATTTCATTGCTTCTATTTTCAATGCTACTCCTTGGAGACTTTCACGTCATGCTTGTAAATAAGACACTTCTTTGTCTTATATGCTCTAGTCACGATCTTGTCATGCTAGTCTCGCTCACGTCTTAATGCTCTTAGCTATAAGAGTGTTAAATTTCGTAGATTTGAGCTTAATCTAATATATTGTTCCAACTACAGTGTCTTCTTGAATAATTCATCTCGTAATCCTGCAATCCTTGGGCCACTGCATTTCGATTCTACAAATCTTGCTTTTGATGGTTTTGATAGTCAAATGAGCTGTCAATTTGAGGCTTGGAGACTAATGAAGTGGCACTATTTCATTCATTGTCAGCTTCGTTACTTGGCCATCCCTGTGCACTCAGGGCCTGCGACCTCCACATGGCTCCTCGCTCCTCTATTGCTCAGCTGAGGCTTCAAATGCAGCGCTAATTGCTCCTCTTGTGGTGAAGTGAGATTTCACCATGTGACATCATCTCGCTCCCCTGTTGCTTTGATATATTGTTTGGCTTGCACGGACCACTCTGGGGCTACAAAACAGAAAGATTGTGCCACATGGCACTATCCCGCTCACCCGCTAGCTCGAAGACTTTTGAACTATACGAATGGTTTCAATCACCGGGTTATCAGGGATTGCGACACGTGGAAGCATCAAGCTAACCCACTACATTGCTGATGTAGAGATCCGTCAAGCAACTTTTGAATGAAAATAGCTAAGTGTTGAAGAGTATTTTGAAAGGGCTTGGGACTACCAGGAGATTGACATGTGGCACTGGGCAACTTTTGAATGAAAATGGCTGTCCAGCTTAGCAAAAATGTGACATGTGGCTTTGGGCAAAGTTCAAAGAATCGACTAAGTGTCGAAACACTTCCTCTTCTCAACAATTTTTTGAAGGAAAAGACTGTAAATTTTTTGCGAAGTCGTTGGAACCTTTGTTTGAAATAAAAGTTTGGGCTAATCTTTGCAACATTTACTCCAACTACTTCATTGCAAAAGAGGCGAAGACCAAACCTTTCACAAAAATTGCAAAGTAAAACCTGCGAAGTTCTGATTTTCCCTTCTGAAACTTTAGTCATTTTCATAAACTTGGACCGAACTTTAAAACTTCTATGGTTGCTGAAGCTTTTAACTAAAAATGGACATTGTCCTTTATGATGATAAAAAATGGTCAACAACTCTCACTTGAAATTTCACTCACATACACAAGAGAACTACATTGACTCTAATTCTAAGCATGTGGTATATGTAGCTACAACTCTTTGATAAGTTTGCTTGAATCAACTAACCTTACACTCTCTATTTTCTTTTTACAAGTATTTGCAATGAATTAGGTCAAGAAGATAGAGTAGACAATTCAGATAATTTTGCCCAACAATTCAACAAAGTGATCACACAATCCAATACAATATCAGAGCATGCACCTACACAAAAATATAGAATCCAAAAAATTGCTAGGTATAGATTCAATGGCTAAGAACATATTCAACAATTGTAGAGTTACCTATTGGATGGTTTATTGAATCCATATAGGGCATATTTTATGGTTCTTGTCAAAGTGTTGATTATATCCTTTGACAAACAAACATCCAAATTCGACACAAACCTACGTCATCACTTCCAAATCATTGTTCCAATCTCAGAAACCCCAGATTCTGCCCAGGTGTGTCAAATTTCATTCTCCTTTATTACTTCATAACTATTGCGTGTTATAGCTCATTACTTCTTGTGTTGGTTCCTAATTTACAACACACCTCAGGTTTTGATTTACTATTTAAACTATATTTACCTTAAAACCCTTTATACCATCTGTTTATTTTAGTATGCATTAAGTTATTTGCCCTAGTATAACAATTTGGTGAAACAATATATTGATTTTTTTAAGTGTTTGAAACTTGAATTTGTCTTAGCTTGTCAAGGCCAATTTCTCCTAGGCTGCCCTGATATAGTCAATAAAGGGAATTTGAATGTGACTTGTCCCAAGTGCACCTACCTCGAATTTCATCAAAAATAAAGTTCTATATTGAGGGCTATTGCTTCTATAATTTTGGATAGAACAGTCCCATGCATCATAACAAGTTAAAAAACTACTTATAAAATATTTGCACCTTAAAATAAAGAGCAACTATTGTTTAGGAAGAAGCTTTTGAGGGGTGGGAAGTAGAAGGCCCTGAAGTTTTGCATAGCTGTTCCTATTTTTTTGGTTGTCAACTTTAAGTTTATATCTGATCATTTTTTTTATTTTTATTTTCAAACAATTTGTTTTATTGTAAAATACTACTAATTTTTTTCTAAAGCGTGTATCATGAGACAACTAATAAAAAAAAAGACTCGTAATTTCTCAACAGTGCCCTCTTAAAAATAATTTGCTAACCTCCCAGTATTAGATCCTACCTTAAAAGTAATTTATCTTAACCTCCCAGTATTAGATCCTACCTTAGAAGTAATTTATCTTAACTGGACCCAATTTTTATTATCTCAAATTTCCCCGATTTGACATGTTAATTTCACAGGAATAGGTGCAATCAGAGATAATCAAAGATAATCAGCCTCAACTATCCCCTAGATTACCCGATTGATGCCATTTATGAGAAATTGGGTCTAAAATGTTGTTTTTGATTGTGCAAATTTGGGGGTAATAGTTGCTATTGGGGTCACAGTACATATTTTTGATGAAGCTCTTCAGAAAAGTCTTTGCAAATAAAACTGCACTCTCTATCCAGAATAAAAGTAATACATCACACCACTTATGTGAATAGTTCTTGATCTTATTATATAACTTGTTTAACTTTATAGTAACTCTACTTGATTTGAAATTAAAAAGACAGTCATAACAATGGATTTGAAGCAAATGGTGGATTGAGCTTAAGATTTAACAAGGGCACCATACGTAAAGTCTGTGCGGGAGTTAAAATAGAATTGTAATTTGTTCTAAACATTGTGTAAAAAAAAATTAGTGTGAAACATTTTTCAAAAGAAATTGCGTTTATCATTATTGTATATACTTGAATACTTCTACTTTAAGTACAGAATAAAATACAGTTTTTAGAACCATAATGATTATTAAAGACAATATAAGGTCTTCTCAAAATTTTAGCATATATATATGATAAATTCTACAATAAATCTATTGTATTAAAATATTAATTCTGTAAAGTCATTATAATGGTGTCTGCTAAACCATTATCAAATATGCATAGCCATTAAAAGGTTATCTAATAAATTGTAGCATAGATAGTGTTATTTGGAAAACACTACTCAATTGCTGATACAAGTTGACAAGACATATTGATCAATATTCAGTGTGATCAAGAAAATTAAAAATTGGTTCTTGGTAAAATTGCAAGACAGCAGCTGAAAACACTAATTCAGACTTACAAACAACACAATTTCTATTCTCCATATCTCAAGTGACAATATATTATATTCAAGTTGATCTAGTCCTTTGTATAATAGCAAAGTTAGGCTTATGGTTTGTTTCCTTCAATGTGTTCCGATAATCAACTTGAGTATTGTTCTCGTTTAATTCAGATGGGCTTCTAGAGGATGGTAATGATAGTTTCTCTGGGGACGACCCAAATAGTTGAACTATGAGGCTTCCACCTAAAAGAAAGAGCATGTGATAATTGTCTCTTTCATCTGCAAAGGGATAGTTAGATCAATAACCCATCGTGTAGCTTGTGGCTCTTGGATTGTCGCCAAGAATGTTATCAACCTACAAGATTAGGAATCAGAATCCATCAATATTATTGATTTCTTGATCAAATCTTAATTAAAATGATTTGCAGAATAGGTTTACTGTACTTATGGTTCCAAACTTCAACTGAAATGTTAAAGGGAATGGATGTATTATCCTTGTGATTACAGCGAAATATCTTACGAAATGGATGAATCATAATTTTGATTCAAAACCTTAAACGTTTTAAGAAATGGATTTACCATATCTGTGATTTAGCCAAGGATAAGAGTTCGATCCACTTGTTCATCTGGGCATTGCAATTTCTTTCCAGCAGCAGACAAATGATCAGAGTAGACTTTGAGGAGAAATCAGGGACTTGTCACAAAATGCATGTTGTTCCATTTTTGCCAATATAGCCTAAGAAAAACATTAATAACTCTTTAAAGTGAAGATATTACATGTTAAAAAAAAGACAAGTACTTATATCGAAATTTGTTTTTGATATCCCATCATATCTTGGACCAATAGTAAAAAATATATAAAAAAACCACACACTGATATGCCTTTCTTTTTTTAAATTATGGCTAATTTTTCCATGGTGGCTAATTAAAAGTTTGTTGCTTGTAACATGTAACTACCCTGGAAACTGTATACAATTTGGCCTCCTCCATTCTGAACTCAAAAAAGGAGACGGATAGAATCTTAATTCGCTGTTCTTTATGCCACTATCCTAGCATCAGGGCCAAAGAGTTACCAAACAATTGGACCTCCATGCCGACAAAGGGTAGTATTCAATACCCATTTTTGGATAACAGTTTCTTCTTTGTGGATTTAATTTAGGTTTTCAATTTCTTTCCTTTGTAAAGCAGAAAGGTTGGTGCATTTTAGCTTTTCCAAGTTGCATATATTATTTTAAATTTATAAATGTTTGATGATACAATTAGATGATAAAAGAAATTAAAATCTCAAATTTTTCTGTTGATCTACATTATTCCACAAGGTTACGTACCTGAATTAACAATGAAAGGTTCTGAATCTAAGTTTGGGCATAATTAATACACAAAGGAAGAACCATCATTTTTTGCACCATTGCTGGGGAAAGACACTAGAAAACTTGACTAATAGATTGCCAGAAATTGAATGAAGACATATTGAAGACTAATCTGAGAAACTAGTGAATGGCTACAGCATCTGTGTTGTGAATATTGTAGAACCACTGAAAATTCTGGGACAGAGACCATCACTAATGGATATTGTCCACAAGCTCTACAAGCAACCAAGGAGCAGAGGAGACTTTGATTGATGGCTGAAGGTGCAAAACTAAGATGCACATGAATACTTACCTATGAAAACGGAAATGAGGAACAACAAGAAATATTTTCTATTTCCTATACATAAAGTGCCAACATCAGTCTATTTCAACAGAAAAACAAATCTCATATATAACTCTGTCCTGGAGCCAAAAAAGCTGACTATAACCCTCAAAATAACTTGAAACAACCCTTAAAAGGTTCCAGACAATGTTACGATGCAAAGTAGGTATTGATGAAATGAGACATCAATAAGAAAATATTTCAAGCAAAATATAATATATCAAATTTAAAAGAAAGCATCTACTGGTATGCAAGAAGAAAATAAAATAATATCATGCACGGTGAAGTATCCCAGGCAAATGTTTTTTTTGTTTCATTAATGTTTCTTAATGTTTCACAAAACTCATGCAACACAACTCATACATGTTTACAATGCCTAAAAGCTTCCACAAAACCAATGGGAAAAAAAAACCCAGGGACAAGACACTTCCGTATTACCTGATCACATTGGAGTACCTAAAATTAAAAATGTATCATGAAAATCTGCATCTGTTTTCAGGATCTCCAGGGTTTCAATATGCAGACAAAAAATGTCAGGAGAAGCCCAAGAAATGGTCAAATCCAGCATAAGAATAACACATGAAAATCCAAAAAATTGCCGTAAATAATCTGAAACCGTGTGAAACAACTGACACTCTTATGCGACCCACAGCATAGATATGCCTAAAAAAATAATAAAATCAGGACACCTGTAGCATCATAAATCATGGGAAAAAAGAAGAGACAAAACCCTCAAAGCATATGTCAATTCAAGACGTGCACCTACCCAGTTCAGATATTCAAAAAATTGTCAAAGTGAAGAAATATAGAAAATTGTATGTGAAAATGAAAAAGTAATTCAGGAAAAAAGGGAATAATTTTTTTGTGTCCACCACCCATAAGACCCCTCAGTTTGTGCGTCTGTGTGCATGTGTATATGTAAGCATGTAAATACATGATGTATACATTTACATGTATATTTAAATTATTTATGCATTGAAATTATTTAAAATCTATTTGGAAGCTTGATCGTATCTATCAAATAGATAAAATAATGTGAATGAGTACTTGGCAGCAAGATGAAATACAGGATTTCTATTTATAATTTTATAGCACCACAAAGGTGGCACTCTCATCAATTGAGCAAGCAATAGTATAAAACATTCTTTGTAATTTTGCAAACTCAGCTTTTTCTTTGTATTTTTGCAATACATTCTCTTTTTGCCTGTCATTACCTTGCATGAGAATCTACCACAGCTCAGAGTTTTCAATCATGTTAGTTGTCTGATAAATCTATTGCTATACTACTAGAATGTCAAAAACCCATGTTAGCCATTTATTTTTAGCTTTATGGCCTGAAGCTTATGAGGGCCGAGCCATAACGTGAAATCTCAGATCGAGGAAAGATGCAAGAATTTGTCAGAATTGATAAGCAATTCTTTGGCCATGTTGAAGATCTTCTTTTAAGATAATTCTTGATTCCCAGTAATCACGGAAGAGGTCGAAGCAGGAATGGATGCAAAAGTGCAGACAGATAGATGTAATGCGAGATTGACATTTTAATTGAAAAGAATAATTCTATTTCATTTAAATCTTGATGATTTTATAATTTCCTCTTGTAATTCCCCATGTTAAAATGTAAGGCTACAATTACCTGAAAGTGCAACCATGTCAGTTTGCGAGAACCCCTTTGAAGCAAACATGGTATTTGGATGGTCAACATTGAATTGTGTCTTTGGAAGATTGGCAGGCACTCTAGAGGCCATGGAAACCAGGACATCTCTAGCACCTAACTCTATACTACAGAGGGCCCTCTAGCCTGCAAAAATGATTAAAAAAAAAAACAGAGATTGCATTTAATCACTAAAGCTTGTAAAAATATTTAGAGAATTTGTTGATTGCAAAAGATCGTCACAATATTTATATATAATTTCTTGTATTTTATTTATTTTTTTAAAAATTCAGCTCATCTATTCAAAATAATTACCAGTCCAACAACATGTCTGGTAGCCAAGGCAAGGATATCAGCACATGACACAAGCCTTGGACACACTTTTTCCACAGCCTCGTTGGCCTTGATCACAGTATCAAAACCAATGTCCAGCCAGAGATAAGTTATCTGAACCATCTTTCTCGGCAGTATTTCTCCCGGTGGATGCAATTAGAATGCATCACATGCCTGTTGCAGAGAAAACAAACAAAAAATTAAGACTGCCATCAGCATCTACATGAAAACTTAAATGAAGACAATCAAAGGCCTCCTCCCTTTGCTGTAGTGTGGGTTAAGTGCTGGACCTAAGAATAATATCTATGGCAAGTATATAGTAATTTGCAAACACGAAGGAGAAGAATAAGATCTAGTTAACGGATTACTACAGATCTAGAGGAGAATGTATTATCTTATAATTGAATTATTACAGACGTTGGAAAGAAGAAGAATATTCCACCTGACAGAAAAGAGTAAATAAACAAGAAGCTTATTTGTTGGAGCTCAGAGTTACGTGATGTTTTAGATTTATTTAGTATTGTGACTGAAAATCTTGAGTCATCATTAAAATACTTTGAATCTAAGAATGCTCAAGAATTAGAAGGCCACCATAAAAGTTTCAAAATGTGACAGTCTGACAGAGAGCAACAGGCGATTAAAAACTTAAAGAACTATTGTTGTTTTTACTGCCTAGAACAGGCTAAGAAAGCTTAATCATTGAGGGGGAAAAAACTGACCAGTCACCATAAATCAATCTAATAAGAAGCATGAAAGTAAATATAGGCAAGTCCAGAATGAAATCAAAAAACAATATTCAATGTAGTAGTATACCAAGGCCTTTGCATGATGCTCTTTTAGAAGACGTAATGCACATCCTTTTCTCTGTTTTGATAGAGGGCAACTGAACAAAGCTTGATGCATTCTTTGTTCTGGAGGTTCTTGTAACTTCAAAAGCTTTATAGTGAAATGTAAAGATGGTCCTGAAATGTAAATGAACCATAAATCACAAGATATAACTATGCAAAGCAGAACAATAAAAGGAAACAAATCAACATATCTCATTCATTGATCTACACTCCAAACTGCAGAGGTGCCAGTAGCTTAGTAGTAGAGCATCCTAATTTCCATGGTATCAGAGTCAATAGTTCAGTGGTAGAATATCCTATTGGCTTAATGGAAAATACTATTGATAGTGTTTTTGGCTGTCTTCTTATCAATGGTTTAGGTTATGTTTTTTTTGGTTTCTTCTGTAACCATCCTTTCCAAATTTTTCTTGAAAAATACATTTGTGTTTCTTACAAAAAACCGGTAATCTAGAACTAAAAAGCATAATACTCATCTGGTCCTGAATTAAGTTGTGGGTATTCAACAAGTAATAATTTCATTCTATTTTTTGAATGATTCATTCAAATTGGGGCCTGGTCCTGAAAATGCTAACTTGTTTAATCATATTTCAGTTCATAGTTCATTGATTACCATCTTACTAGGGCCTTTGATGCAAACATTTTTGACGTCTATGTGAGTTTCTGCAGATTGAAACAAGTAATTAATCTTAGAAGTTTTTAATATTGATTGCTCTTGCATTTCTTAGTGAACAAGGACTCTGACTTGAATGTTCTTTTTTTGGGGTTTAGGTGGACCTTCAAGTTAAGGTTTCTCATGGTTCAGCAGTGAGAAAGGTATTGGCAGCAGAAGCAAGTTTTTATATGGCCACAAAGCTTATTATCGGCAAAAGCAAGCAAAGAGCCTTAGGGTAAGAGGAGCATTCTTGATAATCATGGTGTCTGTAAGATTCAGAAATTCACCCTTAAAAGCAAACTCAAAAGGAATAAATATAGATAAAGAATACAAGTTTCTGATTAGCCTTATAGTTGATGTCTCAGGTCCTCAAAGTCACTTGCCACCTACTTTGTCAAGAGGCTACCATGTACATGTTATGTACTGATCATTGATAGCGGAACAGTCATATTTGAGAAATACTGTTAACAAAAAAAAACTTGTTTGCAAGCAGGTATTAAAATCCATTGTTCAAAGCTCAAAGCAGTATAATAATGCAATCAGTGTGCAAAAATTGTTTTGTAAAGAAACAAAATCAATGACTTCCTAAAAAAAACGTTCAACAATCTTATTTACCTGTTCATCTGCAATTAAAGTTGTACACATATTCTTGGAAAATTCTGTCTTTTACAGCACATACCACAACCGCATGGTTTACCAATAAGAGAAGGGAATGAATGTTCAAATTATAGACATGAATTGCAAAGATAAAGGATTTCACCAATACAAAAATGGTTATAAATGGAGGATGTGCGTACCCACTAAGGCTTCCTGTTATATATTCAGTGAGTATCCATCGGTATAACTGCATTGCCACCATATTTTGGTGCTCTGCTATTTTATTGGTCTTGTCATGCATGGCTTATTTTAGTTAGCGGTTCTTCGATGATTGGAACTTTGATTAGGCTCTTCAGTAATTTCAATAAAATAATATGCGATGATATCGACAGTAAATGCTATGTTGGATTCATTGCTCCACCTACATCAACGGCTTAGACACGGACTATTTAAATGAGGCAAATTGACAACAAGTATAGAATGGCCGGGGTGGGGAAGGTGAGTCGTTGAGACCGATGCCAAACATTAAATGAAATCTACACAAGTACTCGCATCACCATTAAAAAATAAAACTCAATCCTCACCTAAGCTTTCGTCGTTAGGTGTTCATATTCATATTCAACTCCAAAATTACCAAGTTTTTTGAGCCGTGCACCCTAACAGCATATTTATTTTGTCAGTAATGCTATGGGTACTGTTCATGACATCAACACTCTGCACCTTAATAACATCTCTACAATTTCAACCAATCAAAACACAAATAAATGATTTTTTCAGAATTTTTGTTAGCAACTGCACAAGTTCACTATTGGAAAACTGCAAATATTTCAATGCACAAAAAATAATGAATTTTGATTGGTGGAGATGGCATAGTTTAACTGCAGGTTAGAGCAAAATGATTCCTTTAGTTATCCTTTCAGGGCTAATAACAAACACACAAATCAACCTTTACTTTCAGTGTTATATTGCAGTAGAATGTTTTTTTATTTGCAACCATATGAATATGGTCCCTCCTCCGAGTTGAAAAAGTCCTTGGCTTCAATAGGTTTAGGAGTTCTATATCCTTCATAAATCACAGCCTTGTGAGGCAGGTTTGGATATCAGATTATTTGGTCCACAAGAAAGAGGATTTTGGAAATATCTGTGTGCAGCGTCTTATTGATCGATGTTACTGATCGCATCCAGTGATCCAACATCAGTGAAATCGTATATAACTGTTGATCTCTTGAATTGATAGTATGCACAATAACTCTTGAATTGATAGTATCCACGAATGAATGAATCTAGCTTTAAAGTCTATGATAGATTATGCTTAGTCACTACTGGGTAACATTTCTACATATGAGATCACCCTTGGAAAGATGTCATGTCCCCTTCCAATTGACATCTTTCAGAGTTGATGATTAGCCTATTATGCGACCCTCGTAGGCTGATAGGATGGATAGAGGGTCTTGATGGAGCTTGGCTTGGCTTCGACTAGCAGAATTTTTTCAGTTGGCGTTCGTTCGGGCTCTTTCGGACACGTTTGCCTGAGCTCCTATTTTTTAGAGATTTTTGGCACTCAGCGGAGCACCCTGTTATGGTATGGTCATGTGCAAAATCACTCCCTTGTTCACCAGCTTCAGACGGTTCGAGAATCGGATATGTATTGAGAGAGATATTAATATTTAATTGATTTGATTAAATATTTAATTATTTCGCGTAATTTAATGACTTAGATGTTTTGACCCAAGGGGGCGATCATTATGAAGGGGGCCGTTTTAATTATATTTTATAATTAAAATTGTGTCTTTAGACTATGAAAAAATTAAAAGAGAAGAAAACCCTAATTTTGAATTATGAAACCCTAATTAGGGCAAGCGCACCTTTTTGAAGATTATACGGGTTTTTCATTGGGGAGCGCACCATTCATGTTGAAGATAAAATTTTTGCTAAGTATTTTCTTGAAGATTGAGCCAAGGGTTTCCAGTATTCGATTTGCATTGGAGAACGTGCAATCTTCAGTGTGTGCAATTCAGAGGTTGTGAAATATCAACTGATCTATTGCCAAGAGAGATAATTTCACACAGAGATTACCACAGAGCTTCACAGAGATTTATTTCATCAGGGTTTGATCCGGTAATCGTCCAGAAAAAGATCTTCAGTATTGACGCCATATTTTTTGAAATCAGGCGTCCAGCATACAGGCCGTACCATTTTAATCACTACTGTACGGAATCCGTACAGTCATGTTGCATGCCGTACAGTATCAGCAGAGGCGTATTTCATTTCTGGTGCAAAACGCCTTCTTTCTGAAAAAATTGATGATACCCTTTTGGGCGCCTATTCTTCTAGTATCATTCGGGATCAACAGAAGTACGGAGAAAAACTTATTTAGTGCAGCCGTACCAGCTGTACCAAATCTAGGGTTTGCTGGGAAAATCAGGTTTTGAACAATATTTTATATTATTTTTATATACATGATAGAGAAATTATATTGTAATCATCTGGAAAGAATAATAAGAATATAGTTTAGCCAGAAAAATGGTTTACTGCTTCAATATTTATTGATTTGAATTTATACGAATTTATCTTGCAAATTCGCATTCTTCTTTTATTCATGCAAAAACACCAAAAAAATCAAAATACACAAAAACAGTCCAAAAAACATTCAGTTTCAGAAATCAGGGAAACAGGGGTTTCTACAGTGGTATCAAAGCTAAATCCTGCCATCCTGAGGGTTTAGCAATCTTAAGTAGCCACAAGAGTTTGGGTCGCCCAGGTATTATACTCGCAGGAGAGCCTTGGTTGACAGGCAACAGGGTTTGAGCAGGCAGCCGGAAGACATGGCTGACAGGATTGACAGGGCTGGTATTTCTCATAATCCTAGGGATCAGGATGACGCAGAGGTTTTACTTGCTCTTAGAGATCTACGAGCAGGGCAAAGGCAGTCTAACGAAGTATTACAACAATTGACAGAAGCACTGCAGAGATTGGGTACTCCAAGGAGACCGTCACCACATCGTGACGATGACAAGAGTGATGCAAGGTCACAGAGAGCACTTAGGACTGCTTTTCGGACAGCAAACAGGCCTACTAGGCCTACTTTTGTGAGGCAGGAGGCCGATGAGGTGATGGCAGGTGAAGAGCATGAGGAGTTGTTTGCAGACACACTTATGGCAGCAAATGAGGAGTGGGAGTTATTATCACCTGAGGTCAGAGAAAGGATTACTTTTGACCGATTCATCACACAGAGGAGAGAGCATAACAGAGGTCGACAGGATTGGAGACCTAGACACCAGAATAATGATCTAAAGCATGCTACGAGTAGGCTCACACTAGCGATGTTCGACAGTAGTGGCAAGGTCATAGCGCAGGCCTGGATTAGTAAGCTAGACGCTTTTCTCACGTTGCGTCCGATGGCTGAGAGAGTTGCTATCAAATATGCGACACTGCATCTTGAGGGGGTAGCTCACGATTGGTGGCACCACGAGATGGTGACACTCTAGCATGATCGGATCACCTCTTATCAGGAGTTTGTTGATAGGCTGGTGGAACGATTTGACAGGAAGGATCCGGAATCCTACTTCAGGGAGTTGGCTCAGTTGTGCTAGAGTGGCAGTCTAGAGTCTTACATTGGTGACTTCCAGAAGTTATCAGTTATGGTTCTTGATATTTCAGAGAGGCGACTTGTAGTGCTCTTCAGGAGGGATTGACAGAACCATTGAGAGGTTGGATCAAAGGCTTTGATCCTCTTTCGTTACAGGAAGCTATGAAGAAGGCGCGTAGTATGGAGATGGCAGCCCCATCCAGTAAATTTAACTCCAGAGGTACTTCTTCATTCAGGGACAATAAGGGCTTCAACAGAAATAGAGAAAGATCAGATTTTAACAAAGATAAATCAGGTTTTAAGAATGATTCAAAGGCCAATCTAGCAGCACCACCTTTGGATCGAGAGGCTCTTAACGATCTACGCAGGAAGAAGCTTTGCTTCTACTACAAAGGTCCCTATGATGCCAATCACGATTGTCCTTTGAGGCCTAAGGGCAAGGCAAATCGAGTGATGTAGACTTATTATGAGGATTCGGAATCAGAAGATTCCGAACATCAAGAGTTCTGAGTCAGAGGCTGAGGCTTCAGAGCCTAAGGCAGAGGCAGATTCAGAGCTTCAGATACAGGAGGCATGCCTATCTAGCATTCAGCAGGATGGTTCATTCAGACTCCGTGGAGTTTTGGCAGGACAGAGGGTCATAACCCTTCTTGACATAGGAGCCACACATAATTTTATAGATGCTAGATTTGTGGAGAAGCGTGGACTCACTATCGAGGATTTCGAGGGCATTAGAGTTAAGGTAGCCGACGGTTACACTCTTAGGTGTGAGCGGATGATTAGAGACCTCCCATTGCGCTTGAACAACTATGAGTTCAAGGCTGATTATTATGTGGTGAACATGGGGGATATAGACTTAGTCTTGGGCATGAAGTGGCTTCATTCCCTTGAGGAAGTCACTCTTCGTCTCAAGGACATAGAGATTCGTTTTGATGTTGATGGGAAGACACATTCTGAAGGCAATACGGGACAACAACATCAAAACTATTTCTTTTCATCGGATGGAGAGGCTCATGCGACATGACATGATAGAGTGGGCTGCCGAGTGCACATTGGCACCAATTCAGGAGGGACAGCAGAAGGCTAAGTATCATCCTGACATTCAGTAGTTGAGAGTCAAGCATGATGAGGTATTCAGTGATATTCCACCAGGGAGACCTCCAGACAGGGGCATTGAGCACATTATTGAGCTTGAGGAGGGTGCTAAGCCCGTTATGATTACTCCTTATCGGCATCCTAAGCGGTTTAAAGATGAGATCGAGAAAACAATTAAGGAGTTACTTGCTATGGGTCACATTCGGCCTAGCAAATCACCATTCGCTTCTTCAGTTGTTTTGGTGAAGAAGGATGGCACCCTATGCATGTGCATTGACTACAGAGTCCTGAATAAGAGAACTATTAAGAACAGATATCCAATACCTCGTATCGATGAGCTTATTAATGAGCTCCATGATGCATGCTACTTCACGAAGATAGATTTAAGGTCAGGATATCATCAGATCAGGGTTCGTGAGCAGGGCATTGAGAAGACTGCTTTCCGTTGTCATTGTGGACACTATGAGTTTGTGGTGATGCCATTTGGGCTCACCAATGCGCCAGCGACATTTCAGTCCACCATGAACAGACTCTTCCATTCACTGCTAAGGAGATTTGTACTAGTTTTCTTCGATGACATTCTTATATACAGTAGGACTTGGCAGGAGCATTTGGCTCATCTGGAGACCGTACTCAGTATTTTGGAGAGGGAGTCCTTGTACGCCAAGGAGTCCAAATGTGATTTGGGGATGACCGAATTGTTATACTTGGGTCATATTATCAGTGCAGAGGGAGTGCGGATGGATCCTGAAAAGATCCGCACTATTATTGACGCCTATTCCAGCGAATCTGACACAACTACGGGATTTCTAGGTTTGTGTGGGTTTTATCGTAGATTCGTGAATGGTTATTCACGTCATGCAGCCCCTATGAAAGATTTGTTGAGAAAAGGTGCTTTTTGTTGGACACCTGAGGCACAGGAGTGTTTCGTGCGGTTTAAGGAGTTGATGACTACGTGCCCCGTGTTGGCACTACCTGATTTTTCGAAGCCTTTTGAGCTTCAGTGCGACGCTTCAGGTGAGGGCATTGGAGCGGTGCTTATGCAGCACAAGCACCCTATAGTGTATGAGATTCGTAAGCTCAGGGGGTCAGAGAGACTTTACAGCATTTATGATAAGGAGATGCTTGCTATAATGCATGCCTTGGCAAAATTTAGGCAATATCTTGTTGGCAGCAAATTTTGCATCAAAACTGACCACAACAGCTTGAGGCATTTCTTGGGGCAGCAAGATCTCAATGATCGTCAGCAGAAATGGGTGAGCAAATTACAGGCATATGACTTTGACATCTCTTTCATCAAGGGCACCCAGAATGTAGTGGCCGACGCTCTTTCGCGCAGGCCTTATTTGAGTACTATGGTTCACATTACCGAGGATTGGAGACATTATTGTGGCAGAGTATGCCAAGGATTCATGGGCATCCAACGTTGTTGAGGGATTGACGATTGATACCAGATATACTCTTGTGAATGACTTGATCATTTACAAGAACAGGGTTTATTTGATCCCAGAATCAGAGATGAAGAACATTATCATGCGAGCCTTTCATGACGTACCTATTGCAGGACATCTCGAGTATTTCAAGACCTATAGACAGATTCAGGAGAGATTCACATGGAAAGGACTTAAGGCAGATGTTCTTCAGTATGTGCGTGAGTGCCCTGTTTGTCAGCAGAACAAGCAGGAGAACACGTACCCGGCAGGATTATTGCAGCCACTTCCGATTCTTGACAAGAAGTGGGAATGCCTGTCGATGGATTTCATTACGGGCTTGCCTAAAGCCCAAGGACGAGATTGCATATATGTAGTCATGGATCGGTTAACGAAGTATGCCCACTTCTTTCCGATTACCACTACTTACACAGCTACACAGGTAGCAGAGATCTTCCGAGAGGTATTCAGACTGCATGGGTTGCCTCGAAGCATAGTGAGCGACAGGGATAGTCGGTTCTTAAGTCACTTCTGGCAGGAGGTGTTCAGAGTCTGTGGGACTGAGCTTACACCGAGCACCAGCTACCACCCGTAGACCGATGGACAGACAGAGATAGTGAATAAATGGGTGGAAGGTTACCTCAGGAACTATATTGCAGGGCAGCAAAAGGCATGGGTCAAGTGGATTCATTTGTGCGAGTATTGTTATAACATGACCTTCCATATGACCATTCAAATGTCCCATTTTATGGCGTTGTATGGATATGAGGTGCCGAGTTTCTTGGATTTGCTACTGAGTGACAATAGAGTGTTGAGCGCTGGAGACTTGTTGCAGGAGAGTCAGGATACTATGAGGGCTCTCAAGGAGAATATTGCCAAGGCACAGAATCAGCAAAAGCAGTATGCAGATCAGAAGAGGACTGAGAGATCTTTTGATGTGGGTGACATGGTTTATCTTATGCTGCAGCCTTACCGTCAGTCTACTCTTAGGAAGAGTGGGGCAGAGAAGCTTAAGCCACGTTATTACGGTCCTTTCAAGATCCTGAGGCGTGTTGGAGAGGTGGCTTATGAGCTAGAGCTTCCGACAGAGAGCAGGGTACATAATGTTTTTCATGTATCACGCCTCAAGAAGGCATTGGGACACCGTGTGGTACCTTCTACAGTTTTACCTCTCTTAGATGATGAGGGAAAGTTGATTTGAGTACCTGAGTCTATCCTGGAGTACAGAGAGAGACAGTTGCGTAGGAGGACTATCAGGGAATATTTGGTAAAGTGGAGAGATTTGCCAGTGGAGGATGCGACATGGGAGAGCGAGGATATCTTGCAGCATCCAGAGTTGAGATTGCTTGAGGAAAAACAATTTCAGGAGGGGTAGACTGTCATGTCTCCTTCCAGTTGACATCTTTCAGAGTTGATGATTAGCCTATTATGCGACCCTCGTAGGCTAATAGGATGGATAGAGGGTCTTGATGGAGCTTGGCTTGGCTTCGACTAGCATAATTTTTTCAGTTGGCATTCGTTCGGGCTCTTTCAGACACGTTTGTTTGAGCTCCTATTTTTTAGGGATTTTTGGCAGAATTTTTCCAGTTGGCATTCGTTCGGGCTCTTTCGGACACGTTTGCCTGAGCTCCTATTTTTTAGGGATTTTTGGCACTCAGCGGAGCACCCCTATTATGGTATGGTCATGTGCGGAATCACTCCCTTGTTCACCAGCTTCAGACGGTTCGAGAATCGGATATGTATTGAGGGAGATATTAATATTTAATTGATTTGATTAAATATTAATTATTTCGCGTAATTTAATGACTTAGGCGTTTTGACCCAAGGGGGCGCTCATTATGAAAGGGGTCGTTTTAATTATATTTTATAATTAAAATTGTCTTTAGACTATGGAAAACTTAAAAGAGAAGAAAACCCTAATTAGGGCAAGCACACATTTTTGAAGATTATAAGGGTTTTTCATTGGGGAGCGCACCATTCATGTTGAAGATAATTTTTTTGCTAAGTATTTTCTTGAAGACTGAGCGAAGGGTTTCTAGTATTCGATTTGCATTGAAGAATGTGCAATGTTCAGTGTGTGCAATTCAGAGGTTGTGAAATATCAGCTGATCTATTGCCAAAAGAGATAATTTCACATAGAGATTACCACAAAGCTTCGCAGAGATTTATTTCATCAGGGTTTGATCCGATAACCGTCCAGGAAAAGATCTTCAGTATTGGCGCCATATTTTTTGAGATCAGGGGTCCAGCATACAGGCCGTACCATTTTAATCACTGCTGTACGGAATCCGTACAGTCCTGTTGCAAGCCGTACAATACCAACAGAAGCGTATTTCATTTCTGGTGCAAAACGCCTTCTTTCTGAAAAAACTGATGATACCCTTTTGGGCGCCTATTCTTCTAGTATCATTCGGGATCAACAGAAGTACGGAGAAAAGCTTATTTAGTGCAGCCGTACCAGCTGTACCAGATCTAGGGTTTGCTGGAAAAATCAAGTTTTGAACAATATTTTATATTATTTTTATATGCATGATAGAGAAATTATATTGTAATCATCAGGGAAGAATAATAAGAATATAGTTTAGCCAGAAAAAGGGTTTACTGCTTCAATATTATTGATTTGAATTTATACGAATTTATCTTGCAAATTCGCATTCTTCTTTTATTCATGCAAAAAAACAAAAAAAACAAAATACACAAAAACAGTCCAAAAAATATTTAGTTTCAGAAATCAGGGAAACAGGGGTTTCTACAAAAGAAGTAGCTAAGAGCGTTAAAGTAATATCACCCAGGATAAATATTGCAAAGTTGTCTTTTGCAACAGCAAAAACAATAATACAAATCTGTCTACAAAGTATAATCTTATTTCTTGTAATCCACACTATAAGACTACACAACCATAGGAAACTTAACCCTAAATCATATTACTTGCAAGATTAATGGGCATGAACTTTTTATTCTCCACAAGGCACAAGCTTGCCTGCTATAGAACAAGTGGGTACAGGAAATTTAAACTGGATTATCTTACTGCCCCACAATCTGAACATAAGATTTCTTTTTGGTAAACATGCTTCATAATTTGAATATAGTTCTTTTTTGTTTTTGCTAAGTCTTTGGTGAGATTAATGCAGGAGGATTTGAATAGGGACCTAAATTTATATTAAGATATGGGGCTTTCTTTGACTGCAAAAAATTCTTTCCATAAACTTTAAAGTAAAATTAGAATTTGAACTACTGTTGTACATGAAATTGTTGACAGTTGGATGTATATGTAGCTGTACTTTTTAACAATACGCTTATGAGAAATGTGCATTACTTTTACACTAAAACCCCTTCCACAACTTGAACACAAATTTACCATTATCCCACAACCCCTTAAACAACATGAACATGAATTTATTCATAATGAAACTGTTAAGAATATTTTTGATAAGAGAACAAGCAACCCATTGGTATTGGGGGCACTGATAATCAGTCTCCTTCAGCTAGTGCCACAGCTTAGTGCCAAGGACTCCAGTAATTGAATCTTGGTGGGCTCTTTGTGAGCCAACATTCTCCACCAATTCCCAGGACTTCACTCCCTTCTATAGACTGTAAAGAATATTCACCACAGAGATATGGTTTCTATCTCTTGCTGAATTCATCACTCTGAGCAGCCTTAGAATCAGGGGGTAGACGACCCATAAAACAATCCATTCAAAAGACCGCTTTGATGAGGACTGCCCGTAATACTGCTGTCAAAATAAGGCATGCTCAGAACAGGCAAATCAGCCTCCCCTTCAAGTATCTGCAACACATGCCTTATGGTGAGCCTCTTTTCAGCCTGAGGATGAGAGCAAAACAGCCCCAAACTCAGCACCCTCTCCATCTCTTTAACATTATAATCACCTCTCAGCCTTGGGTCCACTGCATCCATAATTTTCTCTTGAGAATACAATTCCTGCACCCAGTCTACTATAATTGCCTCTGAATCATCCCTGCCTAAGTCTACTGGTTTCCTCCCACAGGCCACCTCCAACAAGAGCACCCCAAAGCTGAACATGTCTGCAGCTGGCGTGGCCTTGCCTGAGTAGATAAGTTCAGGTGCAATATATCTGTTGTATACAGAACAAACATAACATATATATTAAAAACATATAAACCATAAAAGTAGAGTTGAAAAAGCTATGAAGGTGAAGTTTTGTGTGTGTTAGTAGATGAATGATGGAGACAATGCGGGATGATCTGGCTGGGCTACTTGTATTAGAGTAGGTCAGTCCCATGGAGGGGACTTACACTTCTAATTTTAATAGACAGGTGGTTCCATGAAAGATTGAAATTGTGCTAACAGAAACGCTTGGATTCATAGCCTCAAAAGTTGGAGCACCAATTTTTCTGGAGGAAAGTTGTGCTGAGACTGCAGGGGGCGCTGGAGCCTGGAGGTTTGCAATACAGTATTTCATTTGCCATGAATGCTCTTCTTAAGGAAGGAGTGCTACTCTTGTTACTGTTGATAAAGGGAAGGAAATTAAGCTGAAGACAACAATGAAGCTGGTCCTTCTGGATCCCCCAAGGATGAAAGCTCCATTTAACTGTAACTTTGGTTTTGATATGTTGTGTTTTAAAACTTCTTTGTAGACTGTTGTATTTCATTGTCTAAACATTTTTTTAGTATTAGGGGTCTATGATTACTTCATTAGTCCGGGCAACTTTCATTGGATCACCTGCAACTTAATGTTACAAACAGTAGCGCCCTCCACGGTTCCCGTGCTTCTAATAGTTACAAGCCCCTCTTCATTGCGATCATTGCCTTTGAATTTTAGGAGCACATCAATTTGGGATTTTTTATTTTTTTTGAAAAAAAAATGGGAAATTTTGACTAGTATCAAGGGCGTTGAAGAGCTTTGGGAATAGGAGCAGCTGGAGAAAAAGAATATTTGTGTTGTATCACTTTATAGACAGTTTTGTTAGGTGGAGAGTTTCAGGGAAGGCACATTTTTTTTATGCCCCTAGAAGAGAGATATATAACAGGATTGGTATGTTTTTTTCCTGGTGGGGAATAAGTAATGGAATGACATTTTTGCTACTCAATATCATGCTAAGTTTCTTAATGGGATCTTTAATTCTACTTGCTGCTTCAGTTTTCTGTGTGTGAGAGTAGATTCATGATTTTGTTTAGACTTCTTAAGTGTATTTGCTGCAGGAAATGAGTTTAAGCTAACGTGGAGAGTAATTACATATCAGTTTTTAAAGTTGGAATGAATGCAGTGAGTGAGTAGAATTAACTGAGGACAGGCAATTGCAGGGGCGAAGGATAGTGCCACTGTGGCTAAGTCAGCACAATTTGGACTGTTTTGAATGAAGATGAAAGGGCAGAGTTAGAATTAAATGTGCCCTGCATAAGTGTATTTACTGATATTGACGTGAGATTTAATAAAACTCGGCACTAGCATCAGTAAATATTTAGCAAAGTAAGCATTGAGGCAGGTTTTTGGGATTTATTGGGAGTCTAGGAAGGGGAACTAGAGGTTCTATGCATCAAAATATAGATTAAGAATGAATAACTGTGAATTAGTTCTATAACAGTACCCGAGGGTGCCCACCACACGTGTTGTTTCAGGGTTCTCATTGTGGTCATATAACCGTGCCAGGCCAAAGTCACCCAGATGTCCATTCATCTCCCTGTCCAATAATACATTGCTGGATTTAATGTCCCTGTGCACAACCTGTTTAACCCAGTGCTCATGAAGGTAAAGCAGCCCGGCCGCCACGTCCTTGAGGATTTTGTATCTCTGGTCCCAATTGAGAGGGACAGCCTTTTTTAATATCATTTTATCCAAGCTCCCATTTGGCATGTAGTCGTAGATTATGAAGAGCCGCTTCTTGTTTCTGCAAAAAGAAGGCTTATAAGACATTACATGCACTAAAAAACTTTGCCAACTTAGAAGGAGATTTTAGTATACATGATACAAAGAAGACTTACAAGATGTTACATGCAGTAAAAGTTTTGCCAATGTAAAAGCAGGTTTACAAATACACATCCCCAAGTTCATAAGATAGCACCTCCTTTTCCATTCCTCCCTATGGCTTAGCAATGCTTGTGTGCTTTGTGGATCCCTTTGTTATTATTTTCAATGTGATTATTATTCTAAAATGTACAAGCCTCAATAGATACATTGGCATATCTATTTGTTGAGGAATTGTGATGCCACAAATCAGCAAGGAGGCAGTTAATGGAGTTCTGGAATGAAAATAATCCTAAAGAGGAATGTCGTTACCAAGATCTTCCAGGTAGTTTCTAATTACTTTCAAATTTGGAAATTTTCATTTGCCTTTTTGGAAAAACAAGGCAATTATTTCTTTAGGGTTTTTTTTGAGGTGGTTTTTGGAAAGTCTTTTTCTTTCTCATAAGATGGTGCTTTTACACACTGTTTTGCCTTGATTATATTAAAATCTCGAAATATTTCTGAATAAAGTGAAAGTTTCCATCCAAGTTCTTTGCAGAACGTGTATTGAGTTTAATTTCTCTGTTCCGGGTCTGAGAAGTTAGTTAAACTCTTAAAAAGATATTTTTTCATCTGAGAATTTTCTCTGCTTTCATTGGATTACTGATTCAAGAGCTCCATGACTGATACAAATTGATGGGCACAAAAAAAATCTTGTATCTCTTAGAACGAAGATTTTCACAGGAAAACATTTGTCAAAGCTCTTCTGGATAACCTGCGCACACATTTGTGGAAGGTTATCCAGAAGAGCTTCGACAGATCTGTGTTTCAATCAGATTGTTGCTGTTTTAGTTTTTTGACTGACATAAATTGCTGAGGTAGAATACATTTGTGGCCCGTATCAAGCACCATTAATTCGGTTCTACATAAAAATGTACCTACCTACCTGCACCAGCCGCGGAGCTGCACTAGATTCCGGTGCTGCAACCGCCCCAAGCTCGTGATCTCTGCAATAAATTCCTTCATTCCTTCATGCACCTCTTTGTTTATGCACTTAACTGCAACTTCCTGCCCAGTGCCCGGCAGAATGCCCCAGTACACTCGCCCAGAGCCCCCAGAGCCCAAGACCTCCCTATCCGCAAATCCTTTTGTAGCAACTCTCAGGTCTCTGGAAAAAGGATAAAAAGTGTTAGGTGTGTGTGTTTGCCCTACAGTGATAAATGCATCTAAGGAACTACCCACAAACCTAAAGAAAACTTTAAGGTACAAATCTCCAAGTTGATGTGTTAACATCCTCCTGATCTACAGATCTCCAAGTTAATGTAATACTTTCCTCAACCTCTAAAATCTCCAATAGAATGTGTTACCATTCTCCTCTCCTATACTAGCATTGTGTAGCCATGGTTGTGTGATCTGAGACCCCTTGCCTTGTGATTATTGTTAATGTGAATGTTCTAAAAATTATAAGCTTCAATAAAACATAGTGGCATACCTATAGGAAAATCTGTGAGGCCAGAACTCGTGTTCCCATTCTTCAATAACTTCTCTGTCTTGGTATCTTTTCAATAAAATCAAAGCTCCTGCCAAGGGGAAAAGGGAAAGCAATGTAATACTGGCTATGAATCCTGGAGTCTTGTACACGGGCTTCTTTTTCCCCATCAAGGAAGGTAGATTTGATACGTCTAGGTCCGGTGCAGTGCCGTTTGTGGTGAAGCTCCAGCCAAGAATGTAATGCTCTGTCAAAAAATTCCCTGTTGCCGAAGAAAAACCAACATAAACCTGGTCCTGTAGAACAGCTGAAAGGTTCAGTTTTTTGTGAGATATAAGAGGCTTCTCTGGTTTAGACATCCCAGCTAATGCCATGCTCACATTTATCTGGTCCCGAATGTGATCATACTCTATCCAGGCCTGGAATTTCTTTCCACTCTTGAGTATTACATTAACAAACTTCTGACCATCCCAATAACCTGCATAGGAAATGAGAAAACAAGATATTATCAAGACAAGAGGAGCATCTGATGCTGCTGTGCATGGAATTTTTTCTAAAAAATTAAAAGATTGATATGTATTTTCCATTATGTGCACAATCACACTGTTGTTTCTGAAATCTAGGACACATTACTGTGCTGTCACAATATTTTGAAAAGAATACTATATAAGTTAAGATTAAGTTGAAACATGTCAATAGAACAGTATAAATAAGAATGGGGCTTACACACACAAAAAAAAAGATTTTTTAGCTGACTGTGTGTAGGAAACAACAGGTTCCTGGATTTAGGATTTGCTATCTGGTTCTGGGCCACCATTCAATTGAGAACATTTCATAGAAGTGGGAGAATGCACAGGCATTTCAGGCCCCACTGCTTCTCGCTTGGGATCCAATGTCATATTAGGAATTCCTGCATCTGAATCTTGGGCCATATTGAAAACACTAGAACGTAACAGATTCCCTACCAGACTAGAAAACAGCGGGTTCATGGACTTGGGATTTGCTCTCTGGTTCTGACCTGTGCTCCAGTGGAAAAACTGTCATAGAATTGGGAGCAGACATGGGTATTTCAGGCGTCACTGCTTCCATCTTGGGAGCCAAAGTGGTATTAGCAGGCATTCCTACCCTCTTGCCAGGTCTTCAGAAAAACATAGAGCAGAACCAACTTAGAGAGAAGGTCAAAGAACTTAAGCCATTGATATGCAGAAATGATTGTTCTCGTTTAGTTCTATCCCTCTCCCTACCAGTGAATTTTGTTCACATGCCTGACTTGATGCATGATAATGAATTGACTCAATTCCATGCCTGCTGTTTGCAAAACTCTAAGGCAGGTAAGTGCTAAGGATATGCAGATTTTGCTGGCCTACAAGCTTCTTTGTGAGACTGCTGGATACCTTAAGATTCTTTTGATTTTGAGCTAGTAAGGTTCAGGTCTCAAAAACTCAACCATGCTTATTAGGATTCCCAAGTTTGCACTGCAGAGAGTAGTTCTCCGACAGGGGCCACAAACAGGTTGCTAGAGATTGGTTATTCAGTGCGCAGGCTTGCAAATGGCAAAAGCTCAATAATCTCACCTCTTCTCATCCAGCAAGAGGCCTCAAAACTCTGTTGGAGGTGGGTTTGAGGAGAACTACATTTCCTTTGGCGGATCTTCATCCCCAATGGCAGAGGGAAGAAATTGTCACTTTTAAGTTTGCAAACAAGATTTAACTAGTTTCTTGTTTTTAATGGCAGGTCATGGTGACCTTTTGGTTTCTTCATGTTTCTCTGTGGACATGTAAAATTTTGGGTTGATTTCGAAAAATGAATCCTTGATTTTTGTAATTGAGCGATCTGGGGCTGCCTCCCCAAATGGGTATCCTTGACTTTGAAATGTGAAGCCAGGGCAATCTTTTGGTTTTCTCCCGTTCCTCTTTGCATATGTAAAAATATGGATTGATTTAGCTAAACAAGTGCTTGCCATTAATATTTGGGTGAGAATGGCCAGGTGCTCCAAATGGGTATGTAGGGCTTTAAAGTTGAAATGTGAGGCCATAGCAATCTTTTTGTTTTATTATGTTTATCCTTGAAATTCTTTAGTTAAATGAATCCTTGACTTAGTGTCTTGGATAGGTATCCTTGACACTGGAATCTGATGCCATGGTGGTTTTTTGGTTTTCTCATTTTTAGTACTGCGGATAATTGTAAGGGATAACAGGGAGCAATTGTTCTAATGATGATCTAGGTTCCTTGATGATTTAGTTACCCTCTGAATAGATGCCCTCCCATTAATGTTTCTTACTCCTAAACTCAAACTTTGATTAATTAAAAATGATAGACACTTGGCCCCTGACTCTTCATTCCACAAATTCAGGCAGACTCAAAAAGAAAAAAAGAAAAATCTTGCTATTTCCAACGACATTTCAGGGACTAATTCTGTATCAACTCTGAAAAACAATTCTTCACAGAAAGGAAATGATGCAAGAGGATCCAAGGGGATTGTGCAATCTTACATCACCCCCAAAAAAAAAAAAAAAAAAAAAAAAAAATATATATATATATATATATACTTAATTTGTTGGTTTGTTTGTTTTAAACTTTTATCTTGATGTATAGCTGTCAATCCAAATAGTTGAGATGTTGTAGGAGTTTGTTCTCCTTAAAATAGTAATTTCTTAAAACCCTGTTTTAGTGGATTAAGTTAATGTATCTGAGTAGGATTACCTGATTTTTATATAAGTAGATTTCTAGTTTGAAAAGGGGGAGACTGCCATAGAAGTGCAGGGTAAGGGGTTGTTTTTGATGTATGCATATATTGAAGAAATAGAGAGGAACAAAACTGGGTTTTTTTCGGGGGAGGTGGGGGGGGGCTGGGTTTTGGGGGGACAGGGGGTGGCAGGGGCGGAGGCACGGTGAAAGGGGGGCAAAGCATAATTCTGATTATTAATTACAGATTTTCTAACAATTTATTGAAACTGCTGTATTTTCATCTACATCAATAGATTGTAGGGTTGGTTTGCTGTTGTTTTCTAACAGCTTTGTACAGAGCTGCTGAAAGTAGCACATGTAGGTGTTAAACTTGTGTTGCAGGTATTTGTGGGCTGCATGAGTTGTTATCAAAGCCAAGACCTTCCTTGTTGGAAAAGTGTGAAGAAGTTCTTGTAGAGAGCACTCTAGACAATGAAAGAGAAGTTCTGCAATGCAAGTGTAGAGAGAGATATTGTGAGAATTCTCTTGTGGCATTGGCAAGTTGTGAAACAAAAACTTGCAATTGAGTGATAATGCAATTTAGATGGGGCACTATTAGAAGAGGTGCAAGAGCAGGAGCACCTAGAGTTGCTGACTCAACACAAATGATGAGACAGGACCAAGCAAGACTGGCTGCAATGGAAACAGCCCAAAGAAGGGGAGTTCATATTGAGAATGTAAGTGATGATGGAGGAGAGAGTCGAAGGAGTTCAATAACCAGAAGAAGAGGTGGAGGATGCAGCGGAGACCAATTTCTCAAAGCCATAGCAAATATTGGGAGCAAACCCAATCTGGACACACCTTATTATAAGGGAAGCTTGAATGCTAAAGAGCTCATCGATTGGATTACTGAGATGGAGATTTTTTTTTATTATGAGGCAGTGGAGGAGTCCAAGAAAGTGAAGTTTGTTTGCCCAAGGCTAATGAGTCATGCATCAGTATGGTGGTATTATCTACAAACTGAGAGGCAAGGAAGAGGAAAGCAGAAAATTAAGTCTTGGGACAGCATGGTGACCAAATTGAAGGCCAAATTCTTACCTTAAGACTATCACATGAGTTTATTCAAAAAGTTACAAAATTTAAGACAAAAGGAAAAAGGTGTGGAGTACACTGAAGAGTTTTACAAACTCACTATAAGGGTTGGACACGTGGAGGATGAACCAAAAATGGTAGCAAGGTATGTGAATGGATTGTGTTTTAATATCCAAGATGAAATTAGTTTGTTGAACTTTAGAACCGTAGAGGAAGCCTACCAATGTGCATTGAAAGCGGAGAAGTTGTCACCAAGGCAACATGTGAACTTCAAAGCCAGAGGAAAATCGTTGAGAGGAAGAGGGCAAAACTTTGGAGCAAAAGGACAAAGCTTTGGTGGAAGAGGACAACAAACCCACAATGAAGAAGCAAGTAGTTCGCAGACCCAAAATTTTAATATAAGAGGAAGAGGAGCTTATGCACCTTGAGGAAGAGGATTCTATGGAAGAGGAGGAGGAATCACGGGGAAATGTTTTAGGTGCAATAGGTATGCTAATCATAGGTCATTTGAGTGCCCATAACAATGGCTGAAGGACGAAAGGAACAATCCATATAGCCCAAGGGGATGAAGGAAATGTTGGGTCCCCAATGCACACTAAAGGACTAGAGCAAGGAGAAACCCTTTTGATGAAAAGAGAGCTCTTGAAACTAGCAAAGAAAGAAATGAACCACTACAATAGAAGAACCTCTTCAGGACAATCTGTAAATCCAGAGGTAAGTGTTGTAATTAATTATTGATGGTGGTAGCACAAATAACATAGTGTCTAAGGAAACCAAAGAGAAGCTTGGGTTAAAACGGACAATAGACCCAACCCCTTACAAAGTTTCTTGGTTGTTTAAAGGGCACCAAGTGTTAGAAAATGAATAATGTGTGGTGAACTATCAAATTGGAGTATATAAAAATGAAGTTTTGTGTGATGATATGCAAATGAATGTGTGTCATGTGATTGTTGGGTAGGCCATAGCAGTTTGATAGGAGAGCCATACATGATGGTAGGGCAAACACATATACCCTTGTGAAGGATAGGAAGAGATTCACGTTGATCCCATTAAAAGACAAGGGAGAAGAAGTGCACAACCATCCAAAAGTGATGTTAGGATTTGGAAAAGTGTTCCTAACAGAGACAAAGAAGAAAGAGGCATGCTTTGCTTTCATCTCCCTATTGAGGCAAACAACAAGGTGAGTGATCTCCCTGCTGAAATTTAAAGTTTGTTGGAGGAATATGTGGACATAGTGTCCAATGATTTGTCGGAGGGATTACCACCAGTAAGAATCATTAGTCACCACATGGACTTAATGCCAAGAGAAAATTTGCCAAACAAGGCAGCTTATAGGTTAACATCTCAAGAGAATGAAGAAATATGAGACAAGTGCAAGAGCTGTTACAAAAAGGCCTAATCCATGAAAGTTTGCACCCGTTTGCAGTCCTAACTGCGTTAGCACCCAAGAAAGGCAGAGAATGGAGAATGTGTACAAATTCGAGGGCAATAAATAAAATCACAATAAAGTATAGGTTCTTATTGCCAAGGATGGATGATCTAATGGACTGTCTAAGTGGAGCCAAATACTTCAGCAAAATAGATTTGAAGAGCAGGTATCACCAAATCCGGAAGGGAAGATGACGAGTGGAAAACAACATTTAAAACCAATGATGAGTTGTACAAATGGTGGCTTATGCCATTTGGTTTGTCTAATGCCCTGAATACATTTATGAGGCTCATGAACAAGGTGCTGAAACCATTCACAAGTATGTTTGTGATTGTGAATTTGGATGATATTTTAATTTTTAGTGAGTCTAAGGAAGAGCACTTGAGGCATTTGAGACTTGTGTTAATAAGTTGAAGGAAGAGAAGTTGTTAGTAAACTTGAAAAAGTGTGATTTCATGAAAGAGGAGCTCATTTATTTAGGATTTGTAATTTTACAAGATAGGTTAAAACTGAACCCAAAGAAAGTAAAAGCAATAGTGAATTGGCCTTCGCCAAGGACTAAGCAATAAAAGAGAGTTTTTAGTTGTTGAAAAGGAAAGTGACAAAACAACATATGCTCGTTTTACATGATTTTGAAAAGGTAATCCAAGTTGACTGGGATGCAAACGGGACAGCCATAGGCACAGTACTCAGCCAAGAGGGTAAGCCCATTGTTTATTTTAATGAAAAGCTAAATGAAGCAAAGAGAAATTTTTTTGTTTATGATCAAGGATTCTACACAATAGTACAAGCTCTAAAGAAGTGGTGGCATTATTTATTACCCAAGAATTTATTTTGTTCACTGATCATCAGGCGCTGTAGTATATAAACAACCAAGGTAAATTGAATCAAAAGCACAATTAATGGGTAGAATTCCTTTAGAGTTACATTTTTGTTTTAAAACACAAGCGTGAGAAATCTAACAAAGTGGCAGATGCCTTGAGTAGGCGAGCTCTTGTGTTGAATGAGCTCCAAGTGGAAGTTATTGGGCTTGATTCAATGAAAGAATTGTGTGAAGAGGACTCATATTTTAGGGAAGCGTGGGCAGCATGTAAGAGCCCGACAAGTGTTGATAGAACTCCATGGCTGGAATATATGAACCAAGATGGTTTGTTATTCAAGTGGAAGAGATTGTGCATACCTCAAGGTTCTATGAGGGAGAATATTTTGAAATATAAGCATAGTGGTCGTCTAGCTGGTCACTTTGGGTATGACAAGACTTTGGCACAACTGAGTTACACGTACTATTAACCATAGATGAGCATGGATGTGAATATATTTGTAGAAAGATGTAGAATATGCCAACTTGCAAAGGGCAAAAGTCAAAACACTAGACTATAGCAGCCGTTACTAATTACAAATAAATCATGGGATGCATTGAGCATGAATTTGGTGCTTGGTTTACCAAGAATTCAGCAAGGTAATGACTCCATTTTTGTTGTTGTAGATAAATTTTCAAAAATGACACTTTATAGCATGTAAGAAGACAAATGATACCACAAATATTGCAAATTTGTATTTTCAAGAAGTTGTAAGACTACATGGATTACCTATTAGCATTGTATTAAATAGAGATACTAAGACACTTTTGGAGTACACTATAGAAGAAATTGAGCACAAGACTAGATTATGGTTCAGCCTATCACCCTCAAACAAATGGGAAAATAGAGGTTGTGAACCAGTCTCTTTGAAATTTGTTGAGATGCATAGTTAGTGACAAACCTGCACTGTGGGATTTAGCCTTAGCACAAGCTGAATTTGCTTACAATGACTATGTTAACCGAAGTACAGGTATGAGCCCATTTCAAATTATGTATGGCAGCAACGCTAGATGAGTTTGTGAGTTAAGGAGCACAACTAAAATTGTTAAGAGGATTGTTGAAGTTGAGGAATATGCCCAAGCCATGCATGATGTACACATGGAGGTAAAGAGAAGGTTGGAAGAAAGTAGGTATATATATAAACAATATGATGATCATAAGCACGGAGAGAATGTCTTTGAAGTCGGAGACTTGGTGTTGGCACATTTACACAAGGAGAGGTTCCCAAAAGTTGAGTACAACAAACTTAAAATGAAGAAGACTAGGCCTTGTAAGACTTTGTCCAAGTTCTCAACAATGCATATGAAATAGAGTTATCCCTGGTTAGAAATATCACCTATCTTTAATGTTTTAGATCTATACCTATTTGTTAAGGATCAAACAAGGAAAAAGAACTTGATTGCGGACTCTTCAACCATTGATTGGATAGTACAAAAGCCTAAGAAAGCGAAAGAAGAAATGGAAGCCATTTCAGGCATCAAAATTGGCAAGAGCACAAGGAATAAAGACTATTATGGGTATTTGACCAAATGGAAAGGGCGCACAACAAAGGATGCAACTTGGATATCTGAATCCGAAACTGTGAAAAATTGAAAATTCATTGATGTGCTCACAACAAGCTCATGAGCGGGAACCCATGTTTTATTTACCCTGGGTGTCTAATGCAAGGGTATCCAAGGGGATTATGCAATCTTGCATCACCCAATATATATATATATATATATATATATATATATATATATATATATATATTTGTTTGTTTTGTCTTGATGTAGCTGTCAATCCAAACAGTTGAGAGGTTGTAGGAGTGTGTTCTCCTTAAAAAAGTAAATTTGTTAAAACCCTGTTCTGGTGGATTAAGAGACTGTATCTAAGTAGGATTAGTTGTTTTTTATAAAAGTAGATTTCTAGGGTGAAAAGGGGAGACTGTCGTAGAAGTGCACACTAAGGGGTTGTTTGTGATGTCTATATATATTAAAAAAATAGAGAGGAATAAAAATGGGGAGGGTGGGGCGGAAAGGGGTTCTTTTGGGATGAAAACTAATTTCTTCTGCATAGTTGTTGATATCTGCGTTTCTCTCTTATTTTTTTGGCAGAGCGTAAACCTGATTATTAATTACAGATCTTCTAACAGTTTATTGAAACTGTTGTATTTTCATCTACATCAGTAGATTGCAAGGTTGGTTTGTTGTTTTCTAACAGCTTTGTATAGAGTTGTTGAAAGTAACATACATAGGCTCTATATTAAAAAACATGGGTACCCTCTGAGTACCTACAAAAAATCTAGGAAAAATGTCAAAACGGTTACCTGCTACAATTAACCGTTGGCAAGTAGGGGCCCAAAACTCACGGTTAACAGCAAGTAACTAACCACAATTACTTGTTGTTAACCACGGGTTTTGGGTGGAAACACAATGTCAGCCCAGTTAGAAGAATAACATAACAAAAGTCGAAAATAAAAACATCATTTTGCTTTCAGTTTAGCACGATTTTGGCCGCGTCTGGGTTTTATACGTTCGTATTTGCTTCTTTCCGTCGACTGTTGCTCCCTTTCAATCGGTCTACCTGTTGCATTTGGGGTTTGCAGGGTTTGATTCGTGGATCATCAATATTGAACAGTTTGCAAGGTTTATAACTCGCCCGTGGTTTAGAGATGACTCATGAGCTTCAACAGTACTCACGGGTTGCCATTTGAGTCTTGACAGTTTGAACTCGAGCTGCTTAGCAGTGAGCAGTTGACAACTTGATAGGGTTGGGATTTTAGCAAGGTTATCAATCTTAGCACAGAGGTGAGTAGTTGATAGGTTCAGCAGAGTTAGAACAAGAGTGAGCAGTTGAATCTTGGAAAGTTGGATAGCCTTGGCCCTTGGCCCTTCATAATAGGACAACACTGCCTTCATAGTTGAAAAAGCCTAAAGGTCTAGCAGGGTTTGAGTTGTGTGTTCTTTAGAATCATTTCTCTATATTCATTTCATTTTTATGTGTTTTAGTTTATTTTATGAATTTATATATTTTTTAAAAATAGCCATAAAGTTGTGGAGTAATTGCCGAGTCCCAAGTATGGGTCAAAATTTTGGGCTGCCAAGTACGATTTTTTTTGCTATATATGTAAGTGTTAAACTTGTGTTGCAGGTACCTAAGGGCTGCATCAAGAAAACATTTCACTCGAAAGTTCATATACAGCAGCTAAATAAACCCAAACACATGCAATTTCAGCAGGTCAGCCCCATTGTTAAAAAAAAAAACTATAGATTTTTTATGTTATATCCCTTTTCCCTTACATCATTTTTCATCCATGCTTTTATACAAGAGGTCGAAATCTCTCTCTATAAAAACTAACCCTATTTGTTTCTTTTGTTGGTGGTAGTGTGAGTGTTACAATTTATTTATAAAAAATGTTAAAAAAAGGAATTTAACAAAAAAAACCTGCATCATGAGTGTATGAAGACTTGAGGCTGTTGAGATCCAGGCCAACATGGTTAGCATTGGGGTCTTGGAACTCCACATTTTGGCTTGTGTCGAATTCCACTGCAAAGATATGGTTGTAGTCCTGTCCATTGCTGGTGCCATTGAAGATGCCCAGGTACCCAGCAGAAGAATCCTCTGGGATAGATGTCGTGGGGGTCATAATGAAGGCAATTCCATGGCCTGCTCCCTCTGCGCGGCTAGGTGGTACCATGGCCATAACAAAAGTTGTGCTGAAGGAAAAAAGGGTGTTATTATTTTTTATTTTCAAAGGAGTGGAATAAAGAAGACGACCAATCACCCACTTCGAATCATTGGTTAGCCTGACTACTTCTGACTGGATTGAAGCACTCTTGAACAAAATCAGGCCAGAAGTCTCATTGAATTTGTTGTAGACAAAAGTGGTATGTGTTTGGTTGTTGCTAGATTTTTGTGCTGTTGATCCAATTAATATTATTGGAAAGAGCAATAACAAACACAAGCTTGGGGTTGTACAGGACATGATCGCCTGAAATATTAACCAGAAAGAAAGAAGAAATAATATTAATGTTCACTGCTGCGTGCTGACCAAAATAGGCCAATGGGACTCGCATATGAGAATAATATGAAGAAAATATATCCACAAGCAACCATTTAAACACTCATAAATAAACCACTTAGCAGAGAGGCAATCATAAGATCTATAGAAAGACATGTCAATCATCACACTACAAATCTGATGAACTCCATAGAAAGCTATCTAAAACTAAGCTCTGTGAAACTTAAGCAGCCACAAAGAAAAAGGAAGATAATTATCTTTTTAAATTGAATTTGCAGCCTTTGGTTTAGTGTTAAGGATGAGGGATATTCATTTCGGTCAAATTCACTCGTAAATCTAATTTAATTTGTAATTATATAAAACTTAATATATCTTCAAGTGGGTTGTAGTTTAATGATGGGAATGATGGTGTAAAGGTACTATCAAATCATCTACTAAAGTATAAATTCCAATAGATACAAAAAGAAATGATACTGGGATCGTATCCTTGACAAATTTGACTGAATGAATACTTCTCAGTCTTTGGCACTAAGCCAAGAAACATTCTGTACACCTAATTCATATAAAAACAAAAAAAAATTAATATATCAAAATGCTCCTTCCATAAATAACACTGAGCAATTCATAGAAAGCAGCCTCGAAAAGCGCAAAAACTAGAACTCTTCTCGGAGATGTTCATTGAATCTCTTAAAACTATTTTGTCTGAAAAATGAAAAAGTTTTTCTGGCTGTACTGAAGGCCCACAGTTCATGGTTGGCACGATTATATCCAAGACGGGAAAAGACAGGGACAGAAGTTGGATGTTAGTTATAGTCTACTCTGGCTTTTTCTCAGCTGTCTTCCTTGTGATTTAGGAAAGTAGATCCGTGAGATCCTTTTTTAATCATTAATTTGAAATTTGAAATTGATGTTGCTTAGCAATAACTTCAAGATTACATGCAACAGATCTTACTTTATTTATTTAGTGTATGCATAAAAATACGTCGACATTTAAGGGTTAAAAAAATAAATTCTAATTAATTATTGGATCAAATATATAAAGACATAATTCTAAGTATGAATTAACTAACCTTCTTCATTTGTGAAATCTTTCAAATATAACAAAAATAAACATAATTTTTATTTATAAGGTTTGAGTAAATAAGTAAAATAAGAATTGTGCTCTGGGTGATTTTGACGGTTAAAAGAGATCATTGATTTAGATGTATGTTTATTTAAGATTTTGAATTTTGACATTTTAATTAGATGTATGTTTATTCAAGATTTTGAACTTTAATATTTTAAAAGTTATGGGTATATTCCTTTCAAAAGGTAGAAGTGGCTAATTAAAACTTTTGAATTTTTTAAGTTTTAAACGTTAGAGAATATTGAAAAACTATTTTTACTTTATATTGTTTTAATTATATTTTTAATTCACATAAATGTTCATAGATACTGTAAATGGTGGATGTCGGACGTATTTTATCAATCATGGTGGGCTGCAAATTTTGACATCCCGTTGCATATTTAAAACTCTCCTCTCTTCTCCTCTCCTCTTCTCCCTTTTTGTATCAATAAAGATGGTGGGGACTTCTCAACGCATGGAGTTTCAAGCTCTTACATAAGAGTTCCATTATAAGAAAATTGTCTCAGAAGTAATTATTGTTTATTCAATAATTTTTTCATTTTTAGTAACTATTTTATACAATTGTGTAGTCTTAACAATATTTTATAGAGATTTTGTAGCTTATTGTATGCCTTGGGTCTTTGTTTATGTACAATGTTTGGTTATTTACCTCTTGTAAGTTAACCTTGTCACGTTTCATTTGAAATTGTAGTAACTATTATGCGCATCTATTTCTTTAGATTGATAGAGGAAACAACTACTTTGGTGCATCGCCCTTTATTACTTTGTTGTTTTTATTTTCTTTCTTCTCCCTTTTTACCTCCAAGACATGTTAGAATTGTGTTAGAGTAGGAGGAGCCAGCGTCTCAATCTCAAAGGTTACTTCAATGCCATGTCTCATGCTGTAGACACTTAAATTTAGTATCAAACACTTTGATAACATTAACTTTAACACACTTTGACATATTTGGACATTGCATACACATTTGACTCTTTTGCACACTTTCCCTCTATCCATCTACCCACTTGTTGTCTTGGACAACTCTATTTTCCAAATACACCTATTCAGATTCAACTTAGTCTATACAAGAACCTTCCTCAATCCTACATAGACCATCTGCATATCTCAAATCACTAACTTTTACTCTAAGGACAATACCAACTATAGTTAGACAATTACAGTTTATTGCAGGTGTCTGCACCTACTAACAGTGTCTAAGAACAACCAAAAATTATTTTTCAAATTGGAAAGTCTACATTAGATTGGCCTAAACATGTTTCATGGGTCAGTCATAGCAGGAAATAACAAAGAGTCAGTTATAAATACAAATAAACCTTAAGGTTATACTCACTTGGTAACTCAATCATAATTAAACAACATCTTGACAAGTCCTAACAAACTTGAGAAATCCATTAAGACTTACCTAAGACATTATCACAAAGGAATATAAATATAAAAAATCCTTCAAATAAAAAAGAATTGGGGGCTACCACTTATGAATCCTAGAGCCAAGTCTGAATAAACATGAAATCAAAGTTGCATGGTGCCAAGTGTCAAAATTTATATTTTTCTTTGCATTAAAGATTGATCATAATGTTGCACACACACACGCACATATAGGTGGGAGAACTATATGTAGTTTGAACCCTCTTCAAAGTATGGAAACATACGAAATGCCTAGTCACTCAATAGGGAGTGGTTGGGACTATCCAACCCAAAGAGCTAACTCATTTTTCAAGACATCTTGTGGTTGAAAGTGTGATTATGGTTTCAAAGGAAAAACATATCATCACACAAGACTGAAGATGAATGCACACACATGGAACATCTATAGAAAGAGGCACAAAGGTTTGGGGAGTTACAAGCTCACACAACACACAAGGACACTAGTAGTAAAACAGGGATAATACAGGGCATCGTAAGGGTCACACTATTATCATCAACATCCTAACAGGGTATGAGTTATAATTTTTTGATCTGAGTAGTTATAAAACATGTAGAGATAATTTTTAGAATAAGTGACAACAGTTGTAAGTGAAAAAATACAAAAATAAGCTAAGTGCATATCCCATATTTTGCTTTGACAATTAGAATCATCTACATGCAACATCAATTTATCAATTTCTTTATTCATATTTGTAGGTTATTGTTATATTTTACATAATCTAACTTAGCTTTAGCTTTATATTATTTATATCACATTAATCCAAAATAAGTTATAAACATTTTCATGAACCCGATCATTGACTTGAGCATGAAAATCCCTAGGTTTATTCTACTTTAGAGTTCTTATTTCTCTTAGAGGTTTAGAATTATCCTCTATTAGGGTTTTGAATTTCATACATGATTTTTTATTACTCATTATATATCATTTGACATTAGGGTTTCATTTTTTGTATCCAATCTTTACAAACCCTATTGTTATATGTTTTTCCTTGTGTGAGGGTTAGGACTTGTGGCTATATTTCTTATCCTCTTAAGGTTTGGAAACTTTTTCATGCATGTGCCTCCTTCAAACCCTACTATATTTCCTCCCATATATACCATGTTTTATACACATGTTGTGCCTTATGATTATACCAATGAATGGACAAATGTTGATGATCATGACTATGTGAATGATGATAATGCTTATGTCAATGATGATAACATGTGTGTGGATGATGATAATGGTTATGAGAATGTGAATGATGATATTGAGGATTCATATGCTAGTGATGTATCTTTATGCATGGTAGTGAAGGAGATATAGATCAAATTAATTCTATAATCCAAGAGCCTATCTCTCATTCCATTTCTATAGACCTTTCTAATAGTCATGAGCTAGATCAAGAACATAGTAAAATGGAATCAACCATCATACTTCTTGATACTATTAAGCTTATGATTTAAAAAGATCAATGTTGTTTGGATACAATAAAAAAATGGATAGATGATACACATGTTGCTTCTTGTACTATTCACAATGTTTATATAACTTATGACCATAGACTTTACAATGATGTTTATGAAAAAATGACATGCAATGATTCTTCTATTGATATGCAATGTGATAATGTTTTTAAACAACATGATGATTTTTCTATTCATAAGCAATGGTATGATGTTACTAAATTTAATGATAGACATACTTATAATGAATATTTTATAGTCGTGTTTGAGAGAGATGGTGAAATGAAACCTATGAATAAACCTTTCCAATAAATAGCCATGCCCACTAGCTATATATAATTTCCATGATGCATACAATGGGTGAGCTCCAAAAAAGAGTTATTGACTTATTCATACAGTCTAGGGCATATACCGTTAAATTTGTTAATAATGTCATACTAGGGAAACCTATACTACAAAGGATACTCAATCAGTCATATCCCAAATGATTTATTATGCTTACATTTCATTTATTTGATGGGTATGAAGATCCTCATATCCCCCTTGCACGTTTTATATATTCTCTTAGTGAGCATTCCTGTGATGGGATAGTATTGCTTAAAAACTTTCACCAAAGCTTAAAAGGCGAAGCGTTATATTGATTCCATGGTTTACATAATGGGTTTATAACTTTCTTTGTTAAATTAGAAGAGGCTTTTGTATATCATTTTAATAAAAATAGAGGTCCCAGATTAACTCTGGAACATTTCCAAACCCTTCAACAAGGTCATGACAAACCCATAAAAGATTATATTTTTAGGTTAAAAAATACATTTCATCATTTAATGTATTAGCTAACTTATTTGGAAAATCAATTCATCTTTGGTAAAGGCCTTTTATCTCCACTTAGGGAAAAAACATTCTATCACATCTATAGTTATTTTGAGTGACTTTACATGGATATCTTTGCTTGTGAGTGTGATCTTATACATGCAAACACTTGTGCTTCTGATTCTACAAGATCCAAAAATCAACAACCTCAAGCCTCTAAGGTGATTATCCATCTAAGAAGGAAACTAGATATAATACAATTAATAAGGAACCAACTCACATGAGTCATGTCCCTTATATTGTTGACTAATCCATATTATTTCAAAGACTCAAGGATATGGAAAGCATTATTTTACAAATGCTACATTATAATAAATTAATCACATTACCCTTTAATTGATACTACCCTACACATCAGTTAACATGAGTGTGGGAAAGATCATTTTGTAACTACCATTGCATCACTGGGCATAAAGATAACAATTGTTATGCATTGCGACACAAAATAGAACTTGTGGATAAGGATGTTATTAAATTTTAAAATTTAATAATACTCTTAAAAGTTTAGCTTCTCCATCTTCTTCTATTTCACAATCTTAGAAGGTCAATGTATCCCAATAGTTCCTAAAGGTCATACATGGCCATATGAACCTAAAAATTAATTTATGGTCATTCAAACTCTTATAAAAGGTGAAAATAGAAAAGCAATTGTTGTTGATGATGTGATTCAATACAATGCATGTATAATTGATTTTATTAAGGAATTATGACATGATCAAAATGGGTTGCAAGATGTAAGTACCCATGAGGGGTCATTGGGAATATCACAATACCAGTTTATTTTGGGCCTAAGATAGTGGAAACATTATTTTCTGTAAAGCCTACCATTACACAATTCAATGTTACACTTTCGAAATCATGATTAGAGATAATGGAAACAACATTAGATATGGTCAAAAAGACTATTTCATTTAAGTTCCAAGGTGGTTTACACAGATTTTAAAGAGATAGAACATTTGAAGAGTAAACTCCCACTAAGATTATAATTACATCTCAAAACACACAAGTGTGGGTGTTAAATCAAACTTAGTATAAATGAAGAAACTAAGCAGGTAGTGAGTACTCCTCCACATGATGGGAAAGAAAGTAAAGAGTCTTCAACTATCATTGGTCAAGTATCACTAGGTGCATTACCTCAAGTATGGTTGACATAATTATCTAATGTGAATGCAATCATTAGTGTTCCTATGAGTTCAATGCAAACAATATATTCACTGGGTTCTCTTACTCATGAGCTAAATCAATTAAGTTAACATAATGCTATAAGTGAAGATGACTTATTTTATATGCATAGATGGTCTGATCAAATCATTGCATTCAATATTTCTGAATGTGATGACATCATCAAATAATTATACTAAAGACATATGTTACGTTTCAATGCTATATCATTAACAAGTCACATCATTACTAAAAACACTAACATTAATATCATTTTAAGATGTTAATAAAACATATAAATAATCAAAATATTGAGGCGTTCTCTTGACATATAATAAAGTCCACAAGTTACTATAGCGACTAGAGCTTTATGACACTTACATCATCATGTTGAATATGATGACGATGCTATATAGTTTACAATGCTTGATCACTTCTCCAATTCAAATAATGATATACATGTTACTCCTTGCCCATAGAGTTTGACATTTTAACCGATCGATTTAGGACTTGAACACGAGAATCCCATTGATAAGATCATAGGGTAGCCATAACATACCAATTCAAAATTACAAAAATAAAAATAAAAAAGATACCAAAAAAAATAAAATGCAAAACTAGGACCTATATATGACATGTTTTGTTGGTACACATAGATTGATTGATATTATTCAACATACACATGGTGAATTATATATCCATTTTCTACACACATGATTTCCATGGTATACATGAGTGGGATGTAGGTCATATAGGTTACATATGATACATGGACATACATATGTGTAACATTATTTATACCCAGATAAAACTTTTCTACATTGAGGGCATGCCTACACTAGAGGAATATTATTACACTTATTGGGTTATATCTTTATATATTTGTCCATTGATCATATTAGATTGTTATACATGAATTTATCTTTCTCATACTTTATAGACTATTATTTTTTATAGATATTGTGTTGTGTTATATTAGATAATGACACTGATTGATTATGTAGACTAACATTGCTTGCTCCATGCATGTTTGATATTTATGATTGTGACATTGTGTGATCATTGATGTCGACTGTACTGAGTGTTTTATGGCTGCATTGAATATGTGTTTTCACGTCATATGTCAATTATGTTAAAATATTCTCTAATCTGGGTCATGGCCATGTCGTGCCTATGTCAGGTCAGATTTTTATCACGTCTTGTGTGTTTGAGTGATATTTGATCATGATATTATGTGTGTGGATACATATATTATTGTTACTATAATATTGGTGCCATGATTTGTATCACTCATACTTATATTATGTGTGATGCCATGTTTGTTATCATATATTTATTATGATGCTTGACAATGCTTATATAGACTAGGCATGGACACTTGTATGCTCATTGAATTGGATTACATGTTATATACATGGTATAATGATCAAATATTTTTATGATGCCATATATTATCATTTTTATATGCATACTTTATGATTTAACCTTTTAGAGTTTTACACAAGTAATTCCTATGTTTGGTTAAAGCGCTGAGATGTCTAAATCAGTCAAATAATAAGCAATAATTAAGCATTGATTTATTATAGCATTTGAGCTTGTTTGAATTTCTAAAAATAGCAATAAATAGGCATAAATACAAACTTATTTAAAAAGTAACTGTCACGGATGATCTATATTCTAAAAGTTGAGTTTTGGACAATTTTGAGTGTTGTCAATAGGATTTTGGTATCTATCTACTTATTTGACATTAGCACCCTATATGGAAAATAGTGCCATGATGGTGTAGTGTCCTTAATGTGGCACTAATATCCCCTTTATGGGATTTATTTTATTTTATAAGAGCACTTGTGCCTATGTTTTTTAGGTTATGTTCATACACACATAACTTGGAGCTCTATGTTGTGCCTAGAAAACATGATTAATATAACCCTAATCCTCATTGAAAGTATGGAATGAGCATTAATTACGTGTTTATTAGTAGGATAGGTTGGACATCCTCAACACTCCACTGTGAAGGGAGTTGCCTATATACCAATACTCTGAAGAGGGATCAAGCCTGATGTAGTTTTCGCACCTAATGCTTGATGCAAGTCTAAGTGAATGCTAGAATGAGAGTGGAATTAGATGACTTGAATGTGCTTGAGCTTTGAAATCTTTGAAATTTGGGTTTGGGTCTGTTGTAGATGGTAGTATGCTGAAGTAGAGCAGAATAGGGATCAAATACCTTAATTTTTCTCAACTTGTCTTTGGTTTGAATGTGCTTTTGCATCTATTTTCCATCTAGTGAATAGAGGTTGATTAAAACTATATTATAGAGTTATATAGCTTGTGTAGATAAAAAAATGTGCTTAGGCCAACTTTAGGAGGGGCACACATTTGAAAAAGTATCTGTTGAGAAAAACTAGGGCTAAGGATAGTAGCACCTAGTTGGGGACACTAGTGCCATGTGGTTGCAGTGTCCCAAATGTACACTTGAAAGACCATTGAACAAGTTGGGTTGGGATCTAGGAAGATAATTATGGGACTATGTTTTGACTGAATGTAGGTGATTGTGCCCTGTAAAAGGACTAGAAAAGTGTGTCTAAGGCTCTAGGATAGGTCTAGGGCTATGTTAAGGATATGTTAACTCAAGTGACACTCTTAGCATCCAATTACCACTTTTAGGTGATTACACTTTACATGTTTATATTTTTATATACAACACATGATGTGCATAACTCTATCTTTTGAGATGAGTGATTCACATGATTTATTTCTTATATCAAAGAGGGGTATATAGTGGGTTTCTCTTAGATATCCAAGCCATGATAGATAGGTAGTTTACATTTTCGGTTAGACTATATGATTTAGATGGGATATATTGAGTAGATTGGGTCAGATTATGTAATCTAAATTGGGTCAGAGTAAGCCATATTTGGGGAATTATATATGATTATGAGGAATAATTGAGGCATTTTATGATATTATGATAGACATATGATGACATTCTATATCACTTTGAGGTACAAATGTATTATATTGGGGTATGCATGTTGTTCATGCAAACACTTTTCTTAATAATTGGACTTTACTTACTTTAAAACCTTTTGTGCTATCCATTCACCTTAATGCGCATTGTGTTATTTTCCTCAGTATCATAATTTTTTGAAACATTTTGGTGAACCATCCATTATTTTAACACCAACATAGGGATTAAAACCCTCATCCTCCTAGGGTTTTCTTTTTTTAGTTTCAGCTAGATTCTACTTTATTCATTGGATATAGCCATAACTATCATTTTATTTTGAATTTATGTTTGTTTCTCACATCTATGCCATTCGAACCCTAGATATCATTCAACCAAATGCTTCATGAGATCTTTTCCTCTAAAGTTAGTTGGATTTCTAATTTTAGTCATAATTTTCATCACATTCTTTGTCAAGGCTAGTTCATTAATAGAGACCAAGAAGTTAAGCTCATAGCTTTGAAAAAACTCAAGTATGCACCTAATTCTACTACTACTTCAACAATAGAGTTGAAAGCAAACCAAGCTACAAGGTTAAATGAAATGATACCATGAGTTAAAAAAAAGAAACCCCATTGTTACATTATTATTACATGGTATATCTTATTAATGACATTCTTGCTTATTTTCTCAAGCAAATGTCTTCCCAACCCATGGCTTTGCCTTAGTTACACAAAATTAGGATTTGATCATCCTCAATTCTCCAAAATGGTTCAATAAGAGGTACCATTCTCTAATGCTTCAACAATGAACCATCATCTCCAAAACATTATAGGGACACATGGTTCACCTACTTATAAAAAAAATCCTTTCTTTCTCTTAAATTTCAAGTTTCAATTAATTTATTTTTAGATTTCATTTCATGGACATTACTATTACATATTTATTGTAGGTTTGCTTGGATCAACTTGCATATTATGATCCCTTTCCCAAATACAAAGTGTGTTTTCCATAGCTAGGCACATATCTTTACCCTTTTACTCTAGTATTTGTATTGTATTTACATAATAAAATCCAATGGATGTTTTTTTAGATACTAAAAGCTAGTATTAGACACTTGACAAAGTCAGTTTTGACACACCATCACCCTACATGACATGTGCATACATATATAAATATTATTATCCCGTATCTCAAATCAACATGTTTTTCATGGGTTTGATCTTTTCTAGTTTCTATCAATCAACTACATGAATTGCTTGTCTATACCACACCAATCAATTATCATACTCATACATCTCCAAATCATCATATCAATGTTCTTATCTCCTAGATAGAACTTTTAGAATTGGAAGATACAAAAATTTCAATACCATCCAAACCTCACAACTCTATCCCACAACAATAAATGCCATGTTTCAATTTTTTTTTTTTAAATTATGGATTAATCCATACTTTCGCATGTCGATAGTTGAAAAAGTATCCAAAGAATCTCATATATATACAAAGTAGATCTCAACTCTATTTCTTTAGACACATAAATATGGTCATAGGTACTTGATAATGTAAATTTTTAACACATCTTAAGCCACATGACTTGTGTAAAAATACATGACTCTTATTTGACATTCCTTTAAGTAATTTATCCATATGCAAGCTTCACCCTTTATTTGCCATTACTACTACAAAAAACATTCAAAGTCAAATTCTCAAGATGCTTACAATCACCCTCAGACTATCTCAAGCTCAAGATAAGTATCCCTGATATTTTAGAATAATTCTACCATAGGAAGATAAGAGCACTATCATGCTCCTATCCACCTAAGCCAGCCATGTTTCATGCCAAACAATGACTAGTTTATGAAATTTAGATCATTCTTTTGGGTCTTCTTGTACTTTTCATAAGGTTGGTTAAAGGAAATTACCAAAAGGTTCACCTATAAATACACATCAAAATTCATTTATTATCTCCACTTTGTATTCACTTATTTCAAGCTTACACACTATTGCACATTGAATAAACATGTCTTATTATTTTCAAATCTAAGATCAATCATAAGGAGCAGCCATACACCAAGTCAAGAACATTCCAAATCAAGTAAAGGGTTATCATTATTAAGTATCAAAGCCATTTTATAAATATACAAACATAATCGAGGAGTACAATTTCATAATCAATCTAGGTGGAAGAACTACATGGGCTTGATTTCCATCCTTGCAATATTGGATACATAGGCAATCATCAATCATCATAGGGATGATTGAGGTTAGCTCAATCCATTATACTCCCCTTTTTTTTGTAGGTTTTAAAATTATCAAGTGCCATTAGAGTTTCAAATACAAAATTAGATAAATAATAAAATTTGTATAGCTTAATATAATTTGATATATCTTAAATTGATCAGTAGACACATTTGCAAAAAATGCAACAATCAATTTTTTATCAGTCAACTGGGACAAGTTTGTGGTCAATGGACCCGAGTGGCATGTGTTCATGTCTACCTAAAACTATTTTGTACAATAATATTCTATGATTATTCCTTTGATGTGTCACTATAAAAACATTTCTTTATATTTTTTCTTCTATCATTCATTAGTTATAGTCGACTTGGACAAGTTCATGGTCAATGGACATGAATGACTTGCATTGCCATCCACTTATAATGAACCTATCTAGAAGAAGCTTCAAATTCTATCTCTAGTTATGAGTGTGGACAATCACCTCTTTTTTTATTTATTTACACTTTCAGACATTTAGAATAGTCAACTAAAGTCTCAATTTGAGCTAAGTTATTTTCTTTGTAGTGTTCTCTAAAAATAATAGTTTTCCATATTTATCAATTGTCAAAATAAAAATTGTTTATTATTGTACATCTTTAACATTCTGATATATTTCAATTTTACATGTATAATTATAGAACATTTTATTAAAAAATAGGTTAAAATATATTGGTGAACCCATAATTTTATTTTGAGCATTCCTTTTTTTTGTCAATTTTTGTCTAGGGTTTTAGTTGAATTTTGATTTCTAAACATTAAATATATTTTCTCTTTGACCTTGGGGATATAGACTTCCTATTTTCATTTCACTTTTTTTCCCTTGTCATTGGTTTTCATTTGGCTTTTCTTGCTTGCTTGTTAGAAAATTTAAAACTCAGGAATTATCGTTATGGGCAAAGTAGTCTTCAATTTTACCTAAGCCATGGTATGAGGGGTATTTACCAAATACTCAAGCCATTAGGCAACAATATATACATATTTTTATTTCCATGTTCATCACAATGTATATGAAACACATAGGGTTTTGTTTTTTAGCCATAGAAAGCATTCAATTGTTTGTTCTTATAGTTCACTAGCAAGCGGTTAGCCCTAGAAAGTTACTCTCAATGTACCTTGAAGATAGGAAAGTGTGGCTACAAGATAGTGGAATCATACTTAGTTTCATTTGGCTCATGTTCACTATTTATGATTGAGATCAATATATCTGAGAGCGTACAAAATAAACACACCTTGAGTAGTTATACACTTAATCTTTGTTGCAAATTTCAAAGTTTCAAATTTAAATCAAGATAATAATGACTGAATTTTTCTTACATATTTTCAGGTTCACTATTACATTCTATATTACTTTCCAAGTTATTATTTGGATTCATTAAATATGTGTTTGATCAAACCCAAATGTCATAAAAAGGCTAAAATGCTTAATGTGCAATCCAAAGCCTTACTCAACTCACATTGTCATAATAATGCTACTAGAATACAAGTACCACTAAGGTAAATATTTTTAAAGTCTAACATGACTTGGGAACAAGAACAACTATAAATTCAAAATGTTATAAAGCATGCTACACACCTTGTTGATGGACTTATCATGACTATTAAAATTGTAAAACTAATATAAATCAAGTTGACAAAGTTAATGAAAAATAATTCATTGAATATATTAATTCCAACCCACATGAGATTGATGCATTATTATACATTGAAATAAATTAAAAAATAAATCAACTCAAGCTTCCACTTCTACTTCAAATGTTCCAGTTACTATTATCCCTAGGTATGAGGGTATCACAAGGATTTTAATAGATTAATATTCTTATTTCTACCAGGGCATCACACATACCTCCCTTAATCACCACACAAGGTCCGTCACTAACTTCACCTAATACATACTCTCTTGAGAAAAATGTTATAGCCTTGCAAGCTAAAGTATTGTAATTAGAGCAAGGTGTCTCTAGAGAAAGTCATGCATGTCAGGAACCTAGAACAATAAACATGCTCTGATACCACTTGTTGGGATATATAAACGGAAGCACACAATTGATTACTAAACCAAGCAACTTAATATGCAGAAATAAACCAGATTCACCAAGTAACTAGAATTCAGAATAACACAGATATGAGAGACAATACACAACTTGTATTAACACTTTATACATAAAAGAATACAATAAAGAAGATGCCACTTCTTCTCCACCACCTCTTCAGAGGCTCGCCACACCTCAAGTGAACAGTAATTCTTCTCCCCAAAGCTCTCCCTCTCAGGTCCCAACACCCAACTCAAATACAGAGTTGGTGTTCACCTCCCGTGCTCCACGCACACCACAAGTGCTCCACGCACTCAACAAGTACTCAAGGTACGTCAAGTAGATCTCCCATGAATCTGCAACAACCTGCAATTCAACAGACCATACTTATGGAAGGAACTCCCTTGCCTTCCTCTCTTGCTCTATCCGAGTACACACCTGTACTCCAAGTAGATACTGCCTGATACTGCTCCCTGTTGTGTTGCTGTCTATATGATCTTGCACACCTGCAAGTCAAACACGGTTCTGCTCACCTGTGAACCTTGACCTTGCACACACATACACCTGCAGATCAACGATCTTACTTACCATGTAGATCTCCTATATAGGCCATGCACCTGTGACCAAGATCCTACACTCCTGAAGAACCCAGCTGGCTCTCCAATCCAGCACCAACACACCTGGTACTGCGGCACTAGGAGGAACGTACCATTGCTCTACCTCACACACAGAAGGAGCTTATAATTATGCTCTCTTACTCCCTAGCACTAATTTACAATACAACCATGAGTCTAATATATAGAACTCATCCAAACAATAATTAGACACTCAGTACAATAATTAGATCCGCAGCTCTTAGTCTATAATTAGCACTAAGCATGCAAACTCTTGGTTCGTCAACCAACTGCCCGTAATTAACTCGCAGTTGAACCACACAGGTGACCGACGCCGGTCCCTGTCCGCCTGGGGGTCGCCGACGCCGGCCGATCTCTGACAGACGTCAGTTGCCTTCCTGCCCTATCCTGCCGACGTCGGTTGGCCTGACCGACGCCGGTGTCTCTGACACTTAGCAACTCTCCTGCAACCTCCTCCGTGTCTACATCAGTGAAGCTTTTAGCTCCACAACCTAACAACGCAATGGATTCTCACACTCTATTTCATAATCCTTTAGCACTTGATATATTCTTTACCCATTACCAAAAAGTTTTATAGCTCCTAAGCTACTACTCTATGAAAGTAAAGGTGATCCTAAACAACATCTTCATTCATTCCATGCAACATTATTGGATTATACTTCCAATGATAAATTACTAACCAAGATATTTCTAAGAAGCCTCAAATATTATTCTCTACAATGGTTATATGATATTTCAATTCAATCAGTTAGAGCATTCAACCCATTAGTAGATCAATTTTTAGCACGCTTTTATATCAACATTAGTGAAAAGCTATGCTATACACAAATTGCTAAACTCAAGCAAGGTTCAAATGAGGCAATCAATGAATATGTTCTTCATTAAAAAACTATGCTAGCTAAAATGAAAAACTCTGTGGTAAATAATAAATTACAAGACATTCACCCAAAGCTTGTTAGCATCAGTACATGAATCATTCTTGTTTGATAAATTCAAATCTTTTGACGAACTATGCCATATAGTCATAAAAAGAGAAGCCAAGCTCATAGCATTAAACAAGCTAAAATATGCACCAAGTTATTCATCTAATTCAAATATCAATTCTCAAAGCAAGCCAAACTATAAGGTCAAATATAATGAAAGCAAGAATGAATCAAAAGTAACAATTAATGCAATATCACAACCATCAAACAAGCTTCAATTGATAGTGTAACCAATGAGACAATTTACAAGGTTACCACAACCTACTCATATCTTGTTACATAAAATACTTGATTGTAATCTAATATCTCTACCTCTACCATTTGATCTTGATTTGACCAAGCCTCAACCTAAGGGCTTAGACACTAATGCATATTATGACTACCATAGATGTATTAGGCATTCTACAAACAAAATATTTTAGACTAAGGCATAAGATACAATATCTTATCAATGATAATATATTGAGCTAAGCACACCTACAAAGGAAATTAGACTACAATAGAATGATAATGCAAAGCTGAAAATATTTAGTTATACATTTTCAAACCATGGTACAACTGAAAATATATATAATTCAAAAGGACATTATGCATATAATGTGCATCCTCCTCTTAGGACACATGGTCATCTAATAAACATAATTATCAGTATAATTATAGGGACACTGACACAACATCTGATAATCATATTTGATGATAGTGAAATCAATTATGATGATTCAAATAGATATGCTCTCTTTATTAGAGCTCACATCAACAATTAGCCTATATATAATGTCATGGTTGACAATGGGTTAAGTGGAAAAATGCATGTATAATGACTTTCCTTCATATTACCAAATACACATAGCAAGATTTACAAGTTATATGATGAATAGTCAAAGCATTTGATGAACATATATAAAACACTATTGGGCATATAGTGCTATCTCTCCAAGTTATATTAGAAATAGTGGTTACTCCATTTCTAGTCTTGTCAAGCACATGGGTCTTTAACATGTGATTAGGATTACCTTAGATACATAAACTCCACATAATACCATCTATAGTGCATAGATGCCTCAAGTACATACCTTGCAATTAAGAGGTCAAAGTCTAAGGCATTAGATATGAGTACCCTCTATAATCAATGATATCTCATTCTTCTCCCCCACCACCAATATAATTGGTTAGGGGACCTATTCAAGAGCATAATAAAAAGATAATCAATGCACCCATTTAAGATCATAGTGAAAAATTAGTTGTTGCACCTACATAAAATATTTTTATTAGTTAGTTTAAAATAAAGTGGTACATCATCCAAAATAGAAAGTTTCATATCAGAGAGTTATTCATGGTTAAAATAAATCTAAATATTCTACACTTCATCCTAAGGCATCACCTTAGATAGTTCAACATGTTCCATAGTAGACACAAACAATGATATATTATCCCATTATATGGCATACTCCAACAAGTCATACACCTTTGTAAGTTATCCATATTTCAGAAGATTAAATGAGTATTGGTCATGATAGTTATGTTATGGCATTTTATGCCTTTTCAATTTCATATGCATCTACATGTAGTAATTTTCACCCACAAAAAGTCATCTTCAACATCTATGATCCAAGTATACACTATGGACCTCCTATTAATGGGATCATAAGTTAGTGTCAATTTCAAACAAAATTAAAAAAATTAAATACTATAAAAGCACAAACTTTTAAAATATTCTCAAAAATTAAAAAAATGAGACTTGAACATGACCTGAGATGCTAGTTTACTTCTTTACATATGCTATTTATTACATACTTGGTAGATAATATATTATTTTTTATACACATGCATTTCATGAGGTGCATGAGTGTCATGTAGGACATACATTATATATGGACTCTTAGATGTTGGATTATTATCTACTTAGTGGTTATACCTATGTTGGGGCATTTAAATCTACATGTTACATTATAACATGTTATATATTTCTATTACCTTTCTACCATGTTGAGCTATAAATATTATAAATGTCTTATTAATCACTCATATTTTACATTGTGTAACATGGATAATATACTTTTTTATGATGTGACATTGAGACATATGGATGGAATAGATCAAATGTGTTACATTCTTGCATGAAAAGCTAGACATTACTTGCTTATTGTGTATGACCCTTGGCCCTAGTGTGAAAACTTATTGAACATCTGTATAACATTTGTGCTTTCTACGTATGCCATTTGAATATGTCCTTTACGTAAGGCCCTTGACCCCATGTTATGTGTGACATTTGAACATGTCATTTCCTTTAGGCCACTGACCCCATGTTTTATGTGACATTTGAACATGATCCTTATTTTCAACATTATTAATGTCCTTTTTATGCATCACTTGGCCTTCCTTGTGGTGACATATTCATGTCCACTATATGTAGCCTTTGGACTTATTGTATGATACTATGTGACATTATGTGTTGTGTTTTTTGTGCTTATTGATCTTGATTAATTGTGCCATGGTATCTATCATGACCTTTTACTACATAGTATACTAAAAATATGGTTACTTTATTGCATGCCACATTGATAAATCTATCTATACATGACACTTTCATGGCTCACATTCAATCTGTTACATGCATGATTTAATGACACTTACATTACCAGATGACACACTCTCGACATGATGACATATTTATCACATGATACAATTAAATATTATTTTGAGATAAGTAACATGCATGATACATATATTATCTCAAAATGGGGCATCACAGTGGGCTTATCTTAGAGATCCAAACTTCTATGAAGAGACAAAAATCAGATCTAAGACAAAGTACATGTTTAAAAAATATAGAATATAGGGTTTCAAATATTCAAGGTAATGCAGAATTAGAATTCATAACAAATTATAGGTTTTCAAAGATACAAAGTACATGATTTAAAGATTCAAATTGATGAAAAAATAGATTCTATAATAGAGTACAAGTTTTCAAAGATTCAAAGTAATTAGAAATCAAACATTGGCACATTGATAAATTTTTTGGGGCCATATGACATGCATATGCTCTCAATTTTCAAAAACTCAAGGTATAAAATCATACACACTTAAATTCATATGCATAGGCAAAAGCAAAAAAAATACAATATCAAATGTTATAGGTTAAAAATACAGTTATAATTGAGCATATAGATGCATGACCTTCTATATCATTTTAGAAATTTTCAAAATTTGAAAAGGCATAATTCTTGTTCATGCATATTTTAACATTTCAAAAGGAATGATTCTAGTTCATGTACATTTTCAAAGTTAATAGTTAAAAAATTTAAAGGAAAATAATATTCATTTAAATTAAAATCTATGAGCAATGTGGTCATGATGGTGACATGAATATTATTCATTCTATTTAGATCATGAAAAAATAGAATTTAAATCCATCTACAACTGGATGATTCAACCTGTTGTGGGTAATGTAAGGTGAGGTTCAATGACACTCAATATCCATGACATTACATCTAGTGAACCCATTGTGTGGTTCCATATTCTATTATAGGTGATTTACATCGAGTATAGTGACACTCAATAACTTTAACATCACTTGTAATAAACCCATCATGGTTCCACATTTTTGGATTAGTACATTGGGTATTACTCCTTTTTAATGAGATCTAGAATAATGCATATTTATAAATCAAGGGATTGATTAGCTACTTCAAATTGGGACTTGATCACTCTCAACTCACCATTGGTTCAAACTATCTAAGTACTTCAACAAGGGGGATAATTATCCATCATTAGTTATAGGTTATAGAGTAATTTGATTTCATCTCCATACATGTGTACTCATTCCTTTCTCTCTTTACAATTTTTAATTTCAAACATAAAAGTTTTTGAATTTCAAAGTGGACAAATGAATACTTCATGTGGTGTTGCAGGGTTTGTTATATTTGAGTGCCTTGAAAAATTCAAGTATCATCTCAAAAACAAAATGTGTTGTACACACCCAAGTTCAATTCTTTCTCTTTTACTCTAGTAATTTCAAAGGGGGAATGGGGAGGGAAGGGGAGAGGGCATAGGAATTTAGGCACATAAATCTAACACATGTACTTTATAATGTTAATTCTTGACACATCCTAAACCACATGACTTGTGCACAAATACATGACTATTTTTTTCCATTCCTCTAATATATTTATCCATATGTAGGCTCAATCCTTTGTTTTCCATTATCACTACAAAAAAAATTCAAAGTCAAATGCTCAAGCTACTGGAAATCACCCTTATACTATCTCAACTTAGGACATGCATCCATGATATTTTGGGAAAAATTTTCCCTAATCAAATAAGAGTGATGCTGCACTCTTATCCACCTAGGCTGATCATGTCCCACACCAAATAACTGCTAGTTTCAAAAATTTAGATATTTATTTTTGGTTTTCCCACACATTTCATAAGGTTAGTTAAAGGAAACCACAAAAGGTTCATCTATAAATACACATTAAAAATCATTTATTATCTCCACCTAGTATTCACTTGTTTCAATCTTACACACTATTACACATTGAGCAAAACTAACCTATTCTTTCCAAATTCAAGATCACTCATGAGGATAAATCATAAGCCAAGTCAAGATTATTCTAAAGCAAGTCAAGGAATATCAATGTCAAGTATCAAATCCATTTTCTTACTACATATATATAGTCAAGGAACATAATTACATAATCACTATAGGTGGAAGAATTACTAGGCTTAATTTCACTCCTTGGAGTAATGGATATGTAAGAAATAATCAATCATCAAGAAGGTGATTGAGGTCAACTCAACCCATTACACTCCCCTATTTTTTGTAGGTTTTCAAGCTACAAAATTTACCTTAGAGTCTCAAAGATAAAAGATAAGAAACAATAAATTCTGCATGACATAATATAAATTGAGATGTCTTAGATTGGTTAGTAGATACAAGTGCAAAAGACACAAAAATGAATTTTTTACCACAATCAACTGAGACATGTCTGTGATAAATGAACTCAATTGGCTTGCATTCCTATTCACCTATAGTGGTCATATCTAGGAATATTCTTTGATTCTACCTTTGATCTATCACTATTGAAATCATACTTTCTCCATATTCCTTTGTCAGTTATTAATTACAATAAATCAAGATAAATACATGGTCAACAAACATGAAAAGATTGCATTTCCATCCACTTACAACATACCTATCCAAAAATAATTTCAAAATTTGTCTTTAATCCTAAGCATGCATAGTCACCTATTTTACTGGGTTTTACTTTCATATATTTAGAATACTCAACTGAGTCCTGGTTTGAGCAAAGTTATTTTCTTCCTATTTGTTGTGACCAACACACCCCATTTTCAAAAAAATCAAATAGGGACCCATTTTATTCTAAATGGATTTATACTTGGTTCCTATTGAGACATGAATTGGATTTGAAACATAAATTTTGCATAATCATAAGTTTTAATTACTACTTTTGCTTTTATGGGTTTTGGCTTTATATGCTGCTAGAGTCAATTTAAAGGTTAAGTTTTGTTTTATATCAATTTATTGGACTGACCTAGCTAACCTTTCAACTACCAAGTCTATCAAGTGTTTTTTGTATTTTATAGGTCATATCTACTTTATAAATCAACTTTGGATTGATAAGTGTCCCTCTCTCATAAAAATATCATGGATTATCAATATTTATTTGACATATAAAACTCAAAAATGCTTTTGATGTTCCAAACACATGAGATCATCCCATGTGTTATCATCTCACCTCATCACAACTCTTTACTCAAAGTTATAAGTCATGAAAATAATTGGCCAATTGAGTGAGATTGTTCTAGGTGTACTCATCATGCCTTATCATATAATTTAAACTAAAGGTTGATTTATGAAGGCAAGTGCCTAAATGATATCACACGTGTGTCATCATATCAAATCACATAAGTTGATAAACAAAAGTGACTAATTAAAAATATCACAACAAAGTGACAAATTTCCACCTATTATTCTATAAACATTCATCTACCACATGTCACTCATGGATGTTGTCATGTGTCATTCTATGAATAATCAACTGCCACATGTCACTCATAGATGCTAACACCTATCATTCTATGAGTAGTCAATTACCATGCATCACTCCATGTGTTATTACCTCTCATCCCCGCACACTTACAGATCAAATCACATAAGTTGATAAACAAAAGTGACTAATTAAAAATATCACAACAAAGTGACAAATGTCCACCTATTATTCTATAAACATTCATCTACCACATGTCACTCATGGATGTTGTCATGTGTCATTCTATGAATAATCAACTGCCACATGTCACTCATAGATGCTAACACCTATCATTCTATGAGTAGTCAATTACCATGCATCACTCCATGTGTTATTACCTCTCATCCCCGCACGCTGACTTTCACAATTTTTTTGTATTGTTTAATATTGACATTTTAGCCTTACCTTATATAGTTGATTGTGTTAATTCATAATATGTGTCCCTTGATTGTGTTTTAGAGCATGTGTGGTAGCTTGTCACTTTGGGCTCCAATAGACTGTATTCTCAAAAGGGTCACATTGTCATATTTACTCTATATTTTACTTGACTATTCTATCATGAAACATGTGATGTCATTTCACTTCATTGCTTGCTTATGTTTCATTAAGGCAACCTCTTTTCAAAATAATCAATGCATTTGCCTCAAAAAATGAATTCAATTTTAGCCACTCATCTTGATCTTGATCCTTAAGGCCACAATTAATTTGGAAAACATATAAATACCAAGACCACCATAAACCAAAAACAAGCTTTATAGTGCAAAGAAGCCATGCAAAAATACTCCTAAAGCTTTACCAATTTCTTCCAATTGATCTACAAACCATTCCAATAGTGATTGAGGAGATGTTGAGGGCTCTTGTACCATGACATTGCTAAATATTTTGAGCTCTATAGACATGCACAATCATGTATGTGAGTCAGATTTGAAGGAGAGTCCATGGGGAAGGTATAAAACTATATGTTTATGCTTTTTATTTGTTCTTTACATCATGACCTTACCCAAACTAAGGAGTCGTGCTTAAAGTGTTGTGTTTCATGATTTTGTTTATGTTTTTAATATTAATAAGAGAAATGACCCCCCTTGTACTCATGGTTTACAGTTACAACAATAAAGTGGTGAATAGAATGTCATGATGCACATTCTATACGTAAGGAAAACTTTGGCACGACAATAGAAAATGTCAATAAAGCATAACAAACCATAATAACTATTAAATAGAAAATAGAAATAGAAAAAACCTCAATACTTATTTGAAGAACAAGGTAGGCTTATTCCTGTCGAGATTGTTCACTCTCTATATTGGAGATCCAAAGCAAAACTCTTCAACATTACCCCATAATGTAGAAACCCTTTTTTTGACATCTACTTATTACTCATTTCTTGAACTAGATTCTATAGGATCTTTTAAAGACATAGAAGCAATAATTTCTCCGAGTCTTCATTGTCTTCGATGCCTTTAAGAGATTTTGATGAAGCCATTACCTCTTCATTATTAGATTTGGTACCTAAAACTGTAAAAGGGTTAGGAGCAACCCATCCTAAATATTTCCCTTCTCTTTTAAGGAAGATTTAGGGCATTTTTTCTCATTTTCCCCCATTTCTTGAAATTCCTTTACTTTAGGATCTTTTCCCCCTTTCTTTCCAAACTTCTTGAAAATCATATTTCTTGATCTTCTTTTCAGCAATTACTCTTATAAGACAATCTTGAACCAGATGTCCATGGACATGGCACATCAAGCATATGAAGGGAAGACTTTCATAGTCAACAACTTATTTAAACATGCCTCATTCTAGATATTTTAACAAAATGCTTTTAGTGATCCAAAACTTGAAAAGCTTTCGTTGAAAGATAATTCAAAAAACAATAACAAGACAATTCAAATAATGTTATCTCTGAGAAGAGATATTTTATTGATCAAATTTGCAGACCCAAATATATGCTTAACTTTGAGAAGAGATGTTTGATTTCTATTTTGGGTTACATATTCATTTATACATGTTTTGAAGGTGTGGGGAGGATGTGAAAGGTCACCAATCTTGAGGGAGATGAATTGGTTTGACTTCCATGATTTACAACAATACAAAATTTGAGGAATTATTATTTTTAGAAACTTATTATTTTTAGACTGCACTATTAAAATTGAAATTTTGGGCACTTCCATTGGGTTTTTAGAGGTCAAAAATCATCTATCAAATATCCATGCCATCTCACCACATTCTCTTCATTCTTAGCTTTCCAACGGTTCAAACGGTGAGTTAATTGGAGCTACAATGCAAAAGTTATGGCTCTCAGAAGTTCCATCATCAATTAGAGTGGACCCTTCACCTGAATTGTCACCTGAATTATTACCCAGATCATTCCTCCCTCCTTGAGAAGCAATGGTCCCCATTGAATCAAGATTTTTCATCAAGTGTGGTAGTTGTACTTTGATTTGATTCTCGATGCATACTTGGAATGGACTGTGATTTATGGAACTGTGCAGGGCTCAATTGTTCACCATTTCTATCTGACCATCAGTCTATGGATGGAAGGCCATGAACTTCTTTAGCTTGGTATCTATTTGATAATATTTTTATGTTGTTTGTGTAGTCAGGGCTGCAATATCAACCCTTTTGGATTCTTATGGCTTGACTACCATGAGAACAAATTTCTTGGCACTAATCAAAGAGACAAATGCAGAAGGTGGTACATCTGGTACCCTGTAGCATCGTGTTCCAAGAGTGAGAGTAATCCTTTGAGTTCTTGATTCATAGATGCTATGTCGATCATACATGAATGGATGACTAAAGAGTACATCACAAATATCTAGATTGACCACATCACATAAGACCACATTTTGGAAAGGTTTTATTGCATATGAGAGAAGACATTGATGGGTGACACGGAGGTTTCTTCCTAGACTCGACCATCCAATACTATATGGTTTTGGGTGAGGCTTCATGGATAGATTTAGGCTTTTCACAACATTAGCAGAGATTAAATGCTTTTGACTTCCACTATCAAGAATGAAATGTAGAGGCTTACCTTTCACCCATAATTTAGAGTGAAACAACATTTCCTTGTTGTCTAGCCTCTCCTCATGGGTCTGTGATGAAGCAATAATGGCTTCAGCCTCAGCATCTATAATCTCATCTTCAACCTTTTCAACTACAAGGTTTGTATGAGGTAGAGCAGTGGATGTTGATGATTGTGACTCAAAAAGTAGGGACTTGATGGCTCAACATTCTTCTTTGGAGTGAGTTCCAGATTTGTGATAATCACACCACTTCCCAGTCTTTCCTTCCTTTTATTTCCAATTTTGGCCTCCTTTTTATCTTCTTTGTCACTTTTCTATTTTGAAGGTTGACTCTTCATATTCATTCTTCCATGCTTCTTCTCAATCTTTACTACAAACTTGTACACTTCACCAAGGATTTCTAAATTAAAGAGTTCTATTTCTCCCCATATGTACCATTGTAATCTACTATGGTATTTGAGAAACTTGTGTTTCTCACTTTCTTGGATGCTTAATCTCATAGATAGAGAATAAAAAATGTCAGTGTAATCTTGAACAAACTGTTCCTTACCTTGGCAAAGTTATTACCACTCTATATACAGATCATCATATGCTCCAATGGGGTAGTATTCTTCCTTCATAGCTTCTATGAAATCATCCTAGGTAAGTTCCATCTCAAGGCCAATATCATCTGTATTGAATCTCTTTTTGTACACTTTCCACCAATTTTTGATAGGTAATGATGCTTTCAAAAGAGCAAAAATGATCTTCTCTTTATCAGTGAATTTATTTACAGAAAAATAAGATGACGATTGATCCAACCAATTTCCTACTACATCAGCATTGATTTTGCCTTCAAATGTAGGAATATCAAAATTCACCTAAACCTTGAAGGGTGTTGGGGCATTGAAAGGATGTGGGAGTGCAGATGAGGAGCCAAAATTTCCCATCGAGATTTGTTGGAGAATTTGAGCGAATTGTTGTAGCATCTGTGCTTGTTGTTACTGGAGGGCTTCATTCACCATTTCCTTGAAAGGATCGGATGTCTCAGTGTTTCTATCATTTAAAGTCTTTTGGAGTGAATATGTGGATAGTCTGTTGGTTCTATTTTCCACCCAAGCTTCTTATAGTTTGACCTCGTCCTCTGGATCATACACTCTAAAGACAAACTGCTCTGATACCACTGATCCAAAACTCAAAAATATTTGGTTGAAAGATAATTCAATAAATAATAACAAGACAATTCAAATAATGCTATCTCTGAGAACAGATGTTTTATTGATCAAATTTGCAGACCCAAACATATGCTTATCTCTGAGAAGAGATGTCTGATTTCTATTTCGGGTTACATCTTCATTTATACATGTTTTGAAGGTGTGGGGAGGATGTGGAAGGTTACCAATCCTGAGGGAGATGAATTGGTTTGACTTCCATGATTTACAATAATACAGAATTCGAGGAATTACTATTTTTAGAAACTTACTATTTTTAGATTGCACTACTAAAATTAAAATTTGGGGCACTTCTATTGGGTTTTTAGGGGTCAAACTTCATCAAGCAAAGCTCCATGCCATTTCACTGCATTTTCCTCATTCTTATCTTTCCAATGGTTCAAACGGCGAGTCAATTGGAGCTACAGTACAAAAGTTATGGCTCCCAAAAGTTTCGTCATCAATTGGAGTGGACCCGTCACCTGAATTGTTACCCAGATCATTTAGGAATAGGTTTAATCGCATCCATTTGAATACAAATCTTAGCATAAACAATATTTATTTGTTACAAGTTTTAGAAGAAATACACATCATTTCTCTATTGAAATCACTAATCTGATTAAGAGTAGAGTTATCAATCTGATTAAGAATGGAGTCTAGCCACAAAAATGTATGGGGAGGTTAATTACCCAAACTGGGGAAAATTTTGAATCTTCTTTCTTGTAATAAATATTGGGATTCTATGGTGTCATGAATAGCCCTGATCTACCAAAAAACCAACACTTTTATTTGAATATTTAATCTTAATCATCTTCAAAAATGAAAACCACAATGAATAAACCTCTTGACTAATAATAGATATCATTTCTCTTATTATTTTCTAATGCATTGAAATCAAAAACCTCAAATTCTACTCACATAGCAACTAACCTACAAACAAACAAATCAATGCCAATTTAATCAAAGTAACTACTTTTTATTCCTCTTACATTATAATAAGGGTAGTTATTTCTTATATATGAACATTTTTAAAGGAAAACAATTCAAATTATGTTTGAGCCACCATGCACCATATTTTTCCATTTAAAAAAATGTTCTTCCATTTTAAGAAATGCTCTTGATTGTTCCTCTAAATTTAAGGAAGTAAACATCATTATAAAATATCATAACACCACATGCATACTTATAAATCATTTAAAACTAAAAAAAATATTTTACAAGTTAAATAGGAATGATGGCTTGAAATCATTATTTTGAAATGTATCATCTATGGAATTAAAATTGAAATTGATTTAAATAATAATAAAATTTAAAAATTTTATGTTTTTGTAGTCCATTAATAATATTTTATTTCTGAAAAAGTTGTATATATAATTTTAAACATAAAAATTATATACACAATTTTTTTTAAAATAAAATATTAATAATAACATTACTTATTTAACATTTATAACATAAAATAATTCTCATTTAATTTATCTTTATAAATAATTTATTAATTTGATTTATATTTCAATATTTTTCTATGAATTAATTATCATTATCATTTTTATGTTTAATTTTTCTCAACTTTATTTATTTATATAAAATTTTATTAATATAAAAAATATTTATTTATAATTTAATTTGTTGAAAATACCTCTTACAATAATTCGTTAATTATGTAATTAAGTTGGAGGCTTACACATTGGGCAAGGCTTTGCAGATTCGTCTCACAAAGAGACAAAATGACATATTTCATTGGAAACACCTTGGTTTTGAATAGTGATAGTTTGAGACAAGTGGTGGTGCAGAGCAGTTTGGTAGCACATGACGCCTTTTATGTCAACTAATAGTTAATATTTTTAACGATCATGTTGTTGTTATTTCAGTAAATTACGCATCATAAATAAAGGATCTTGCCTCTTTATGGATGCTTTGCAAGGGACGGCTGCCATAAGGATAAATATTATGTGATGTTAAGCTCCTAAACTTGTTGTCCTCCTCAAAACCTCCAAACATACTGGCAAGATGATTATTATTAATATCATTGTTACTACTAACCCCTCTGACGACCATGAAAGGTAGATGATCCTTCATGTTACAAAAGTGGTATTAGCGAAGCATAATAAGGCATTAATTGAGCCATAGGTTCAAAGCTTAAAATGCTTCTCTCATGATTCAAACAAGTGACTTGATGCAAACCAAACATATTTATATTGGATGAACATGCAAACAACTATTTATATTGATGATGATGGTGATGCCTAAGAAAAGAATATGCCCTAGGTGGCCTTCTGTATCCAACCATTGATCTTTGCCTTCTTCATTAGCTTCACACAATCCTTGTTATCATCACGTCAAGGATTCGAACCTCTCGAAGTAGCATTTTCATCCAACAATATTAACATTGTTGCCATATCAAGTTTTGTTCTTTTCTTTTCTTTAACTCAACCCAAGAGCAACACCACCATCATTCTTTTTATCTCAACTATTTCAACTCAAGCGAAATTGCATTTCATTTCAGTCAAGGATTTCAACAGACTCAAAAATCCTCCCTGCTCTTTCAACAGACTACAAATATGTGTTTATCTCCATGTCTCGATAGGAACATATATATAATGTATATGTATTGTGATTATGTTTATTTCTGGGAGTGATAGCCACTTCACATCTGTTTCCTGCATTTAACAATTAAATTGTGAAAGCGACTTTCTTCGATTCCATCACAAGTTTCATTATATGTTGGCTAGTGCATATTTGATTTTACGTTATTGTGAATTGACGGGAAGGGTAGAGGGAGACCCACATTTAGTTGGTTAGTATAATTTATGATTGGTTTTGAGGGCTCTATCTGGGAATTAAATAGCAGGGTTAAAATCTTCAAAAGGGAGGATAGACGACAATATTTACTGTCATTTTGAGAAGTCATGGACGGTCTCTTTCATTTTTCCAATTGATTGTTGTGGGTTGTTTTGTTGGGATATTCACAACCACATTTGGTCTTTGTTTATTGATTTAATCAATCTCTCATTAACCTTTAATTAAGATACATTGGAATTATAAACATATATTTAATATATTAATTATTGTAAATATTTTTTTTAAAATTGAGTTTTTCTTTTTTTCTTTTTTCTTTTAATGATGTCAATAAAATATTTGTTTTAATTATTTAGTTTATTACACCAAGAGACATAACCTACAGTGACAGTCAAGGAGTGTAATGGCATGAATGGATAACTTTTATTTGTGTTTGAACCTATATATATATATATATATATATATATATATATATATATATATATATATATAAATCAATCGAAAAAAAGATGCATTCCCACTAACCAAACTAATTCAAAATAATTTTTATCTTTTAAGTGATCAAATTCTCAGCTTAAATGCATTCTCACGATTTTTATAAATGTGGATGATGGATTATCGAAAATGAGAGGTTTTTTCCATCCACACTAGCAATGTGGATAACACTTAAGAGACCATGAAATAGGGTTTGGACATCATTCATCTCATCCATCTCAGCTTTACATTCTCTAACCAAATTGGTAATCTGCCAGACTCTATCACAAGTAATTATTGTGATTGAAAATTCAATTTTAAGGAATCTAATCCTATGTACAACATATGTAACCCTAATTCCCTTGATCTATTAGGACAAAATGGCATTAATTAAACAAAGATCTATATTAATCATAAATGAAAAGAAAACACTCACTCTTTCTAACATAACTTGCACCTTTGGAGCAACTACTAGTAATAACTTAACGTCAAACCATTTTCATGATTTGTGTTGTACAATGATTGTGGCTACATATTTGTGCTTAATCTTAGTTTGGAATTAAAATTTTGCTAATTGTTATGACTGTTAATGTTTGTTACATAAATTTACATAATTTGAAAGCTTATTTCGTTTGCAATATAAATACTTAATAAATTTCTTTTTATAATATTTTTAATTAACCAACTAATAATGATAAAATTAGTATTAAATTAAACAAAAAAAATCAACAAATATTATATAAACAATTCAATAATTTTAGGATCATTATTATTTATACAATTTATATATTATATAAAATAATATATCTTAGTATATATTATATATTAATATATACTAGATATAATCACAAAATAAAAATATACAATTCTTCCGGCTTTTTTTTTTTCCACCTTTGAGACAATTACTACTTAGTATATACTATTAAGAATAAATTCCTCACGCATTATTATCCTTACATTTTCATAGTCACTATTGGCTATCTCTCGAACTTTATGGCCCCGTAATTTCAACTTGCTAAAATGGTCTTAATTATATATAAATTTTAATTGAAAAAGTATTTCTTTAACATATTTGTTTTGAAAATATAGAAAACATAGAAAATTTTCAATTTTATTTTCATCATATATTTAAAAAAATAAAAGTATAAAAGGTTTGGTTCGGTTTTTTTTGAAATATTAATTAAAAAATTATAATATTTTGCTTTAAAAGTAAGAGTTTGAATTTTTTTAGAATATTTTTTCGAATTTGAATAAGAATTTTTTTGAAAAAAATAATAAAATTATTAATAATTGTATTATATGTAAAATTTAATATAAGAGTTTTGATATTGATATCTCTTCACATTTTTCATATAAATATATTTAATAAATTTATATTAGTGAACTAAGACTTTCACATTTTATAATTATATTGATATGCTTTCTACAATAGTACTAATTAAGTGTAATGGAGTAAATTATTCACAATTGTGTTTGATTTTAAATTTGATGTCCATTTGACTGTCAAAAGATAATTTCAACCTTAAATTTATTATTCATTTTATTATCACTTAGATTTTTTCATTTTTTTTTTGGGTTGAAGAAGTCAATTGAAAAATTATAATATTTTATTCATATGATAGAATCTAAAACATATTTTTTTCTCAATTTTTTTGAAATAGACAAAATAATATAACTAAATTAATACCATTTTTCACTAATCACTAAAATATTATTAAAAAATAGAATTATTAATCAATCTAATATATTAAAAATAGTAATTAGAAAAAAATGTAAAATATCTTTACACAATTATTTAAAAAATCTATTTTCTAAAGAATAGTATATCTTTACTTACTCAAACTAATCAAGGTTTCTCTAATAAAAACTAATATATTTTTGTATAAGTATATATATATATATATATATATATATATATATATATATATATATATATATATATATATATATATATATATGATAAATCATTTTTTATTGGAGCTATGAATTGGCATGGGACATAACCAGGATCCATTCCCTGTAACAAAATGAAAGGAAAAACAAAAGACCAAAAGCACAAAGAATATTGTCTTCCAAGGAGAGAGGAGAAATGGAATCCACTAATCTTCAGTCAAAACCACAGAAAGCCGCTAAAATGGAAAGACAATGAAAAAATACTAGAATTCTCCAAAGGTGGGGGCCGAAAAACACAACACCCAAGCCAAGACTTGCTAACTATCCTCTGGAAAGGCTTATCCATAAGTTTATATTTATAACATTTATAAGTAAGAAGTGATTTTTAAGGCACTATCTAATACTAAAAACATTGTCAATAGAATAAAAAGGTGGTAGGTGAAAAGTCCAACGCAGTGAATTATAATTACTATGACTCCCTTTCATAACATTTTCAATGGCCTTCTCTTGTATGTAGTTGTTATTTTGTAAAGTTTTGCACAAACAAAGTGTTATATCTCACATAAATTAAGGATTTTATTATTGCCTTCATATTAAGAAGGATAAATTTTACTTATAAACAAAAAATCAATCATTATAAGAAGCATAATTACAATGATAAATAATGAGATGGTAATAATAAATATAATTTTTTGATGAAATAAAGTTTATAATTTTATTATAAATATGTACAAAATTATTTACAAGAAAAGACACTAGAAGACATGCCAACAACAATACACTAAATCGAGTTTAAAAATCAAAAGATCCAAAATCACAAAAATAACAAACAAATTAAACTAAATCTAGAAAAAGCTCTAATACATTTTTAAAAATATATATATATAACAATAACAAATAAATCAATTAAAAATAGATCATTATTAAGATGACCCACCTAAAATAGAAAAATTAATATAATCATATAAAAATAAATAAAAAATGATAACATTAAATACGTGTCGATTTGATTTCAACCCAAAATAAAAACTAAAAACTAAATAAATAAATAAATAAAATAAATAATTATAATATCATGAATATGTGGACGAACACGTGCATCCACATGTACGCCTTCACGAAACGTCACCATCGGTCCGTCAGCCCCACGTACACGTTGCCGAATTAGATCCGTCCATTGACCACATCTTGAAATCGAACTCAACCATGGTAAGAAAGGTAACCACATTTAAAATAGACTTAACCTTGTTAGGAATCAAACTAATGAAAGCGAAAATATGAATATAGAAACCAATAAAAATGTAGCTAAGAACATAAGAACATAATCTCTATAGTGAAATAGTGAAACTGCAAATTTTGGAGGAAAATAAGGCTATTATTACACACTCTATTTTTGAGTTAGATTTTGTTTCACTCAATTTTTTTTATTAGATGTATTAAAATATGTCAATTAATTAAAAAATTAATAAAGTAAAAAGATATTTATAATAAAAAGTGATTGGTTGGTATATTTGGTTTGAAAGCATGTATATTTAAAAGTTACAGTATCAAAAATTATGGTAAAGTCATTGAAAAGTTAATAGTAATGTTGGTTAAATATAGATATATAATAATATTATCAAAATAGTATAAAAAATATGAAGGTAAGTGTGAAATTCATGTATAAATAGTAATATCAGAAGGAGGTGATAATGGATCATTTTTGGAAGACCAAATAATCTAAGAAGAAGGCTCTTTGGAAGGAGTATCTGAGACAACCCATCCATCCCAAACATTCTATGAAGGATTCAAAGACCAACCCAAGAGGCCAAGGCATCATATCACCCATCTGATCAATACCCTACAAAAAGGAAGACCAACAAGATAACTCAATAGAGACTTTTCCATGTGGCAGAGGGTTCCAAACCCCCTCCCAAGGAAGGGGAGGAGAAGCAACTATAATATTATCTCCATCGTCGTCTGGGTACTAGTGGAAGAGATCATTGAAGTGGAAAATCTAAAAGAGTACATGTCACATTCCCTCAATGATTGAGGAGATCTTGTGAATGTTGATACTTGAGAAATTTTTTAGCTTGTGTCTAGATTTGCGAACAAGTAAAAAAGATTAAAAAATATTTATCATTAACTAAAACCTATTGAAAAAGAACATCATTATTGAAAATGGCAAAGTTCCTAGATTTCCAAAGTTGAAAGAAGATAACAACTCTCGAAAAATTCAAAAAAATGCTACATATAAGAAATATCCCCAAACACAGCCATCCCTTAATTGAAGGGCTCTCAATGATAAGGCAAAAATAAAATTTGAATCCATTGTCGAACTTTACAAGCTAGAGGACATGTCCAAAATAAGTGCTTAAATATCTCAAGTATTGACATTAAGAATGATGATGAAACAAAACAAATAATTTGCTAAGTCCTGAAGCCAATACTTACCAAATGAGAACAATTTACCATGCAAATAACATTTGCATGAACTACTCATAGATCACAAGGCCTTATAATGAATGGATTAGCTTTTGATCTTGTTGTAGTCAAACGTTATGGCATTAGCTATACTGGTTTTTCTCGTGTAAAAAAACAAATCATTGTATCTTGTAAATAGATTGAAAGAGGAAAACTTTGTCATAAATCCAATAAAGTCAACCTTGAAATGCATAGGCTAGAAAGTTTTGCATGATCGCTGCCACTTTGCAACCTTGCCCCTTGAAGTTGTAATAGTTTCCTAATATTTGAATTCACGAAGTTTGTAATTGAGTTTATAAAACATAATCCATGACTATGACCTCATGAAAGGAGATGTGTTGTGCTTACAATAAACTTCAACTATGTAAATACCAACCAACTCAATTTTTATTCAAAAAATATATTACTTTTCTTCAATAAACCTTCATGGAATTATGACATGTTATAATAAAAACATTATTTTAAAAAATATCGTAACCTTGTCTACATCAAACATGAAGACTATCACATATGATCTATAATATTTAAACATATTAATACAAATAATCAATATATACTAAGCTCCACTTGCTCCATTTATTCATGTATTAAAGTTCATAAAAATAAATATCATTAATAATCTTTAATTTCCTTTCAAAAAATAATCTAAACCCAACGCAATTTATTTTTGTTTTAATTAATAGTGATATTACATGTCAAATCATACCAAACTCTAATTAAAAAATAATAGTCTTTTTACTAATTTTTCAATTTTTTACCATTCATGTTATTAAGTCTATTTCAACTATAAATTATGTTGTTATTTGATCTATATCATTATTGTTACTAAGTCTTTTTATTTATTTTTTTGATAAAAATGATAATACATTATAATTGTAAAATTGTGCATTACTTTCTCTATTGTCACTAGTGAAACAATACATTAATTTTCCATGATGACTACCCTCTCACCATCATCTATGTTTTCAATTTCATCTCAACTACAAACTGTGTTATTCCTTCATCTATATCATCATTGTTGCTAAGTCAAAATCATATTCTCGAACAATAATAATGATACATTACTATTTTAAAATTATACATCACTTTCCCCATTATAATTATGAAATAGTACATCTCTTTTCCATGATTATTACTCTCTCACCTTGCATTATCCATGTCTTCAAGTTTATATCAAATACAAACTATGTTGTCCCTTCATCTTTATCACCATTCTTAATAAAACCAAAACCAAAATCATATCATACCAAAATCTAATTAAAAAATAATAATCCTTTATAAATTTTTTAGCATTCATGTTATTAAGTCCATCCCAAGTACAAATTGTATTGTTACTTCATCTATATCACTAATGTTATTAAGTCAAAATCATTTTCTATAATAAAAATGATGATACATTACAATTGTAATATTGTACATTACCTTTTTTTTTTTTTTGGAGAAACAACATATTATTTTTCTATGATAACTACTCTCTCACCATCATCTGTGTCTTCAATTCTATCTCATCTACAAAATATATTATTTTTCAACTATATTATTATTATTAAATCAAAATCATTTTCTTTAACAATAATAATATACATTATTATTATTATAAAATTATACATCACTTTTTCATATAATCATAAAATAATACATTTCTTTTCTTAACGACTACTCTCACCTATCATTATCCATATCTTCTAGTCCATATCAACTACAAATTATGTTGTCCCCTAATCTTTATCACCATTCCTAATAAAGCCAAATGGTTTTGTAGAACATGATAATTGAAAGCAATTCATGACAAAGTCTCATTGCACATTATAATTTCCACAAACATATTATGTGACCTAAAATAGGGTGGAGAACACGTGGGATCTCAAGTAGAGGGGACAAACCATCACCGTCAGCCAAATTCCAATTAACCCCTGTGAATGGGGTATTTTTCATGAGCATCATGATTACATTTGTCTATTCAACAACTCTTTTCAAATTGAAATTAGACCACATCTTCAAATTGAAATCGACCTTGCTAGCCACGTCTTAAAAATGGACTTAACCATGTGATGACTCACCTCACAAACGTGGAAGGAAAGAAAACTATTAAAAACGGAGTTCATAGGAAGAATATGCCTCATGTGGGGTAGTAAAACCTCCAATGTGTTGGCCTAGGATGTTGAGACGATGGGAATATACCATATAGAGTAAAATTTTCAAAATACAGAAATTGAAAGAAAATTTAAATGTTATGTTTATTTAAAAACTAATATAGATTCATGAAGAAAGAAAATGAGGCTTGGATGTTATGTTATAATTGTATTTTAAGTTGCAGTATTTTTTTTAAGAATATATTGATATATATTAATTATTTAAAAAATGATAAAGAATAAAAATAATTATAATAAAAGGCATTCAATTAGTATATATAATTTAAAATCATGAATATTTAAAAGTTGTGGTAGAAAAAATCATGATAAATATATTAAAAATTTAACAAATATGACTATACAACAACAATATCAAAATAATACAAAAAAATACTATGACAAGAATGAAATTCATGCATAGGTAGCAACGTCAGAAAAAGGTGGTGGCAGATTATCTTTGGAAAACTGAACAACCCAAAAAAAAAGCTCTTTTGAATGAGGATTTGAAGCAATCCATCCATCTTGAAAATCTTTAGAGAATCCTAAGGTACCATAATGCCCCACCTAAGAGGTAGAGGCATCATATCATACGTGATTAGTACCCTTCACCAATGAAGACTAATGAAACAACCCAACAAATAATTTTCAACACGGCAAAGTGCTCCAAATCTCCTACTAAGGAGTGGGAGGTGAAGCGAATGTAAGAGCAACTCCATTGGCTTTTGGGTGCTAGTTGAAGAGATTTTTGCAGTGGAAAATCCAAAGAAATACATGCTACAATCCCTCAATGATTGACGAGCTCTTGGAAATGCTAAAACTTAGGAAAAACTATTTAGCTCATGTTTGGATTTGCAAACAAGCAAAAGAGATTTAACAAAACTCTATCATTGACTAAAAATTATTGAGAATGAACATCATTATGGAAAATGGCAAGTTCCTAACTTTCAAAAGTTGAAAAAGGATAACAACTCTGAAAAATTCAAAAAAAAATGCTATAAATGTTGGTCGTTGAGAAGTATCCCCAAACAAGGCCATCCTCCAGTTGAATTACAGAATATGATGAAACTTTAACATTATACATTGAATATGAGAAGAAACTTAAACATATTGGATTTAAAGATAGATATTTTACAAGTTTAAATTTTGATAATGCAAAATTTTCAAAAGCCATTCAAAGTCTTAGAAATGAACTGATCGTTGTTAAAAGATAGTTAAATGATAAACTTTATCTATATAATAGAAACAATACTAAAAGTAAAAAAATAAAAATTACTTATTAATGTAATGTGTGTGAATTAGATCATGATCCAGATTCATGCATTGCTGTTCATAAGTTAAAAAAAAAAATTCAAGGAAAATATCTTATATCCAAAGATCTAGAAGACAACATAAACATGTGTGCTCTTGATGATTCATTAGAAAATGAAAATGTTTATGTTGTGAATACTAGAAATAAAGATTATAACTCTTCTCAAAATAATAAAACAATAAATAATGATTTTTCTTATAATAATAAAGGTAAGACAATTCAAAACAATGCTTCAAATAGTTCAATTGATAATTCTTCTCAAAATATTCCTTTATCAATTAGTTATAATAATAGTCGATATCAACATTATAAGACTAAGATATTTTGACAATCTAATGCTAAAATTTATAATATAAATGATAATTTATCAACAATTAAAGTTGGGTTCTCATTATTACAAGCAATTAGTCTTTCAAAATAACTTGATAAAATTAATAAAACTATTAAGAATTTTAAAACTGATGTAAGCTTACCAAAAAAAGATAGTAATGAACAATCAATTATTTTTGCTCAAAGTTATGATCCTCCTGCAGACTATACCTCCTTTTTATGTTATAGTCAAAAGTAATAATAAGGTAATACATAATTGTATCTTAGATATATGTGTTTTGAATAACATAATGCCTAAATTTATTACAGATCAATTAGTATATCTTATAAAATTGACAATAAAAAACTTACTGGATTTGATTCTAAACAAACTAAAAGTTGTGGTAAGTTTCATGACATAGTCATTAAGATTGCTCAAGATTAAAGAATTAGATGCATGATTAATGTCTAAGTTTTAGACATTTTAAGTAACTATGCTATGTTGTTAGGAAGAGATTGATCAAAAGCAACTAGTAATTTTGTTGAAAAAGATATCACATGGGTTCCCATTAGTAATGATATTGCTTTCATTAAAAGAGAAGATTGATCTAATACACCTATTATGTCATCCACTTAATCTACTATTGCTTATGTTGAGACAAGAATTAGAACTTATGAGTTGCTGAATTTAGATGAACCAAAAAATCAACATAAAAAATTATTCGAGAAAAATATTTTATGATCACTTTATTTTGGTGGAGCTTGTTCTCAACAAGGTAATGGTGCTAGAATTTGTTTAATCTTTTTTATTGGTAATTTTTTTCTCATGCTTACAAATTATTTTTTGAGTATACTAATAATACTGCATAATTTGAAGTATTATGTTTAAGTTTGGAAAAATCAATTGAACTTAATATTAAACATTTAGAAGTCTTTAGAAATTCTGAATTAGTTGTTAGACAAGTTCAAAAAATTTATAAAACTAATCAAATGCATCTACATCGTTATACGTAAAAAGTTTGGTCTTTACTTGAGAATTTTAAAGCTTTCAATATCACTCATATTCTTAGAGAAGATAATATTAGAGCTGATAAACTTGTTGTTTTTGCATCTAACCCAACTCTAAGTGAGAGTGAACCAACCACAAACTTCTCTTATGCTAAATTTTTTTGACCTAAAATTATTGATTTGAATAATAGTTGACTTGTCTTTAGTTGTGATGAACATATAAATTCTTTTATTAAAGGTAATTATTTTTATCATGATGATTATGTATTAAATTGTGAAGATTATTTACAATTAAATATCAACAAATTACTTATTGGTTTAGTAAGTTTGAAATCTATGTTTATATATAACGATCAACCCAAAATTTATAGAATGAAATAATCTTCCAGGTGAATCATAGGTGAAACTATTCTTATCAATTTATATATAAAAGAGGATTCTAAATATATCTATTTAGAAATTCAAGTTACTGCAAGTGAGAAGGTTAAATTTATTAAATTATTTAAAGAATTCATTGATATTTTTGTCTGGTCATATAAAAATATTAAAAGTTATAATAATACATTATAAAATATGTTATACCTATTGAATTTTATATTAAACCTATAAGATAGAAAATACGAAGAATTAATCCTTTGTTAGAAGACACCATTAACAAAGAACTAAATAAAATGATTGTTAGGAAGAAAAATGGTGATAATAGATTGTGTGTTGATTTTAGAAATTTAAATAAAACTAGTGTTAAAAATAATTTTTGTTTATTAAGTATAAATCAGATTTTGTAACAAGTTGTAGGATCAAAAATGATGTCTTTATTATATGAATTTTCTAGTTATAATCATATTTTTGTAAATCTTAAAAATAGACATAAGACTACTTTTACTATTCGTAGAGGAACCTTTGATTATAGTAGAATGTTTTTTGAATTTATGAATGCAGGAGCTACTTTTTAAAGAGCTATATATGTTACTTTTGATGATTTGATCAACATTATTATTTAATTTTATTTAGATGATCTCACCATTCATTCAAAAATATTAAAAAATATTTAAATCATCTTCATGAAGTTTTCACAACATGTAAGAAGTATGGTATTTTTTTGAATCCAAAAAAATTAATTTTTGGTGTCACCAAAGGTAAGTTGTTAGGACATATTATTTATAAGGATGACATATCTATAACTATTAAACATATCAAAGCTATTAAAGAGTTACATCCTCCTAAATATCAATCTAGTTTAAGATCTTTCTTTGGTAAAATAAATTTTGTTAAGAAATTTATATCAGATTTTGTTGACAAGTCTATTTTTTTTGCAATTATTATTTAAGAAAGATAAAATTTATACTTGACATGAAGGTATTGATTTAGCATTCAATAATGTTAAAGATGTCATTACAAGTGCTCCAGTTCTTGTTAAACCAAATTTAAATAAAACATTTATTCTTTATGTTAATATTACTAAAAAAATAATTGAGACTATTATTATTCAAGAGTTTGAAAATAATGATGAAAAATCAATTGGTTATATGAGTCAAGTTTTAAAAGATGTTGAAATTAGGTACCCTCTTATTGAAAAATTTGTATTCTCATTGATTATATTTTGTTATTTATTAATGAAAAATAAAGTTTTTGTGTGATCTAACGTCCCTATTTTATCTTATCTTTTAAAACAATCAACCATTCAAGGAAAGCTTTTTAAGTGGATATTATGAATTCAAGAATTTGATCTTGAATTTGAAACTTAAAAAATAATTAAAGATGATTTAGAAAAATATTTCACTGAAAATGTTTAATTAGATATTAATGTTTTGATCTTGTCAGTGGATAATCTAAATGCAAAGCCTCACTTAAAAATTATGAAAATTTTTAATTTTTCTAAAAAATTTAAATTTGGTCTTGAGATGAATGAATGAGATTATTTATTGGTTAAAGATGATTGGTATCATGACTTAGTCTTTTATTTTTAAAACCAGGTTTGTCTCAATAATTTTGATAAGAATGAAAGACAATCCTTATGATTAAAAGGTTTAATTTTTTTTCATTTTATCAAAATAGAGATGGAGTTTTATTAATATGTTTTACGCATGATCAAATTCAAAAAGTTTTTAGAGACTGTCATAAAAAAATTTATCGTGGACATTATGTTGTAAAAACCATTGCTTATAAGATTTTAAGAATAGATTATTATTGACCCACTCTATTTCAAGATGCTTATAAGTTAGTTCATTCTTGTATAACATGTTAATTATTTGTTGATAGAAATAAGTTGCCTACAATACCTTTAAATCTTGTTATTCTTGAAAAAATATTTATGAAATGAGATATTGACTTTATTTTAGATATACACTCATCTTCATTTGATGGTCATAAGTATATATTAATAGCTATGAATTATTTTACTAAGTGGCTAGAGGCCAAAGCACTTAAAATTTTTGTAATAGGTGAAGTAATCTCATTTTTATAAAATTAATTTTTTTTTAGATTTGTAATCTTTTACAAAATCATTTTTGATAATAGACCTCAATTTGTTTCAAATGAATTTCTAGAATTTTTGGGAAAGTATTCTATTAGATATAGTCATTCATCCAAATATTAACCTTAAGGGAATGGTCAAGCTCAATCAATGAATAAAAATCTGATTACAATCATGAAAAAATTAGTTTGTAAAAATAAAATGAATTAGCATATTAAATTTTTTAAAAATTTATGAGCTGATAGAACTAGTGTTAAGGTAGCAACTGGTTATTTACCTTTCATATTAGTATATGGGTTTGAGGCCACCTTATCAATAAAACTTCAGATTTCTTCATCTAGAACTACTTTCCAATATGTTGCTGAAGATATAAGTTTGATTGAACAAAGATTACATGATCTAAAATATTTTGATGAATCTAAAGCAACAACATTAAAAAAATTAGATACGATTAAACAAAAATAAATAAAAAAATTCGATAAGAACATTTTTAATAAAAATTTTAAAGTTGGTGATCTAGTTTTATATTGAGACAAAGCTCACGAAGATCCTAGTAAACATCATAAATTTGATTCATTATAGTTTGATCCTTATAAAATTACTATTGTACATGAAAATAATGCTTTTCATTTAAAATATAAAGAAAAAAATTAGTTACACTACTCAATTAACGATTATCATTTAAAATTATTGCATGATTAACTCCTTTTCAGATTCTTTTGTTTCTTTTTTTTGGTTTTGTACTTTTTTTACTATCTTTTTCTACTATTTATTGTTTTGCTTTGTTTATTTATTTTCTATTGTTGCTTGCTTTTACTTTTGAAAGGATCAATGAATTATTGAAAATGGATGAGTTTCACATTATGAAAGAAGAATGTGAGAATTGCAATAACCTTGTTGGGTTAGATATAGAAATACATGATTTTTTTTTAATTTAACATATATACCAAATATAGATTACACCATGAAAATATATAGAGACCATAAGAAATACATATAGTAATAATAATAATGACAAACATAATACATCACAAAATACTGATCTCTAATATCATGAGAGTATACATTATAATACGAATACAGAAAGTAATTACATTAATTTAGTTACAACTGAAATAAGTCTACAACCATTACTATTGATTTATAATAATAAGTAATTACAACTCTCCATGACAATACTCAATGATAAATAAAATATAATATAATGTGCATATAGATACATGACTCTCTAGAGCATGAGTTTCCTAGACTCTCTAGTATCTATGACAATCTCAAGTGTCATATCAATAGTAGTACTATTATGAGGAGAGAGATCATCATCTGAGCATTTTTTCATATCAACCATAGATCAAATATCCCATGCAAAATCTCTCATAAGAGAATGCCCCTCCCTTCATAGATGAATAGATAGTGATGGCATGGCAATCCAAAGAGACTATCAAGTACCTGTGTGTTGAATGATTCTAAACTAAACATGTAGTATATCATAAAATACCATTCTATTAAAAGATATTGCACAAACATGTGATTCATACTCATGAAATAATAATGTCTCACTAAACATACTTTGGCTCAAAGTTTTATAAATGATAAATAATAATGATCTAGATCAATAAAATTTATACACACCACTTGATTAGACTGTCTTTATCTGTCATTATGAGACTAGTAAACTAGTATAGTCCATCTCACTCTTTACTCTGAATCAATAATATAGATTGATCAAATACAACTCAACCACAAGATTAATTTAATTTATATCCTATTTATACATATAATCATTCTAGCTACTAAACATAAGAGTAACCATAACATATATTTATTTCATGAAATGTACGAATGAATCTTACATTATTTTTATCTCATACTAGAAATAATGACTATAGTCTATACCATCCAATTAAAATATACATAAATATAGATTTTAATAACCATAATTTATTTCGAAACATACTACACCAATGATAATCCATATTACCATAGTCTAATATTTTAAGATATAAGTACTAATTTCTTAAAAAACAGTCATATAGAGTAGTCTTAAAATCATAGAAACATAAACAAATATACAAGTAAATATATATATCTAATCAAATCATAGTTCACATGAAACACAAAAACATACCAACACAACATTCATTAAACTCTCAAGAGTTGAATACATGCAAACACAAAATCTTATCAACTGTTATAAATACATCATTCACAGTAATAACCAACATGTATACAATAAAATATTTAAATGTAGATATGAGTTGAGGCATAATAATTATAGTATGCACCACCTGAGTAAAACATACTTTTATATTGTAGTACTCTATGATATCTCATACTACCATAAGTTCTTAACTACATAATATACATAATTTAAACTTATAATTTTTGAAGACACAATCGATCCATGCAGATAATAAGTAATTAATATGAAATTATATCACCCATATATACCCTAAATTAAATTTTATGCAAGCATACCAAAGTATCACAATATATAAACATGCATCATGATACACCATTATGCACTAAGTATAGTTAAATATTTATACATAATAACTCACTCATAACATGTAATGCACACAAGTATTCCATACTAAATACATATGAATAAAAATCATTCATATTATTAGTAATGAGTCAGATAATTCATAAATTCATTATGACTTTTCATTCTAACGACTCATTTAATTTATAATAAATTACTCTAAAAAATTATAGTGTCTAGTTCTTAAGAAACTTAATGATTTACTCAAACCATGTATTACTATAAGTACGATCTCTATGTAATATCACTTGTACATAATATTATGCCTCACATGTAAGTTATTCTAGTGCTAAGCAAATATTGAGCCACTATTCATTTATACCATAAAGCAAGAGCTCCCTAAAAGCCTTTATAGCTATAATCGAAGCTTTATAATGAGACACCTGTACTATAGGTTTTGTATTCCAATCTATATACTAGGCATATTGAACTTAGATAAAACCTTAATTTATGTTATAACATCCATATCTCATACCAACTGGATATATTATGTGTCCCAAACTAAAATTCTCTATTGTCCTGACTAATTTCCATAGGACATTCTATGACACTTATAGTATCAAAGTCCATAATTATTAGTTAGTCTCTACATTCAAGAGACATTTATTACTAAGTTCTAATTGAGTAATTTAATGAAGATATAACTTTCATAACATATATTCTTATAAGATTATTCCTGTTGATTCTTTTATACAAACTATGATCATATAAGTATATATTTGTGTTAAAAGTCCTTTCGTATAGGTTGACCATATATCCAACATATTAAATCAACTATATGGTTACATAATAGAACACTATAGGACTTTGAGTTTTAATATATATATGTTATGAACTTATATACCATATCATACAAATCCAAAACTTATTTACAATCAATAGATTAACCACTCACTCTTGTTATACTCATTTACACAGATAACTACATAAATCACTGCTCATACCTTCATGATTCACTATATAACTAAACCCAAACACTATATACAACTATATTACTGTACTTACATGGTTATATGATTTCATAATATACATCATTATTTTAGTTTATTTTATCCATGGCCATTATATATGACCCAAATCTTTCACTAAAAGTGATGTTGTAGTAAGCAATGATGCAAGTATGATTAACAATGTTCTCTTGATTTATGAAGGGATAAGTCCATAATCCTAGCTTGACAATACCCTTATCCTTGTCTTGATAAATAAGAATCTGAGTAATCTAACCGTCACATCGAGCAAAGGAATTACTCCACTCCACTTAATGTTTTGCATATGTGTTTATGCTACACAAATTCTTAATAAATTGATTCTATGTTAATTGTTAGTTTTAAATTCCAAGAACAGTGGAGTAAATAAATATAATGATATTGGAAAAAGAAAAATAATAAAAAATGATAATAAAACTGAGATTAGACTCTACAAAGGGAGAAAATCAAAATTGTTATGATTAAAATTAAAAATTATTGATTGAGTGAGCAACTGGATGTTTTAAAAGGGAGGATGGTTCATCAAACTAGACCAGGTAGCAGGGAGTCATTTTAGCTATTACTAAAAAAGTAATATAACCAAATTAAGCTCAGTTAGGAAAATTTTATAGCAAAGATAGCAGACTTGTGACCCCAATATTTTAAAAGAATTGCACTGAGCTCGAGGAATCACTCCAGTCATGGAAATAATAAAATTTTTGAACAAAAGTTTATATTATTTTTTGAGGTTTAAGCATAACTTAGAAAACTTGTGCTACCTTTAAACTAGCATAACAGGATTTGTTAAATAAAATACTTAGTTGGGTCTCTTCCTATGACTTATTTTCTAATTTAAACCTTAAATGTAATTTTCTACACATTTATTGTTAATTCCAATGCCCAAAATGTCTCCTCAAAAAATCTGTTCCACAGGGTTTATTTCATGAGAGTCATAGAACATTAAGAATTTCCAGCACCATACCAACCTTACTAGATTGCTAGGAATTTGTGGCATCAAAAAAAGATATTGCAGGGAAGGATTTTATAAATATATCAAAATGCAATGTAGTTATTCAAATTAAAATATGAAAAGATCTCAAAAAAGTTATTTCAATTATTGTTTAGAAATTATTTCTTATTTGTTCTAGTATACTGGCTGTCTGTACATACACTTATTTCATACTTTATCTATTATGACAAACTCAATTTTTGAAGTATTTTTAAAACTTATTGCCATATATAGAGAATAAAATAGAATTTAGATGATTTACTAGATTATTCTTAAAAATTGAATGCACCACTTACCTCTTCGATGTCAAAAAGAATCTATTTGATTCTAAGAATTCCTTCTTTCTCTTTTTATGCTTTTCATCTTTCACACTATCCACATCTTCTCTCCTATTTTATTTCATATTCCATGCTCCCTTAATAAAAAGGATGTAACTTGCTTTAAAAATTTCTTTAAAGTTGATTCTTTGATTTTTTTTGTTTTGTTTTATTTTTACTTTTTTTAATTCTTTATTTCTTTTTTCTCTTCAATGACAAATTCTATTCTTTTATAAGTTTTTAATTAATTTATTTTCTTTAATTCATTTTTATTTTTTTTATAAATAATTTCTTTTTTCATATTTTAATATGAAATATTCATTTTCATAGTTTTAATTAAATCAAGTTAGCATTTGCACATCTCTAAGCAATTCAAATGACAAAAAGGTAAATTCATAGATAATTCATATTTTTTTAAATTTACCTTTGCTAATAATTGCTCATACCATTATTAATGACAAAACATACTAAACATGCAAATGAATTTACTTATATATTTTACCTACTCTGACAAACCACAAAAACAACACTTCAAATAAGTATCAAACACATCATAAGCAATTAAATGCATTTTCTACCATGATTAATTATTATGTGTATGTGCAGGGTTTCACTAGCTCTTTGTAGATCTTCAACATCTTCATCTACATCACCCTCTCTGATGATACTCTCTGTTTGACATGTTTGAAGGATGAATTCTCCTATGTCCACCTCACAACACATAGGTAATTAGATCATATCACATGATAAACATAAAATAATACTATAACTAAAATAATACATTAATATGTTCAAAATATAAATATATACATTAATACAACTTATAGTAAACAATCATGTACCATCATCTAACTAAGTAATGTTTTACTATTTCATAATAGCATAAATCTCAATCTTGGTAAAAAATACAATCAAATTTGAATTTGTTAGCTACATATATCTACAGATGATCTATCAAGTTTATTTGACAAAGAATTAAGATGTAACATCCTTCCCCCTAAAGCTAGTCATTGTCCCTAAAAAATTTTACTCAAAAATAATATTTAGCAAAGAAATAACACGATATACAATATCTAATTAAGCAATAAATGAGTAATTTACTTGTAGAACTCACCATAATTTAAATGGGTCTTTAATTTTCAAAATTAAGGTTTTCTAATAATTTTGATAAGAAAAAAAGATGTTTCTTATGATTAAAATCTTTAAATTTCTATTTATTAGAAATGTTTTCATTTTATTGAAATAGAGTTGGAGTTTTATTAAGATGTCTTACGCATAATCAAACTCAAAAAATTCTTAAATGCTGTCATGAAAGAAATTATGGTAGATATTATGCTGTAAAAACCACTACTTATAAGATTTTAAGAGCATATTATTATTGGTCTACTCTATTTTAGGATGCTTATAAGTTAATTCATTCTTGTATGTTATATCAATTGTTTGTTGGTAGAGATAAGTTGCCTACAATACCTTTAAATCCTGTTATTCCTAAAAAATTATTTATAAAATAAGACATTGAATTTATTTCACATATATACCTGTCTTCATTTGGTAGTCATAGGTATATATTAATAGCTATCGATTATTTTACTAAGTGGTTAGAGGCCAAAACACTTAAAAGTTCTATAACAGATAAAATAATCTCATTTTTAGAAAAGTAAATTCTTTTAGATTTGGAGTTCTTTATAAAATCATTTTTGATAATGGACCTTAGTTTGTTTCAAATAAATTTCTAATTTTTTTTAAAAAGTATTTTATTATATCTAGTCATTCATCCAAATAATATCCTCAAGGAAATGGTCAAGCTGAGTCAACGTATAAAAATTTGATTACAATCATGAAAAAATTAGTTTGTAAAAATAAAAAAAATTGTCATCTTAAATTTTTTGAAACTTTGTGGGCTGATAGAACTATTGTTAAGGTAGCAATTGGTTATTCACCTTTTATGTTAGCATAGGGATTTGAGGCCACTTTACCAATAAAACTTTAAATTTTTTAAACTAAAATCGCTTTACAATATGTTGTTGAAGATACAAATTTGATTGAACAAAGATTACATGATCTAATAGCTCTTGATGAATCTAAAGCAATAACACTACAAATATTAGAAAGGGCTAATTAAAAATAATTTTTTTTTTGATAAAAAAGTTTCTAATAACATTTTTAAAGTTAATGATCTAGTTTTATATTGAAACAAAGCTCACGAAGATCTTGGTAAACATCACAAATTTGATTCATTATGACTTGGTCTTTATAGAATTGCTATTATAATTGGAAATAATAAATTTTATTTAAAAGATTTTGAAAGATATTTGTTATGTTACTTAGTTGATGGCCATCATTTGAAATTATTTCATGATTAGCTCCTTTTCAAATTCTTTTGTTCCTTTGTTTTATGTATTTTTTTAGCTTTGTGTATTTTTTTTACTGTATTTTTTTTACCATTTGTTGTTTTGATTTGTTTATTTATTTTTTATTGTTGCTTACTTTTAATTTTGAAAATAAAAATGAATTATTACAAATGGATGAGTTTCACATTATGAAGGAAGAATGCGAGGATGCTGCAATTCTACTATAAGTATCAATTATTTTAAAATATTACTCTTTATAAATTTAGTTTTCTTTATACATAAAAACATATGCTAAGTTGTAACTAGTTGTTGAAGTATTACTTAATTTTTATATATTGTATTTAAGGTATTTTGTATTAGTTCATGTAGCTAACTCAAAAAAAATTATTATATCATTCTTTTTCTTCATATCACACTATCCAAACATTTCATCTTTTATTGAAATTCATTATTAAAAGAGGTTCACACATAACTACTTGAGAAATGATTTACCTAGATCACACTCTCAAGATTATATCTTAACAATACATAATTTGATTGCTACTTAATTTTGTTATTCAAAATTGACTAGCAAGATCGTAAGTGTTATACCTATTTTTCACACTCTCTAAAGTTTTTAAAACTAATATTTTTCTATCATAGAGATGACTTAGTCATAAAATTTAAAACTAGGTCGAAGACGTAGTCAATTAATAGTAGATTTAATAGCATATTTTTAATTTCATAAGTTGATGATGATTGGTTTATGAATTCGTATTTATATTTGGAGTGGTTTTGAAAAGCATAAATGGATGAATGAATAAAAATATGCATATGTGTTTATCATTTTTGAATTGTTGTGATTAGTCATTTTATTTTTTGTTGGTTCATGATCAAATTATATTACAACATTTTCATGTTTTAAATAGGGGCACTTTATATGGTTTATCATGACAATATTCAAATATCTATATTGATCTTCAATTAAGTATTTTATATGGATTTTAGATTAGTTTTCAATTGATATGCTTGATCAGATTGTGATAATTTAATTTATGATCAAAATGAAATATATTGTTGATAATGGTTTTGATTAGTTTGATTTCATTTTAAAAATTTACAGATAGATTGGTCATGATTGTTACACTTTGAGAAGTAATGCATTTTACAGTTCATCAAATCAAATATATCATTAAATTTTTTATCAATTCAAAATTTGACCACAGAATTTATATGGATTTATTAACATTTTTATCCCAAGTTCAATTGCAAAACATAATTGACATGATTTTAGCATCTTTGAATGCTAAGTATGCTAAGGGCTTCTAAGTTTTGTCTAATTTAAGACATTATTTATCTTAAGTTTTAAATGATATTACTAGATCTTTTGATTCTAATAGTCACTCGAGGCTTATTATTCCAAAAGTTATTAACTTAAATTTATGTCTTGAGGTATATAGTTTCGAAGGGCATAAAATATTATTCATTTCGAGGTAGTTGGATGAAATTGTTTCAAATCATGAAATTTTTATGACATAGGATGTTTGGTTGGTTATCAAAGGTTTCATTTGGTCTTACTTCGAGACTTATAAATGGTGAGTTGGTAATTTCATGATATATGAATGTTGTGATGACAAGTCAAGTTGACAGTCTATTCAATGATTTTATGGTATGCTGAGTGGTAAAGTGAGTTAATGTAAATGACATATTCAAAGAGGTTTCGAGATCTTGGTAAGATTTTGGTGGTTCAAGGGACATAATGCTAGGGTACATGCCTCAATTCATAGAGATTATTAACAATTTAGCAAAGGTTTGGTAGTTGCTAAGTTTGATAACTTTGCTAATTTAGTTGTTAGTATGCTCAATGGTAATATCATTTTTGATAGGACAATGGAAATTGTGCACATATGCATGATAGCTAAATCGAGGGATTGTGATTACAAATAGCCTTGTTTTTTTGGTTTTCATCATTTTTCGAAGCTTTCTCATGGAAGTGTTACTCTATCAATTTGGATTTTTTATTCGCAGATATATATTTTATGCAGAAAGATAAAAATACTGTGCATCTAGGTATTCCAGGAGAAAAATGAATAAGTTTAAGAAATGTTTGTGAGTTATTTTGAAAATTTTTTATAGTTGCATAAAAAGAGATGGATTCTAGTTTACATGTGATATATTTTGATAAATATGTCTAGACATGAAGTTGAATGAACAATTAGTTGTTAAATATATCATTTCTTTGTATATATATATTGATAAGAAATAACTTTAATTTTTGGATATATTCTTGATGGAAGATAAGATAAGAATAGGTGGATTTACTAGTTTGAGCATAAGATTTGAGAATATAAGGTTTTTATTGTTGAATATTCATTCAGTTTTGGACTTATGTGAGTAATATAGATTGTTATGGTGCTTGAAACATGTCTTTTACATTTTTAAAGGTCTTGTTGAAACTTTGGGTTTTATAGGGATGAACTTTGTATGTTTTATTTTATAGATATTTTGAAGGGTTTATATTTGTCATGTCATAAAAAAGTGGTTTCATGAGTTTAATCGAGCATGTAAATACATTTTTCAATCATAGTTTTCTATAGTTTCATGTATTCATGGTCTTTGAAGGATAAATATGCATGCTAAGGTTGTGGAAATATAGTAGGTTTGACTCAAAAAACACTGAAGTTATTTATAGAATTACACTTCAGATTTGAGTTTCGAGGGTTTTTGTTTTATATTGAAACAATTGTGAGTCTCAGTATTTTGAAGTAGAAGTTTCATGTGATTAGGGTTTCTTGTGAAAATGAACTCTATTTGTTTATATTTAAAAAAATTTAAGTTACATGCATAAATGGATTTTGGAAAAAATATTTACATAAGTTTAGTTTACAAAAATATCTTATGTTCGATTGTGATAGAAATATAGTGGAAAGTATATAGCAAGTACATAGTGTTTTGAGTTTAAGTTTCCTATTGGCTATTTGGAATACAATGACTTTTGAAAAACATCAATTCATATTTTGAGATTTATTTATTGATATTAGGTTTGGTATAAGATAAGTTTAGTTTATGAAAATATTATATGAAAAATCTTGATGTATTATTGGTTTGTCGTGAAGAATTTGTTTGGTAACAAATCATTTTGAAGTTCTAGGTTTTATTTTGATGTTAGCTTTAAAGATGATGAAATTATTAGTGATTTGAGAAATTGTAATAAGTTTATTTTTATTTTAGAAAGAATGAATTAGAAATAATTTAGTTGCATCAAAGCTTTTTATGTGAATGGTTCCTTTTGAAATTTATTTAAGAATGCATGCAAAAATTATACATAGTATATATGTATAAGATAATGTTCAGAGAGTAGAAGCAGTGACTAAAAAGTTCAAGCAAGTTATATTTAAAGTGTTTCATATTGAAATTTTTCCAGGACAACATGATGTTGATATTTTTATGTGTCATATAAATTGGTTTTCAGTTTGAGATTATGACAGTAAAGGATATATTATTTTTCAAGTTTTATTTTGATGAAAGTTTTTGATGTTTTAGTTTCTTGGTCAACACATAGAAGGATACATGGTTTTCAGTTAAGAAATATTTGTCAAGAATAAAACTTGTGGTAGTCTTGATTTTAGTTATGAGAATTGGCTCAGTTTATATTCAGATAGTTTTTATATAGTGAGAATAGAAAATCATGAAGAAATGTCAGAATATTTTTGAAATTAAATTATGATATGTAATTTTTTTTTATAAAAATTTAAATTAGTTTCAAGAGATATTTTGATGAAAAGTAAAATAGAATATTACATGATTAATGCAGTTGAACAATTTAGTTATGTAGTTAAAGTCAATTCAGAGATTTATTGATATATGACTGTGTGTTGATGTACAATTTGGATACATTTATTTTTTCAATTATGATAATCAATTTTCTTTGAATATGTTTTAAATGCATAGGATGTCAGGATAGGATCAACCCATATTAAGTAAAGTAATGATAATAGAGGCTGGGGTCAGAATTTGGACAATGTGAATCAACACAATTTGAACAGACATTTCTTAAGAGGAGGTTTTAGAACTAGGAGATTTGACCCTAAGTATGCTAGTAGAGTTGATTGGATGTCAATTCACATTGATGCAATAAACCCTGAGTTTTGAGATGTTTTGAGAAATTTACCTTTCAATCTTGTTAACTCTAGAGATAATAGAAGCTTTTATGGTCAAATATTTGGTGCTAGGACTCATTCCCATAATAGTTCTTCTCACCACTTGCAAAATAATCCACATCACTTGCATGTTTAGGTACTTACTCTAAAAAGAGTCCAGCCTATTAGTGAACCTCACCTTGTTAATTAATCCACTTAGCTTGATATTGAAGTTTTCCATGGAAATTTTTTTGTTAATCTTGCCTTACCTTCTATTTGTAATGAGCTCTCATAATCTCAGAGAGATCCTATTTTAGGATGCAAAAAATTAAGTTTGAAGGATCATATTTCAAATTGCAAAAAATGTAGTCTTAAAATCTATCCAACTACTTTAGATAGATGATCAATGAGTCAGAATGGTACATACACCCTAGTTGAGGTCAGAGTTCTCAAATAGATTAAGTTGGAGATGGATGATCCCACAAGTGATTTAGGGATGAATATGATTCACATTCAAATAGTTGAGATGGAATATAATAAGTGCATGAATGAACCAAGAAAACTAGTAATTGAAGTTCTTTCTGATTCATATGATTATTTGATGTCAGTAGGATAAATTTTTATTTTTATGATTAGCTTTAAATTGGTAGAACTTTGTATTTTTGGATTTGATACTTTGATTTTAGATTTTTATATTTTGGTGATGATATTTTAAAGTACAACACATTTTAATTTTATATATATATATATATATATATATATATATATATATATATATATATATATATATATGCCTAAGTAATTTTTGAAAATATGTATTATGAGATTAATATAAATAAGAATTTTATTAAACTTTGATTTATCTATTTATTTATTTATTGATATATGTTATTCTTTTTTATTATTAATTGATTAGGATCTCCACTCATTAAGAAGTACGCGGTCTATATTCAAATACTTGATCCATTAAGATTTTTAAGTCTTAATTAAACCTTAAATAATAATTGTTTATATTAAATGAATTTTACAAAGTCAATTAACTGAGTTAAAATAATAACTAAGGTTAGTTATAACTTCTTTTTCAATCAAATTTGAAAAATAAAAAGAGATCAAGGATTTATTTGAAGAAGAGGAATAACACAGATAGACCCAATGGTACTTTCCCTGATGATTGAGTACTTGCTTAGGCAACACAATCCTATGTGTAAAATCTAAGTTATCACCCTGAATAATGATGAAAATTTTGCTATTTATGACATTTCATTGATATATTTGATTTTAAAAATTGTCTCTCAAGATATTTTGTAAAGAAAGATGTTGATTTCTCAAATAAAATCAATCTATTTTGCTAAGATGACTCTCTTCTATACTCATATATTTTATCTATATTGTAATTTATATTAACTTTGACTTAAATATAGTTTAATATATTTCAGATTGATGTTTAATCAATCTATTTTCCTTGCTATTTCCTTTAACTTTAATGTATTTATCTTTTATTTCATTTTAGTTTACTATTTATTTTAGTTTTAAGTTATTTTCTTAGATTAATCTCTTTGTTTATTTCTTAAAATTAGATTGTTTGGTTTCTTTGATTAATTTCTTTTTTTTATAGTTTAGTTTTAGATTAGTTTAATTTATTAGACATAGTTAGATTATTAGGGTAATTAGATTTTAGATTTAGTTTGAGGTTTGATTATTTAGTTTGTTTAGCTTTGTTAAGATTAAACTAATTTATTAATGTTTAGTGTAGTACTTTGTTTCTTGATTAGTTATTATCCTTTAATTTGTTGATTGTTGATTGTTGTGTTTTGATGCGTTGAGTTTTGTTTGATTGCTTGACAAAAAATGTATTTATCTTGATTTATCTCAAATTTGTTTTACGTTATATTTATGATTTATTATCTTAAGGTTACTTGGAAGATATTACAACAAAAATAAGATATTACTTTAAAATATACTATTTTATTGAATCAGATTTCTTTTTTCAAGAGATTTTTTTGTTCACAGGCTTTCTCTGTCAGATATGATAGATTACATATTCATATTTGAACTAATTCATTATTTGATAGAATAGATTTTTAAAATTATAATAGAATATGTTATATTTGATAGCTCATTCATTATTTTTTAGAATATTTAAAAAAACCCTCACATCTTTATGATCATAATTGACCCTTTAGAATCTTACTATTAGATTGGTAGGATTCCAACTTAACTTTCACAATAGGCCAAAGGGTTGATTAGTTGACGGTATAATTTTCATTGTCAATAGTTGTCACATGTCATTTTATGAATAATTAGCTACCACATATCACTTTTGGATGCTGCCACTTGTCATTATATTAGTAGTCAGCTTGGACGTGTCACTCCATGTGTTATCACCTCATAGCCCTATATACTTCTATATCCAAAAGGATAAAATAAAAGTAGAAGTAGGTGATGAAGTAAAATGACACCACATCTTTCATGATAGAATAATCAAGTAAAATCTAGATTAAATATGATAATGTGACCCTTATGCACTTACAATTAGTGGATCTCAAAGCAACAAGCTACCATGTATTCTCCTCAACATAGTCATGAGACATCTCTTATGAATTAGCATAGTAAACTATAAAAGGTAAGGCCAATAGGTCATGATTAATTGATACAAAGATAATTATGAAAGCTGATAGGTATTTTAAAACCTAAAGATATGACTAAGACATCAAAAGCATTGATAGAGTGACACATGTCAAATAAAACCCCACTTAAGTGTATGACATATAAATCAAATTCAAAAGGAAAGATAATTGACATGAATCATTGCACTGTAATTAATTACCCTGGATGGAATATCATGGTAATGAATTCAAAGTCTATAGTCCATAGCCCTCCTAAATTTGATTCAACATTATTTGTACACAAACTAACTTGCACACAGATGCTAAGATCCCTCTCTTTTTAAAAAATACTAAATTATGCAATTAAAATATAGATTTCAATGAACTATGGAAATGATAGTTGAAGACAACACCCCTACACCATATATATATTATTTTGGAATTCAAATTGAGTTTAAGGAAATTGTATTCGATTAGATTGCCCTAGGTAATAAGTTTTTGCATTTCACAATTATTTATATAGAAGTGGAAAAAGATAAATGATATAATGATAAATATGACTTACCACTTCATGAAAGGGAATACATAGATGACCTATTAGCCATCAAAATAACTAGACTATACATAACAACTATAAAACTTGAGGCATTTCTTTGCATCAATTTTTTTCATAATTTATTTAATATTGGCATGTGTTTAGTTTTTACATCTTAACACATCATTGATATCCTACTTGCTATATACAAGATTACATATTATACACATTGGAATATATCTATTAACCTTATAAAGCTTATGACTCACACTTTTCCATCGGGGGCATGATACTTGCATGTTCCTTATGAGTTATTAATTTTATATATCTTATGCTAACAAGATTATTCTACATAACACTCTCCATAATTTTGATCATGATGAATATATTAGAGGGAATTATAACTATGCACATCCTACAATCTTTATTAATGACATATATACCTCATTGTCCACTTGGGTGCATTATATCCATAAGTTTCTCTTACGTTATTTACCAATTATATATGACCCCAATGAGAAGAAGCTACTATTTAAACATTTTACATGTCACATTTGTCATTTGTTTCCTATGGGAGCATTATACCTACAAATATTTTTTTAGCTTCATTCATGACATCTATTTTTACCTTGTCATCCAGGGGCATTATACTCCACATACCTATCCATGATTTTTATTGATATATTTCCTATGAGGGCATGGTACCCACATATATTTTCTCCTCAAGATTTATTGATACATATCTTCAATGGAGCCTCTCACACAATTGTGTCAAACAATTTTATGCTATGTATAAATCAAAATATGACATTATCCTATATATGCCTAGTCACATGATTAGTTTTCACAAATGACACATATATTATTATAACTTGGTATAACAAAGCATCTACTTGCATCAAGGCATAACTTCATTCTTCGTTACTTGGCTACATTGGGGCAGATAGTTACCCAACACTATATCATCCTCATATATAGATTCACACACATATCAATATTTACATGATATTATCTATTAAACATGGTTGTAGATAATAAAATTTAGTATTAGACACTTAAAAATGATTTGTGCATACATATATTACTCTTATTCACCATTCTCTCACACCTACATGATTTTCATGGGTTCAATCCTTCCAAGTTGCTAACAATTATCTACATTAATTCCCCTAGTCTATACCAAACTAATTAACTATCATACCTAGACATGTTTAGATCATCATATTATTATTTATATTTACCTAATAAAATTGTTAGACTTAGATTGTATTATCCAAACCAAACAGTTTCATCTTGCACAAAACAAAAATTACTTTTTAAATAAAAATCATTTTGATGATTCATCCCATCTATTTAGTGTGTTGATGGTGTGATAAATTACCCAAAGATTATTTTATAAATTTAAAGGAGGTTTAAGCCTATGATCTATTTAACACTTTTTGACAAACATCTATACACTATTTCATAATTAAATAGATTTCCCTAATCTTTCCAATTTATAAATGACTTACATGGAGTAGGTCTTAACCAAATTTGAAGCACCTCAAATCCAAGTCAAAGTTTTCATTTTACAATTTAAAGAAATATTTGGGTATGAAGAAGTTGAAGAAGAAAATAAATCAAAAAATCCAAATCCTCAAGAATGTGAAATTGAGGAACCTAGTGGCAACTCTACAAATGCATTCATGGAATATAATTTAGATGAAGATGATTATGAGGAAAATCTTAGAGACACAAAAAATCATTCATTAACAATTTTCATAAGATCCTAGAATTAGAAAAAACAACAAAGTGATAGAAAATAAGAATCTACAAAAGTCATTATTCCATGAACACTACCTCCAATTCAGATGAAGGGAAAATAACCAATGGTTAGAACAAGTGAGTCCTCTTTGAATACCACCATTGGTTATTCAAAGGGTAATCATCATATTGATTATAATGCTAATATATCTCAACCTATATAATTCTCTTCTTTTGCTAACATACCTGCCTTTGATATATTAAACATGCAATAAAATAAAAATTTATATGTCACAAGCTAAATATTTAAGAGCATACCCAGATCAACTATATAGGCTAATAGAATTTATCAAAATCAAAAATTTCACTTAAAATAAGGTTAATGTCAAAGGAATATTAGCTACCCCACCTTCTTCTAATCCATTAAATTCTATGGCTACTACAACTTCTAAGTCCAATAAGGTTGATATTTTTTACATTTTTTATTCTTTAAGGGATTTAAAGTTAGTAATTGCATGATTGACATAAGAGCCTCAGATAATGTAATTCCTGTCAAAGTTATCCATGCTCTTGGCCTCACTTGTATAAATAATTTTAGCCATTGTTACTTAATGGAAGCAAATCAAGCTCTCCTTATTGGTGAAATCAAATATGCCCAAGTTGCCTTAGCATCTTGTTAAGTTGTGGAGCTAAAAGCTTCACCAAGATGCTAATCAAAGAGTTGCTGAGTGCAGATAGTAATCGATATCGGCAGTACGGCCGATGTCAGTCAGGCAGGGACCAAGGATCGGCTGACATCGGTCAGTAGCAGACTGAAAGCAACCGACGTCGGTCACCTGTGCGTGTGCATGCTTCTGCATGTGTTTCCAAAACACGTTTCCAGAATTAGACTCGTCTAATTTAAGTGGTCCAAGAGTGTTTGCATGTTGAAGGCTAATTTAAGTCTTGAGTCTGTGTTTCTAATTAGTGTAATTAGAAGTGTAATTATTTTATGCATGGGATCCTATTTAAGAGACCCATGGGCATGTATTGTAATTAAGAAGAAGGCAAGTAAAGCATTGAAGCAAGAAAGCTAGGTTAAGGAGATCAGCTGAAGCTATTTAGGAGGGGATAACAACTCAGGTTGTTGAGTTGGTTGTGGTTGAGCAAGAGAGAGAGGTAAGAAGTCCTTGAGGTGTGGCAAGCCTTAGAGGTGGAAGAAGAAGTGGCATCTATTTTATTGTATTTTCTTTTGAAGATTATTTAATACAAGATTGTGTATTGTCTCTCAAATTCTTTGCTATTTCAAGTTTCTAGTTACTTAATCAATCTGGTATAATTCTGCATTTAATTTCTTATAAGAAAAGTAATCAATCGTGCTTCCATGGGTTTTCTAACAAGTGGTATCAGAGCTAAGGTTGTAGGGAGCAGGTTATTGTTTTGATTATAGGTCATTCTCAGAGGTTTTTGTTTGAGTGGGAGTATAGCAATTGCAGATGAAAGTAGACTACGAATGGAGAAGTTTAACGGCAAGAATTATCAACATTAGAGGATGGAGATAGAGGATTATCTGTATCAGAAAGATTTGTACTTACCGTTGGGTGGAGTTGCAAGCAAGACCACATACATGAAGGATGAAGAATGGAGCGTTCTTGATCGAAAGGCTCTAGGATCTATAAGGTTGAGCCTTGCATCATCTGTGATTTCTAATTTATCACATCGTAAGATAATGAAAGAGTTGATAAACTCTTTGGCAAATCTGTATGAAAAGCCCTCTGCTTCTAATAAGGTATTTCTTATGAAGCAGCTATTTACTATGCAAATGCAGGAAGGAGGATCGGTATATACCCATCTTAGTGATTTACATGGTTTGGTAAACCAATTAAATTCAGTCAATATTGTTTTTGATGATGAAATAAGAGCTCTCTTAATCTTATGCTCATTACCTGAAAGTTGGGAGAGTTTGGTAATGGTAGTATCTAATACTGTGTCTGCTTCTAAAATCTTAAAAGTTGATGATGTAGTTAGTGTAATCTTGAATGAAGATATTCACAGGAAAAGCACAGGTGAATCATCATCAGGGAACACTTTAAGCGTTGAAAGTAGAGGAAGGCAAAGAGAGAAGGTCGAGCAGGGGAAATCAAGGTCAAAGATGGAGAGTGGATCCAAATCTAGAAGTGGAAGTATCACTTGCTGGTATTGTGGAAAGAAAGGACACATAAAGAAAGAATGTTGGTTGAGGGATAAAGACAATCAACATGAAGGTAAGGATGAAGCAGATGTTGCAGGTATTGTGGCACAAGATGCTCTCATACTTTCTTTGGATAGTCAGATAGAATCATGGATTTTAGATTCTGGTTCTTCTTTTCATGCATCCCCAAACAGAGATTTGTTCCATGAGTATGTCTAGGGAGACTTTGGAGTACTTTATTTAAGGGATGGTACGCCTTGTCAAATGGTTGGCAAAGGGAAAGTGCAGTTGGAATTACAGATAGGCAACACATGGGTGTTGAAGGAGGTTATGCATGTCCCAGTTCTGAAGTAGAGTTTGGTTTTTGTAGGGAAGTTAGGTGATGAGGGATGCATAATAACCCTCACAGTGGATTCTTGGAAGGTTACCAAGGGTGCACTTGTTTTAGCAAGAGGTAAGAAAGTAGGTACTCTTTACCTATCTACTTGTATTATTGAATATCTTTCTAGTTTATCTACTTCAGTTGTAGATTCAAAGATGTGGCTTAATAGGCTTGGTCACATGAATAAGGAGGAGATGCATGTTCTTGAGTCAAAGGGTATGAGGTCAGATTCGGAGGGCATAGATCGTGTTCATTGTAGGAAAAGGAAATTTGATGTTTTTGATAGGAACAGGGAAGCCTTGGTGTTTGAGGAGGAGATGATGGACAAAGATCAGTCACAAAGGTCTAAATAAATCTGAGCAGGGGAGTTTGGACAGGGTTGTGATCCAAGATGAGCTTGCGGGTGAAAAAGTCATCAAGTACAGGAAAACACAGGTATCGATGTCAGTCGATTAGAACTAACATCGGCCAGACAGAGATCGACATCGATAGGATGAGGACCGATGTCAGTGACTCAAGGTAGATAACTACCGGTGTCAGCCAGGGGAAACTGACGTCGGCAAGAAGGCAGCCACACAAAATTGACATCGGTCAGGTGCAGACTGAGATGTGACCAGCATCGGTCACTAAGACAAATTTTGGGCAGACAACAAGCTGTCAAGAAGTCTCAAATGCCCATACAAAGGACTGAAGTGGTAAGTAAGTCTTAAATTCATCATTTCCCTTCTTTACACTACTTATTGCTCACTGATGGTCAAGAATCAGGAAGTTGTTAAAGAAGCAAAACAGGTAGATCCAGGAAACATTGGAAGTTAGGCATAGATGAGGAATATGATTCCTTGGAGGAGAACCAAATAAGAGTTTTTTGGTGGAGTTGCCAGCTGGGTTAAGCACTGAGAGACGAATGGATGTTCAGGATGAAGAAGAGTAGAAATGGATACGTGAGACAGAAGGCCAGGGTATAAGGTCTTGAGTAAGCTGCAAGACAATGGAGGTTTGACCATTGTATTTAACTTTACCAAGTTGGATGATATTAGCTACATTATCCTGTTACTGTATTGTGTGCTTTTTGCAAGGTTATACATACAGGGATTTGACTGAACTAAAGGTAAAGTTAGTTCAGAGGTATGTCATAAGGAATCTGGGAGCAGCAAGGTTCTTTGGCATAAGAGACATGGAAGATCACAGGTGGTTTTGTCTCAAGTGGGAGCTGATGTGAAGAAGGTGTTGGCAAGGTTCAATGTGCAGGATACAGAATCTGTATGCACATCAAAATCTGGATAGTTCAAGCTAAGCTTGAACAAGTGTTCAAAATCACATAAGGTCTGGTATAGACCTGAGTTTTCCCAAGCAGTGGGAGTTGTCAGAAAATTTAGATGCGACAGGGGACTTGGGTGACAGGTGTAGCATCACATGATATGTGGTGGTTGGTCTTCAGAATTGAGCTTGAAGATGGAGGTGCCTGAGATGGTTAGTGGAGGTTGCTGTACAGGTACAGGTGCAACTATTTATCTCCAAGTGGGAGATTGTTAAGTTGTGGAGCTAAAAGCTTCACCAAGATGCTAATCAAAGAGTTGCTGAGTGCAGACAGCAACCGATGTCGATAGTACGGCTGACATCGGTTAGGTAGGGACCAAGGATCAGCCGATGTCGGTCAGTAACAGACTGACATCAATTGACATCAGTCACTTGTGCATGTGCATGCTTCTGCATGTGTTTCTAGAATGCGTTTCTAGAATTAGACTTGTCTAATTTAAGTGGTCCGAGAGTGTTTGCATGTTGAAGGCTAATTTAAGTCTTGAGTCTGTGTTTCTAATTAGTGTAATTATAAGTCTAATTATTGTATGCATGGGATCCTATTTAAGAGACCCATGGGCATGTATTGTAATTAAGAAGAAGGCAAGTAAAGCATTGAAGCAAGAAAGCTAGGTCAAGGAGATCAGCTGAAGCTATCAAGGAGGGGACAACAACTTAGGTTGTTGAGTTGGTTGTGGTTAAGCAAGAGAGAGAGGGAAGAAGTCCTTGAGGTGTGGCAAGCCTTAGAGGTGGAAGAAGAAGTGGCATCTTCTTTATTGTATTTTCTTCTAAAGATTATTTAATACAAGATTGTGTTTTGTCTCTCAAATTCTTTGCTGTTTCAAGTTTCTAGTTACTTAATCAATCTGGTATAATTCCGTGTTTAATTGCTTATAAGAAAAGTAATCAATCGTGCTTCCATGGGTTTCCTAACACATCTTTTCCTCATAGGAGAATTAAAATCAATATTCTAGTAGCTGACATCCTAGTAACCTATGATATTCTTTTAGGGATAAACTTATATAAATAACTTGGTGGTAAAATTCAGTAATATTTATCGCATGCAATGATCCCAATCAAAGGAGTGAAATGATGCTTTGAACCATAATTGAAAATGAAATACATAGTGTAAAAAGTGGACAATCCCAAGGCTGATATCTTGTATGAAGATAAAAGTATAGGAAATTATTTGATGATGTCAGCAAAAGATCTAGATATGCCAAAAATCATGGAAATTAATCCCAGTGAAGGTTGGATGTTGAAATTTAACAATATTTAATCTTCAACAAGATCTAGTGTAAGAATTATTCCAAAATCTTTAAATAAAGAAGTATTTTATTTATCTGATAAGTTATAGTTTGAATGTACTAATAATACTAAAAAATATGAAGCAATCTCACTTGGGATATTGGTTGTAGAAGAGATGGGAATTAAAAATATGAAAGTGTTGGGTGATGTAGAGCTTGTTGTAAAGTAGATTAAAGGCTAGTATCAAGTAAAAAATGACTACTTGAGACAATATATAAACAAAGTTTGGGATAATATAGAAGCTTTTGAGGCATTATTTATTCACGTTATTCTAAGAGAAAATAATTCCAAGGCAAACATGCTTACAGTATCAACTTTATGATTGATTCCACATTCAAAAATTGGCATAGATAAATACACAATTGAATTGGTTTATCGACCTAGTATACCATATAATTCAAATAATTGGAATGTATTCAATAATGATCAAGAAATCATTTCCTTTCTTGAAAAAATTGATATTTTTAGAAATTTATATTTCAAAGGTAATGATTCAACATATCTAGAATATTCTTCCCAATGTCAGAAAGAAGGCATTACTAAATAATAAGATGAAGAATGGATAATCAAACATAAAGGGAATAATATTCCTAAATGATTGGTCTTAGTGGAATTTTTTTTGACAAACATGATAGGTTCATCAAAAGTAAAATATAGAAAGATTATTTTAGCTAGGTTCACCAAATGTTTAAACCTCAGATCAAGCTAGGAATTTCATGAGAGGACTTAGAAGTTAGGTTCACCAAATGTTTAAACTTTTTTTGTGATTGGATGAGGGTTAAGGAGGTTATAATAGCCTAATAAAATGGATGAATAAAATTATTATAAAGTATACTAATTAAATTAATTTAGATAACACAATATATTAAATTTATAAAATTACCAAATATAAAAAAGACAATGCCAATTGATAATTTCAACACAAAGATGAGATAATACTTATCTAGTTTTTAGATGTGTAAGTGGATTATATGTGTGTGTGTGTGTGTGTGTGTGTGTGTGTGTGTGTGTGTGTGTGTGTGTGTGTGTGTGTGTGTGTGTGTGTGTGTGTGTGTGTGTGTGTGTGTGTGTGTGTGTGTGTGTGTGTGTGTGTGTGTGTGTGTGTGCGTGCGCGTGCGCGTGTGCGTGTGTGCGTGTGTGTGTGTGCTGAAATTGGAAGATTGATGCTCAAGATCTCATCATCAAATTTTTGAAATATTAATTTCTTAGGCTTGGACACTATCATCAACATGTGGACATTTGTGCCAACTCTTCTGTCCATGGCTCAATACTTCTATCCCATATGTAATATTTTTTGTATTGAGAAGTGACCACTTATAATTATTAAGGTTTTTTTACACCATTATGTTGATATATATGGATTGTACACACAAGCTTTGTATGACTGTATATAGCTCAAACCATGATGTTTTCACCTTAGGTCATGTCACCTTGTCAGAAATAGGTTAGTGGGCTCATGAAGTTGAGTTGACCTCAAGGACCCTTCTATCAATGAGTGATGTCTACATAGCCAATAGTTCAAGGAGGGCTTCAAACATATGTAGTTCTCCCCAAAGTGTGGTCTTATGTATACATAAGCGTGCAATATGCTATATGTAAGGGCATGCAATGATCTAGCTTGTAACTTGAAAAATATATTCATGGGTTATTATTTGAATGATTTATACTTGTAATGTGACTGCTCTTATCATTGATATATAAATAGGGAATAATAGGGTAGTAGAACTCAGTTGTACAATTGATTAAATGAGCTTGAATAAATACTTGTTTGGTATTTGCTACAGGAATAATGAGTAGGTTTTGATTTGTATTTATACCACACCTTTTGAAAATATCTCACAAAAGGGCTAGATAAGACAAATATTTCAACCTATATGTTTCAAAATATTTTCAATTTAGATGATTTTTTAGGTACGGATTAGGAATCTAGACACTAGTATCAATACTAATGTCCCTATATTAACATAAATGTCTGGTAGGCTAGAAAATTATTGAAGGTTTGTAATTGATATTGAAGGATATAAATCATATTTTAAACGTAATATACTATACATATGATTTGAATTATCAAAATAATAGGTTCACTCCATAAGATAAGTAGTTAGGTACAGTGAGATGGTGAATGTGAACCTTTTTATAACAAGAAGATATAAAATTGAAGAGTAAAGTCCTGATTGGTATTTTTCATGTGTATATATAATCATATTTTAGTATCTACAATTAATAAATGAAGTTATTTATTTTGTACACATGAAAATACATAATTTTGTGGGAAAGACCAATTGGGGAGACAAGATTATGTCTTCTACCCTCCTGACCATGGGAAGGACAAAAATTTCCCTCCACACGAGGAGGCTAAAATTGTTGTGCCTCCAAACCTCATACTTCATAATTTTTTTTGGTCTCCCCATAATCAGAAGCCCTCCCAACCACGAAGAGGAAAAAATTGGACTCTCTAATTGGTTTCTCCTACCAAATTTTGTTAGACTCATGTACATGGTCAATTTAATTATCTTGATTAATGTATAAATATTTGATTAAATAACATTTTTACTTAATTTTTAAATAGTTAATTTTTAATATTATTTTTTAACATTTTTTTTCTTATCAAGACAATAACATATTTCAAAAATGATAACACTTGAAGAATGATTTATAAATGTTTATCTGTACCATATATAATTTTAATGTGTCAAAGACAATGATATACATCAACAATTATAATACTTCAACAATAATTTATAAATATTTATATTTACTATATATAATGTTTTTATATTGTAATGATTAAACACTATGAAATAAAAATCAAGTTTTTGGTTCTCATTATAACATTTATATTGTAATAAGTAAAGATTTTATAAAATATAAATTTAGCTTTGGTTAAAATAATCTCTCTTTATAACATTACCATTTTATAATGAGAAAAAATTTGTATTACATTGAAAGCTAAGAAATACAAATCAATCATTCAAACCCAATGTATAGATCTCAATGCAAATGTGAGAAAAATAAATTATTTAAATATGTAATATATTTCTCTTAACATATAAAATAATATATTATTTTTTGAATTTTTACTAAGAAAAATAAATATGAAAACTCAAATATTTTCTTATTATATTTTCTTTCTTAAAATTCATATGGTTTGATTTGTATATAATGAAAATAAACTAACTGTAAAATATAAGATTGATTATCTTTTTTCAAATGTTTATAAAATCAAAATAAATGAATTCTTAAATAAGTCTACGAGCATTAATATTTAATCATCCGCAAAATATTTGTTTTTATGAAAACATATATAATCAAAATAAACAAATTCTAAGGTAATTTTATAAACATTAATATTCAATTACATATAGATTAATTTTTATATATTAGATAAGTGCAAGTTTTATAAAATTTATTAATAAATAATAAATATTATTTTAAAAGTACATTATTGTCTTAACATTTTATTATATAACTAACATAATATGCATGCAAAAACTTTAACATATGGAGAATTGGGATATGAAAATAAAATATATGAAGTTGAAGAAAACATTGTAACTATACAAACTTCAAACTCTTATAATTAAAGAAAATGCATTTGAGGATAATATTGTAAATTTGCAAACTTAAAATTTTGTAATTGAAAAGGATAATGGATTTTGTGGAAATGTACAAAATTTAAAGACACATATGGTGGATGTGGAGATCAATAATGATACAGATGAAACTCACCCAAAATTGACACATCCATTAGCTAAAAAAAGTCTAAAAGGTATATTATATATTCATTTATAATGCTTCCATGATGTAAATTTTTTTGTAAATATATTATTAAAATTATTATAAAATACATTTGTGTTTTTTATGTAGAAATAAAATTAAACTTAGGAAATAAAATTTTATTTTTAGACATGAATGGAGTTATTATTATTCATAAGTATAAACAACTATATAAGGATTGTTTGATCTATAAGAGGCTTAAAGTACTATAACTTCTTCAAAAATATATTCTATGTTTCATGTTGACACATGGTTTGCAATGAAAGAACTAAACTTGAACAAATCAATTGAAGAGTTGAATAAGGGTTTGGATAAACTGCTAGCATTTTTTTGAATGGTTTCAAGATGATTGTGTTGTTATTAACCCAAAAAAATATTAAAAAACTCTCAATCAAAATTATATCTTAAATGGGAGCTGCGGGAAAATATGTCAACGAAATGGTGTTGTCTGACGAGCTAGGGCAGCCGTGCCCTAGCTCAATTTTTCTGCTGTAAGAGTTGCTGCGTAGGAAGGGAAGGGCATCAGCTGGTAGTAGGGGGTGGGGTTTGGCAACATTGGCTACTTTTTTTGCTAAAATTTTTGATTCTGTGTTTGTGCTGAAAGTTACGCGTAGCCCTTGGGCAGTCCATCATGAAGTGGCCAGTGGTGCTGGATGGAAAGAACCCACAGCTGGAGAGAACAACAAGGCAGGTGCAGTCATGGCTAGGAGTATGCCTTCCAAGATTGGTTCTAGTTTCAATTTCAGTGAAGTGGTGGGCATGAATTTGCCAGGACAGGATGTGTAGGGGTATGAGAATGCCCTCTTGTCTCAGAATATAGATGCTAATGATTCGAATCTACCTGGAGGATCCAGGATCATGAAGGTTAATGGATGTCTTGAGAGATGTAAAGAATGACCAAAACTGGTAATTCCCTTTGAACTGATTGCTGAGGATGTAGAATACTATTCTAATCATTCCTTATTTTGTAAGTTCTTGGGTTTAAAAGTTTCCCTTCAATTCTTGGAGAGCTAGCTCGATGAGTTTGGGAACTTGAGGGTGAAATGGAAGTCACAATGCTCGCAAACAACTACTTCATGGTGACATTTATCTACCCGACTGACCGCAACAGGGTCTTTGAAGGGGGGCCTTATTTTTATAACCAGGTGGGATTATTTATAAAACCATGTGCATGTAGGCTTTAACCCCTCTGAGGAGCTCCCTAATAGAGTGCCAGTGTGGGTACGGTTGCCTAGATTTCTAATAGAATGTTGCCATGAGGACGTGCTTCATATACTAGCATCAATGCTTGGAAGCCCTGTTAGATCTTCTACACAAACCTTGAGTAAGAAGGTGATGACCTTTGCTCATATTTGCATAGAAATTGATTTAAGTAAACCATTACTAGATGCAATAGAGATGAGTGCAGGTTCATATTCTTGGGTACAACAACTAGACTATGAGACTCTTCCATTCAGATGCTGCCTCTGCCATGAATATGGCCATCTGGTGCATAGATGTCCAAAAGCTAAGCCTTTGGAGCAGCATACTACGCCTCCCTCTAGCTCCATGCCTAGTACTGACAAAAGGAAGAAGCCTATAGCAGGGGATAATAAGGATGCTGAGGGCTTTGTTTAGGTAAAAACTAGAACTCATAGCAGAGGACAGAAAAAAATTTAAGGGAATGACAAGAGGAGGATACATTTAATAGATTTGAGATCCTAGACAAGTTGGGGTAGGAAGCAATTAATCAAGATATGAGCATTGTTGATCACCTTGAGTTGGATTCAGAATTGGTGATTGGTGCTACCAAGCCTCCATGTGTTATGCTAGAAGAAATCGCTATGCCCATGCTCATGGACAGACAGACGGGAGCGTAGGTGGCAAAGGAGTCAAATGCGGGTATGGGGCAGGGTGTAGAGGAAGTAGAGCCTATGATAAGGGCTGTGGCAGTAGAAGCAGACAAAAAGGGAAAGCTACCTCTCATCTAGGCATCCTTCAGAAGGATGGGAAGAAAGGGGCTTTAGATAAAAATGCTAAGATAGGGCGTAAAAAGGACCTGGAAAGGATTAAGATGATTGGGGAGAACTTGGTGGAGTCAAGAGTGGTTAAGACCCTGGACACGCATTTCTTGACTCCTCCCAAATGATTGTTATCTCTTGGAATGTAAGGGGCTTAAATAGTGGCCCCAAACAAAAAGCTGTTCGAGAATTAGTGCGTAGGCATTCTCCAGATGTTCTCTTTTTACAAGAGACTAAAGTTTTTGTTGACTGTATGATGACTATGGCGCCTAAGATATGGAGGCAAGGCCATTATTAGTGCATTGGAGCTCAGGGATCTTTGGGGGGTGTGGCATGCTTATGGAACCTATGCAAGATACAACTAGTGTCTTGGATTTCATTCAGATCCTCCTTATCTATGGTTTCTTGGTGCATGGAATCAGGGGAATCTATTATTTTCTCCAATGTCTATGCTTCGACAGATTTTTGAGGCAAGCTCGAGGTATGGAGCAATATTCATGAGGTGCATAGTTTGTTTCCTTATTTGCCTTGGATTATTGCTAGAGATTTTAATGCCATCCTAGATTTATCAGAGAAACGGGGAGGTAATATGAAAATAGAGCCCTCTTCCATTTTGCTTAGAGACAATATCTCAACCCTTAATCTTGTTGACATTAAGCCCAACAATGGCCGATTCACATGGAACAATAGAAGGTTGGGGGACATCAATATTACCAAGTACCTTGACCATTTCATGGTTTCATGTTTTTGGGTGGGGGGTCATGGTCTTCCAGCTCTGAGATACTTGATTGGCGGGGCTCAAATCATTGGCCCATTAAGCTCACTATTTCTTTAGCCAGGATGCCTCAGAGACTGCCCTTTAAATTCTAGCTCATGTGACTTAGGGACCCATAACTGTATGGTTGTATGGCTAAATGGTGGAGAAGAGGTAGACCAGGATTTGGAATGGCTATGTACACCTTTACCAAGCTCTTACAATTTGTCAAATATCAGCTCAAGTGCTGGTACAGATAATGTTTTGGCAACATTCACCAGGAGAAAAATGTGGTGCAAATACATTTGAATGTAGTGACCCAAATGATTAGGGAAGAGCGGGCATCTAAACATCTGTTAAGAGAGGAGGCTAAAGCTCTTCAAGTGGTGGAGGAATGGGAATTGAGGGAGGAAATCTTCTGGAAGTAGAAAGCATAAAATGTTTGGCTTCAGGAGGGGGATAGGAATACTGCATTCTTCTTCAACTCAGTGAAAGCCAGGCAACATGGTAATACTATTTCCTCGTTGGTGATGGATAGGGGGGAGACCATTCATTCCACCTAGGGTATTTGTAATGAGGTAGAGTCATACTATGCTTCTTTATTTTGGGAGGATGAGCAGGGGGATTTAGTGGCTGAGACCCAGGTTCTTTCATGTATTCCCTCTTTGGTCTCTAGGGAGATGAATGAGCATCTTATGAGTGCCATTTCTATGGAGGAGGTCGAGAGGATAGTTTTCCATATGTAAAAAGGTAAAGCACCTGGGCTGGATGGATTTTTGATTGAATTTTTCCAGGAGTTTTGGGACATTATAAAAGTCGATCTCTTGGCAGCTGTTCGTGAATCTCAGATGAATAAGTAGATGCTCAAGGCTTTAAATTTGACTTTCCTGGCTCTTATCTCTAAGGGGGAGGGAGCTGATCGGCTAATTCAATTTCATCCCATTTCCCTCTGTAATGTGATTTATAAAATTATCTCCAAGCTAATTGCAAAAAGATTGAAAAGGTGGCTGACTTTGTTTATTTCTGAAGAGCAAAGTGGATTCGTGGAAGGGTGGCAAATCTTGGATGGCATTGTAGTGGCTACTGAGGTGATCTATTTTATGGCCAAGTCAAAAGATAAGGCCATGTTCATTAAGTTGGATATGAGTAAAGCTTATGACAGAGTCCGGTGGTCCTTCCTTAAAAAGGTTTTGAGCACTTTTGGATTTAGTGAGGACTGGATTCACTGGGTCATGAGCTATGTGAATTCAACTTCCTTCTTGATTTTTATTAACAGGGAGCATTCTAATTTATTTGGATCTTCTCATGGCCTTTGGCAAGGTGATCCCCTATCCCCTTATCTATTTCTTCTTCTGGTTGAAGGGCTGGGTCAGCTAATCAAAAGGAATGTGGAAGGCAGACATATTCAGGGTTGGTGGTGGGGTGGTCTCCTGGCACTCTCACACCTTCAGTTTATTGATGATGTAGCTTTGATGGGCATGGCAATGGTGAGAGAGGCGTTTAATATGCACAGAGATTTAGATGTTTATCTTGAGGCATCTAGATAGCTAATTAATGAGGGTAAGTCTTCAATTTATTTTTTTAACACCCCTCTTCCGATTCAATGAAGAATTGCTAATTTATTCAGGTTCCAAATTAGAAGTCTTCCTTTGCTTTATCTTGGCATCCCCATCTCGAGCAAGAGATAATCTAGGGAGATGTGGTAGGGCCTTCTAGACAAATTTCATGTTAAGGTTAATCATTAGACTCACCACTAGCTATCTTTTGTTGGTAGGGTTTAATTGCTTCAATCAGTTGTGCAGGCTCTCCCTATATACAGGTGTATGGTTTAGGTTGCGTCGGTTTGTTTTATGAGAGAGCTTGACTCCTTGGCTAGGCAATTTCTTTGGGGCTGGCAATTTAGCAATGACTAAATGGAGTCTCATCAAATGGGAGACTGTTTGCAGTCCAAAAAGGTTGGGAGGTCTTGGATTAAGACAATCACTTCTCTTTGATATGGCTTTGGCTACAAAACTATATTAGAGATGGTGTGTAAAACCAGACCGGCTATGGGCTAGAATCTTATCCCACAAGTATTTGGCAGGGGTTCCTCAGAGTGATACTCCTCATAGTTTGACTGGGAAGGGGTTGGTGATCTGGTCCACGCTCAAGAAAGGTGATGATCTCATTAAGCGTGGTTTGTTCTAGATATGCAAAGATGGGATGGAAGCACAATTTTGGCAGGACTCTTGGGATGGTTTTCCACCCCTAGCAGATCAATATCCTTAGTTAAATATATTAGTGCAAAGACTTGGTGAAGCCGATTGGTTTAGGGTGGGTGATTTCAAGGAGTTTTCCTGTTAGGGTCAGGTGATGACAGTGAGGTGGAAATCACTAGAGGAATGGCCGATTAGGGGACTAGAAGCAGAGTGCACTGAACTCCATTCCATTCTTGTAGGACGTAGTTGTAGTTCCCTTTTGGAAAGGGATGTTCTGGCGTGGGCCCCCAATCCGAAGGGTTCTTACACGGTGTCTTCAGGATACCAGGCGTTGATCTCTCAGCAATTGGATGGCATGAGGGAATTTCCTTGGTGCAAAAAAGTTTGGAATAGTTTCTCTTGGCCAAAGTGTAATTGTTTCACCTGGACCTTGGCCTAGAATAAATGTTTGATGTGGGATAATATCTGGAAGAGGGGATTTGTTGGCCCTTCGAGGTGTGTCTTATGCCATAGCAAGGAAGAGGATTCTCTACATTTATTCTTCTGATGCCCATTCTCGATGCAATTATGGCACTATTGGTGGGCTGTGTGGAAATGCCAATGCATCCATGCTTCCTCCTTGGCTAATTTTTGGGCGAGATTGGGTAGACCACCCTCACCAGCTTCATTTTTGCAAGAGGTATGGTATGCTGGCCCCATTTTCCTTCTATGGCAAGTCTAGTTGGAAAGAAATCATAGGATTTTTTGAGGAGAAAATTTGGGAATTCAATAGGTTTGGACTAGAATTCTGGGCATGGTCCAAGAAATTGTGGGGGTTAAGAGTGAGATCATCCTACCACTAGCTAAGAGTGATGCTAAGATTGCAGAGAGGTTGGGAATTTAGAGAGTATCTCTGATCTCAGCGTGTGTCAGGAGAGGTAGACAAGTGAAGCAAAGAGTGCAAAGGATGGGGAAATGGATGCCACCTCCTGCGGGTTTTTTGAAACTTAATATGGACGGGTCGTCTCATGGGAATCCTAGCTCAGCTGGGATAGGTGGGCTCAATAGGGATTCTACTGGTTTGGTGGTTTTGATTTTTGCGGGTAATAAAGGTGTGTAGACAGTCAACCAGATGGAAGGGTGTGTGATTTTACATGCTTTAAGGAGAGCTTATGATTTAGGGTGGAGGAAAGTGATCTGTGAGGCTGACTCTCAAGTTTTGGTTAATTTGCTTCTTGAGAAGAAGACCTTTGATGTGTGCTGGCAGCTGTCTTTGATTGTTCAGTAGATTCTTTAGGTCAGTGCTTGTATGGATTCTATGATTTTTGCCCATATTCTTAGGGAATGGAATAGGGCGGCTGATTGCCTAGCTAGATGGGGATCAGAAGAATTTGTAGGCCAAAAGTTTGATGGGTGGGAACAGATGCCTTATGCACTTCACCATAATTTGGAAAGGATTATTGTGGAGGATGAGATTGATATTGGAGCATAATTGGTTTGTCCTTGTGGTTTTTCATGTTTTTGCTGATTCTTGAGGCATTGGTCTCATGCTATTTTGTACTATGTTATTCTTGATTTTAATAAAGTTTTTACCCCTCTTTTATTCAAAAAAAAAATTATATCTTAAACCTATGGAAGATATTTTTAAAAAATATATATGTATTTGGGATGATATAAAAGACAATAATTATTGACAAATCTATCCAAAAGTGTATAGATGGTGATGCTAATAATTGGATAGTTGTTGGTATGTGCACAGAGTTGGGGGACAATTCCATGGACATTACCAATAATGTGATTGTGTTATTAACATAACATGATCATGTTATTTAAATTATGGCTTAGAAATTACCAAGCCATAATGAAATCACATTAATACATAACATGATTATGTTATTTAAAACCAATAATGTGATCACATTAATAACATGATCATGTTCCTTGTGCCAATTACAAAAAATAAAAAAGTGAACTCGAATGAAAATTTTCCTCATTTTGCATTTAATTTCTTTATTCCCCTTACTCTCCTCCACTTTGAAATCTTGTTTTTCCTTAGTGAATCCAAACCTTACCAAAATTTATCCCAGGTAGATTGACACATCGACTAATTGACAATGCCACCATGTAGAAGAGGTAAGTGCTAAAAATATACACCTATTAACCCTAAATTTTAGTAATTTTTTATTATTTTAATTATTTAATTGGTAATTTATTTGTTTTGAACACCCCACTCTTATAACCCTTCTATTCCTTAGCCTAACTCTCCTCCTAATCCTCCACCTAAACCTCTTGTTATTTAGCCTAACCTTCCACCTAACCCTCCATCTGACCCTCTTATAGTTCCACAAAATACCCTAGGTAGTCAGGAGAGTCTAGATGACTAGATTATGGAAAACAAAATTAAAATTGAAAAATTAATTAAGAGAATGAGGGATCCCACTTCTACCAACACCCATTGTACCTATCTAGCTAATTTCCTAAAGTCATTATTAGGTCAAATTAAATCTATAATGAGTCAAATTGATAGATGGGCTTCATATTGGGATAGTTGTAGGGATTATTATGCTAAAAAAATATTAAAACGTGAGGTCAAGAATAAAGACATAAAAATCCTCTATTTATCCCTTATTCATTGACCTAGCCACCAATGCACCATTTTTAGTAACTTATAAACATTTCTCAATCCATCACTACCAACATAATTTAATTACAACCAATTTTTGGGACCGATGGTAGATGGTGTTTGATTATCCACCATGTAATAACCATGAGGTTCCATTGTATTTTTGAATAAACTCTACTATGTGTTTTTCCTTAATGATATTCTAAACTATTTTTATTATAGTGTGTTTCAGGGCCAAGGGAAATGTTCTACATAAGATCGATTAGGTGGACATCATACACCTCATTGGCATGTAAGGATCCATATCCAAAATCCACTTCAACTCGAGATCCCATCTATAGTTTAGGATGTCATAGAGATCGACACTCTACATACACTTAGTTCACTCATTGATACACTCGTTCAACACATAAGTAGGCTCTCAAAGATCGATGATAGAGATATGCCACATAGTGTGCATAGTTGACCCCACCCTTACAGATTTTATGGAGCTATATGGACTAGAATTTGTAATGATGATGACAATGGTGATTTAAAGGGCTTGGATAATATAGTTATGAGTGATGAGTTTTTGGCACACACATTTAGTGTGCAGACATCAACCACTACATACATGCACATATATTTTAAATGTCATGTTAAATTTAAACTATATTTGTAGATTTAATTTAGCTAACAATTCATTTACATAGAAATTAAATAATGTATATGTATTTTTTATATCCTAGGAGGAGATGGTGCCTTCATCGTCACAATCCAAATTTACAATATTTGATTTAATACAACCATTGTTTACATATTTGGATCCAACTACTGGCCCATCAACTATTACATCTATCTATGTTAGGACATCACCTTTTACTTATACAAAGGTAAAATTTGAGTTAATCTTATGCTCTATATACATTTAGTCTATGTATATTTTCCTTTTAAGTTTAAGTTAAATTTATCTATCAAGGATCTAAAAATTTAAGTACAATGCTATTAAATACACTATTGGTTTACTAAAGGAGAAAAACTTGCCATATATATCTTTGATAATTTATAAAAAAATAAATGAGACCTTGTTTACATTCAGTTGATGGCTCAAGTAGACACCATCACTATGAGTCGAGAAAAACATAGGCATTGCTATTGTAATGTCATATGCACATGCACTGACAGAGGTATATATTAACTTGTAATTTTGAATTGTAAAAATAGACTTGTTTTAATAATTTTACTACATGCTTTGGAAAAATATAACTTATGTGAATGTATTATGTATGCAGAGTTATCCCATGACATCTAATAGTCCAAGTTAGATGATTAGTAAGGCAAATTCTCATTTTTCTTCCCTATTTCAAATGGTTTTTCATATAGCTGAGCCTACCACTGACTCATTTGAGTAACGAAAGTAGATTGAATAGGATCATGAGCTTATAATAAGTGCATGTTTAAATGATTTTTTATTCTAGTTTAAAATTAATTACTTAACAAGTGGTTGAATGTATTTTATGTTAATTTTATAATAATACTTGTATTTGAATAGGTTCAGTTGTAAGCAATTTATGAGCATAGGACCCACAATCAGACCTTAGAGCAATCCAAGGCATTTGAGGGATATCCATTTACCAACAATGCATTCTAGGGAGAGTCGTATTCGAGGAAGGCAAAGAGAGGGAGGCTATTTGATGATTAGGATGTCTTACATGAGATGTGATTTTTTGTATGCCTATATGGCAATCTACACATTTTTGGCATTATTGGAAGTGAAGGTGAAAGATTGCCTAGTAGGACTATGTTGGTAGATGTTATAATTTTTTATATGCCTATCATGACAATCAATGTATTATTGACATTGTACATTGGGTTTTCATCTAAATTATGTTAATCTATCTAATTTATATTCAATTTTAATTTAAAATATTATTTTATAGTGTTGATTTGATCTTTCAAACTATTATATTTTGAATCTCATATTTAATGTTGTACACAAATGAGGATTAAAAAATTATTCTTTCCAATGCTATAAATCTATGATCTCCCATCTTTTTTCAATTAAAGTTTTTATTTGAGTGTGTATAGTGAAAATAACTGATGACATTCTTATCTATTTTGTATTTGTCATCACCCATTTACATCTTTTCAATTGATTATTAGAACAATTTGATTTCAATTAAGGCTATACCCGATCATGTTCATACTTTTATAAGCAAAGACTTCATAAATCCCTACAAATTTCCCACTCTGATACCTATACCTGCAAACTTGATCTTTCACCTTTACTTGGCTCTAATGCCTTTTTGGATAGATTTTATTGAAACTAGTCCTACTACACGTATGGCCTCTATGATTATTGTTCATTTATATTTTCCCTCACCTCTTGAGTAATATATATTAATACCTCTTCTTCACTCAACTCCTTTACTATCCTCCAACCTACCTCTTTTGTAATTCAATCTTCACACTCTCTCACTATACACTCCCTAGGTTTGGCTATGCCTAGATGCCCTCCTCTTCTTTAATAATTTCAAGAACAATTCCTATAGATCTTATATCCACCTATCCAACCTTCATTCAACCCAATAAATATACTTTCAAAGGCCTCCACACTCCTTTACACTTTATTAAACCTTTTCCCTTCAAGGGCTATTTAGCCTAATAGGCCTAATGCACATTCTTAAGACTTGTTTCCAAACCTTCAACACCTTCAACACCTCATTCTTGACCTACTTCAACTCCCCATTGAGGTCTCTAGGCCCAAATCAATGACCATTAATAATTATATTTATTGTTAGGCCTATCATTTAAGGGTGTTAGGCCTCCTACAATTGATCTTGGACAATATCACAAATCCATTTTAGATTCTAAATCACCTTGAACACTTAAAATACACTTTCATGTAAAAGTGGGTGAGAAAAGGGAGAGAGATAAAGTTGTATGGATCATATTGTAAATATTTATAAAGATCAATAAGAGATGTGTTATCTAGTGGAAGAACCTCATTATCATTATGTTTTGAATTTATTTGAATAAAATTTTATGTTTGAAAATTTCATTTAAGCCTAGAGATAACACCCCATGTTAAGTTAAAAGGGTGTGGAGGATTGAGTGGTTGCAGGTAGACAAAGGGGTAGTTTCACCCTCAATTAAAGGTGGTTTGAGGAATAACAATCATGGGGATATAGTTTAATACAATCATATGAGAAGATTTTGATTGAGTTATTGGAATTCAAAACTTTTATAGATACTTGCAACTAGAAAATTGAATTTACTACCCACATATTCCATGCATCATTTGAAAAGAAATAATTAATTTTCATTCAATAATATAAGGATTAACAATGAGTACAAGTAGAAAATATTAGTTCCAAGTAAAGTGTCAATATATAAAGACCTCATTTTGACCAAAAATTGGCATTGGTAACATGTTTGGGGGTGGATAACATCCAAAAATATGTTCTTTGCCTCCCATCATGCCCGATCGAAAAATCCACCACCCATTCTGGTCTTAAGAATGTCATTCCCAATATAAAAAAAATGTAGGTTTTTAGCCTAAGTTCAAACACACATAAAATGAAACCTATAACTCATTTATGTGAACCATCAGATCCCTCCCCTACCTCTTTAAGCCCTCTAATCACACCCCAAAGCACTCAAGTAGAAGAGAAATTTGTGACACAAGTTGTAGTGATGGGTCTTTAAATGCAACTTTTTGGCATTGAATAGGCAACTTCTTCAGCTCTAACTACCATTTCTACCTCTGAGACCTCTAGTTGAGAATATATTACTTTGATCACATCTATATAGTTAAATTACATGTGCTCCCACTTCCACACCATTTAAATCCACATGAAAGTGCATTTTCATTACCGTTCAAGAGCACATAAAAACCAAGTACTTAAAATGTTAGCTTCTCTTAACTTCAAGAATATGGAATTCTTTACTGACAATACCAACCACATGAATGTGAAAGCTTATTTGACACCACTAACCTACAAAAATTATTAATAAGTAATTAAAAAATAAATATATATGTACTACCTAGAAAATAAAAAATAATTGGTAAAATTGATTACATCTACATTTGAAAAGTCAACATATCTATGTATTTGAATCTAATGAACCACTGGGATATACTCTAACCTTGATAGTATCAAGATTAAATTTATGGTATGACTCCCCAACTTTACATAATTTCCTATTTAATGGCTTCCCATGATATTTTTATAATTGAATATTCATTTTAAGAATCAAATTTGAATAGTGCAAAACCATTGATCTAAATTTTTTATAAGATATTGTCAAAATCAAGTTCCAGTGACTACCACTAACCCAATGACATAGTTAATGTTTTTTCCATATATAACTAGGGGAGTCTTTTTTTTATTTCTCTCTACACACTAACACAAGTAGTAATATGTACCCTCTTCAGTTCTCATCTACAATAATTGCAAAAACGTACACTGAATCACAAAAAACCATTTTTAGTGACACTATGAAGATATTTAATGATACATAATGAAAAATATTCTACCTGGCTACACAAGATCAAATACATGGTAAAATTCATTTGATAATGTCATATCTATAAGTTGCAATGCTATTAGAACCCGATATGTGTTGATTGGAATTAAAGATTTAGAACTCTAGTCATGTACACTCTTGTGATTTATACTCATTCCAAATAGAGTCCATGTATGTAGAACATAAACATGCCAAGTATCTCATATGAATAGTCCAAGAACTTATATTTGAGCTATGAAATGAGTGGATCTCACTTGAACCCATTAGAGTCATACAATCCTCATACTTTTCCAACTGTTCTTCTTCTATTAACTAGAAATGTCTACAAATAGTAGACTTTGGTTGAGCATGATGACACATGTTATCACTACACCATTCAACCATAATTTTTGCATTTATCAAATCAACACCCTCTTCAAATTTTAACTCCTCCCTTGCAATGGTTATTTTTACACATGCTTAAACACTATCAAGCTCCCCTTTTCCATGGCTAGCCTTGGTGAGACTCCAAATGTGTTCTAAACCAGTGGTAACGTGCATCTTGTTCAACCGATAAAACATCCATGTATTTTTGAATTGTGATGTGCAATTGTCTAACCATATGTAATGTTGATTGAAAGTAATGTTCCTCTGACTCAATCATTCATAAAACTTATGAAAATAACCTTACACATACTATGAATAATATGATCGATCATCTCTAATATATAAATGGTACTCCCTTAATATTATTTGTTATTGTTCTGTAACATCAAGGGTATGCATGAATGTTATATGCACACATATGGCAACTTGTGATGAGTTGTAATACTATGATTGAACTTCCATTTGTGATTTGAATATGTAATTTTTAGAAAATTGAACTATTGAAATAATCAAACTAAGTGGGAATGTATCCTTTCTTATCTTGAAATATCCACCCAACTATTTAGCCCTATGTGTGTGTCTAACATACTCAAAAATAATTTTCTCCCTAAATTTCACAAAAAATTAAGAAATGGGTATCTTTTTTGTAACAAGCTCACACCTTTTAGATTCTTTGACATATTTTATGATAAGTGACTAATTTATATTTGATTAAACTAATTAATTCATGTCTAATTTCACTTGTACTCTCCTCATGGATACAATTTTTTAATTTTGGTAATCTACCACAAATGCTATAATTTCCATCTAAACATGATTTGTTATAAAATAATTATCCATCATGTCTTTTGAAAACAAATAGATGGTATAAATAGATAATTTTGGTGGAAATTCAATGCCACACTCCTAAAAAATGTTCTTATTATGCAAATTTCAATGAATATGGTGAAAAACATCATAGTGCATTGAAAATTCAACATGTTACCTACAAAAGAAGTGGTGCATGTGTGGTTTATTTTTACACAAAGATTTGTCCATCTCAAAATATATTTTAAACATAAAAATTTTTGGATATTTTTTCAAAAACTTAGAGTACAATTATGTTTGAGTCATATCCAAGAAATGTTTTGGATGTGGTTCAAAATTATGAGAACCAACTCTTATTTTCACTACATCTCTTACATTGGGTGAAACTCTTGTATCATCTTTCCAAAATTGAGAAAGTAACTCTTTGAGAGTGTCAAATATAGCCTTTTTATTTCATATAAATCTACCAGAGAATGCCTAGATCTCATTGGTATTAGGTTCATTAAGTCTTTCACATCTTTCAATTACTTTCATTAATATATTTTTGTTTATATTAAGTGTTCAACTTTTTTTGAAAGGATTCATTTTTTCCCTATTTTGTCACTTACTACACAAGTTTTAAGTATATGTCGGACAACATTACAATCTTGAGTGCATGATTTTGGGCCTACAGTATGATATGCATCATGTAGATTTTTAATAATTTCATTATTTTCATCATCCATGTTAGATGTTCTTAGTCCTAATGTGTATATTATAGGTCTCATCTTTATCAGTTTTATGAATAAATAAATAATTGACATATTTGACTATCATAATCCAAATTATGAAATAAACTATCCCAAATTTGTTGAACTAGTCTTATTGAATGGTGATTAGATATTTTGTTATGCATTGGTTGTAAAATATTTTCATCAACTTTGATTAAATACTTATTGTTTCTATGCACAATTCTTGGAGGTGTTGTTAATGGTGGAATTTGCTAAGAGGGTGTTTCAAAATCATTATAACTTTCATTGTTTAGAGGTGGGATGAAATTTTATTCATTATTTCTTTCTTCATTATATGTTTCCATGAAATTTTATTGATTTTTAATTCCATCATTATTTGTTTCCATTAAATTTTCTTCATTCATGGGGGTAAAGCATCATACATAGACTCATCATCAACAAAATAAAAAACTTGGAACTTTGAATGTAAACTTCCAACATTATCTAATTCATTATTTTCAATTTCATTATTATTCATTTCATTATGGTAAATTTCATCATTATGGTCAATTTCATCACTATTAAATTCATTATGGTCAATTTCATTATTGTTTAATTAATTATTTTCAATTAACTCATTTTCTATGGCATTTGGTTTATCGAGATTAGGGTTTGTACCTTATCTTAAATAAAGTTTTTGCGTTCGTATCTTTTGTTTCTCTGTCAAATCTTTTAATTCATATGGTGTTTTGTTATTCAACATCTTCATCTTCCTAAAATATGATCCATCACCCATCAAGGAAAATTGATAGCTTTTTAAAGGTGGGGTTAAAATAAGTGCACAAGTCTTGCAAGCCCCGTAGAAGTACGTAGAGAATGTTTATGGGGACATAATTCTTGATTGGGTTAAAAATAGACATTAAAAAATGAGTTTTGTATATATAAATAATAATGTGATCAAGCTATGAAATAACATGACCATGTTATATAATGCAATTATGTTATTGAATGACATGATCACATTATTCTTAATATAGACTAGGGATTATGGATTATGGATTATGGTTTAGGTTTAAGGGTGTATATAAGGTCTAATCACTTTTTGCCATGTGAACCCAATTCTTACTACAAAAGATTTTAATTGGGGCTAAATTGATTGGTAAATAGGAAAATTATGGTTTAAAATTTAGGGTTTATGGTTTAGGTCTTAGGGTTTAATGTATATATGGTTTAGGGTGTACATAGGGTCCACTTTGTTTTTGGGCTCAATTAGCCCTCACATCATCACAAATTGAGCCAATTAGTCAATTGAGACAATGAATAATGTGATTTGGGCCAAATTTAGTAATGTATACATAATTATTACTCTAAATGATGTTAATTAGTGCTAAAATGATTGGTTTAAGGTTTAAAATATAGGGTTTATGGTTTATGGTTTAGGGCTTGGGGTTTAAGACCTATATAATTTAGGGTTTAGGGTACATAAGGTCCAATCACAAAGATAATTGAGGATAATTTGAATAACTTAGACCTATTTTTGATTATAGAATATGTTTTTGGGTTTTAATTATACCCATGTCATCATGCAGATTGAGTGAATTAGTCAAATGGGGTAATCGATAATGTGATTTAGGCCAAACTAAGCCTTGTGAAATTAATTTTTAGTTTAAATGATGTTTATTTGGGTTAAAATAATTAGTTCAAGGTTTAAAGAGTTTATATTTATGGTTTAGAATTTAGGCATTAGGAAATTTAGGGATTAGGGCTTAGCGTATAGGTTTTAGGGTATATAAGGTATAATCGTGAAGGCAATTGGGGAAAATTTGAGCTCCTTGAACCTAGATCTGTGAGTAAAGAATGTGATTTTGGGCTCAATTATCCCCCACATCATCACAAATTGAGCCAATTAGTAAATTACAATAATGAGTGATGTGATTTTACCCAAGTTGATCTCTACGAACCTAATTCTTAATATATAAAGGATGTTAATTGGGGCTAAATTAATTGGTTTAGGGTTTAGGGTCTACAATTTAAAGGGTTTGGGGTTTAAGGCTTATGGGTTAGGGTTTAAGGTAAATGGTACATGGTTTAGGGTTTAAGGTATATGATATAGGGTCTAATTGCTAAGGTAATTGAAGAAAATTTGAGTTGTTTGAACCTATTTGTGATAATTTCCTTCATGTTTGCATTTCTAATAAAAGTAGGGTCAGTTAAGTTATACACATGTTGCATACATTATACAATCAATTGAGCCATAAATTTGGTTTTAGGGCTCAATTCTTCCCAAATCACACCCCTAATTGCACAAATTGACTAATTGGTTTAATTCATGACATAATTGAACTTAATTTTGCCCCAAACCATATCTTGCTCTTGAAGGGGCTCAAATTGGTGTCAAATGCCTCCTCTATTAAATGAATTAATTCTTTGGTTAATTATATATGATATGACATCAGGGTTAATTTCACTCCAAATTGTATCATATATAATTTAAAATAGGTTCATATGGCTCATTTTGACCCTAATTACCTCCATAATTAAACTAATCGACATTTGCATTCATTAACTGATGACATTCAAGTTTATTGAGCTCAAAACCACATTCTATACAAGTAAAACTTGCATAAATAAATAATGTTTCTTTCCTTCAATTGAGTTGATGCAATTGGAATTGATTATCCCCCAAATAATATTTTATAGTCATGCAATTGGGTTGAAGGGGCTTGAAATAGACTCAATTTACTTGAGATGTACAACTAGATTGATACTTTAAAGGCTATGTTTTGGCCATAGCTTTAAAAAATGAATTTTATGACATCTCATGATAAAATTAGTTATATCATAAAATGTATAATGATTTACACCTTAAAACGAAGTAATTATAAGTAGTTAAGTCAACATATTGAAATTCTTGTAAATTTTTTGAATTCTAATGTGATACCATGACACATTAATTCACTATCCAAGGTTAGGGACCTTTCTTGTATCACATGAAAGAACACCACTATTAGGGAACTCAAGAACATATATAAAATTTGAGCTTGAGTAAATATGTGTTTTTGGATGTTATGAATGTATAACATGATCATGTCATTAACACGATCATGCTATTAACATGATCATGCTATTAGAATTTGAATTCAAACACCAAGCCTTTTGGCTCAAGAATGACTTGGATTCTTGAGCCAAAGGTTTGGACCTATCAATCTACAACTGAGTCTAAGAATTTTGATAGAAAATAACAAAATTCAACTTCGATTGCTAAATACACTACAAATTTAAATGGTAAAATTCAAAAACGTAATACCATCATGATGAAGAAGCTCTCTTCTTTCTAAAAATATAACTTTTATAAATTTTGGACTAATTTAAGGTTTTAAACTATGTTGATGTCTAACTATTTCTTTTTTAAGCCACTACATACCATAAATATGCATGCCTATACATGTTCATGTAATTTATTTTTCATTGATCCAAGTACAAAATAAGTTATATGGTCACAAAATAGGCCTAATTATACACACATTAAAAAAAAACTATTTTTCATTTTTTTGAAGTAGTTAGGGGCACCCAACAACCAGCTATCCATTTTTTTAATCAATTTTCAGGATCTATTTACTTGAAAAATTCATAAAAAAATATAAGTCATAAATTATAAGATCTTATATAAATGTTCACCAAAGGGTTTCAAATAATATTAAACATTGCTAAAAAATGGTGTGCCACACGATCATCTATCTACTCTATTTTTAAAAAATAAATAAGAATCCATCTTATAATTTTAGATGTTTGACCTAGTTATACTTAACCATTTTTAAAAAAAATAGTTTTTAAGAAAATACACCCAAAATTCCACATTTAATATTCTTACAACATCTTCAAATTTAGAGTGTAAATATCTCAAATTATCTACAAAGTTTAGATTTCTGAAATTTTAAGAAAATCATGTTCATGGGTAAGCCCCTTTTTGTCCCCCAAATTACCCTTGTAAAAGAGTTCAAAATATTTAAATATGATGTTTGGTTAAGCAAGTCTTTATTTACACACTTGAAAACATTACAAACAATACTAATGTGAATAACTACATAACAAAGCTTCTCAAGCCTTAGAAATAGACTATATTATTTCAATGTCATTAAGTTTTACATATTTCAAATTTTAGAATTTTATTTAGTGTTTGATATAGATTATAATATTTAAATGTTGTATATTTCAAAAAATTTAACAATTGAGAATGAGGTTTTATATAACACTAAAACAATAAGGTTTTATATTTTATATTGAGTTTTGTTCTCTTTCATTATGATATATGAAATATTCATTAAAGTAAATATAATGACATGATCTACTAAACCAAAATGTGACCTATTACAATAATCATTAGAAACATTTTCTTTTAGGACAAAGAAAAAAAACTCCGTTGAAGCTATATTATATGGGTCGATGAAAGACAATAAAACCAATTATGTAGAAGAAATGCTTAATGTGGAGATAGATGATGGAACAATAATTTTACAAGTTGATAACATTAATAGGATTTTGCTTGATGAAAATAAAAAACATTATGATGTTCTAATAGTCAAACACACTAAAGATACATTGAGTTCTACATCTAGTTTTAAAATAAATAAATAAAATGACTCCAATTTTATTTTTATTATTATTTTTTTATAGAATTTTTACTTGTATGTGTTTAAGTCACCTCAAGATGACCTCCATGACTAGTCACTATTATAATGAAACTATGTTCCTCTAGTTGTTTTTTAAATGAGTAAATATATTTTGAAATAATTTAGAATCTGTTGAGCGAATAGTTTTGAAATGCTCTTTTACATATTTATTTATTCTAAATTATTATATTATTATTATTTAATAATAATTATTATCTAATACTATTTAATATTATATTACTATTAATTATTAACAATTAGTTTATTAATAATTAATAATTAATAATATTATTAATGATTAATTATTAATAATTATTTAATATTGCCAATGAGATGTGGGTGAGTTGGTAAAGTGGTTTGGTTGTTTCAAGCTCCACCTAGATTCAAATATCTATAAAGGTATATGATTCCGGTTGTGGTCGTTGGTAATTTTTGAGGTTAGTTGTGGATGTTGTTGATACTCCTCAGGTTGGTTGTAGTCATTGGCAATATTTCTCAGGGTTAGTTGTGGTCATTAGTGCTATTCACATGCATCTTGGCTATAATATGCATTACTCTACGGTATACATATGGTTATATCTAGTGTATATGTGGTATACATGTATACAATAAATCACTTAGGGATATAGACCCTCAATTGTGTGCTAGACTGGTTTGTGCTCCTATAAAAAACTATTACTTAGTAAAAAAAATAATTATTTAATATTATTTTTAAATATTTTTGGAAATAATTTGGTCTTTGGTGAATGAACATTTTTGAAATTCTCATTTACATATATATTTTTAAATTTTTAAATAATTATTCAATTATTATTATTTAAAAATATTATTATAAGTATTATTAATGTTATTTGATTATTTTATAAATAATTAATCAATATTAGTTTATTATTATATTAATCATTAATAATTAGTTTAATTAATTAATAAATTAAAAAATTTACAACATTATTTATTATTAAAATACTTAGTTAATTGGGTATAATATTACTAGTCACATATATATCATAAGTCTCATTATTTGTAATAAGTCCAATTTTTTTGGGTAATGAATCTCATTCTTTTGAAATATAGTTCTTTTTTTCTGGGACTTATATAAGTCTCAAGTTTTTGAAATACTTATTTACATTTTTTTTTGGCCTTTAGGGGCATCATATCCATGTACTTTTTATGAGCCTCGTTGATTCTGTATCTTATATAAAGTATCACTACATTTTTTGCCTTACGATATTACATTAATGGGATCATATACCCCACATAATTTTACATCTTGACACATAATTGATATCCTACTCACTATATATAGGATTACATCTTATACACATTGGGATATATATATATATATATATATATATATATATATATATATATATATGTATGTATGTATGTATGTATGTATGTATGTATGTATGTATGTATGTATGTAATCCTTGTCAAGCTTATGACTTGCACTTTACCATCGAGGGCATGATACTTGCTTATTCCTTATGATTTTTTAATTATCTATATCTTATGCTAATAAGAATATTATACATACCAATCTCCATACTTTATAGCATGTTGACTATGTTCAAGGGAAATATACCTACTCACATCCTATGTGCTTTATTGATGACATTTATATCTCCTTTTCCACATGGGGGCATTGTACCTAAAAGTTAATCTTAAGTCATTTTCCACTTATTTATGACTCCAATGAGAAGAACCTACTATTTAAACATTTTACATATTACATTTTTCACTTTTTTCCTATGGGATAATTATACCTTCACAATTTTTTAGCTTCATTCATGACATATATTTTTACCTTGTCATTTAGGGGCATTAAAACCCACATATCTTTTCATAATTTTCACCAATACATTTACTATGGGGCCATGGTACCCACATATATTTTCTCCTTGAGATTTATTGATACATATCTTCTATGGAGCCTCTCACATAATTGTGTCCAATAATTTTGCATTACATATAAATTAGAATATGACATTATCCTACATATGCCTAGTCACATGATTGGTTTTCACAAATGACACATCTATTGTTATACTTTGGTATAATATAATATCTAATTGTATTGGGGCATAAATTCATTCTTTGCCACTTGGTTACATTGGAGCAAACTATTCCACATACTATCTCATCCTCATATATGAATGCATACACCTATAAATATTTACATGATATTATCTATTATACATGGTTATAGATACCAAAATATGATATTAATCACTTAGAAATATTAGACCTACCTTCACCCTACATGACTTGTGTATACATATATTACTCTTATTCACCATTATCTCACACCTACATGTTTTCTATGGGTCCGATCCTCCCAAGTTGATAATAGTCACCTAAAGGAATTCCCTAAGTTTATGCTAAAGTAATAAACTATCATACCTAGACATCTTCATATCATCATATTAGTATTCATATCTCCTAGATAAAATTGTTAAACTTAGATTGTGCTGTCCAAACCTAATAGTTTCATCCTGCACTAAGCAAATATTAATTTTTAATTTTAAATTATTCTTATGATTCAATCCATAATTATATCATGTTTATGGCATGATAAATTACCCAAAGAGTCTCATATAAATATAAAGTAGGCCTAATCATATTATCTATTTATTACTTATCTAGAAAATATCTATACACTATTGTAAAATCATAGTAACTTCCCAATTCTTTCTAATTTATAAATAAATTACAAGGAGAAAGTATTAACCAAGTCTGAAGCACCTCAAATCCAAGTTAAAATTTCCATTTTATAAGTTTTGAAATTTATATTATAGGTTTCATACATTCAAGGACCATTAATTGTAAACACACACCTAACATGGAGAACTACATGTAGTTTAACTTCCTTCTTTAGAGTATTAAATATGTAGGTAGTTATCAACCATTCAATTAGGAGTGTTTGGGGTTATCTCAATCCACATTTATTACCTTTTTGAAATCCATGACCTAGTATCTAAAGTGGACCTAGGGTTTCAAGTGAAAGAGATAAATTCATGAGTATTGAATGCATGGTCAAACTTTGAGATTACACATATAGATATAATAGAAGTAGTCACAATGAATTGTATCACAATAAAACTACAATATTCACATATAAAATATATCAAACTCATAACACAACAATTGATGGTAGTGACTGAAGTTGACTATTGGAGATTAATCTTTATTTTGGGTATATTAAGTATACCTAAATTATGTGTTTCTTATTATGTAAATTTTTAATTCACATATTCTAGACTTTCTGAGGTGTCACCTATATTTTATCCCTTTTGAAGGTAATATTAGAGTTATATGTCATATGTAACTCCTTCTACACTTGTCACACAGTTATCCCTCACCTCAGGGGGATTAGTGACACTAGGCACACACTAAGAAGGTTGTGTAAGACTATAATGGAGTTTCTATGCAACACCTTTTGGCTCATTAGATCTATTTAAAAAACTCTCATCTTTCATTATACATCTTAAGAAACTTACTTATGACTTAAGTCCCATTCTTCTTTCTCATTCTCTCAACTCTTTTTTTAATTCATGAGGGTTGTAATCTTAGATAATTTTGTTGTAAGCCTTTCTTCTGAATAAATGTGGAGTTTTCTTTCATTGATTTGGTTTCCCTACTTATCACTTATTATCTTGTATTTATATGGGTTGGCTTCCTTTTAAGGTGATATCCTTCCTTTTGTGCATGCATTTGCTTATAATTCCAATTTTATTTTAGATCTTTTCATTTATTTCTAACATGGTATTCAAGTAGGTTAATTTTAACATTTATAGGTGCATGGATGTGGAATATCATTTTGTGATACATTTAAAAAAAATATTCAACCCTTGAAATCTTTTTTTTGGGATCTATTAATCATTTATCTTCACTCATTTAATGCATCTCACCACTTATTTAATTTAGACTACATTTTTTTGGCTCATTGAATACTTTGGACAACGTATTCTTTTGAGTTTAAAATTGCTTACTCTTCAATATTGGTGTTTCTCTTATTCAAATTCTATTTTCTTTTCCCTATATTATTTTGCTAAAACATGGTATTTATACATTTTATTATTTTTAAGGTGCCTCCCATTATCATTATAACACCTTTATATCATCTGGATCGTTCTAATAACTATTTTAATACTTGCATATGACATCTTAACTCTGTACTTTGGCATTTTTTAACTATTTTTTTAAGAGTCTTTTTTGTTATTGTTGTTTTTGTCATTATGCGTGATGTCTCATTTCATAGATGAAAATGAAAATTTTATGTTTTTAGGCATCATATGTGATATCTTATTTATTTTTTGGCATCTTACTACTATTCTATTCTTTTATGTTTCATTTGGCATTTTTTTGAGATAAAATTGAAATTTTAACTCGATCTTTTGAGGCAACATTATCATTCTTCTCCCTTTAGCATATTCTTGCCTTAATTTTTGTTTCACCTTGCTTATGTTGTGTATACATTATATTTTTTGGTCTTTTCCTGTGTGTGTTACACAAGAATAGAGTCTGGTGTTACACTTACTTTAATCCATTCCTTGGCAAGTGGCATTTGGAGTTATTTTTAGATTTTTAAACTCTCATTCTGCATGCCTTTTTTAGCATCATTCTCTTATTTTTTGGTGTAATGATATATCAACATAATATCCTTTATAATGTGTTCCACTATCAAACTTTATCATGGGTCTCATGGTGCCATAGCCTTACTAATACTTATCACTGCTAAGTCACATTTCATTAAGTGAATATAGTCATATTCATGACATTTTACTATACTATTTGGTGTTTTAGTATTTTATGATATTGCCATTTCAATTAATGTATTTTAATTTATAAAATCAAAACCCTTAATTTATTATGTTTCCAAGTGGTATAAGGGTGGTTTATTGTTTTGTATATTAATATGTTTTTCAAAAGTCATTTATTAATATTCGCCACATAGTAGGTTTTGAGTTTTTTTTTTTTTTTTTAAATAGATGATTTTCTATTATAACAAAAGATAAGTCATTTGTTTACTTTATTTTCCCTCCAATTCTTGTGGAATGAGTTTTTTAATTTGGCATATACCTTCATAACACTTAAACAAATTATTTCTAGTGCAATTTTTTATTTAGCATTTACCTTATTTAAAATATTAATTCAAATATAAAGTCTTTTTTTTCTTATGTTTAAAATTTCACTTATATATTTGGTTACTTTAGATTTTTTAAATGATGTGGGTGTGGATGAAAATTGATGCTTTGATTCATGATCTTAAGCATCAAATTATGGAAAAATATTAACTTGAATGTCAAAACCAAACCATTTTTTTATTGCAAAACTTTCAAAATAAAAATAAAATTAAAATTTGAAACTTAATTGAATCCATTACCATTCAAAGTGTGTCCTTTGAAAATACTCACACCTCTAATGATGATTTAAAATGTTGTTCTAAAGAATGTATTCCTTTCCCCACTCATTTTTCTAACCTTGCTTTGTAAATTAAGCAATCAATGAGTTATATTCACGATGGAAATTGTAAAAATGAACATGGAATTATTGATCCCGTTTCATTTAACACTAATACAAATTTTATAGGTCTTGGTTTTTAGGCTTATAAGTTAATATAAATTTGTATTGTCCCCCTCATAGAAGGACATTGCACCACAATGATTTTCAAGATAATACTTCTTGTGCTCATCATTTGGTTAAAAATATTAAACTTTGTGAGTATTTTAGTATAAACGGACATGATATTACCAAATTATATAAATTACATCCATGAAAATCTTGTGGTAAAATAAATCATGACTTTTTGCATTGTTAGAAAACATATAAACCCACTCTTTCTAATCTTAAACAAATTTACATTCATAAAGTTATGGTATCTTCTTGAGATAATGATGTACCTTATTTTGATATTTTTTCAATTAACTCATGTAGGATATATTTTTTTAAAGATGAAACATCTTATTTGTCTCACTTTTGATAAGTTTAAAACTTCAACTTTCTTATTTTTCTTTCTTTTGCACTTATTTTTTATTATAAGTTGTCAAGGAAATATGCCTTTGTTGGAGCTAATTTCATTTTTGACTAATTTATTTTGACCATGCAAGATTTATCACTTTGTTAATGAATTTTTATCTTTTATTTTTAGATATAATTTTATTATATTAACTGTATGTAGATCATTTTTTATGATATTTTTACTCAACCAAAGATTGGGTGTAAGAGTTTGTGTTTTACAAGTTATAGTGGATCAATTTTGCCATCTTCATTTATTAGTATTTATTCCAATGTGGATTGACCTTATTATCTGAAGACAATTCCTAGATATTACTGATGATCACATTTTCATATTCAAATTCTTATTGGCAACACCTATTCTCTTCCTTCTTTCTCATATCATTGTAATCTTATTTTGATTCCTCTCTAAAGAAGTTGTCATTAAGGAGATTATTATGTAATGTTAAGTTTATTATTTTTTTTGAGATTTTATCCTTTATTTCAACCCTAAATATAAATTAAGGGGTTGTTTTAGAGATTAATATTTAATTTGGGTATATTAAATATACCTATGTTGTGCGTTTTTTATTATGTGAATTTTTAACTCACATCTTTATTTTACAAGATGTCACACCTCTTTTTTCCTTTTTGAATGAAATATTAGAGTTATATATCATATATAAATCCTTATATATTTGTCTCATACTTCCTCCTCACCTCATGGGGATTAATGATACTAGGTGCACACTAAGAAGGTTGTGCAAAACTATGATGGAGTTTCAAAGTAACTCCTTTTGGCTCACTAGCTCTATTTATAAATCTCTATCCTTTCTCATTTTACATCTTGAGACACTTGCTTATGGCTTGAATCCTATTATTATTTCTCATTTTCTCATCTCCTATCCTTTATTCATGAGGGTTGTAATCTCAGAGAATATTTTTATAAGTGTTCATTTTGAATGCATGTAGAGTTTTATTCCATTGATTTGGTTCTCCCACTTATCACTTATTATATCACATTCATATGGTTTGGATTATTTTTGAGGTGATATCCTTCCTTTTGTGCATGTATTCACTTATGTTTTTAATATTATTTTAGATCTTGTCATTTATTTCTAACACTGACATTAGTGTAAAGGAGAGCTTAGAAATCTAGCTTCTAATCTGAGTGATTCATAGTTTGCTTTCTTATCTTCCCTACCTTTTCACCTAGTTTTATTTTTGCATAATATAGAGTAACACTAAGTATTTTATCCTCTTTAGTACTTATTTAACAAGTGAATTTTCAAATTAGCTTCAATTTTTTACATTCAATATTATACATCATTGTAATACATAATAATATAATTCATTGTTACACATATTTTATATCTTGTTTAGGGTTAACATAAATCTAAAATGGGGTAAAACATATTGGTGAACCCATGTATTTCTTGAACATTTCCCAACCTTAGGTTTCACTTAGGATTTCATATTTTTTATAGGGTTTTCATATTTTTGTGCTACATTTTCATATACATACCTAATTTATAATTTCTTATTATCATCTATATAAATAAAAAAAATGTTTTTCCCTAAGGGTTTCACAATCATTTTCCTATTTAGGTCTCCCTTTCTTAGGCATGTGGCTTATCCTCCTACTTGTCTATTTCATATTTGATCCATAATGACCCTATTTCAAAAATTCTCTAAGGTTTTTGTTAGTTATTTTGATTAAATAAAAAACCTATTTTTATTTACCAAATATCTGTATGAATTTTTTTGAATTATCATTTTACTATTTTTAGTAAAATTGCCTAGAGAATGAAGGGTACATTTCATTTCAAAATAATTCCCGAGTTTTATTTATCTACTTTTTTTAATCAATTTTTTTCTCTAAAACTCCATCATAGTTTTTTTTTTGGGTGTTCAAATTCTTTATTATAGACATTATATGATGGTTATAATAGATGTTCATAGTTTATATTTCTAATTCAAACAATAATTTTTATAATTACATGTTGTTGGTCTGAAATATGCATTATCTTTCATAATTATTTAATGAAATTTATGAAATTCATATGCAATATAACTAAGGTTGAGGTTAATTATGATAATTTCTTAAATATCCTTAGTAATGCATATTTTATGCATATTGAATCATAATTGTATCTAAATATGGCTTCAGTTATCCTTCCTCAAGGTTTCTATAGTCACCATCCTACTCCCATTATTCACCCTAGGCTTATATTGGATTATGAGGTTCATGATGTCACTAGTATAATAGGTAGGGTGACTCATCATTTAATATAAAGTGGAGGTCATCAAAATGTTCCTCCTTTTCCCCTTCCACTTCCATGCATCCTCTTGAAAATCTTTATATGCATATTTAATCAAAAGTTCCTAGATTTTACGCTTCGAAATAAATACTAGATCATATGGTTATTATGAGAAATTCCATAAAGGACTTTAAAAATAAAAACCAAGAATTGAGTCTCAAAGTTACAACACTTGAAACTATTCTTGCACATGTAAAGAACCCTACACAGACTAGTGGAAATTGTATTTTCACCTCTTCATTTAATAATGTTGTGCCTCAAAATATGTCATCTGAAAAATGGGTCTAAAATGACATATATCTATTATTAATGGTTAAAAAAAATTCATAAGGCTAAAAAGGCTCCAAGTAAAACTCTAATAGATATGCTTCAAAATTAGTGGACCACCTTGCCTCCTTTGCATCCCACTAAGAGATCCAAATAGTATTGTGCCTATCATAAAATTCATGGACATCATATTGATAATTATTGGGATTTGAAGAAAAAAATACATAATATCATAGATAGTAAGGATCCTACATTAGATACATACACTAGAATACCACTAGATTCAAACACACCTACCATAATTGAGTAACCTACTCGAAATTGTGGCTACATCTTCTAAGAAATAATTACACAAAGAAAAATTAAACAACAATCAATTATAAAAGGAATAATTACACAAGAAAAAACTAAATAAATAACAATTTTAAAATGAACAATTGTAAAAATAAAAGTTACAACAAGAAAATTATAAGAAGATAGGATGAAACTACAAAAGTTTCAAAAAATAAAGATTGCAAAAATAGGCACAAATTAGACAAAAAATAATCCTTAATAAAGTGTTTCTTAAAAAGGAAGTTCAAAATCAAGATATACCTAAAAAGGTTAATATCACAAACATGATTTCAAAGGAATTAACTACAAATCATTCCTCATATCTAGAGCCTTTGGTTATTAGCCCTTAACTAGATGCCATGAAATTCACCAATATTGAGATTTAATTTTTTTATGAAATCAATGTATATAGCATGACATTTATGCAATCTCATTTTTATGACATTCAAAATTTGTACAAGAATATTGAACCAAAGGAATGTATTGGTTCCATTCAATTGCCAATAACTATTAGTCACAAAACATATTCCATTATATTTTACATTGAATCTTATTTGGCTCAGTAAATTTCAATACTAGGGAGGTCATAAATAAAAACAATGGGTACCACACTTGGTAAAAATCATGAATATGTTACATTTGACTTCAATTGTGAAACTATTACTATTTTAAGAGATTGAACATTTTTAGAGATAGAAGAAAAAGAGGAAAACATTCCTTCAACAAATACTCAAGAAAAGACATATAATGTAATCATGTAGTCGATGCACATGATAATAATAGTAAAAAACATATTGAAAAATCAATAAAATTTATAAAAAGTAATTCCACAATATGGCATGGTTGGTTTTACATATAATACTATAGATACAAAATATGATTGGAATGACATGCCTAAAATATAGGATGAACATGGAAACATACTAGATTATTATGACATGCATGATACATGACTTACATGGAGACGTCCCATTTAGGGATCATTGGTTAGTATTAACATGATCCATTGTGCATAGATTATTGATGCATGCTTAATTGTTTATCCCCTCTATTATTCTATTTTGACACACACATGTACATATGATTTTGCATTAATCATTCTTATATCCCTTGTCTTTGTTCTCATTTGGATTTTTCCTTTTGATTTTTTATCTTGATTCAGACATCCTAACATATATATTACAATGACACATAATTTACATTAGCCTCATACCCGTGTACATTATTTTGAAACATATTAATTTATCACCCTTACACACACACACACACACACACACACACACACACACACACACACACACACACACACACACACACACACACACACACACACACACACACACACACACACACACACACACACACACACACACATGTTTATATGTTATGGCCTACATTTAACTTAAATGATCACATGAATTCATGTGTACATGTTATGACATGAGCATATATACTATTTTTTTCCCATTAGGGGTATGTGTCCTCTCATCTCAAAATATTCTCTCTATCTACGACGTTAAAATTCACATATACAATGGGGGAATGTTGCTTGAATTTCACTTTTCCATGCTACTACACTTGGTGCACACTACATTCCCTATCACATGTTACAATTTGTTTGGATCCCTTCCATTTTTTTTTGAGGCCTTGCCACTCAACGTTAATTAACTAGTAAAAATATGTGTTGAAATTATTTCAAAAGAAAAAAAAAACATTCAAATATTTCAAAAATAAACAATTAGGACCTAAGCATGACAAGATCTCTAGTTACATTTTTCATATATGTTATTTACCACATGTTTGGTAGATTACATATAGTTTTTATATGCACATACATTTCAAAATATTGTAGATACCCAAAATTGGTACATAGGTTTTTTATACTATGATTTTATGTGACTTTGTATATATCATCCCTTAACTATGAATTAAGAATTTAATGGCACAATTGTCCTAGTATTTTGACATTTTATTGACTTGATGTCATTTTGTTTATCACTTTTATAGGGTCATAGGGATCTCTAGTTTTTTTGTATTTGAATTTGTACTTTACAAGATTTTTTAGGTTATTCCATCAGTTTTAAACTAGAATTACTATCTAGGATGGATATAATCATCCTAAGTATGTTTTTGAATTATTTTGGTCATGTTTCAATCCTTGAATATTAGTTTTAAATGTTTTAATAGTTTTGATTCCACTTTTGCACACTATTAATTCTATAATTAAAAATTGGGACATATATATATATATATATATATCTTCCCTTGAAGTTATTTTTTGGAAAGTACTCATGATTAAAAAGCTTGTCACAAAAGTGAACATTCTCAAACTCTTTATTAACTATAAAACTTGAGGTATACTAAGCTAAATTTTATTTTGTGTGCTTTTATCAAGGTGAGGCGTAAGAAAAATAGCATATAGACTTTCAACCACATGATTTGGAACACAACACATTATAGTGAGAAATACATTCAGTTTGATCCCGCTTCTGCATATTGGAAATTTATGTAGTGCTTAGATACATAGGGAGTATAAAGTTAGTTCAACCCAAAATATTAACCCTTTTGTAGGGTTTTATAATCAAAGTTGCAAGAGATAGGGTTTATAAAAAGCATAAATAATACATGTTGATTTATGCAAGTAAGAAAGTGACTAAAGGAAAAAAAAGCAATTACAGTATCAGGTGCACTAATCTAAATGAAAACAATAGTTCTATCTTCAAGGATGGTTTCATCCAAATCAAAATATATCAACTGATGTTACCACCCAGAACTTGATGGCTCTATCTTACATAGTCCTCATAGTATATTTTGGATATAATTACATATATAGTAAATACATAACCTATTTGATGATTATTAAAAAAATTATATCAGAGGATATCATCATCATAAACAAGTTAAGATCCCCCTGCTCCTTAACTTATTAGTCTTTTCTATATTTAGTGTGTGTCATAAATAGTTGGTAGCATTCAGTTTTTTATATTAATATAAATCATGTAATATAAATATTTCAAATAGTTTATATCTTGAAAAGGGGTATCTTTAATCCAAATTAAGATGAAACATATTGGTGAACCCATATATTATCTATAACCTTTCAAAACCCCAGGTTCCTTTAGGTTTTTCTCCTTTTTTCATTAGGGGTTAAAATTTATGTATTTAAATTTGGGTTACAAAATTGATTTTTGATCTCCCTACCACATGTGGCCCAAACCGTAGGGTTTCCATTTATAAATCCCTAATAATTCTATGTTTTATTTCCACTTAGGAGTAGGATTTGTGTTTGTCTTGCTTGATTTAGTAGGGTTTCTTAAATTAAAAATGAGTTACCAATTTAAAATCTCTAGTAGTCTTCATCCCATGAATTTCTTATTTTTTATAAATTCCATCCCTTATGTTTATAATAATCAATGGACAAATAGGTAAATTTGTGTGATTAATGATGCAAATTATGTATATGAAGAGTATGATTATGACTATGATTATCAAGACGATTGGTGTAATAGTGATGAATATAGTGAATAAGGAAATCAATAAACTAATGTTGAAATGGAAGAAACTAGTTCTCCTACTTATTTACATTATTCTAGTTACACACTATAAAGTGATGAAATCAACAATGAATTACCCCATACACTTTTTTATAACATTACACATAATGAAGGAAATATAATAACACAATGTATAAATGCTTTTCTTTAGGATGTTTATTATGTTTTACCTCGAAAGAGTATGTCTACATATATTGATATGCCTAATAACATGGAAAATGTGGACATACCCATTCCTCAAGTAGAATGTGATTATAGTATCTCTTTAGAAATTAATGATGATATGATAAAATGTGATGTCTCTACTTATTCTTTATAAATGACAGATGATACAAAAGAATTCAATGTTTCTACATCTTCTTTAGAAATGGAAATTCATACAAATGACTGTGATGTTTCTCCTTCCTCTCTTGAAATATAATGCAAGAATTCTCCTCCTTATCGTAAAAATAAAATTATAAATATTTATTTTCATGAAAAGTTATTATTGAAACACAATGAGATGTAGTCTCTACTATTAATTTACAAGAAAATATGTGATGAGAATTCCATACTATGCAATGATTCCAAATTATGTAATGATGTTTATATAAAGCATGATTCCATAAAATGCAATGATAATTATGATAATATTATAATACCTATGTTTAAGGAAATGAACCTTTTCAAACCACTACCATTCCTACTAGCCATATTACTACTATGATGCATGCAATAGGTGACCTTTAAATGAGACTTCTTGATCTGAATATCCAAGCCACATCATATAAAGATAATATAAATGGTAATGTCATTATTGACCAACCTATTACACAAATTTTATTTGAATCTAATTATCCAAAGGGATTTATTATGCCTAAATTCTAATTATTCAATGGCCATGGAGACCCCATTAGACACTCAACTAAGTATACACATTCTTTTGGAAAATATTCCAATGAGGGATGCATTTTATTGAAAGTTTTCTATAAAATTTTAGAATGAGATGATTTAGATTGTTTGTATAGCTTCCCTAGTGGCTCTTTACCCTATTTCAATAAATTAGAAGATGTATTCCTATTTAATTTTAACAAATAAAATGATCCTAATTTAACATTTGAACATCTCTAAGACTTTAATCAAAGCCATGCCGAGATTATTTAATATTACATTATGAAATTTAATAACACCTTAAATTATTTAATATATCAACCCTTGGATTTAGGAAATAATTTTCTCTTCAGTAAGGATCTTCTTTCTCGACTGAAACAAAGATTAATGTATAATCCTTACACTTATTTTGAAATGTTGTATATAGATGTTTTCAATTGTGCATGTGATATTAATTATAAATCACATAAGGATATTGATGTAATTGAATCAATACCATATTCACCTAAGAAGGAAATGACCCATAAGGATGTGAAATATGATGTAGTTCTACCAAAGTAATGAGTCTAGTTAAGGTCCTTTATAAAAGACAAGAATCAAAGGAAAATGTATACAAGGAAAAAGTTAGAGAGAATGCAATTATGCGAAAGAGGAACTAACCATTTAAGTTACATATCTATAAATATTTACCAAGTAATGTTTTGTAAACATTATTAGATAAAATTATAATTTATTTACCTCCAATTATTAACACCCTTCCCATTGTTTGAATCAATCTATATGCTAATAGTATATTTAGGTTCCATCATGTGTAATCCCTATAGTATATTTTGGATATAATTTCACACACCATCAACATAGAACTATTTGATGGTTAACATAATAATAAATAAGCTAAGGTTTCCCTACCTCTTGATTTCTCAATATTTTGTATACTGAGCATATGTCATAAATATTGGTAGTATTCAATTTTTTATATAAATATATATGGTGCAATATATATATTTAAAATAGATTATATCTTAATAAGGATTATATTTAATCCAAATTTTTATAAAACAAGTATATTAGTGCAATGAAGGACATACAAATCATACATAGATGTTGGACTTTCTTATACCTTGGGGCCATGTTAATGTTACATGCATCTTATTCCACATGTCATATTATTATAGGTTATATATTTTCATAACCTTTTTACCATGTTGAGCTACATTGATTGCTTACACATATTTATACTTTAACATAATTTTTACATTGCTACTTGTATATGCTAATTTATTATGTGTGACATTGGCATGCATGGATAGTGTAGACTAGTTTTAGCCTATTCAAAGCTTCATCATTGTTATTTTTCATATAAGCTAACCATTGATTGTATGTGGCCCTTGGCCTTGTGTGTAAAAAAATATATTTCCTATTATGTGTGGACCTTGGCCCTTTTTTGTGATATTTTCATGTCCCTGTATCCATACCTTGACCTTGTTTGCACCATTTATTTTCCATTGTGTGAAACCTTTGGCCTTGTGTATACATTAAGTGCTATTATGTGTGATTTTATTGTGTGTATCATGGCTATGACATTATCTCACGAGCTTGTTTAGTTTTCTAAGTTTGAGGGTATTGTGATCCACATCACACACCTCCCCTTTATGTGTGGTGCTATGATTCACATTATCCACCCATTTATTGTGTAATATTATTTAGTGCTTATATCAATGATGGTTACTAATTCATGGTTAAGTGATACTTTTATCTAGACATGACACTTGTATGCCTTACCTTAAATATGTTTCATACATTCTTTGATGATATATACATTATTATGATGACATATTATCCACATGTTAACATGATTCTACATGATTACATTTTTTATACATGATACAATTAACTCTTTCTTTTGAGATAAGTAATTCACTGGCTACATCTCTCACTTTAAAAGGGGGGAAATATTAGTGGGCTTGTCATAAAAACTTAAGCCTTCATGAGTATAAAATTTATATTTGGGATAGAATACATAATGTTGATATTTTGGAGTGGTTTAAATATGATAAAAACATTTATACATTTATATTTTAGGGACACATGCCACACATATGTGCTCATTTTACAAGGACATGAGTACATATTTTTAGATTAAAATACACTTGAGTTCATAGACCATGTAGGCACATAAAGTTTGATAGGAATAAAATTTATGGGTTTTCAGATATTCACATATTCAAATACATTTGGGTGTAAATGTGCTCATTTTTTAGCATCATTATGAGATACAGGTTCTCATATTTATCACATATAACATATAGATGTATAACATTATATATCATGTTGGTGTCGACACTAAAATATGGTATTCATTACTTGAAAATGATAATATCAATACACATTTACCACTCATGAATTGATCACAAAAAAAAGGTTAGAATCCTCCATTCTCTCGCACCTTCATGTTATATTATCAGTCAACCCTTCCTTTCTATTGTTATACACCTATAATAACTGTTGATTATTTTGACAAGTTAAAATAAGTCAGCCCCCTATAGTAAAAAACTTGATATATGGGAATTATAAGATGTAATAGGATGTATCATGGTCCTAAAAATTTTATTCAATGTGTCATTAGATTTTTCATGGCCACCTTTTAGTCCTTTATGTCTTATGTCATCCTTAAGGTCACTATTTGAGCCATTTATGAAAGTTGTATGGTTTCCCTTGGTATAAAAATGTAGAAAGATTCCTTTAAATGTACTATATGTAAAAATTCTATCATATGTGGTAGTATCTAACTAAAAATGTGTAGGTTCCTAAGTCAGATTAAGAAAATAGTTGAAAAAGGGAGAATTTAGGTAGTTATACGACCTATGCAAGTGTTATGGCATGTGTGGAAGGTTATGAAATGAATATTAAATTTACTTGAGTTAAATTCTACATTTTATCATCTTTGGAAGTACCAAAATTATCCTAAAATCATTCTTCTCCTTCATCACTCTTCTTGGCATGTAAAATTGGTCAACATGTTTTCTCATGGTATGGATAGTAGGAGAAGAATTAGGTTATATGCCTTTAATGGATGTTACAAAAATTTGGATAATTAATATTCATGGAATAATACTAGAAGATTAGTTTCTCATGATTTAAGAATCATTATTTAGAAGTTGACTACCTCTTTCTACATGCTTATCCCCACACCTTGCAGGTTTCCTCCTTATTTGAGTTAGTTCATACAAACCACTTAATGAAAGTGTTTATATAATATGCGTACATACTTATATCATGTTTTAAATTTTATTTCACTTACAGAGGTGAATTAATGAGCCAAACAGATCAAGTTATGAGTTGAGATCACTAATGAAGTTGCAAGCATGTTTCATTAACTGTAAAGGTTCTCCTTTCCTATAGTGGTTTCAAGAAAAAGTGTATTGATGTTTCATGATTCTAATATGTCATGGAAGTCACCATTTATTGAAAATATCAGTATCAAAGGCCAACATCAATGAAGTTACATCATATATGGAACACAGTCCAACCTCCTTGCAAGTATCCATCTACAGGCAGGTAAAGGGAAATATACATAGCCATAGTGATGTAATGGGAAGGTTTCAAGGTGGTGAGAACCTTTCCAAAGTGAAATTAATAGGTTGGAGTGTCTAAATAATTAAAATATTAGTTGTGACAATCAATTCCTTACCCACTGCCTTGTAGCCTGCATATGTACCTATAATGGTTTGACTGTAACTCCACAAAGGTCTGTGAGGTTGTAATACAAGTGTTTAAACTAGTTTGAGAGTCTCATAGAGCTTAAAAACATGGATAAGGTCATAAAAATCCATGGCGGGGCCATAGAGTGTTAATCAAACTCAAATCATGTTCATAATTAGAGAAAGTAAGTTTAAGGACATGTTACCTTAATTCCTCCAAAATAGGCTCCTTATCAGTTCTTTTTGCTATCATATAATAGGGTGACATGAAGTATAGATAGATTTGAATGATTCTATCTTGTATCCTAGGCATAGGAGTGAGGCCTTGACCAAAGAAGGTGAGTTTTTGGTCCTAATAAGTGATTTAGATGGGGGATCCCAACTCAAGCAATTCTTCATTGCAGGTTCTTAGTGTTTTCTATAGTGTTTTGAAATTTCAATGACCTCATAGTCCAAGGGACATAACAAGAGCATATATTCATGAAAATTAATCCTATTGAGGTGATAATGACACTAATAGCTCAAAGAACATGTGAGGGATTTAAGATTCAAGATTTGGATCAAACTACCACCTAAAATGGCTCCTTTGTCTTCCAAATAGACATACATAGTCGACTATAGGATGATGACATATGATAATTTGGTAGTTTGAGTGTTGGGCGAATCCAAGACATAGTATGGATGTGAATGAATAAGAGGAAAGCTTAGATATTTTAATAAGGTCTAATTCATGGTATACCAGTACTAAGTCATAAACAAGTCACCTATAGGGGTCCCTTGGTCATCAAAATGGCCACCTACAACTGGATTGTGGGCTGATAGGATGCTAAGGGTATGTAACCTAGGGATTGACTAGACTAATGGGTAGAGATAAGTATAAATGAAATCAATAAATTATGAAATGAGTTAAGGAGTTTAAATAAGGTCTTATGACATAATTCACAAGGTTTAGCAATGGTTTATACCTACAGGTAGGTCTCTTCTTGAGTAGATAACACAATCACATAGTCTATAGAGCAAGACTAGGCAATGTAAAGAGTGAAAGATGAGAGTTAGCAAGATTAATAGTGGATTAATTGACTAAGAAAACTATCATAATGGTGAGGACCATCTCAAATGATCCACAAGATAAGGACCAATCACTAAAGCTCAATCTATAGCCATGCTTACAAACCCTGCACAATTAGTAAGTTCAAGTAGTCTACCTTGGGTTTCATGATATTTGGGGATGCTCAGAGTTTTATATAACTCTAAATTTTTTTCCAGAGGATCCCTATGACTTGAAAGAACATCTCATATACTTTTTTTGTTTGAGACAATAGGGGGAGTTCCCTTTATTCTATCTTAGATAGAGGGCACTCCTAGGTAGTAAGGTTTGTAAGCAAGCTATGAGAATGATGAGAAGAAGATGCATAGAGGCTTACAAAATTTAAATAAAGGTGGGAGGAGTTATTTTAAACATAGAAAAACATGTCAAATACACCACAATCATGAAAAGCCACTTAGAGGTGGTTGTGAGTAACAAATCATAGACTAAGCCTACTAGGCCTAGACTAGGCCTAAAGCCCTAAGGGCGTTGTAGTATCATTTATAACACTAAAATAACCTTAAAATGAATTTTAACATATTCATGGGGAGATATGAAGTGTGTGAAATCCATTAAGTTGCAAAGATTCATCACAGTTTGGCCAAACATGACCTTTTTCACCTGAGGCTTACACAGAATATAGGAAGGAGCTTGAGAAGGTATATTTGGAAGCTCATGTATATATGGACACTTAGCATGGAGACTTGAGGAGTTGGTATATGCTGAAGAAGGTATATAACATGTTTCTAGAGGAATTTATCTAAATTTTAAATGTTAGGATTGTATGAACAATACTTAATGGTCAAAACTACCTAAAACCCTCTAAAATCCTTGCTCATGACCTAATGGGAAAGAAGTAGATAGAAATGCATTCAAAAATGATAGAACAAGCAATACGATTACATAAAAATACCAGATCTAGATGTGAGACCAATAGCAAAGGCATTCACCATGAAATAATGAGAGCAAAGTTGAACACACTATAACACATATATATGTGGGAAAACCTTCAAAGAGGTAAAAAAATCACAAAGACTATTCATATTATGAGAAACTAACAAGTACCCAATACAGTCTTTCTTCCTCTCACTTCTTCTTTTTTCATTACATATTATAATATAAACTCTTTATTAGATAGGCAAGGTAATCTGTCCATTATAAATGACTTTTTTCAACCACCACATTAATGGGTCCAACCTCTCTAAAGATCATTTAATATATTTTATTATTTATTTACATGAGGATAAACTCATGATAAATAATAAAATATATTATTATTTAACCAATGTAATTTAATGTATTAAGGGTACATAAATAATACCACTTAACCATTAATTATATCAATACTCCCCCTTAATGTTAAGTAGGGATACATGGTGATTTTTAGGAGATAACAACATAGAAAACTTACACTCCATGAACCTTACATGATGAGTTTTAAGAGGTAATAATTGAAGGAAACATCCTTCATCATGCCATAGTCACCTTTAAAAGAATTATGCTATGTAAACATAGTCATCCAAAGGTATTACACTATGTAACCACAATCACATTATCACTTTTAACAGAATTACACTATACAACTATAGATACCCAAAGGTATTACACTATGTAACCACAATTACATAGTTGTCTTTACAGGAATTACACTATACATCCATATACACCTAAAGGTTTTGTACTATGTCCCCATAGGCACCTTTAAATGAATTACAATATGTTATCCTAAACCACTTAAAGTGAGTTTAGGCTAGCATGATATTGAGAATACATCCCACAATTTCTTATGAATAATCAACTAAACATATAGGAGTCTTTTATAACATAAACACCTCCATGCTACTATGTGTTGGGTACAATGTAGACTTCCATATGAAGTTTAATAAAATCACATAAAGTGATATATTATAATGCTTTACAAAAGTAAAAATTATAGATAAATAGAAGGAAACACACGACCCACATGGTTGTTAAGAAGTGACATTGTCATGCACACTCCCCTTCAATGGCAATTTTGATAAGTCCAACATTGAATGAAATTTCATAGGCTTTAATTTTTTGGTGCTGCATTGGATTTTTCACCAAATTTATTAAATTTTGACTATCACCAAGAAGTTTGGTATAATGAGGAACTTCCACATGATTCTCTTATATCATCTTTCATAGCCACAAGGCTTCTTTAACAATTTTCACATGAAGTGCTCCAAGTGATAACATGTACACCAAATATAAACATATATCTAGAAGTAGAATCATCATAGTATGGATAGCATCACAATAACTAAATAAATTAGCATAATCAAATAAAAAATAATATAAATGAAAGTTTACAGTTTCTTTTATATATTGAAGTATTCGCTTTGCTAATTTCTAATGGTCAAAGTATAGATCCTGCATGAATTTGGAAGCAACACTCAAATCTTATGAAATATCTATCATAATAATAGTTAGATAAATAAAAATACCAATAAGATATTTGTAAATAGGGGTTAGCTTTACTACACATAGTTTTTAGATCAAGCTTTAACATAACCTTTAATAGACATATATGTAAGCTTGCAATCAAGCATGTTAAATTTAAAAAGTAGGTTATGTGATACACATATAATAAATTTACTGATAATTTGATAATAAGTTAACCAAACATTACATATATTATTAGGAATAATTTCATATTATAATTTGAGTCATGAATATTTTTCCTTCCTTTTAAAGTTAAATGTACAAGTTTGCATTTTATACTAAACCAAAAAAAAAAGTTTTAGAAAACAAATTTTAATATGATTTATATTTTATTTTGTAATAAATACACATATTTTAGTGTGTAAACAACACTATCCTCTTTAGTTGATTGCAAAACAATTCAAAAACATAAATAATTGCAACAAGGGTGAAAGTTGTGTCACATTATCATAAATAGTGTTGCAAATTATACTATTTGAATAAATTGTTATAAAATCAATAATAAAAGGTTTAGAATCAAATAAAATACCATTCAAATATGTTTGAAAGGTGCAAAAAACTAAATATCAACTGGTCACACAACCATCTTTGACAAAAAATATGATAAGTTAAGGGTGTCAAAAGTGTCAAAAGCGTTGTAAGCTTCACAAGTGAAATTTTGTAGGACTAATAACCAAATTTTTTAACTAATTATTTTTTTTAAAATTAATTAATTTTGACATATATATATATATATGGATTTATATTTAATTTAAGGACTTTGGATCTATAAATATTTTTCAAAAAATACTACTAAACTTCCCTTTGTCCAATACAAGACTTCACATGAAAGCTCCATGATTTAATTAATTTTTATTTATTTTGAAATAAAAATATTAAATGCATGTAAAATTAATATCTCATGATTGTATAAATTTAAAAAAAATAAAAAAATAAAAAAAATAAATCTTTTTTTGGAAAATACAAGTCAATGCACATAGGCCCACCATGTGCTTGCATGAAAAATTGGCTAATTACAACTCACCCACTAAGCACTAACTTATGTCTTATGTTTAATCCTTTTCTAGTCTAGTTTTTATTTTTAAAATAAATAAACTATAATTAAATAATTTCATAATAAAATGCAAGCATTTATTTAAAATTTGGAAAAAAAAGGATTTCAAAAAAAAACTTAAGTGAGGTCCACTGTTTGGGTGGAATAAAGCCAATTAAATAAATGTTTTATTTTTAAAAAACTTGTATTAAAAATTTAACATACCCATTAATTCCTTGATGTATCATGCTTTATACAGAAGCATGACACAGGTGGAGAGCAGGGAAGGATTGCAAGAGCTTTAGACATCCGTTTTCAGTAATCCAAAGCTTGAAAACACTTGTAAATTACCATCCAAAGCTATTGGTAGATCCATATCTATGATTTTTTTGACTGTAAAATAATATTTTAATGCTCTTAATACTATTATGGCATACTATGGCACCCAAGTAGAAGTAAAAAAAATAGATTTCCTTTTGATGCTCTTCAGGATCTAAAAATGGATCCAACAGACTTAAATATTGTTGAAAATATGAAATCAACCTTTAAATATCAAAAAATGACTAAGAATACTTGATTTATATTTTTTTCTTATTCCATAGCCATAAGAGTTGAAGCATGATGCTTGGGAGGAGAGAAAAAAATAAAAAAAAGTTTTAGGAAACCAAATGAAAGTAAATATCAAAATTACTTGAAAATGGCCAAACTAAGTAAATAGAAAAAAAATTGAGATTTACTACCCAAAATCTGATATTTCATTGATTTTTATCTCACACATGTTTAAAAATGACATTTAGAAGGAGAGATAAAAATTTGAAATGAGCTACAAGAGTCCAAATCAAGTGAAATAAAGGTAAAAAATACTTGGAAATGATCAAACTAATCCAATTGAGTGACCAAAACAGAGATTTACTGTAAATTTTTTATTTAAAAATAAGGTCACACAAAGGCCATAAAATAATTTCTTAACACTAATTCACTCACTTGTTGGCTCTCTTAATGTTTACAACTCCCTGTAAGTGTTATATCTGCAACTAATGAGCTTCAACCATCTTCATACAGATTATTAGTCCAAAAAATAAGAAAAAAAAATTAATCCTTAAAAAATATTTTTATCCCATTTTAAGATTCTTAGTTAGATCTATGACATGAAAATATGCTTAAAATATGAAAAATTGTATAGATATGAGATTTCTAGGCTTTTAAGAGAAGAAAAAGTAGAATAACTTACTTCCTACAGAAAGAGAAGCTTGAAAATTTTCATGATCATACCATGGCTTCAAAAATGGAAGAATCTAGGCTTGAACACAAGCTGAATTTTTTTTTGTCTATGATCTTTCCACTTGATCACGCATCAACTAGCTCTAATACCGTGATAAAACAAGCAATACGATTGCATATGAACACCAGATCTAGATGTGAGACCAATAGCAAAGACATTCACCATGAAAAAATGAGAGTAAATTTGAACACACCATAACATAGATATACATTAAAAAACCTTCAAAGAGGTAAAAAACCCACAAATATTAATCATATTATGAGAAACTAACAAGTATCCAATACAGTCTTTCTTCCTCTCACTTATTTTTTCATTACATCTTAAAATATAAACTCTTTATTTTATAGGAAAGATAATCTACCCATTATAAATGAATATTTATAACCACCACACTAATGGGTCTAATCTCTCTAAAGGTCATTTAATATATTTTATTAAATTATTTACATGAGGATAAACTCATGATAAATAATAAAATATATTATTATTTAACCAATGTAATTTTATGTATTAAGGGTACATAAATAATACCAATTAACCATTGATTATTATAATATAGATAGTTTTACTTGGAAATGACCTTATACTTGTAGATAACTCCACCAAGATTCTTTTCATTGTATTGGATTATACTCTATCTATATGAACAGGGTACAAAACTAGTTTTCTTGACAAATTTTAGTGTTTTATAAGTACAGAGAAGTCTTAAAAGATGAGGATCACTTGGGGAGATCAATTAGGACTTAATCTAACATTTCATGTATATTTATTTATTTATTAAATACTATAGGTACCTCTACAAGCACCTTCACTTTAGGCAATCCAAACTGGCATAGTGAATGGAAGGTGATCACGAAGTGAGAAAGTGATAACTTTATTTGGGAGGCCTTTTAAGGTCTGACTAATGAATTTAGGGATAGGATTAATATTTAAATATGTTATACCACCACATATATGGATTGGATTATAATAATTAAGGTCACTTGAATGAAAAGTGCGAGGAATGAGTGAAAGGAGGATGATGGTGATAGTAGGTAGTGAAAACAATTATCCAAAAGAAGATCATCTAATGCATGTTCGATGATGTAGGGGAATCCTATAAGGAAAAAAAAATGATTTAATTTTGTCCTAATTTGGTCTATTATGAGTCTTATAGTTTTTAGAGGTCATAAATAGTCCATAGGTAAAGTTTAGATAGTCCAAAGATGCATAGAATTTGAATTATTAGTCCAAAATTAATATTTGAATGTTGTCAAGCCTCTTCTAAGGATTTTACATACATATGTGAAGGTGGTAAGATGTTTTAAGAAAATAAAAAGGATTTGGGAATTGTAAGAGGTTTATAAATGTTCATGAGTTCAATGTCATAGTGCTAGATATGTCATAGAGTGTAAAATCATGAACACAATAATGTGAAAAGAAACCTCTACATGGGAAAGATCCGAAGAAATAGTTATGCATATTTTTAGGAGTTTATGGAATGATTTTTTGGTTTTATATCCTAAAATTCCATTCAATTTAGAGGATATAAGGATGGACAAACTTGGTATGATGGAAGTTTTGGTGTGATTTGTAATCTCTACTGGTTGAAGAATGAACATAGATCCTTGTTTGAGGTCATTTGCTATTATTGTAAATTGTATGTGTTTTGTTGGAGAAATAATAATGTTAGAAAATGTTTAATAACATGTTTCAAATGGTATTTAATGTTTTAATTTTTAGTAATTTATCTAAGATATAAGAAAAAGGAATTTTGGTGAAAGATTATTAACACAGACCTTGTTCCTGTGTATTCTGCCTAATTACAAATTGTGAGTTCAAAGTGGGTTAATTTCCTAAAAATGGTGATTAATTTTCAAATGATTTATTGATGATTTTATGTATTTAAAATATATTATTCATGAAATCTTAAAGATAAATTTTAGATTAATCATTATTGAAGATAGACCCCTATTTCCTGTAGTGAATGTTGTCAAGGTGGACTGCGCATTGTGTTCTTGAAAAGACAAGATATAAAATTCAAGTTTAAAGTGATATATAATGTTTTGGTAAGTATATTTTAATACATTTAATTTAATTTTAACCTTTTGGTTAGTCAATAAGGTAGTAGGAGTTTACAAACCTTGACACAAATCTGTAGATGGTTATTTTGCTTACATAGTCAAGTATATTTTGAGATGGAAACTTATGATAGAGGATTGATAAGAGGAATACATTGATTGAAGAGTTTGAAAAAGGTTTGGAAAAACCTATAAAGAATTTTATAGAACTTTTAAACTCCTTAAAAAATTCACAATTGATTTTTGTAGGCTCTCAACTGAGAAAGAGTCTTCAAAAGCCCTAGATTAGGGTTTCAAGCATATCTCCTATTTTGACCATTAAAAATTAACAAATTTTTGTAATTTGATCAATATTTAGGTGATTTAAGAGAATAAAATGGTTTAAAGTTTGTACATATCCATTTGTACATATTTTTAGTGACTAAGTTGTGTTTGGAGTTGGGGAGGCCTAATAGGCCTAATAGAAAACCTATAGGGAGCTCAAAGATTGATCAACGGGAAGACTTGGGTCATAGAATTTTGTGGAAGACTAAATGAGGATAAATTTTATTTGAATTAAGTGTTATATTTAAAATTAGTGAAGGTACATATTTTTATAAGGCAAAAAATCCCAAAAATAGGGATATAAGGATTGTAAGGGAATAGGCAGAGTTGTGAAGAAGGATGAGTTGAGACTTGAAGTGTTGGAAGAAATTGATGATTAGAAAGAGAGTGTTAATAAGACATAGATAAAAAAAATCAAGATTATGGAAAACAAAAAACCATCAGGTGAACCTAGAACTATTGTATGAAGATTGAACCTAAGGAGTTATTGTCAAAAGAGAGAACTTGATAGAACAGGGATAGATGGAGAGTTTTGGTGTATGCTCTCCATAATTTTGGTATTAGAGCTAGTAAAATAATCTTAGTGGATTTTAAAAAAAATTTAAATCATGTTTTCTAAGGTTTATTTCAAGATAGGGAACCAAGAGTATAGTTTCATGGAGAGAGTTAGCAGGGATGAAGATTTGGTCAAGCATGTGGTGGACCAAGTGACATAGTTGATTTCCACATTGGTCATGAGGATGGATGTTATTAAGGATGCTCTCAAAGAGAGGGTAAAATGAGCAGTGATAAATTAAGAAGAAGGAAATGGTAGGAGGAAAGGTCAAGTAACACCTTTGTTGCTAGGAATAAGTGAGAGAGGAAATGAAGAGGTGGTTCAAGAGAGACCATAAATGCATGCAATATCAATTCAAGAAGATGGCATGGGAGTAAAACACCATGCATAGGAAGTTAGAACATTTGAAGATGGAAAATTTATAAGAGATGAAGGTCTTATCAGACATGGACCAAGGCAAATATTTAAGGGACAATGTTGACATTATAACAGTGAGGGACATAGGGTAATATAGTGTCTATTGAGCATGAGAAGAAGTATACAACAACATAGTACAAGAGAAGTGAATGATGATAGAAAGAAAGTAAGAAATGAGTCCTTACTCATGAGGAGAATCTTAGTGAAGAAAAGAAAGCAAGTCAAAGAGCCAACCCAAAGGAGGAGTTTATTCAAAAGTAGGTGCAAAGCAAAAGGTAAGGTTTTTAATTTAGTCATTGTTGGAGGAAGCACTAATAACATTGTATCTTTAGAGATGGTGTAAAAGTTAGTATTGAAGAGGATTACACATATACAACCATACGAGGTTTCATGGGTTTAGAAGGGAAATCAAATTCTAGTAAGTGAACAAAGTTGGGTTGAATTTCATATAAGAGGATATAGAGACAAAGTGTTATGTGATATTATTCCTATAGGTGTTTGTCATCTTCTGTTAGGGAGACCATGGCCATTTGATAGGCATGAAATTCATGATGGTTAAGAAAATACATATACCATCAAGTAACATGGAGAGGTACACATACTTGTACCATTAGAGGGTGAAGAAGATAGAAGAGATGTGAGGATAATGATGATGGAAAAAAGGTAGTATTGGATGAAAGTCATGGAAAGCTTGGGTTTACTCAAAGCACCCAAGAGAGAAACAAAGGTAAGTTATCTTGAGATGGTTCATATGAAAATTGTGAGTACACAAAGATGGACATGAGAGAGGATAAAATAAAAGGCAAGGTGATATCAATTAGTTTCCAAAAATAATAAGATATAGCACCCAAGAGAGTGCTCAAGAAAGAAGACAACATAATAGTGATAGAGATTGTAGCTAAGATGGATGAGTAGTGGTTTAGGATTGACATCAAGTAAGATAGGAAGTTGGGGATTGAAATGTCCAAAGAGATAGCCCAAGATAGAATGATAAAGGATCCAAATTTTATGTCTAATGAGTTGTTTTGTGATCTAAATGTAGGTAAGGAGCAGCCAATAAAAAGAGAAATGGGAGATAAACTCAAATGCTTGAAAGAGAGTCTTGAACAAGAAGTGAATGTCAAAGAGTTTATAAATATACAACAAGCCCATGAACAATATGACCATGTAAGAGTGCCAAATAAAATAGATGATTTATTGAAAATGATCATACAACCCTTGCATTTGTAGGAGATAGAGATAAATCATAATGGAGGTATACAACAACAAATCAAGAGTTCAGATAAGTATGAGGCATGTAAAGATCAATAACATGTTGTATATGAAATGAAGTGGATAAAACAAGAAGCATGGATGAAGGAAGAATATTAAATGCTCTTATAAATGGTTATTCATGGAAATAAGGAGAAGGTGAATCAGTTTGTAGAAGTAGAAGAGTGGTATACACCTATAAAGCAATGAGAAGATAGCGGTAACTACATTTTGCTTGATAATTTTGTTTCATGTGCAGGTATGCTATTCAAGAAGATGAATCTAAGAAGGCCTAAATTTGGGGCCCAAGAACATTTTAACCTTTATGAGAGGAAAGTAGAATCTAATACCTTATATAAGGATGTTATTGTACTTACATAGGAGCATACACCAAGTGCATCAACAAGAACCTGTAGCGAACATTTTTCTAGCTTGGTAGGATGATGCAGGGGCATATTATAAGGACCTAAAAAATGATTAAATTTGTTTTGAAGTTGGTATATTAGGTGTCTTATAGTTTTTAGAGGTCATAAGCAGTCCATAGGTGGAGTTTATATATTCCAAAGATTTATAAAATTTGAATTATTGGTTTTCCCACCAAAAGTAATATTTGAATGTTGTCAAGCCTCTTCTAAAGATTTTCTATACATATGTGAAGGTGGTAAGATGTGTAAAGTAAGCAAAATTGTTTTTTTGCATTATAAGAGGCTTATAAATTTTCATGAGTCCAATGTCATAGTGTTAGATATGTCATATAGTGTAAAATCATGAACAAGGTAATGTGACAAGAAACCTCTACATGGGAAAGATTCCAAGAAACAATTATGCATATTTATAGGAGATTGTGGAGTCAATTTTTGGTTTGATATCCTCACATTACATTAATATTAGAGGATATAAGGATGGAAAAACTTGGTATGATGGAAGTTTTGGTGTGATTTTTAATCTTCGTTGATTAAAGAATGAACACATACCCCTATTTGAGGTTATTTACTGTTATTGTAAATTGTGTGTTTTGTTGGAGAAAGAATAAAATTGTAAATGTTTCATAACATGTTTCAAAGGGTATTTAATGTTTTCATTGTGAGTAATTTATCTAAGATATAATAAGAAGTAATTTTGGTTAAAGATTACTAACACAGACCCTGTTCCTATGTATTCTACCTGATTACAGATTATGAGTTCAAAGTGGGATGATTTCCTAACAATAGTGGTTAATTTTCAAATTCTTGATTAAGGATTGGATGTATTTCACATATATGTTTCATGAAATCTTAAGGATAAATTATAGCTTCATCATTATTGAAGATAGATGCCCATTTCCTAGAGTGAATGTTGTCAAGGTAGACTATGCATTGTTTTCTTGAAAAGACGAGATCCAAGATTAGAGTTGCAAGTGCTCCAAATTTTTTTGGTAAGTATATTTTAATCAATTTAATGTTATTTGAACATTTTTTTTAGTCAATAAGGTATTAGGAGTTTTCAAACCTTGACACATACCTGTAGATGGTCACTTTGGTTACAAATCAAGTATAATTTGAGATGGAAACTTATGACAGAGGATTGATAGGAGGAAACCATTGAATGGAGAGTGTGAAAAAGGTCTAGATGGACCTATAGATAATTTTATAGAACTTTGAAACTCATTAAAAAATTCACAGTTAATTTTTGTAGGCTCTCAACTGAGATAGGGTCATTAAAAGCCTTATATTAGGGTTTTAATCATATATCCTATTCTAACCATTAAAAATTCAATTGTTTTTTGTAATTTGATCAATCTTTAGGCAATTTAAGAGAATCACAGATTTTTATGTTAGTATTAATCCATTTTTATAGATTTTTAGTGACTAATAATTTTTGGAGTTAGGGAGGCCTAACAGGCCTAACATAAAACCTATAGGGAGCTCAAATATTGGTCAAAGGGAGGACTTGGGTCATAAAATTTTGTGGAATATGAAATGATGATATAGGGTATTTGCATCAAGTTTTATATTTCAAATTGGTGAAGGTACATATCCATACAAGGCCAAAAAGCCTAAAAATAAGGATATAAGGACTATAAGGGAATAAGAAGAGTTGTGAAGAAGGATGAGTTAAGACTTGAAGTGTTGGAAGAATTTTATGATTAGGAAGAGAGTGTTAATAATACATATATAAACAAAATAAATATTATGGAAAACACAAAACCATTAGGTGAACCTAGAACCATTGCATGAAGATTGAACCTAAGGAGTTATTATCAAAAGAGAGAACTTGATAGAATAAGGTATAGAGGGAGAGTTTTGGTGTATTATATACATCATTTGAGTTTTTTATTAAACCACCATCATAGTGCACATGTGTAAATTTTTCTAATTATACTATGGAGTGCTCAAGAGAAGCTAATGATGAAGACAATTTTAAAGAAGCCAGTTGAGAGGCCCTACACTAGATTTTGGGAGTTTTCATGCCTTGGAGGGACATTTGTATAAAGAGACCTTGAATGATATATTCATATTACATTATCCTAAAAATTTAACTCTCTCTCTCAACTTGACAAGTGGCATTGTGACCCTTGGACTCTACTTCTTTTTCTCCTCTCTCACATTCTAAAAGTACTAGCCATTTTGGATCTTGTTTTCTAATTCCATGCCATGTATGGTGAAGAACTGATAGTTTGATGTTGTAATTTTCATTTTAATAATACATTAAATATGGTTTTTATTTCATAAAAATCTTGTCTAAGTGTGAAAAGTGATGTATGGTGAGGTCTAGTGATAAACAACTATCCTTGTCTTCTCTTTGTCCTTTCATGTTTGGTGTAAAATGTTATCATTTTAACATGTCATATAGAGTGTATCTAGTGTGTTTATATTATTTAAAGTGTTTAAGTGTCCTTAGAGTCTACAATATGACCTCTATTCCACTTACCTTGAGTATTCTCATGCATATCACCTCTATATTTAAATACTAATGTTAGAAATCTTAGGACTTTTAAGCTAGTGTTGTAGGTCTTGTTTCTTAGTGAAAGATTATGGTAATATTGTGGACATATTCATGGTGTATCACTAACTTATAATAGTTTAATTCCATTCATATTTTTACCTCTTTTCACATAAGAAAATAGTTAATATAGGGATAAGCACTTAAAGGTCAATTGAGGGAGTTAGCCCTTAAACCTAGAGGTCTACCTTTGCTATATTCAACCCATATGCCTATAGGTATTACAATGTTTCCCAAATATTAGAGTAGGATTGAACAACATAATCTAGGGTGAACTATTTATCACCAATAGTTATGGCATGCATGGTGGGACTATTATCCTAAAGACAACTTGTCAAGGTGAATGCTAGTATTAACAACATCAACTACATATGATGTGCTACTCAACATTTGGTGACTCCATTTAAGGTAAAATATGGTTGTAAACCATTATTTTTTCATATATTTGTGGTCATACTTCATGGTCCTTACTAGGTCATATTCTAGTATAGTTTTCAATCCCATCAATCCACCTCTTCAACCTAAACTTCCTATTGAATTTCAACATCCTTAACCTATTCTACCCTTTAAAGAGCAAGAGGACTTTTATAGCTAAGAGGACCAATAAAGTGAGGAATAACTTGAAGAAAACATGGCTAGGAAACATTTATTCTTATACTCTAACATTGAAAATCCAATCCATCTTTATGCCTATGATGGCATTCCCCCTAATGCTACAAAGAGTGTTCTTAAATTCAATGGTGAAGGCCATGCCACTCCTAGTGAACACATTAGGGATATATAGAATTTCTATAGTTTTTATAATGTCACTAGGTTCAATATTACCATTATAATCCTTTCCATGTCCCTTAGAGGGAAAACATATGATTGGTATGATAATTTTCTTGATTGTTGCATTACAATATGGGATGACTTTCGAATGCTACTAACATCATGGTTTGAGGATACGAGTGACCACACTTCACTCATCCACCAAATAAATGTCATTCATAGATCCCCTAAGGAGATAATGCATGAATTTAATGAGAGATTCAAAAAGACTTGGTATAGGTTTCCTCCTCTTGTGAGACCACCTACTAGATTTATGTTTCACACATACTTAAGGGCCATTGTCACAGACATAGCCATCATGCTACAATCCTTGGGTGGTTTCGCTCTACTTGAAGCACATGGCCTTACCATTAGAGATAAGAATTATCTAATTAAAACTATAAATATACCTCCAAAAGTGCCTATGCCTCTACTACCAAATACTTCTATTGTTGACCCAAGTGTTTCCCAAGTTCCTAATGTAAACACCAAGCCGAGTACTAATCCTAAAAAGGCAGATGATGCCATGGATAAAGATGTAATAATTCAGTTGTTAGAATCTGAAATTAGACAAGAAAGAATAAAAAAAGGTGTGAATAAATATACCTATCCCTATCATCATAAATATGGTCAATAATATGAGCAGGGGAGATGTCAAAGGCAACCTAATTTTGACAGGCCTGCCAATGCATACAATCCTACTTAAACTTCCAATACAAGAGTAATGGTACCGGTGTATAGAAATATAATACAAGGAGAGGAATGAAAAAAAGGTCATTTCATGGATGCCAATGAAGGTGGAGATCAAGCTCTAGTTTCTCAAGGAGGAGTCACTCATCTACTATCATCAGAAGATGTAGTCTTAGTGCAAGCAAGTGAAGGTTGGAAGCCTCAATGAGTAAGCTTCACTAACTTCTTAGTTGAAGACACTTATGTTCCTAACCAAATAAATTATATTTTAGACAAAACTAGAGCTAAGAGGAAGGTTATAGGAGATGCTAATGGTGTGCCAACAAGTGCAAACAATCCTCTTACAAGTTAGTAAGGCATAACTGCAAGCATGGTAGACCCTAATACTCCTACACCTCTTGCAAATCAGAATGTGGGAAGATATTGTCAAAGTGATTCAATTTCTCAATTTAAAAACACTTAATTATCTTCATGGACTCAATATAAAGTAAGTAATTCTACTCTAAACATAGTGGACTCATTGAAAAATGCTAAGGCATCTATCTTTCTTTGGGATGTCCTTCATATGCCTGACCAAAAAGAATGCTTGCAAAAATAGTTTTCCACTATTCATGATAGTCATTCATCTTCAAGCCATGGTCATGGTCAATTTTCTATTAATAATTACCTTAATAACATTATGGAACCTTCTACCAAATTTGAGAAGCCTCCACCTTTCTACCTCACTCTCATAGTGGGGGACAAACTAGTTCACAACCACATAGTTGATAGTGAAGCTAGCACATTAGTGATTTTGAAGGTTGTAGATGACAAATTGGATCTAAAGTATGAGCCTCCTATTAAATTAGTGATTTATTTAGATGGTACACCTACTAATTCAATAGGATTGAATGTTTTTCTCTATGATTGCCCAAGTTTTCCCATCCTCCAAGACATTATGGTTGTTGACTTGCCTGCCCACTTTGCAATCTACTTTTTAAGATATTTCATAGCTAATATAAAAGGTTGCCTCTCAAATAATTTTTCCTTCTTATCCTTTAGGAAAAGATATGGAACAAAGGTGAGCATAAGAACTCAATCACTTGCTAGGTTCCACAATGAGACCTATGTAGAAGCAAGCACCAACTTGAATTATGTCATTAATGAGGAAAAAGAGTCTATTATGGATGATGGTGCTTCTTCCAAGATTGAAGGAATTTTTGATTTTTTTCTAGATGAGTATGGTGTAGATGCTTATGAACATGATCCATACACCTATTTTGAGAAAATTGACCTTGGCACCTATATCATCCATGAAGGAGCATTTGATAAATCTAAGGTAAGCATTGAACATTCCTTCTCACAAGCTGCTAAAGGAAATTATTTGATTCATGTGTATGATGATGATATATTTAAGAGCATGATAGACCACTATTGTGATAAGAACCATGTAATTTTTCCTACACTTGATGAAGTAACCCTTGAAGATGACATTCATGAGGAAGAAGATGATGTATGGCAAAGGTGTAATGCCATAAGTCAAGAATTTGAGCATCTAGGTAAGACTATTCCTTCCTAAATAAGTGTGAGCTTGATGGTATGTTTGCTAACGAGCCTAAAAAGTAAGATGTTGAGTGTCCTATTGAGTATGAAAAAGAATGCCTTTCTAAACATGAAGGTTTATGTTATACTACTATCAAAGTTGTAATCATGAAAAAGCCTATTAAATTCAAGGAAAATATGTTTGTGCCTAAGGAAAAATCAAGAGATTAATCTAAACATGAAGAATTTTCATTAGTGATGAAACAAAAGGAAAGAAAGCTTGATGCTCCCAAGCATCTATTGCATCATGATAATGAAGAGAACAAGGTTGAGGCAGTTGTCAAAGCTTCTAATCTAAAAATTTAAGAACATCCAATAGATATGATAGAGATCAAACTAGTTGTAGCTCCAAACAAAGTCCTTCTAAAGTAAAAGAGAGCATTGATGAAAGCTCAAAGTAGTCCACTTGTAGGCATGAGAAAACATAAGGATAGTAAGCCATTTCACCATCTACCTACTCAAATGTTTGATGATGAACATGCCTCACATGATAGATTACTTTCATGGAGTATCAAAGATTCAAGAGGAACCATCTTTGACCCTATTTGAATCATGTTAATTTTTTTCACCTCAAGAGTGAGGTCTTGTAATAGTAGGATAGGTGTGTGTCTTTGTTTCAATTGTGTGTGTGTTCCATAAGAGTTCTTGAGAATACATGTGTGTTTCCTTTGATGTGTCTTATTTTGTGTGTCTCTCTTTATTATTTGGTATGGTTTCAAAGGCATCTGAGTGTCATATCTTGTGCATAGGTGACTCCATATCCTAACGGATAGGAATATGCTACTGGTCATTGACATAGCTGGCTTAACACCCCTAAGAAATTGCTAAGAATGTTAACTATTTTGACCACAAGTCAAAATAATTCAACCCCATATAGTACAAAAATTGATATATGGGTCTTTTAGGATGTAATATTATGTATCATAGTCCTAAAAATGTTTTTCAATTTGTCATTAGGTTTGTCATGGGCACCTTTTAGTCCTTTATGTCTTATGTCATCCTTACTGTCACTATTTGAGCCATTTATGAAAATTGTATGGTTTCCCTTGGTATAAAAGTTTATCAAGATGTATTTCAATGTAATATATGTCAAAATTATATCATAGGTGGTAGTATATAATTGAAAATGTGTAGGATCCTAAGTCATATCAATAAAATAGTTGAAAGAAGGAGAATTTGGGCAATTGTACGACCTATGCAAGTGTTTTGGCATGTGTAGAAGGTTGTGCAATGACTCTTCATATTCCTTGAGTTTATTTATATGTTTAACCAGATTTTTAAGTACCAAAAGTTTCCTAAAACCATTCTTATCCTTCATCACTCGTCTTGGCATGCAAAATTAGTCAACATGTTTTCTCATGGTACAACCAGTAGGAGAAGGATTTGGTCAAATGCCTTTGAGGGATATTAATAAAATTGGTATACTTCATATTAACTATATAAGTTGAAATATTAGTTTCTCATGATTTATGAACCATTGTTTATAAGTTTACTACCTCTTTCTGCATGCTTATCCCCATACCTTATAAGTTTCCTCCTTGTTTGAGCTGGTCTATACAAACCACTTGATGAAAGTGTTTATGTAAGTTGTGTAAATCCTTATCTCATGTTTTAAATATTTTATTTCACTTGTGGAGGTGAATTGATAAGCTAAACAACTCAAGTTGTTAGTTGAGATCACCAATGAAGTTACATGCATGTTTCATTAACTGCAGATGTTCTCCATTCTTGTAATGGTTTCAAGAAAAAATATATGGATGTTTCATGATTATAATATGTAATGTAAAGCATCCTTAATTTCAAAGTTCAATCTCAAAGGCCAACAACAATGAAGTTGTAGTCATATATGAAACATAGTCAGACCTTCCTACAAGTATCCATCTACAGGCAGGTAAATGGAAATCTACACAACCATGGTGATCTAATGGGAAGGTTTCAATGTGGTGAGAAACTTTAAAAAGTGAAATTAATAGGTTGGAGTGTCCAAATAGTTCTATTATTGGTTGTGACAACCAATTCCTTACCCACTACCTTATAACCTATGTATACACCTACAATGGTTTAACTATAACTCCGTAGAGGTCTATGAGGTTGTAATACAAGTGTTTAAACTTGTTTGAGAGCCTCATCAAGCTTAGAAACATGGATAAGGTCATAAAAATCAATAGTGGGGCCATCGAGTGGTAAACAAACTTGAATCATGTTCATAATTAGAGAAAGTAAGTTTGGGCATTTTTTACCTTAATTCCTCTGAAATAGGGCCTTGTCCATTCTTTGTGCTATCATATAATAAGGTGGCATGAAGTCTAGATAGATTTAAATGATTCTATATTGTAGCCCAGGCATATGAGTGAGGTCTTGACCAAAGAGAGTGAGTGTTTGGTTTGAATAAGTGATGTAGATGGGGCCTCCAACTAAAGCTATTCTTCACTACAGATTTTTAGTGTTTTTTACAATGTTTTAAACTTTTAATGACCTCATAATCCAAGGGACATAATAGGAGCATAAATTCATGGAAAGTGATCCTATTAAGGTGAGAATGACACTAGTAGCTAAATTAACATGTGAGGGAGTTGAGATTTAGGATTTGGATTCAAAATACCACCTATAGTGGTTCTTTTGTCTTCTAAATAGACATCTATAGTTGATTGTAGGAAGATGACATGATAATTTGGTAGTTTGACTATTGGGTGAATCCAAGACATAGTATGGATGTGAGTGGCTAAGAAGAAATATTATAGACTTTTATATGAGTCTAATTCATGGTATACCATTACTAAGTCATAAAAAATTCACCTATAGGGGTTCCTTGGTGATCAAAATGACCAACTCAACTAGACTGTGGACTGATAGGATTCTAAGGGTATGCAACTTGGAGATTGACTAGACCAATGGGTAAAGATAAGTATAAATGAACTCAAGAAAGTATGAAATTAGTTAAAGATTTTAAATAAGGTATTAGGGCATAATTTATAAGGTCTAACATTGGTTTATACCTATAGGTAGGTCTTTTCTTGAGTAGATAACACAATCACATAGTTTGCAAACCAAAACTAGGTAGTGTAAAGAGTTTAATATGGGAGTTAGCAAGATTTATAGTGGAATAATTGAATAAGACCACTATCATAGTGGTGAGGACCATATCATGTGATTCATAAGATAAGGACCAATCTATATAGCTCAATCTACAACCATGCTTACAAACCCTTCACATTCAGTAAGTTTAAGTAGTCTACCTTTGGTTTCATGATATTTGGGGATGCTAGGAGTGTGATATGAATCTAATTTTTTTTTATAGAGTATTACTATGACTTGAAATATCCTCTCATATCCTTGTTTTTTATGAGACAATAGGGTAAGTGCCCTCTATTCTATCTTAGATAGAGGGCACTCTCAGTTAGTAAGGTATATAAGAAAGATATGAGAATGATGAGAAGAATATGCATAGAGGATTATAATATTGAAATAAATGTGGGAGTATTTGTGTTGAGAATATACAAACATGTAAAAAATACCATAGTTATGACAAACCACTCAGGGGTGGTTATGAGTAACAAAGCACAGACTAAGCCTATTTGGCTTAGGATAGGCCTAAATCCCTAAGGGGATTGTAGTCTCATTTATAGAACTAGAGGAACCTTCCAATAATTTTAAAAATATTCATGGGGAGATATAAGTGTTTGAAATCCATTAAGTTATAAATACTCATCATAGTTTGGCCAAACATGACCTTTTTCACCTCAGGCTTGCACAAAATGTAGGAATGAGCTCGAGAAGTCATATTTGGAAGCTCAAATATGTATGGACACTTAGCATGGAGACTTTAGGAGTTCGTATATGTTGAATAAGGTATCTAACATGCTTCTATAGGAATTTTTATGAAGTTTCAATGCCAAGATTATATGAACAATCCTTAAGGGTCAGATTTACGTAAAATAATTTAAAACCCTTGCCCATGACTTGATGGTATAGAAGAGATATAAATGAATTAAATATGGATATTTTGACTTGGAAATTAAATTATAATTTCATACAAATCCACCAAAATTCTTCCCATTAGATTGAATTGTACCCTATCTGTAAGGTCAAGGTAAAAAACTAGTTTTCTTGATAGATTTTAATGTTTTGTAGGTATAGATAAGTCTTAAAGGATGAGGAGAACTTGTGGAAATAAAGTGGGACTTAATATAAACCCTCATATCCATTTATTTATTTATTAAATAACACAAAGTGCCTCTACAAGCACCTTCACTTCAGGGATTTCAAATTGCCATAGTGAATAGAAGGTGATCACCAAGTGAGAAGGTGATAACTTCAAATGGGGGGCATTTTAAGGTCTAAATAATGGATTTATGTATATGATAACTATTTATATATGTCATACCACCCATTTTATGTATTATATTGGAAAATTTAAGGTTAATTGAATAAGTGTGAGGAATGAGTGAAGGGAGGATGATAGTGACTGTAGGTAGTGAGAACACTTGTCCAAAAAAAGATCAATGATTAAGGACACATAAAATTCATGCTGGATATTTTTATTAACATACCCATTATATTTAACATGTGGAAATCATTCCTACATTTCTATGGAGTAATCAAGAGAAGTCAATGATGAAGATAGTTTCAAAGAAGCTAGTTGTGAGGCCCTATGCCAAATTTAAGGAGTTTTCATGCCTTAGAGGGACATATGTCCAAAGATAACTTGAATGGTATATTTAATATTCCATTCTCCTAAAAATTTAACTCTCTCTCTCTCTCTCTCTCTTAGTTTGACAAGTGGCATTGTGATCTTTGAGCTCCACTTCTCTCTCTCCTCTCTCACATTCTATAAGTACTATCCATTTTGGCTCTTGTTTTCTAATTCCACACCATGTATGGAAAAACCCTACTAGTTTGATGTTGTAATTTTCCTTTGAATAATACATTAAATATAGTTTTTAGTTCACAAACATCTCTTATAAGTGTGTGAAGTGATGTATAGTGAGGTCTAATGATAAATAACTATATTTGTCTTATCTTTGTCTTTTATGTTTGGTGCAAGAAGTTCTCATTCTAATAGGTCATATGGAGTATATCTAGTGTGTTTATATTATCTAAAGTGTTTAAGTGTACTTAGAGTCTAAAATATGACCTCTAGTCTACTTACCTTGAGTAGTCTCATGCATATCACCTCTATATTGAAATACTAATGTTAGAACATCTTAGGACTTTGAAGCTAGTGTTGTAGGTATTATTTTTTAATGCAAGAGTATGATGATCTTATGGAGATATTCATGGTGTATCACCCCCTTATAATATTTTAATTTCATTCATATTCATACCTATTTTCACACAATCAATTAGTTAGTATAGGTGATAAGCACTTAAAGTTTTATTCAGGGAGCTAACCCTTAAACCTAGAGGTCTACCTCTACTATAGGCAGCCCACAAACCTAGAGGTATTCCAATGTTGCCCAAATATTAGATTAGTATTGAATAACCTCATCTAGGGTGAAATATTTGGTGCTAACAATAACCTCACTATCTATTTCAAACCTTCTAAATATCTTGTACACATATACATGGATTCTTAATTTAGTTTATCTTTACATAGGTCAATTCTACTAGATTCAATCAATATCATTGGTTAATATTGACTTGATTTAGTTGATACCAACCTACTCCTAATAATGGATATTTTATAAAATCAAACATATCTTTAGATTCAAATCATTTTTTTTGGAATGTCAGTGGAATATAACCCAATTAGATTCATATGTAAATAAATCAAGGTATCATTCAAAAGGGATTAAGCACTTATAGAGAACACATATGTACATTATTTCACACTGAGAAAATCTACTATATTCTTACCAGATTACCAATTTATCACTAGGAGTAGTCACAAACTAAGTCTGAAACACTCTAAATCCAATTCAAAGTAAGTGTTTTAAATTATAAAATTTGAATCATTAGCTACATATATATGATGAATGAGCACATTTTCACAATCATAATAGGTGGGAGAACTATGTGTGTATTTATTTCCATTCTTAGAGTATTAGATACATATGAATCACTCAATAATAAAATGGAGGTGATTGGGGTAACTCAATCCATTACACTTTTCTAGTTTTTACTATTTTATAGCCCTCATAAGCACACCTAGGGTTTCAAGGCAAACAAGGTAGATTTTTAGAGTTGTGCACATCATCAAGGTTTAATATCATGAAAAAATAGTGAACATAATCAAGTGTAAGTGACATATATCCATTTTTCCTCACTTGTGAACAATATAATATATGTAGGTAAGTAATGACCAACAATACTAACCCAATCCTATGAAACTTGGCCTATGAAAATATAGAATTAGTTTCTAGAATTTAATGAATCACATACCTATTTTATCCTTATTTTCACTTCTAAACTATAGTCATAGTCAGATAGTCACCCAAAAAATTTAAGTACTCATACATTTATTATGCATACTATATTTAACATGTGCCACTTGTCAAATTAGTAAAATCAGTCTCATTATTTTATATTTAGATGCATGAATGATTGTCATATCTTAATATCTAAATTGCATTAATTTTTTTTATCTTAATCATATTAAGGAACTCATTAGAGTATTGAATATGTAGGTAGTGGTTAATTAGAATACATGGAAGATTTAGGTTAGATAATCCCTTAACACTTTCCTATTTTTTGTAGGTTTCTATCCCTCATAATCACACCTATGGTTTCCATGAAAATGAGACTAATTTTAAGAGCTACATGCATAATCAAGGTTTGAGATTATGAATACAAATAGATGAAAGTGACCATATATTCATTGTACCTCACTTCCACAGAGGTCAATATTAATTATCAAGTTGGTATTGATTGATAATATGGACCCAATCCAAAGGAATTGACTGTGTATAAACATAAAATAAGTATTAGAATTGAAATAACCACATGCCCACTTTATCCTAATTTTCACCTTTATCCTAATTTTCACTTCTAGAATACAGTCATAGTCAAAAAGTCACCTAGAAAAGCTAAGTACTCATATGTTTTTTGTACTTACTATATTTATCATATGCCACTTGTCAAATTAGTATAATAAATCTTAGTATTTTACATTTAGATATATGTTTGAGTGTCATATATTAATACCCAAATTACATTACAAAGTTATATCTTAATTAGATTAAGCACCTCATCTTAGTAAAATAGTTGGAATTGGTTAATTCAAATTATGGGGCATGAATTTGGTTCATGCACATACACACAACTGTGATTTTATATTTTTTTAAATAAATTTATATGGGTGCATTAAATATGTATTAGCATGTCATGTGTCAGTTATATTAAAATATACTCTAGTTTGATTCATGGCCATGTCATGCATGTGTCAAGTTAGAGTCATGTCATGTATTGTGTGCTTTTGTGCTCCTTGATCATAATTTTTTTGCACATGTGTGTATTCATATATTATTATTACTATGAGATTTTATCCATGATTTATATTACACATACCTATATTATATGTGATTCCATAATTTAGATCATGCATCTATTGTGATTCTAATCATTACATGCTTAATTGATATATCTACTAGACATGGCAATTTATATGCCTATTTACTTGGATTATATGATAGATATGTGATTTCATGATAAAATATCTATATGATGACACATTTTATCATGTTTGGATACATAATTTATATGATTATATTTTAAATATATAATACATAGTGTGCATAACTCTTTCTTCTAAAATGAGTGATTGATAGTCTTCATTCCTCATATTAAAAAGGGGGATTAAAGTGGGATTCTATTAGAGATTCAAGTGATTATATTACATTGTGGGTTAGCTTAGGTGATTTAAATGAGATATATTGGGTCAAAATTATAAAATGGAATGACTTCCTACAATTGCAAAAAAATTGGTCTAAATTAATTTTCTCATCTAACATAAAAAGTTTGAATTCACCTTGGAGCATCTCTAGGTGGGATAATTCACCATATTGGATCTTTCAATTATCATTCTAGTCATTTTATGTGGTCGATTCTTTTACTCTGATCAAGTCACTATTTCTTCTACTCTTATTAGATTTGTTCAATTATCATTATGATCATTTTCTTTGGTCAATTATTCTACTATAATCAATTCACTTATTTCCCTTCACTGATCTATTAATAAAATCAAATCCCATTCTCTAAATAATTCTTCTAATCAAATTCCCCATATTATATTAATTAAATTGATCTTTGATTAATTGAATTAATAATTATTTAAATTATAATTCTATGTGAATGGAATTATAATTTCCTTTCAGTTATTAATTCCACTTTTTCCTTCCAAAAGGCATCTTTGTTCAAGAAAGAATCTTGAGATCCTATAGAATATTATTTTGTGAGCCAAGATAATTCACTAAATGATTTAATATGCAAGATTATTCTCCACCCTTCATATTTAAGACAAGATGAAGGGCACACAATGAATCTTGTGATATATTTTAGGGAAATATTCTCAACCCTTCATTTTGGAAACAAGATGAAGGTCCTACATTGATTATCCATATGCTTTCTTGGGAATGATTCTTCACCCTTCATCTTGGAAACAAGATGAAGGGCACACAATAACTCTCATAAAGATATGATGAGCATCCTCCACACTTCATCTTGGAAACAAGATGAAGGGCCCATATTTTTTGTTCTTTGATATTTTCAAGAGACATCCTCAACTTTTCATCTTGAGAAAGATGAAAGGCTCTCATTAGCGATCCATGTGATTATCCAAATACATTTTTGAGGACTCATTTTTAGTCATTAATATTAGAGTCAAGTTGAAGGGTACTCATTGATCTTTATTTGTTTAAATAGACCTCTTTTCATTACAATTTATCATGCTCAAGATATACAATGAAGTGCTGATAATTTATCAAGTCCCCTTGTGCATCACATTTTCAAATTCATCATCAAATTAAACTATTCCATAGCTTCAATGGATATATCTAAAATGAAATTATCATTTCCAAAGATAATTTAACATTACATCTAAGCTAAATCCTATACAAAGACATTTCTAATGAAGGTTTGCATTCTTTTGATTTGAATCTTATAAATTATTATCTAATCTTTGTATGCTCATGAGGTCTTAGGCTTAAGCATTTTTCATTCATTTAGTTTTTGATAGACTTAACATAATATTTGTGAAAATATAGTTTATTAAGATTCCTAATGACACATATGGCACATCTTTTAAAATTAAGGATGTCACTACCCTCTGTTCCTAGTTCCATATCAAACATAAGATTTGCACCCATTATTACCCTCAAGGTAATGGATAGATAGAAGCATCCAATAAAACACTTATCAAAAACCTCAAAAATACTATGAATACATTTGGTATGATTGTCATCTAAAAATATTCCCAACTTTATGGGTATATCGTACCAATCTTTACACCTACTGGTGCAACTCCTTATTCCATAGTTTATGGATTTTAAGCCATTCTTCCTATTGAGATCAAGATTCCCTCCTTACATATTTCATTGCAAGATATCCTTGATGAAGAATACTTTTGAGTCACCAAATTAGTATAGTTTAACCTTCTAGATGAGAAATAGTTAATCACCCTAAATCAATGGAAGTCTTATCAAAAGTGGTTATAACAAGGATATAACAAGAAAAATATCTCTTGAGAGTTTGCACTTGGTGATCTCATGCTAAAAAAATCAAAATAATACAAATGCTGAATGGGGAAAAATAGGTAAGTTTGAACCTAATTAATTAGGTACCTTTGTTATCATAACTAGTTATAGGTCTGGTGCATATAGATTGGCTACTCCAAAATGTGATGAATTGGATGAGCCAATGAATATTATGCATCTTAAGTGATTTCATGCTTAAATTTTTCAGACTCTTATCTATAAAGTTTCCTACTTGGGGGCATCTATGTATCTTCTCTATTCCTTTTAGCCCTTGTTTGGGTGATCCTTTAATTATTCCTCACTTCCCTTTCATATTACCACCCTGATCTGATTATGATTATCCAAGTATAATAGGTGAGCTAAAGAAACATTCATAAAGAGTAGATCATAATTGTAGAATGGTGTGTGTCAAAATATCTTGGTAGAAGAAATGTCCTAATGTGAAACATCATAATTTTCTAACTTGTATGTTTTTATTATTCCTTTGAGTTCTTATCAAATTCTTATTCATATTCCCTCATTCACTCCAGTTGCATTGCAATTTGTTGTTATAAAAGAGGAAGTTGTATCTTATTAATTTTTTTTATTGAGTAGTACTCCCTAAATTTCTCATGTATGGATAATAACTTCATGTTCCCTATTCATTGTCAATTTCACGCACCCATGATCCTCCTTTATTTTGATAGCTATTTATGGGGTTGTTTATTCTCATTTATTTTATAGTCTTTGGTCAAAATAATCTTATTTATATCTTATTTAAAAAATTCCTAAATAGTCAAATATTCTAAAAATCCCTAAACATTTCAAATATTCAAAAAATCCCTAAATAGTTCAACTATTCTAAAAATCCCTAAAAATCTAAATAGTCCCTTATGTAGAAAACCCTAAAAAGTTACATAACTTGGTTTCCCCATATGTGCCCATCTATAATATCATGAAATTGAATAGTTATCATCTTATTACTCAACTTGTATTTCCATTTTCTTGTTGTTAGGTGACACATACTGAAGTACCTCAAAAGTGATTTTCATCTCCT